>JAPDPM010000008.1:16280000-17530000 GCA_032173925.1 Heritiera fomes
AGAATATGCAAAAAAAGCAAGGGAGAAAGAGAGAAAAAGCTGAGGAAAGATTTTTTTTTTTTCAGGACTCGTTTTTTTTGTAGTACAATCTATATAGCTTGACTAGTACAATAATGGTTTTCTCAAACTCTCAATTCTTTTACATTGTTCTTATCTTAGTTACTATTCTAGCCTCAGTCCATAACATAGTCTTTGGTCCAAGAAAGAGGTCTGCTAGAACGTTTTGGGCTTGATGGCTGAATAAGTGCTTGGGCTGGTATTGCAACATTACTCCCTTCTTCCAATGCAACCTTGTCCTTGTAGACACCCTATTTTGTCCGGGGTCTTAATTTGTATAAATAATTAATTGAGTTGGGTGACATTGTATTTTAATTTAACAATTTAGAATTAGGCTAGAATTAAATTAGAATTTTTAGATTTAGAATTAACATTAATTAGGGAATTAAAATTAAAATAGGATTTAGGAATAAAAAAAGAGAGAGAAAAGATAAGAAGAAAAAATAATAAAATTAATTTTAGGATTAGGATAATTATTTTTAGGATAATTAGTTGGATTAATATTAAATTTGGTAGAGTTAGACTAGGATTAATATAAGAATTAGATAAAGTATTAAAAATAAGAGATAATTATTAGAATAAGTATAGTTGTATTAGGACTCTAACTAATTTTGACTATAAAAAGAGATCAAGGCTTGGAAAAAAAAAAGAACAATCAAGCCTCTTAAACGTTGGACCCTTGCACTACAACACCGATCAACATCATCGAATCTTCATCACCAACCCCCGTTGCTTCGTCGCTTTCCTACACCGCCTGAGTTGTTATTGTGCTGCATCAACACAGCCATCCATTGCCGATTGTTTCTTGCGTTGCTACCACACCAGGTTCCCGCTCCATCGCCAAGCCAAGTCTGCCGCCGCACACCAAGTAGCCTCACAATCCAGTTCCCGGTTGCCGCACCATCATCTGGCACCAATAAACTCTGACGGCACATCATCATCTTCACGCTACCGCTTCTATCACCCTCGCTAGCGGTTCATCACTATCGCTCAACACACGTCCTTCACTGCAGTGGCTAAACAGTGTTGCTTTTCATGTCTCCAGCTGCCACCTAGTTTTATCAACGAGGAAGTAAGGAGGCCACGTGAAGTAAAAACAAGACAGGGAAAACGCATAAAGAAGTTCAGAAAAAAGAAAGGTAAGGAAAGAAAGGTATTTTAATTATATGATAGTTGATCAGGTTTAAAATAAATTAAAATAATAATAGTAATATCTGATTGAATAAATTATCATTTAATATAAATTGTCAATGGATCTAATTCATGAGTAGATGTTTTTGTATCAGGATTAACTAATTGATTAGTATGATTAAACAATATAATTAATATGATTAATATAACATGACTTGACTTAATTTAATAATTTAGTATGAATTAATATGGACTCGCATAATATAACATGATTGATTTTGCATGATTTAATTACTTTGATAATATTTGATTAATATATATATTGAATAAATAATTTGTACGTTGATATGATTTGTTAGTTTAATTTGTATGATATTTGTATGATATATTTTATGTTTTATATGTTTAGCATGATAGATATTAGATAAATAAAATAATAGAAAAATAAATTAAATTAAAAGATGCAAATAAGAATAAAATTGAATAAAAATTGAATAAGGAAATAATAAAGTTATATTAAGAAGATGAATGCAAATTATCCGATGATGAAATTTCAAGAAAGTCGAATGGTACTCCTTGGAAATTTCTAGGTGAGGAGTTTGCTCTAGACTGAACCAGATTGATGGAAGGTTTAGAGTAAATTTTCAATACAATAATATGTGTTTATTTTCTAAAATAGAAATAAATAAAATATAATAATAAAGACAATTAAAATAAAATAGAAATAGGATATGGAAATAATTTGAATTAAAATAAAAAAAGTAAATACGATTAAAACAATAAAAAATAGAAAATTAGTAAAAATTGGGTATAGAGCCAAAATTAAGATTTTCATAATATATTCCGACGACGGAGCCTCTTCAAGCAAGTCAATCGGTACTACTTGAATACTCCTGAGGTGAGGGAATTTACTTATTGTCTGAACCAGATTGATGGAAGGATTTTAAGTAAATTTTTAATGTTTTAAGCATATCGAAATTAAATTAAAGTAAATTTAGAAGGATTTATTGGGTATAGAGTCAATATTAGGGTTGTCATAATGTATTTAAATGATCCGACGACGGAGCCTCTTCGAGCAAGTCAATTGGTACTACTTGAATACTCCTAAGGTGAGGGGATTTACTTATTGTCTGAACCAGATTGATGGAAGGATTTTAAGTAAATTTTCAATATATTAAGCATATCGAAATTAACTCATAATAAAGTAAATTTAGAATGACCTAAAGTAGTTGGTACCATTTTAGAATGGGCGTCGTGGGGGTGCTAATCCTTCCTCACACGTAACCGTACTCCCGAACCCTAGATTCTTTGAACGTAGACCAAGCCTTATCTTTAGACAAGAATAGGTGACCAATCACACCTTAGGTTTGAATGGTTGGTGGCGACTCCTAGAATTTTAAAGTCTAGCGGTTAGGTTCACGGACCTGACACGTTATGACAGTTTGGCGACTCCACTGGGGACATTAGAGAGTCAAGCTGACATATATTTTAGGTCATTAGAAATTTGCTTAGAAATAATGTTGATTTTATAATGCTTAATAATCATTTCATACGCACACACTTCACATGCATACATGCATAAGCCCTCAACCCGGGCTCTATCCTTGTTAGGAGGGAGAAAAGTACCTACGCTTTCGTGAGGTGGTAACCTCCGCATGGGCTGGCGAAAAACTCCAACTCAAATTGAACCTTTCCGCTTGTAACCTATAATGGGTGAGGATTGGGTGCCTTACTAGTCCTGTGTGGATGATAGTGAGGAACAATTTGGGAACCTTTAGACCTTGAATTATCCAAACCCAGCATGTAATGAAACATAAGGCTTAGCCTTAGGGTGGAACCATATTAGATTGGAGTGTAGACTCAAACCTAAGATAGGACACATGAAGGAATAAGTTTTACTTCCTCTTTTGTACATTGTTTTTACAAAAAAAATAAAAAAAAATAATAATATAGTTTTTCTTTCTTACATTCTTCAAAATAAAAAAGTAAAAAACAAAAAAAAAATTTCTGTATCATTAAGTCATGCATAGTTGTGTTTGATTTTGCATCACATAACATATCATTCATGTAAGTTTGCACCTGTCTTATCATGAGAATGAACACACTTTTAATTGTTAGGAAAGATTAGTAGACCTAAGGGCATTCCATGTGCATTCATTTTTGTGCATAAACTTATCACCACATGAAATAATTTCAACTTAATTGTGGCACTCAAGGTATCAAAATTGCATCCACTAGACGGTCCACCCTCCACAAATACCATACAAGTTATCAAGCACGCATAATGGAAGAGGATCAAAATAGCAGGATAGAAAAGTTGGAAAGAGATAATTTAGAGATGAAGGGGCAATTGAGCGAAATTACTCAGTTGCTAAAAGCCATGATTAAAGGAAAAGAGAAGATGGGTAATCAAGATGAGTCTGTCCAAGAGACTCAACAAAGCATGCAAGACAACCCCGTTTTTGTTCCCGAAGGAAGTACTGTCAAAGCTCCAACGTCTCTACATATACAAGTTCAAAACCCAGTGGAGGTGCCAAATTTAGATGATCCCACAGAGTTAGAAAAGTTGAAGCATAAAGAAGAATATAGTGGTACTAAAGCTCAGCTGAATTTGATAGAGGAAAGACTAAGTGCCATGGAAGGATTTGACTATTTTGGACCCATTGATGCTGAAAGGTTGTATTTGGTATCGGGTGTCGCGCTTCCACCAAAATTCAAGGTGCCTGAATTTGAAAAATTCAACGGAACATCGTGCCCAAAAGATCATCTCACCATGTACTGTAGGAAGATGGCGGCATATGCATGGGATGACAAGCTATTAATTCATGTTTTTCAAGACAGTTTGACTGGGTCAGCCGCTAAGTGGTACAACCAATTGGAAAGGAGCAAAGTTTCTTCTTGGTCTGAGTTGGCGAGAGCTTTTATAGCTCAATACAAACATGTGTCCGATGTAGCTCCTGACCGCTTATCTCTCCAAGGTATGGAAAAGAAAAAAGACGAGAGCTTCAAAGAATATGCCCAACGGTGGAGAGATGTGGCGTCGCAAGTTCAACCTCCTTTAACTGAAAAGGAAGTCACCATGTTCTTTTTGAATACTCTCAAGGCTCCTTACTATGAGCGTATGCTTAGCAGTGTGACCAAGAATTTTGCAGACATGGTGCTGACAGGCGAAGCTATTGAAAATGCCTTTAAGAGTGGTAAGATTGAAGCATCTATGAATGATAGCAAGAGGAATGGGTTTTCAAAGAAGAAGGAAGAAGATGCACAAGCTGTCTCCAATAACTCACGTCGCTCATATACCTCTTATTCACCTTCAGTGAATTACACTTATTCTCAACCCTACCTACAAACTTATCATCAGAATGCTTACCAACCCATTTCCCATTCACAAGACCCCACTTTTTCACCTAATGACCAAAAGAATACTCGAGCTAGCCGAAATGTCACCATAGACCCTATACCAATGACATACACAGAGTTGTTCCCACAGTTGGTAAGGGGTCACCTTATTGCCCCTGTTTATGTAGAGACCTTGAAACCTCCTTACCCAAAGTGGTATGACCCCAATGCACAATGTGCCTATCATAACGGCAATTTTGGTCATTCTGTTGAGAATTGCATGGGTTTGAAGGTGAAAATCCAATCGCTCGTCAAAGCTGGACTCTTAAGTTTTGGGAAGAAAGGTGAGCCGGATGTTAATGTAAACCCATTGCCCGATCATGCTGGGGCAATGGTGAATGTGGTTGACGAAGAAGGGAATTGAGGGTTTGATATTGATCAGTTCGTGTACCCTTCAAATGCAAAGTTAGGAAATTGGACTGTTTATGAGATGCCAGTTGTTTATGCCACCCAAGAGTAATGGATTTTTTCTTTTCGTTTCCATTTGTCTTAGGTTTTCTTAGAATCTTTCAATTTTTAGGTAATGTAGGAGTGCTTATGCCCAAAAGCACTAAGATTTTCTTTTATGTATTGGGCCAACTTTCATTTATTTTCATTTTCAATAAAGGATTAGTGCGATGCATATTTCTTAATTCCTCATTCCAATCTTGTTCTTTAATGCCAAACACCAATACCCATATTCTATACATTGTTACCAAGCTTAAAAGTATCCAAATAATGAACATGATAATGATGATGGCAATGAGTATAAAATTCAGTTCTGAAAGAGTTGCTTTGGTTGGTTGAATGGGTTTCCAATTTGCCAAGATTGTTCAAGCAAGAAGAGAATAGAAGATATTTGTCTAAAATCTTCACCTATAGAATGTTACGAGTAAAGGTGAATCTCTACATGAAATTCTAATGAGTTTTTCTCTGTTCAATAGATGACCTTTAATGAGAGTACTTGTATTGAGATGAGAAATGGCCTTCTTTCACTACCTTTCAAGCGTGAGTAAAATTATCCATTGATCACCCCTTTTGAGCCTATTATATTCTTTTTGATGTAACCCACCAAGAATCACCCTCCACACTAGGGGGCAAAGAAAATAGAAGATGAAAGATTTGTGGGGCAAAGTAAAAATAAAAAAGGGGCAAAGAAAAAAAAAACCTTTTGTGAAAAAAAAAAGAGAACAAAAAAGAAAAAGAGAATGAAGAAGGAAAGAGGGTTTGAATCAAGAAAGTGAAAACCCTAGTCACATTTGAATAAAAAAGGAGAGAGAAAGCAAATTAGAATGGGACAAAAGTCGATTCATGAAAAATGATTCTTGGTTTGATAAACCCTGAAACACTTATTTTGGGCCTATATTATCCTTTCTTTCATAAACTCTCACCTAAGCCTACATTACATGCCTTAAAAGTCCATTTTGATCAAATATGAGTACTCCTATTGAAGAATCATGTGTTGAATGAAGGCATATTTACACTATGATATTATAATCCTTTGGATGGAAGTAGGACAAGCAGATCAAGATAAGGAAAAAGATTTCTCTAGATGGAAGAAGTGGGATTCCGAAGACTCTCACAGATCCATGTGAGCATTAAATTGGGTGAAGAAATATCTGATGTTGGGGCATGAATCAAAATGGAGAACAAATAAGAGAAGTTTCATCAAGGACAATGAAGTTGAAAATGAAGAGAAATAAATTAAAAAAAAAGAAAGAAAAGAAAATGAAAAAGAAGAAAAAAAAGAGATGAATAAAAAAAAAGAAAAGAGAGAAAAAAAATGAAAGGATGATTCAAATCGAAAACCCAAAAAGGGCGGTTTGGATCAATGGAGTGCATCTAAGTTGAAAACCTGAAAAGGCGATTGCGATACGAGAAAAGCTAGATGTCAAAGATGCTGGAGTAAGAGGATGTTTTGATAAACTCAACATGATCAGATAAAGTAGACATTTGGAAGTGAATTTTGTATTCGTTGACCAAAATCATTTGAATTTTTGTTATTTGGATACTGTTACCTAAAACTTAACCTAATAATTCTAGCTTTTCCTTTCTAGCCTTTTTTCCTTCAAGCTTGGCTACCCCTTGTAATATTTTCAGATATTGAATACTACTATTGTTTTCGCCTATCATTCCTTTGCTATATCCTTACTTTGAGGGATTGAGAAATTGTATTGCATTGATCTTGAAATTAGAATGGTAATGAATGTTTGCTTGGCAAAATTTGTGAAAGACTCCTATATTATTTAGGAAAATGAAAGAAAAGAAAACTTGTGAATGAATGGAAATTGGAAATCAAGAAAAACCAATGAAAATGAAAGAATGAATGATGAGGTCTCAGTAAAGATTTTACTGAGTAAATGAATGACCAGAAAGAGTGAATGAAGGAAGAAACAAGGGATAAGATAATATAAAGAGGGCACGAAGACAAGAGCTTCATCGGGAAAGAAACATGGAAGAAGGAAAATGAGAAAAGAAATAGGAAATACAAGGACAGGATGACAAATAGAAGAATGCATGAGATGGACTGATACAGAAAACCCTGTTATTGCCACAGTTAAAGTTGAAATGCTTTTCAAAAAAAACATTGCATGAATAGAATAGATTGTGTGTGTAATATTGCATTATTGGTATTACACAAATGACATTGCATAGATAGGATAGAATGCATGTGTAGTTGCAAACATGATGCATTGCATGAGAAAAATTACAGACAAGGTTCCTTGAGTACAATCTATAAGACCTTCGGGCATGATTCCTTCAAATATTTTAGACAGGATTTTAAAGTTTGACTGCCTGCCTGTTTAGGAGGAGCTTTTGGACAAGATTTTTAAAGTTTGACTGCCTGCCTGTTTAGGAGGAGCTTTTAGACAAGATTTTTAAAGTTTGACTGCCTGCCTGTTTAGGAGGAGCTTTTAGACAAGATTTTAAAGTTTGACTGCCTGCCTGTTTAGGAGGAGCTTTTAGACAAGATTTTAAAGTTTGACTGCCTGCCTGTTTAGGGGGAGCTTTTTGGACAAGATTTTAAAGTTTGACTGCCTTTCTGTTTAGAGGGAGCTTTTTGAAAAATAAAAAAATTTAAAAAAAAAAAAAGAGAAGTCAGACAAAATAGGTGTATATGTCTTTGTGCAATTACTGTTTCACAGCAAATGCACAAAGAGGGGCAGCTGTAGACACCCTATTATGTCCGGGGTCTTAATTTGTATAAATAATTAATTGAGTTGGGTGACATTGTATTTTAATTTAACAATTTAGAATTAGGCTAGAATTAAATTAGAATTTTTAGATTTAGAATTAACATTAATTAGGGAATTAAAATTAAAATAGGATTTAGGAATAAAAAAAGAGAGAGAAAAGATAAGAAGAAAAAATAATAAAATTAATTTTAGGATTAGGATAATTATTTTTAGGATAATTAGTTGGATTAATATTAAATTTGGTAGAGTTAGACTAGGATTAATATAAGAATTAGATAAAGTATTAAAAATAAGAGATAATTATTAGAATAAGTATAGTTGTATTAGGACTCTAACTAATTTTGACTATAAAAAGAGATTAAGGCTTGGAAAAAAAAAAGAACAATCAAGCCTCTTAAACTTTGGACCCTTGCACTACAACACCGATCAACATCATCGAATCTTCATCACCAACCCCCGTTGCTTCGTCGCTTTCCTACACCGCCTGAGTTGTTATTGTGCTGCATCAACACAGCCATCCATTGCCGATTGTTTCTTGCGTTGCTACCACACCAGGTTCCCGCTCCATCGCCAAGCCAAGTCTGCCGCCGCACACCAAGTAGCCTCACAATCCAGTTCCCGGTTGCCGCACCATCATCTGGCACCAATAAACTCTGACGGCACATCATCATCTTCACGCTACCGCTTCTATCACCCTCGCTAGCGGTTCATCACTATCGCTCAACACACGTCCTTCACTGCAGTGGCTAAACAGTGTTGCTTTTCATGTCTCCAGCTGCCACCTAGTTTTATCAACGAGGAAGTAAGGAGGCCACGTGAAGTAAAAACAAGACAGGGAAAACGCATAAAGAAGTTCAGAAAAAAGAAAGGTAAGGAAAGAAAGGTATTTTAATTATATGATAGTTGATCAGGTTTAAAATAAATTAAAATAATAATAGTAATATCTGATTGAATAAATTATCATTTAATATAAATTGTCAATGGATCTAATTCATGAGTAGATGTTTTTGTATCAGGATTAACTAATTGATTAGTATGATTAAACAATATAATTAATATGATTAATATAACATGACTTGACTTAATTTAATAATTTAGTATGAATTAATATGGACTCGCATAATATAACATGATTGATTTTGCATGATTTAATTACTTTGATAATATTTGATTAATATATATATTGAATAAATAATTTGTACGTTGATATGATTTGTTAGTTTAATTTGTATGATATTTGTATGATATATTTTATGTTTTATATGTTTAGCATGATAGATATTAGATAAATAAAATAATAGAAAAATAAATTAAATTAAAAGATGCAAATAAGAATAAAATTGAATAAAAATTGAATAAGGAAATAATAAAGTTATATTAAGAAGATGAATGCAAATTATCCGATGATGAAATTTCAAGAAAGTCGAATGGTACTCCTTGGAAATTTCTAGGTGAGGAGTTTGCTCTAGACTGAACCAGATTGATGGAAGGTTTAGAGTAAATTTTCAATACAATAATATGTGTTTATTTTCTAAAATAGAAATAAATAAAATATAATAATAAAGACAATTAAAATAAAATAGAAATAGGATATGGAAATAATTTGAATTAAAATAAAAAAAGTAAATACGATTAAAACAATAAAAAATAGAAAATTAGTAAAAATTGGGTATAGAGCCAAAATTAAGATTTTCATAATATATTCCGACGACGGAGCCTCTTCAAGCAAGTCAATCGGTACTACTTGAATACTCCTGAGGTGAGGGAATTTACTTATTGTCTGAACCAGATTGATGGAAGGATTTTAAGTAAATTTTCAATGTTTTAAGCATATCGAAATTAAATTAAAGTAAATTTAGAAGGATTTATTAGGTATAGAGTCAATATTAGGGTTGTCATAATGTATTTAAATGATCCGACGACGGAGCCTCTTCGAGCAAGTCAATTGGTACTACTTGAATACTCCTGAGGTGAGGGGATTTACTTATTGTCTGAACCAGATTGATGGAAGGATTTTAAGTAAATTTTCAATATATTAAGCATATCGAAATTAACTCATAATAAAGTAAATTTAGAATGACCTAAAGTAGTTGGTACCATTTTAGAATGGGCGTCGTGGGGGTGCTAATCCTTCCTCACACGTAACCGTACTCCCGAACCCTAGATTCTTTGAACGTAGACCAAGCCTTATCTTTAGACAAGAATAGGTGACCAATCACACCTTAGGTTTGAATGGTTGGTGGCGACTCCTAGAATTTTAAAGTCTAGCGGTTAGGTTCACGGACCTGACACGTTATGACAGTCCTCAAAGTTGAAACTTGGATAATTAGCAATCATGTCCTGGTTCCATTCCCATGTGGCTTCTGTTGCTGGCAAGTGTTTCCACTGAACAAGAAATTGAGTGAGAGTGTTGCCATTTAGTTTAACAGTCCTGGAATTAAGCACTTTCTCTGGTTCTAAGATTGGTTGGTCATCAACAAAGTAATCTGGAAGAGGGCACGAAAATGATGAGGGTTTCCCATGCAAGCTTTAAGCAGCGAGACATGAAAGATTGGGTGGATCTTCGCAGCAGCCAAGAAAGCCAACTCATATGCAACAGGCCCTATGCGACGAGTGATTTGGAAGGGACCAAAATACTTCTTGGCTAACTTCTGAGAAGAGTAACGTACAACCGAATGTTGGTGATATGGTTGAAGCTTCACAAACACCCAATCACCTTCCTTAAAAACTCTCTCAGTGCGATGACAGTCAGCTTGCATTTTCATGCGATTTCGGGCTCTCTCGAGATTAGCTTTAAGGCGCGACAGAATTTCTTACCTAGCAGTGAGGTGATCATCGAGGCTAACAATATGAGAACTCTTTAGAACATAAGAAGCAACTGTCGGAGGGGGCAGCCCATAGACTGCTTCAAAAGGGGTCATGCCAATGGCGGAATGGTGGGAAGTGTTGTACCACCATTCAGCCCAGTGAAGTATACGAACCCATTGTCGAGGATTTTCACTTACAAAACATCGGAGGTAAGTCTCCAAACAGTGGTTAAGGACCTCTGACTGCCCATATGTCTCTGGATGATAGGCACTACTAAGTTTCAATTGTCCCTTGCAATTTAAAATATTCTCTCCAAAAAGGGCTGATAAACAACGGATCTCTATCGTTGACGATGGACCGAGGGAACCCATGAAGCTTGCCAATTTCTCAAGCATATATGTCAGCCAATTGAGGCACTGCGACAGTCGGTGGTAAAGCAACAAAATGGGCGTACTTAGATAAGCGATCAACAACCACCCAAATTGTGGACTTGCCTTGAGAAACCGGAAGATGAGTAATGAAATCCATGGCAATATCTTGCCAAATGTGGGAGGGAATGGGCAGAGGCTCTAACAATCCTCCTTGCTTAGCCGGAATGTATTTTGCTTGCTGACAGGTTTGGCATTGTTGAACAAATGCCTTGATCAAGTTTCGCATGCCATGCCAATAAAAATTAGCAGAGAGACGAGCTAAAGTTTTGGCTACTCCCACATGACCACTTGTGAGAGTACAATGGAATTCTTTCATCAACAGCTGTTGTAGTTCATGGCTTGGTGGTATGATAATTTTACCACAATATAAAATCAACCCATCTACTATAGAGTAATGAGGAGTGTTGGCCAGATTACTAGAAATGTGAGCCAGAAGCGCACAGCCCTCGGGGTTAGTGAGGTAATAGTGCCATAAGTCATCCAAAAAGGCAAAGATAGGTCTTGAAATAGCATTATAAGAACCATCCATCGAATGACAACAAGACAAGGCATCAGCAACCCGATTGACTTTACTAGGCTTATATTGAATAGTGTATTGAAAAACAAGTAGCTTGACTAGCCACTTTTGCTGTTCGGGAGTTTGAATGGTTTGAGACATAAGACCACGAAGGCTTTATTGATCAGTGTAGATGGTAAAGGGTCGGCCAAGTAAGTATTGGCGCCATTTATGAACTGCTTCGGTAATCGTAAACATCTCCCTAGCATAAGTTGATGCTGATCGCATGTGAGGTCCCATCTTACGGCTGAAAAATGCAATTGGATGGCCACTTTGAGAGAGTACAGCACCTATAGCCACCCCGAAGGCATCAGTTTCAATCTCGAAGGGCAGTGAAAAGTCAGGTAATGCCAAAACAGGGATTGTTGTCATAGTATGCTTGAGAGTTCGGAAAGCTTTGAAGGCAACTTTAGACCAGAGAAATTGATCTTTCTTAAGCAAATATGTCAGTGGAGCTGCGATAGAGGCATAATTCCGCACAAATTTTCGATAGTAATCGGTAAGACCAAGAAAACCACGCAGAGCTTTAATGGTAGTTGGAACTGGCCACTCAAGTATGGCTGTGATTTTAGAAGGATCGACTCGAACACCCTATCCACTAATAATGTGACCCAAATAATCAATGGTGAGGCATCCAAAGAAACACTTAGAAAGTTTAGCATAAAAGTGGTGGTCAGCCAGAGTAGAAAGAACCTACGACAAGTGAGAAATGTGGTCAATCCATGAAGAGCTGTAGATGAGAATGTCGTCGAAGAAAATCAGGACGAAACGACGAAAAAAAGGTCGAAACAGGTCGTTCATGGCAGCCTGAAAAATAGAAGGAGCATTGGATAAGCCGAAAGGCATAACTAAGAATTCAAAATGCCCATCAGTTGTGTGAAATGCAGTTTTATGGACATCTTCATTTGCTATTCAAATTTGATGATAGTCAGCACGCAGGTCAATCTTAGAAAAGATAGAGGCACCATGGAGCTCATCCAAAAGCTCATCGACCATTGGAATTGGAAAACGGTCTTTAACGCTTATTGCATTCAAGGCTTTGTAATCAACACAAAAGTGCCACGAGCCATCTTTCTTTTGCACAAGCAAAACAGGGGAAGAAAAGGGGCTGGTACTGGGGTGGATAATACCCTCTTGTAACATCTCGGATATGAGCTTTTCCATATCTTGCTTTTGGCTATAAGGGTAGCGGTAAGGCTGCACATTAACAGGCTGAGTGTTTGGGTAGAGGTGAATGTGGTGATCATGGGTGCGATGAGGTGGAAGGCCGTGAGGTATCTCAAAAACATGGGAAAATTTCGTTAGAAGGTTTTACATATCAGGGTGATTTGACACAAGTTTGGAGGGCTCTTGAATGATGTTTTCAGAGGTAGAGCAGGATAGGAAATGAGTTGAGGAAATGAAGTGGGTATGGATCAAGCGGCATAGTTGGCTGTAGGAAATAAAGGAAGATACAGGAGGTTGCTCCCTTTGTAATGTGATGAGGGATCCTGCATGATAAAAGGACATATAGAGCTCTCGAACGTCTGAAATAATAGAACCAAGTGTAGAAAGCCATTGAATGCCCAGAACAACATCCGCACCATAGACCTCCAACAGATAAAAATCAAGAGAGAAAACATGACCTTGAATGATTACTGGTATTTGGGTACATAAGCCGCCACAAATCAAAGATTGCGCATTACCCACTGTAACTTTAAATGGTGGAGCTGGCTAAATCACTAAACCCAAGTGTTTAGAAATGCGAGATTGAATGAGGTTATGTGTACTACCTGAGTCGACTAGGATAGAGACATGGGTACCCAGTATGTTGCCTTTCAGCTTCATGGTGGCGAGGGACGAATGCCCGGAAAGAGCAGTAAATGAGACTTGGAAAAAAGAGGGATCCTCGTGGTGGAATTGATGTGGAGGAAGGGCTAATGGTAGAGAAGCCAAGGCAGGAATAGGAGTGGTAGATAGATCCCCTGTATCCAATGGGTCAGGGTCATCTTCTGCTTGGAGTAAAAGAAAGGGTGTTGTGCGGCAACGGTGACCCGGTTTGTATTGCTCATCTCAATTGAAATAAAGCCCTTTCGCTCGTTGAGCTTGCATTTCGGTTGGTGATAAACAGCGGATAGGTAGCTGAGGGGTTGGTAGGGACGGCTTGTTTGTTGGTGGATAAAGAAAGGTTTTTTGGGTATTGTGGCGGTAGTCATTGAACTTAGATTCAAAAAGTTTAGCAAAACCCAGCGCCTGAGGTAGTGATTGTGGTTTAAGAATCAGAAGTTCTTGTTGGATATCATGTCTCAACCCCGAGATGAAACAGTTGACAAATGCTCATCAGAAAGCCCAAAGACTCTATTAGAGATTGTTTCAAAATCGATTTGATACTAGGTAATGGTAGTGGTCTAGCGAAGCTTGAACAGAATGGTTTGGTGATTGACAAAGGTGGAAGGCCCAAAGCGGAGCTCTAGAGCTCTGGTAAAGGAATCCCAATCACGAAGTAGGTGATTGCTGTGCATCCATTGGTACCTGTTGGCTCTATAGGCTATACCGAGAGGGGGGGATGAATCGGTTCTTAGCTAACCTTATGCTCGTTTTTCGATTCTTCTAAATTCTCTAGCCTATTTGAGTGTTTTCTAAGTTCTCTAAGCTAGGCAATTATACAATATAAATTCAATGCAATAAACACAAATATAATTGCAAATAAGTAAAGAGAGTAAGGATAGAGAAATGTACGCAAGCGATTTATAAAGGTTCGGCAACCTTGCCTACGTCCTCTACCTTGAGACGCTCCCAAGGATTTTCCCCAAATTCACTAATTTGAATTTGTGTTACACTCCCTCTTTTCAAGGCTCAAGAGAAACCTCTCTCTTTTTCTAGGCTTAAGAGTAACCTCCCTCTTTTTGTTAGGCTAAAGAGAAACCTCCCTCTTTTTCTTAGGCTAAAGAGAAACCTCCCTTTTACAAGGAATGATTTGTTTTACAAATGATGTAATCAAGAAAAACCTCTACGTAGGCAAGTGATTACAGAAATTAAGCACAATGAAAAGCCTATACAATATTTGTGCTAAACAATACAAGAGATAAGTGAATGATAGAAGATGTAGACTTTGGAGCTTTTGATTTGTTGTTCGAGGCTTGAAGAAGATGAATAAGATGATGAAAGATGTTGCTTGGTTGTTCCTCTTGCTTTCTTTAGCTTCTAAGCCTCTATTTATAGTCCCTTGGATGTATTTTAACCGTTGGGTGGAGCCAAATCTCGGATATTACCGTTGTCTCACAAAAACTAGCCGTTATAGGCTATTTTCGAGCAAAGGGATCGATCCCTTTCCATAGGGGATCGATCCCTTTTGTCCAGAATCTTTGTCCAGAATCTTGATTCTGGGCTTCAGGGACCTTGGGAAGACTTTCTGCCAAAAAGGGATCGATCCCTTTCATTAGGGGATCAATCCCATGCTTCCAGAATGAGTTTTTCCTGCACTTTTGGGTTAGAAATGATATGGCTTTTGATTTTAATTCAACCCAAAACATTTATAAACTTTAAGGGAGTTTTTCTTAACTTTCTCAAATGAAAATATTGTCCAAGAAATCATCAAGTGATTTTCTGAAATATTCAAAACATTTATAAAGTGTTAAGACCAATAAGAGTATGCATCATTAAATCATGGTCTTAATGTTTGATATGATCACTTGAAAATTGATTGAGAAAATCATGTGTGATAAGGCAAATTTACAATATGAATTCAAACATTAAAGCTTACTTAAATTTTTGTCATTTCAAAATATATATGTCAATTTAAAGCTAACAGTACCAACTCAAAGCTTGGCCAGTCATATAAAATGTGGCAATTGGCACCCAATGCTGAGGAGAAATAGAATGAAAATCAAAATATTTTTGGGCTTGAAAAATCCAGTCAAGAGGGTTAGAGCCATCAAATGGGGTAATGTGAAATTTGGGTGGTTTAATGGTGAAAGATGGATGAGGAGGTGGCAAGTTGGAGGAAGAAGATCCGGTTGATAATGTCGGAGGATTGGGTAACAAAGGAGGAAGAGGTTGGGATGGTGGTGGTGATGAAGCTTTTTCAAAACAAGCCATTTTAAGTTGAAGGTCATGAATGATGGAAGCCAGATCGGTGCATTTGGAATCAAATTTGGTTTCAAGAGATGATTACAAATCCAAAATCTGGGTTGTGAATGTGTCGGCCAGGCTACTGATAGCCTCCTCGACTGTGGATTGGGATTTAGGGGACATGGTGGCGGAAGGACAATGAAAGCACCAATGTTGTACCTGCAATTTTCAAAAAGAGAAATACGAAGAGAATATGCAAAAAATGCAAGGGAGAAAGAGAGAAAAGATGATGAAAGAACTTATTTTTTCATGCCTTGTATTTTTTGTAGTACAGTCTATATAGCTTGACTAGTACAATAACGGTTTTCTCAGACTCTCAATTCTTCTACATTGTTCTTATCTTAGTTACTATTCTAGCTTCAGTCCATAACATAGTCTTTGGTCCAAGAAGGAGGTCTGCTAGAACGTTTTGGGCTTGATGGCTGAATAAGTGCTTGGGCTGGTATTGCAACATTAATCTTATATTTAATATGAAATTTTTCGTTATGAATTATTTTTACTCAAGAATTTAATGAGATTTTTTATCATTAACCCAATCCTTTAGATTTATTCTCTTTCTTTTTTTTTTTACAGAGTTATAACAATTTTTTCCTGAATTGGTCGGTTAAGTAATATACCAGTGTCTCTTTGCCCTTATTTAATCTGGATAGATTACCAGTGGAGTTGAGCTACTTAATCTCAATGATGCCATTACACGGTGCAGTAGCTTTGGCTAGGCTTAGATCATTTCTTGGCATAGATTCTCAGAGTTGGCGTTCGATTCCTTTTGAACACATGGAATTTGAGACAAACTGAAGTCTATTAATAAGCCATTTTAACTCTATTAATTACACTATTAATTACGTACATGTAATACACACGTCAGTAATTAGCTGACTCAGCAAAACATACCACTATATTTGTGGTCACACGAAAATGACAGAAGTCAGTCTATTGGCTCACAACAATTCCTCTCTCTCTATAATGACTTTTTGTCTCTCTCTCCTCTGCTATTCTGACATTCCATAACAGAGTTTCATATCACTTCCGCATGTTCTCACATCACTGCATTCTTGTGCACCAGAATTTGTTTATTTTTGGTATCCAATGTTCTTTGTTCTAACATTGCAAGAACTAAAGCTTTTTTTTAAAAAAAAATGGATTGATTAAATTAACATGTTGATAGCTAGAAAAGCTCTTAATATTAGCATATTTGGCTATGATGCATGAAACCATGATTGCGACTGCCTAAGATAACTCATAACATTGGGCCAAACCCTTCCACTTTAATTTTTAAAGGAATATTTTCTCTCGGACACAGGCCTCAGAGCGAAGTTTTATCACAATCGGTCATACGCTTGTCTACATCCTCGTTGACAGAACTTGCTTTAAACTTGCTGATACACAAACTCACCTAAACTAGACTTTGTTGATAAGGCCAGATAATGAGTGAAACATCTAGGTTAAGTTATGCATTTGCTTCATCCACTGATCTTAAATAGTAAGTTTTATGTTGACATTTAAGAAGTTTTTTCTATTCATTTGAATGTAATATGTTTTCCTTAGAGCTTAGTTCATTGCATTTATCTTGAATCACCCTTGAGATTCGCTGGTAGGGACATGCCTAATGTCACGGACAAAGCTTTTTCTCACTAAAACGATTGGCCGCGCGGCACTTGAATGGTCTCGTCCACCCAAGTCAGCCAAGATATCGCAACAATCTGAACAATCAACAATCAAGCAACAAGTTACTATGGGGCACGCCACGATATCGCGGGGCATAAAGAATTCACATATCATAACCACAGGTGTTCCCATAGAAAAAAATTTGTTTTATTAATGATAGAGAGTTTACAAAATATTACAAAAGGAGTTGGATCTTCCACACCATCGTCGGGGCCAAGGAGGGCAGCCCTAGATGGGTGTGCTTGCACATACCTTAACCAGTGAAACAGCCCAACAACCTGCCGACTGCTCACCCTTCCTAAAGAGCTAAAGAGCTTTTATGGCTGTGCTACCAGTAACCATTAAAATGTTTGAAATGGGGACACTTTTCCTAATTCCCTTGGATTCTATTTTCCTGACACTTGGATTCTATTTTCCTAGGCACTTCTACCCGATTATGGCCCTATACAAGGTTGGCTCATGGCTCATGACATCTTCCCTTACTTAATCTGTTGGCATCCTTGTTGACTTGGTTGCTTGGAACTCTTCGATCTTCTGCTTAAAGGCTCTAAGGTCGTGCTCTCTCTCCCAACTGATTTCTTCTGGTCCTAGTCCTTCCCACTTTACAAGGTATTCTTGGATCGGTCTTTTTGACACTATGGATCGTCTATCATCCAAGATTTCCTGTACTCGGTGTTCTGAAGGTGGCCCTGGCTGTTCTACTTCGGCTTGCATCTGTTGGGTCTGCATGATACAGCTTCAGGTTGCTCACATGGAAAACAAGGTGCACTTTCATCCACTTCGGGGGATCAATTTTGTAGGAGGCCTGTCCCACCTTACCAAGGATTTTCACTGGACCCTCATACTTGCGCACCAATCTGCGGTCTCACTTCCGTAGGAATCTAAGTTGTTCAGGCACTAGTCTAACCAATACTAAATCACCCACATTAAACTGTTGTGCTTTCCGACCCTTGTTCGCCCATTTCTTCATGCGCTTTGATGCTTTTTCCAAGTAAGCTCTAGCAATCTCGGTGTTTTGTCTCCACTCTTTGGTGAAGTTGAAAGCTCGAGGGTTTTTTCCTTTGTACGGCTCAAGAGAAGTGTGGGGGAGTCTTGGTTGCTATCCAGTAACTACTTCAAAGGGACTCTTGTTCGTGGCAGAGCTCTTTCTAGAATTAAAACACAGTTGGGCCACATCTAATAGTAGAGGCCAATTCTTTTGATTGGCTTTTACAAAATGTCTCAAGTACTCTTCCAACAACCCATTAAAATGTTTAGTCTATCCATCTGTTTAAGGATGATAACTTGAGGAGATGCTAAGTTGGGATCCCAAGAGAGGGAAGAGTTCTCGCCAAAATGACCTTGTGAATTTAGGATCTCTATCACTAACGATGCTCTCTAGAATACCCTAATACTTGACCACATGCTTGAAGATTAGACGAGCTGTGTCTTCTGTTGTACAGTACTTCTGAGTTGGGATGAATGTGGCATATTTTGAAAACCGATCAACGACTACAAGAATGGACCTAAGCTCGCCAACTTTAGGGAGCCCAGCTATGAAATCTAGAGAGATGCTTTCCCAAGGTCTTGTTGGCACTGGCAATGGTTTGAGTAAGCTCGCTTGCTTCTTTCTTTCAACTTTGTCTTGCTAGCAAATGAGGCATGTCTTGGTGTAATCTGTCACATCTTGTCTCATATGTGGCCAATAATAGCCTTGCTTTAATAGGGCAAGAGTGCGTTGCCAACCCAGATGGCTTGCCCAAGGGGTATCATGGCATTCCTGCATTAGAATTTGTAGCAGGTTTCCTGCTCTTGGGACAAATAATCTTGGACCTCTTGTTAACAAAGCCCCATTTTCCCTCCAAAAATACTTCGACTTCCCTTCGTCTACCATCTTCGTTAAAGACTTGGCTTGGGGATCTTTATTCAAATTTTCTTCGATTAGTTTACGAATCTCAGTGGTCACCTTGGTAGCTAACATCGAGGCAATTCTCTTAAGTGCTGCTAATTCTGCACGTCGACTCAATGCATCAGCTACTTGATTGGCACTCCCTGCTTTGTATTCAAAGTGAAAATCAAACTCCGCGAGAAATTCTTGCCACCTTGCCTGTTTAGCTGTGAGCTTTGATTGAGTGAGGAAATGGCTAACTGCCGTATTGTCCGTCTTGATGACAAATTTTGACCCAAGTAAATAATGCTGCCAGGCCCTCAAACAATGGATTACGACTAAGAGTTTCTTCTCTTGTGCTGTGTATCTTCTTTCAGCCTCATTTAACTTACGACTTTCGAAAGCAACCAGGTGTCTTTCTTGCAAGAGTACTCCCCTAATGGCAAAATCTGAAGCATCTATTTGCACTTCAAAGGGCTTTCCAAGGTCTGGGAGGACCAATACAGGGTCTTCAATCAAGGTTTGCTTCAAATTCTCAAACGCCTTGTGGCATTCACCCGACCAATCTCACTTCTTGTCTTTCTTCAATAATTCCGTGAGGGCTGTTATTTGACGGGAGTATCCTTCCACAAATCTTCGATAATAGTTGGCTAGTCTAAGAAATGAGCGAAGCTCCTTAACATTTTTCGGGGCATGCCACTCCTTAATTGCCTTGACTTTCTCCATATCCATTCGAATCTGCCCTTGTTCCACAACATGGCCTAGGAAATGGACTCGGGTCTAAGCAAAGCAGCACTTCTCCCTTTTTACATACAACTGGTGATCTCGAAGCCTTTTAAAGACTAGTCTAAGATGATCTTGATGCTCTTCTAGGGTAGAGCTGAAGACTAAGATGTCGTCCAAATAGATGACCACAAATTTATCAAGGTAGTCATGAAATACCTGGTTCATCAAAGTAGAAAAAGTGGCAGGAGCATTGGTTAGTCCAAAAGGCATGACTAAAAATTCAAATGCATCATACCGCGTTACACAAGTAGTCTTTGGCTTGTCTCCTTCGGGGATTCTGACTTGATGATACCCGGACCTTAGGTCAAGTTTAGAGAAATACTTTGCCTGGCTTAACCGATCAAAGAGGTCTGCTATTAGAGGGATTGGATATTTGTTCCTCACTGTCACCTTGTTCAGGGCTCTGTAATCCACACATAATCGTAAGCTCCCATCGTGCTTCTTTTGAAATAACACCGGTGCCCCAAACAGTGCTTTGGAAGGTCTGATAAAGCTAGCTTGTAATAGCTCATCCAACTGTTTTCTCAACTCGGCCAACTCTGGAGGAGTCATACAATAAGGTCCTTTTGCAGGAGGCTTTACTCCAGGGAGGAGTTCAATTTCATGATCTACCGATCTTCGTGGTGGTAGGACCTTTGGTAGTTGGTCAGGCATTACCTCATTGAACTCTTTTAGCACCTGTCTTATCCTCTCTGGCGCAAATTCTGACTCGGTCCCCTCTTTGCAAATCAACATGGCCACGTAGGAGGGCTCCCTTCTTTTTACCCCTTTCTTAAACTGCAAAGCTGAAATTATCTTTCCTCTCCTAGAGAGGATCGTGGTCGGCACTACACATGGGCGTTCCCTCAAGAACAGTAGGCAACTGGCAGCTGGAATCGGGATCGCCTGAGCTAGCATCATGAAATCTAATCCTAAGACAACATCAAAATCATCCATAGGGGAAACGGTGAAGTTGATGCCTCCTTCCAATGGTCCAAGTTTGGTCATCACGTTCTTAGAACTTCCACAAATGACAAAGGCTGGTGAATTGACCACTTTCATCTGCCCACAATCCTTATTAACCTTTACACCATACCTCTTGGCCTCTTCAGGTGTGATAAAGGTATCAGTTGCCCCCGTGTCGACCATTGCCCTTGTAGGTTTCCCATTTAGCATTACCTCCACGTACATCAAGCCCCTCTTGGGCTCTTTCTTCATTTGACTTAGTTGCGAATGAAGGGTGTTAAGGAATCGGATGGAACCCATTCTCGCAGGTTCTTCCACAGTCTCTTCGGCCACTGGCAGCAATTGGGGAGTTTCTTGGGTAGAAGTCCTTAGTGCATTAGGAGCACCTCTATGGGGACACTCGGCCACTCGATGCGGTCCCTGGCATAGGAAGCAAGCTAATGGTTGTTTGGGCTTGAACGTCAGAGCATTATTTGTCTTAGATGGAGGGGCGTCTCTACCCAATGGTCTCCTGTCCACTCCCCCACTTGAGGGCCTATCCACCCTGGCCGCCTTTCCTCCATTTCCATAGTTAGAGTTACTGCCTACTGATGGAGAGTTCTTGCGCTTGCTTGAGTTGTCATTGTAATCGTTGAGGCATTCAGCGGCAGCCATTGCTGTGGCTACATCTTGTACCTTTTGCCTTTAGAGTTCTGTTCTAGCCCAAAGCTTAAGTCCCTCAAGGAAATAGAACATCTTGTCCTTTTCGGACATGTCCCTAATATCCAACATCAGGGTAGAAAAGCTCCTAACAAACTCTCGCACCGTTCCTATTTGTACCAATTCTCGTAACTTTCTTCGAGCCAAGTATTTAACATTTTCGGGGAAGAATTGGTTCTTCAGTTCTTGCTTTAGATCGCTCCATGTTTTGATGGGGCACTCCTCACTTGCAAACTTTGAACGCCACCATAACTTGGCATCTCCAACAAGATACATCGAGGCCATTGCGACCTTTTCTTCCTCTGACTCTGTGCGCACCACTCGAAAGTATTGCTCGATGTCAAACAAGAAATTCTCAAGTTCTTTTGCGTCCCTTGCTCCCTCATAACGGCACGGTTCCGACACTTTAGCTCTTTTCCCCCTATCTGTTATGCTAGCACCAGCCCTGCCCACAGCTAATTGAAGCACACTGATCTGAGCCTTGAGTTCCTCGAACTCTTTTTGAATAACTCTCAATGCGTCTCTAGTCTCCTCACCCAAGTTAGCTAGCGACTTGGATAGCTCCCGCTAGGCTGCCTCAATTTCCCCCAATCGGTCGTTAGTGACCATGTGAGCTTTCAAGGCAGCCACTGCAGCCTCGAGCTCCTCGATTCTCATTCTATCATTTGACCCTCCTCGAGTCATCACCATTTTCCACTCGTTTGCTAGCGCAATTAACCGAGCTTGGATACCACTTGTCACAGACAAAGCTTTTTCTCACTAAAGCGATTGGCCACGCGGCACTTGAATGGTCTTGTCCACACAAGTCAGCCAAGATATCGCAACAATCTAAACAATCAACAATCACGCAACAAGTTACTATGGGGCACGCCACGATATCACGGGGCATAAAGAATTCACATATCATAACCACAAGTGTTCCCGTAGAAAAAAAATTGTTTTATTAATGATAGAGAGTTTACAAAAGATTACAAAAGGAGTTGGATCTTCCACACCATCGTCGGGGCCAAGGAGGGCAGCCCTAGATGGGTGTGCTTGCACATACCTTAACCAGTGAGACAACCCAACAACCTATCGACTGTTCACCCCTCCTAAAGAGCTAAAGAGCTTTTATAGTTATGCTACCAGTAACCATTAAAATGTTTGAAATGAGGACACTTTTCCTGATTCCCCTGGATTCTATTTTCCTGATACATTAATTCTATTTTCCTAGGCACTTCTACCCAATCATGGTCCTATACAAGGTTGGCTCATGGCTCATGACACCTAATTTGTTGGTAGTTAATTTTTTTCTAGAAGCCAAAATTATCTATATGCTTGATAAAGTACAATAGTTTTTATAATGATGCTAAATAGATTGAGAGGGGAGTCATCATCAAGAAACTTTGATTTGTTGGATTCAGCAAATCTTATCAGTTTCTGAATATGCTTCGATACGGCAAAAATTAATTTAAAGCAAAGTTCTTCTTTCAACAAGTAATTGAAAAAAGTAAAGCTAAACTTTTTTTCTGAGCATTTAGATTTTGAGCCCTTAAATCATCTTTGTTAGAAAGATTTTATTGTTTGCTGCTCCCGACCCGAACATGATTAATCTCAAACCTTAAAAAAGATATGATACCTGTGGTTGCACTAAAAAAGTTCTTGTTGAGGTTTATAATTTCGTTTCTCTACTTCTGCTCATCTCCTTTATAGTATCAAAGATCTTAGCTCTATGTCTTTCTTGCATGGAAAGTTTGTAACTTCAGGTTGATGGCAGTGTCAACCCTATGGTCTCAATTGTTATGTTAAATTTAGGATTCTGAATTTCTGATAATTTAATTCCTTCATAATCTGTTCCAGTGTGCCACCAAATAGAACTATTCACCCGTGGCAAAAATTAAAAAGAAAAAATGAAAAACAAAATTCTACAGCACCCCCTAATTCAATTGAATAGCAAATCCCGGAAAGTAAAATATTACAACAGCCTTACAACTCAAAATATGCCTACAGAAAATTTATGCCTAACAGCCTTGAAACTTGGAAAGAAATTCAACATATACATTACATTACAATAAAGAAACAAAATTTCCATGAGTCTGATTAAAAAGGGAGAGACACAGAGAAAACCAAATCTCAAAAAATCAACCTAACCCAAAAGAGTTGATCTTTCCATTTTCTCTACAGGGAATGTACATGATTCCAATGCCAAACATGCAACACAAAATATGAGTCGAGACTGGTGAAGAATATAATAGAAATTTAAAAAATATTTAAGGAAAGAAAGAAAATGAGAAAAAGGAAACACGTTAGCCACCAAAAAAATGTAAAATAAAAAAAAATCCGGGTTCACATGCTACCAGCTCTTCCAGGAGTGGTTTTCGTTGATTTAATTTTTGCCATGTCAACCAGGTCTCCAAACAGCTTATCCTCTGGTTTTGAAGGCTTGCTTGGTGGAACATAAGACGAAGTGGAAACCTGGTAGGAAGAGTTTCTCATGCCATTGTCATCTCTGATGGATAGCCCGTACATTTGCTGATCAAGATACTGCTGCTGACCATAGCCATATGCTCCCATTTGGTTGCCATACATTTGTTGAGAATACGTAGAAGCCATTTGGCCAGCTGGCATTTGTTGCGGAAGCATGCCCATATAATGTGCTCCCTGGATTGGTTGGGGATGAAAACCAGCAAACTGGTTTCCCTGAACAGCATGGTTATTAATTGCTGACAAATTGCCAGTTGTGATTGGCTGATAGTACATACCCACCACCTGATCACTTCCAATATGTTGAGGTCCTTGAGGTTGTGCATGTGTTACAACAACTTGATGAACCATTGACTGGGGATACTGAGCACCTGCAACCGGACTAGAGTCTGCTGCCTGTGCTTCCCAGGGTGGTGGTGGTAGTGAGCCACTGCTCTGGGCACCTTCTCAACATGCAAAAAGTAAGCTTAATAAATTTTAATGTAATAGAAGCAAATAAATGACTATTCATCCTGCCAAAGAAGCCTAGAATGTCACTACATGAATTTAGTGAGGAAAAAAACCACGATCATGTATATTATTGATTTCCTTGAGTGAAATGTGGCATGCTGTGATTAAATGTGTCTGTCCCTAGAAACAAGAAGGGTCTGTGCCAAAAGTAAAATGTTCTATTCATACATAAAAAGCCTATTATAAACAGAAACGAACCATAGACAGGAGATGGGGGCTGCTGCTGCTGCTGAACCAGCTGACCATTCCAGGCAGGACCTGTGCCTTGAGCATATGACTGCTCATATCGGGGTGATCCCATGTTTGGTGCAGTTCCATTCGCATGAAAATTCAGCTGCTGCTGTTGAGGAGTCAAAGGATTGGTTTGTCCAGCCAAACCCGAAGACTGGGTGTTAACAGAAGCAGAGGTGTTGTTACCATCAGAGAACATATCAAAGAGAACAAGGGCATTCTGCTGTGATGCAGGAGTTGTTTGTAGCGGTTCTCCCAAAGAAACAAGGGCCAGCTTATTATCTGCCTTTGGTGAATTGTAGTCATCACCACTGAGAAGGTCCATTTTGGGATTGACTGCTGCTGGAGGAGTTGAACCATTAGTAGCAGGTGGAGCAGGAAGCAATAACTGATTAAAAGGTAGAGAATTTCCACCAGTGCCTGGCTTGGATCTGCAAAGATATCCTGTTTGTTAAAGCTCAAGCCTCAAGTTACCAGAAACATCTGATCAAGAATTTCAGATAACCCAAAATTAAATAAATATCAATCTCAATCCTAACATAACAGAAGTTATTATTCTAAGCATATTCTATCATGTCCTGCAATAACATAAAACACCAATAATTTTAATCACCAAATCCTCGCATATAGTAACCCGGTACACAGAAGCCTATTACCTCCCCTCAGACTGCTTGCTATCCCCAGTATCAACTAGGGGACCATCGATATTCACAAGTTCTCTTGGACGTTCAGGCTTAGGTTTGTCTGCTTGAGAAGGAGTTCCTGAAGATATTGCTTCATACTTTGCTAGTACCCGTTGCAAATCATCATTCAATGATAAACCTTGACATAGAAGTGACTCATCCCTACAAGAGATAAAGAATCAAAGGTAATATGTGTTTTAAATATAAAAATATTTCACAAAATTCCTTCTACCAAAATCCACAGCGGTTAGAAACTAACTACCAATGCAATTCATACAGCATACATGCCAGAATAAGTGGCAGTGTCACACAGAAATTGAATAGAAATGCACATAAAGTTATTCATTGAGGTACTTATAGAGAGGTTTAAGAAAAATTGAACAGAAAACAAATCAACTACTTCAGACTGCTCAGGCATCACCATAGCACCGAGAAGTATATAATTGAATTAAATAAGAAGTCCTTTGATCTTAAGTAACACTCTTCAGCATTTTACTCCCTTCTTTTGATCAATCATTTTAACATGTGATGCTGATTGTACCTTAAAGACCAGGTAATACAAACACAATGCATCAAAACACACACAAAGAAGAGAAGGTCAGGACCATGGAAACAGATGATAACATCGAATCATCAACATATAGAAAGCTACTAAGGGCCACCAGGAAGTTATAATAAGAAAAGAGTGTCCTTACGATGTTGAATTAACAAGGTGTACAACTCTTTGTTTGTAGGTACGACACTGCTCCACTAAGTCAACAATCACCTCCTGCCTAAGTCCCTGAAATTGTACAAAAAAGATCCCCAAATAAGCAAATAGAAATGAACTTTAAGAAGAAACACAACATGCTTTATAAGATTAGTAGAGGATTAGCAACATGAAACTTCATGAACTTTTGAAAAGTTTTTCATTACAAGAGCTGGAAATATATAAAGTTTACAATGAAAAACCGGTTCACAATCTGATGAGTTTGATCATTGCCAACCAAAATATTACCAAATGTTAGTTATATTAAGAGAAGGAACTTTGGTGCAACGATAAAGGTTGCTCTTTTATGACCTAGAGGTCACGGGTTCAAACGGAAACAGCCTCTCTGTTAATGCAAAGGGAAGGTTGCATACATATTACCCTTCCCAGACCCACAATGTGGGAGCCTTGGGCAGTAGGTTGCCGTTTTTTTTAGTTATATTAAGACTTCAGTAGTCACTTTGAATCCAATTAAGGACTAGTAACTTGGAACCTACATTACCATGCTCTTGCAGTAATACAAAATCGTTTTAGCAAGTAAACAACATATCGTCCTTTTCTCTACATTTCAAATTGTGAGCATATACCTCCTTGTTTCCAGGATCTATTGCACTTAGCATTTCTGCAAGGACATCCATAATACCCCGCGCATTCTGAATTTCTGTCAAACTGATAAATAAAACTCCAGTTAAAAGGCTAGATGCATCATCAGTGATAAAAGCTAAGTAGGAAACACTGAATTAGCAATGTAATGTCACTGTCGATAATATGACAGAACAAGTAGTCCACGTTTTTCAACTATTATAACTACTCTAGTCTGTGGAAAATTTTTTTCTGTGCTATTTCTAGGGGGAAAGGGCAATCATTCGTGTGAGAACACCACAGCCGTGTTTACCAGCTACAGAGGGAACACCACTTACCAAACCTAAGAAGTAAAAAGTAGGAACTTTTTTACCAACAGCTCAATTTCAGCTATATATAATGTACATTAAGGAGTTATTGAAAAAAAATGTTTTTACAATACTCCTACAAAGGAAATATTAAATTAGCCATATGCACCGAATATAATGGAAAACTATCCTTATTAAACAATTGAACTCCCCCCTAAAAGCCATATTAAAAACGTGTATCAATAAGCTTTCTAATTTATTTATTAGATAATTATAATAAGAGTTTATTATGATCAGCACACTGTTGCCTAACCAGATTACTGCAGCAGCAGTTTCTACAAAGACATCATTCAGTAAGGGAAGTTTATAAAAAACACAGGCCATCATAGAACTGAATAGGAATATTGGTAAACACAAAAAAATCACCAGGTTTTTACTACTCAAACAACTAAGGGGCAACAAAAATACCTCAGGGTTGGAAATTCAGACTCAGTAGAAGACTCAGCCTCTTGCCGATCAGAATTGCGAATGTTTTGGGGATAAGAAGACAAAGGTTGTGTTTGAGGAGGAGTAAATACAGGTGCAGATGTCTCAGTTCTTGGGGGGAATACTGCCCCAGCACGCTGAAATGATAAACCAGATTGGCTCAGAGAGAAAATGAGGAAAAAGGCCATATCATGTAAAAGTACCGCTCGCATAACAGCATTTTTGAATACAATGAGAGAGTCATGAATAGAATATAGCATATGAGGAAACTGATCCCAAGAAATGCAGCATGTCTCATACAGTTTGAGAGGAGAGGCCTTAGCAGACATACCAACAACTCTTGGTACGCAACATAATATTGTGGATATCTTGCCCTTGCTCCTCCAAAAGCTTCTTGCCAAGTGTCAATCAGAGTCAATATCTTCTCTTTGACATGCAAATCAGGCTACAATTATGCAGAACAAAAACTAAGAACAAGTTTTACTGGAAAGAAAATAAATGCAAAATGGGAGTTAAAATTACTCCCTACCCTTTTCTTGACTATTTTGACCATCTCATGCAGAACATCTCTCTCTGCAACATGCATATGGACAATGTCTCCGCAGTTTTTTATGATAGTCTCTAGTAGCTAGAACATAGGAAGTAGATCCAAATTTAAACAAGTTTAGTACTATGTAAGAAAAAGATGATAAAACTAAACAACAGAAGTGAAAACTATATCCAAGGATTAGTAGAAATCAATGTAAAAGTTCTCAGGAGCTTACAGTTAGTGCAAGAAGTTGAACTTTAGGATTTTTACTTCTAAGCCGCTTTTTTATGCCTTTCACAACATCTTTGGCTTGCCTGATAAATAACAATCATATTTCAATACAAGATTTAGAAAACCACAAAAAATCGAACTTGAAATATAAAAATCCAGGCAGCTTCCAGCCTCTCTCCCAGCTCCCCTGGAGGGAGAAAACTGAAAAAAGGAGAGCCAATACTGACCAGAAAATGATGAAACTAAACCTTTCAGCCCGTTATGCTTTCACAAGAACTCACATTAACTAAAGCAACCGGAGAAAATGACCAAAAATATTTAACAAAAACACTAGCATAAAAATTAATTACCATTAAGCTGATCATGTAAATGTAACTAAAATCTAGTTCATTTTTTAGAATTAAAATTTGAACATTAGGAATGATATGGTCACAGGTATAAAAGTCATTTATCACATAGTAATCTTCAACTTCGAGAAAAGTAGCTGACCTCTATCATCGGTCTTTTTTTTTAACATGAAACTAAATCCTGTATCGATCAACAAAAGTCATTTTAAAGAGCTGTATTATCAAACACATCCTAGAATTAAATTACATATTGAACAGAGAAAAGAAAAGGCAAAGAAAAGCAAAGCAAAGCAAACTGATCAATCCTGATAAACTTCCTAAGCCAAATCTCTCTCCTTAAATTTAAATGCGATAAAAGAAAAGTCGTTATTTAATATCTCCTAAATCTATAATTAGTATCAGAACAAGTGGAGGAAAAAAAAAACTTTAAGCAAAAGCAAATCGAATACCGAAACAAGCTAGAACACTAGATTCGCAATCTTCATATTCATTCTTTATCATCAAATTGAAAGGCAGTTGTTAATAGAATCATAAGAACAATAACAACTCAAGAAGAGAAGAAAGATTGGAATCCAGTGCGACGCATACCCAGGGTCGTGATTAAGCATGTCACAGATCTCGATATTCCTAGCCCAATCAGGCCCGATCAGCAAGTCGCTCGTAGCTCTCTCCACCATAGAGTTCACCATCTTCACTAACAAAAACAATTCGCACACGCAAAAAAAAAAAAGAAAAAAAATAATATAATTCCGGTCACCGTCCGAGAGATCGGAAGGAACCGCAGAATATTCCGGAGACTCCTCCGAAACACACTCTCTCTCTCTCTCTTTATCAAATAAATCAAACAGTCCAAAATCGGCAGTTCTCTCTCCCTTCGTCTCCCCCTTCCCCTTCTCGTTTCTCCTACCTTTTCTTTCTCTCTCTCTCTCTCTCTCTCTCTCTCTCTCTGAGATCAAATTAAATAGTTTTTTATTTTTCCGTTGAGAAAAAAAAATTTCTTTGTTTGTCTGTTCCCTTCTTTTTTTTTTTTTACTTTTTCTCAATTATTTGGGAGGTGAAGTGAAAAAAGGAAAGACCAACCAAAATCGACCACGTGTCATTAGGTGGGAACATGCACGCGCCGTATCTAGATGTACTTATCTTGATAGAACCGACGGTTTTGCCGACCGCTTACCTAAAACGGTTTTTTATCGTTTACTGGACTCGTTGTTTTGTGCAGGTGATTCGGTGAGAGTCAAAAAAAAAATAACGGTACCACGGTGCCTTTTAGGTTGTGTTTGAATGATGAATTTTAAGGAAGAAATTTATTTTAATCAAGATATTTAAAAATCTAAAATGTAAATTTTTTGTTTGGTAAAAAAATTTGAAGAATTTAAAAATTTATGAGAGATTTAAAAAGGAAATTTGAAATGCTCAAATTTCCTTTTGAAAATCCACCAAAAGAGATGATTTTTCAAAATTCATTATACTCTTTTCTATTTTATTAGACATAACTCACTATTAAATATAGAGTTAAAAACAAAAAACATATTGTTTTATTGAACTACGAAGAAACTACATTAACGTCAACTAGTGGGATTAGCTGTGTTCTTCACCGACCAATAAAAAGAGAGACTGGTTTCCTATTAGTTGTAAACTATAAAGTGAGTAACGAGATAGTCATTTTTTACCGTTATTTTTAATATTTTATTTATTTTATTCTTAAAATTTATATTTAAAAATTAACTTAAAAATTTAATAAATAATAAAGATATTTGTTTAATTAATTAATTAATCCAAAATTTTTCCTTCTTTTCATTTTTTATTTCTTTTTCTTTCGTTTTTTTCTTGTTTTTATTTAAGAAAACTATAATTTTGATAAAATAATATTTTCTTGAACTAATTTTTTTAAATTATTTTTTGGAAATAAATAAAATTTTTAAATTATTTTTTAGAAAATAAATTCTCAAACATAAAAATTATTATAAAATATATTTTTAACTAGTTTTTCCTTACATTTAAATTTTTATTTTTTTCTTTCTTAATTTTTTTCTTTTTTACTGTCAAAAAAAAGAAAAAAATTAACTATTATCCATAAAATTATTAGAAATTATATATTTTTAATTAATAAAATTTAAATTATTAAATTTAACTTGTATTTTTTTATATTTCCTTCTAATTGGCAAAAAAAGAAAAAAGATAAAGAAACCATTAAAAAATAAAGAAAAAAATTTAAGAATTGTCTTTTGAAAATTTAAAAAAAAACTTATTTCCTACAAAAACTCAATTTTCTAAAAATAAATCTATTTAATTTACAATAAAAATTATTTTAAATTTAAATCATATAAAAGAAATAAAAACAAAAAGGAAAGAAGAAAAAAGGTGAAAAAAAAAAGAGAATTTTTTTTATAAAAATTCACTTTTTAACAAAATAATTTTTTTGAAAAACATAATATAAATTTTTAAGAGTAATTTTTTATTAAAAATCAACTAATAATTATAATATTATATAAATAATATTTTAATTTTTAATTATTTTTAATAAAAATTTTATAAATTTAAATTATATTACTTTTAAAAAAAGTACTAAAAAATCAGTTTATACTATTTTTAATTTTGCACATATTAAATATGGTAAAAGACATAAAAATATCATATCTTATTCTTAATCTTTGTACACACCAAACATAAAATAAGATCATAATCTTATATCATCTTATTTTATTATCATCTTATTCACCAAACATGTCTTTCATTTCTTCCCCATTCCTCACTACTGTTACCGCCTGCCGCATCTTGTGATCTTGTCGTTGCCATCGCTGCTATATCGTCGCTACCATTGCTTTTGTTGCCTCAGGTGACATAGATCTACAGTATTCTAGCTTTTGTTCACGTCATTTCAAGCATTCAAGCTCCAATCTCTATTTTCTTGAACTTAATCTTTATTTTTGTTTCAAATTTTGGTAGTGTTTGATTTTTTTCATGTTTTTGCCGTCGCCTGCTGCTTCTTCTGGTCTTGCTCCAGCCGCCGCTGCTATACCGTCACTATTGCTGCCACCGCTGCTGCCTCAGGTGGCATAGATCAGCATCTTCTAGTTATGTTAACGTGATTTAAAACATTCAATATCAAATCTCTTTTTGTCTCAAATTTAAAAATTCATCTTTATTTTTCTTTCAAACTTACAAGTTTTTGACGTTTTGGTTTCAAGTTTTTTATATCAATTTCTTTTGTGATTTTATTATTATTAATGGGTTGTTGCATCTTCTGTGATTTGGAAGTGTTTAATAACTTTTCAAGAATAAGTTCACTTAAAACCAATAACAACTTGAAATCTCCTTTATGTAACATCGCCCACATATGTCCTACTTACAACAAATCAGGCATTCAAGTTTAACTAAACTTGTAAATATCCTACTCGCAACAAAACAAAGCAATTAAGTTTAACTAAACCTATAAATATTCCATTACAACTTACTTATTTTCCTTTTTTTTTTCCTTGATCATGTATAGAGTGAAACTGGGGACTATAAAATGAAAACATCAATCTAAAATCAAATTGGTCCTTAATTGTTTTTCTCGTATCTATAAACTACTTATATAAGAGGCTTTAACCGTTTTTTATTTCAAAAATTTTTGAAAATGGAATCTAAACATGATCAACTTCAGTATTTAACTTTTTTTTTACCAATGATGATTTAAAGTTTGCTCCAAAATTTTCTCATAATTTCACCATTTCAAAATAGGTGTGTATATGATGCACTGACAGTGTATAGTTTCTATAAACTGTCAATGCACAAGAAGTTGATATCTCATCAATTGATAAATTAAAAAATATGTCAAGCCCTTAAAAGCAAATATAAGTAATTTTTTTTAAATTGCTCATAAGGGCCTATTGATGAGGTCTCAACCTCTGGTGCATAGACAATGTATAAAAACTATACACTGTCAGTACATCATATATAAATCCTTTCAGAATTAAGGTCAATTTTCATTATTTAATATTCACATAGTTATATATTTCTCTCATTTGCTTCGGGTTAAAAGACTATAACAATTGGATCAAACATCTAAGTTGGGGTTTGTTTGTTTGACTAACAATTAATTATTAGTTATGGGAACATGAGTATGGTGTTGATTTTTTTTCTCAAGGATCTTATGGAGACTAATTAATATTTCATTTATTTCACCGCACGAAACAAAGTTCAAGGACAAATTCATATTTAATTTTTTGCCTCAAATTTTTATGTTTGATATTAATTTGAACTGCCACTACAAAAAAAGAGACTTTCAGCAACGGAATTTTCTATCGCTAAAAGTCTGATTCCGTCGCTGAAAGGTTTTAGCGACGGAAAAATTCCGTTGGAAAAATCAATGTCGCTGATGCTCATTACGTCGCTAATTAGTGACGGAATTTGTTCTTATCAGCGACGGATTTTTTGTTATCAACGACGGACATTTTCTGTCGCTAAAGTGAAAATCGATCACTTATAATCCGTAGGTAAAAATATCAGCGACAGAATTTTTCGTCACTAATTTTATTTTTATTTTTAAATTTTATGAAAATATTCCGTCGCTAAAAATTTTACCAATGGAATATTCCGTCGCTATATACTTTTACCTACGGAATTTTCCGTCGCTAATAATAAATTTTTCGTCGCTAAATACTTTTACCAACGGAATATTCGTCGCTAATAATAAAAATTTTCCGTCGCTAATGCTATTATTTTCGTCACTAATTTCTTTGAATTTTGTCGCTAATAATATATTTTTTCATCATCATCTATTATTTATGCATGTTGGCTCTTATAGGCTATACCGAGAGGGGGGGTGAATCGGTTTTTCACTAACCTTAGGTTCGTTTTTCGGTTCTTCTAAATTCTCTAGCCTATATTGATATTTTCTAAGTTCTCTTAGGCTAGACAAGCATGCAATTCAAGTTCAATGAAATAAACACAATATAAGTGCAAGTAAATAAAGAGTAAGGAGAGAGAGATTTACACAATCGATTTATAGAGGTTCGGCTACCTTGCCTACGTCCTCTACCTTGAGACGCTCCCAAGGATTTTCCCCAAATTCACTATACTTGAATTTGTTACACTCCCTCTTTTCAAGGATCAAGAGAAACCTCTCTCTTTTTCTAGGCTCAAGAGTAACCTCCCTCTTTTTCTAAGGCTAAAGAGAAACCTCCCTCTTTTTCTAAGGCTAAAGAGAAACCTCCCTCTTTTTCAAGGCTCAAGAGAAACCTCTCTCTTTTTCTAGGCTCAAGAGAAACCTCCCTCTTTTTCTTAGGCTAAAGAGTAACCTCCCTCTTTTTCTAAGGCTTAAGAGAAACCTCTCCTTTACAAGGAATGATGGGATACAAATAATGTAATCAAAGAAAAGGCCTCTAGGTAGGCAATTGATTACAGAAATTAAGCTCAATGAGAAGCCTATACAATATTTGTGCTAAGCACTACAAGGAATATGAGAATGATAGATGATGTAGACTTTGGAGCTCTTGATTGTTGTTTGAGGCTTGAGGAAGATGAATAAGATGATGAAAGATGTTGCTTCGTTGTTCCTCTTACTTCCTTTAGCTTCTAAGCCTCTATTTATAGCCCCTTGGATGGTTTGTGGACGTTGGTTGGAGCCAAAACCGAAACTAGCCGTTGTATTTCACAGAAAATAGCCGTTGGGGACTTTCTGACATAAAGGGATCGATCCCTTTCCTTAGGGGATCGATCCCATGCTTCATTTTGGCCTTCCGGGGCACACTGCCAAAAAGGGATCGATCCCTTTCCTTAGGGGATCGATCCCATTCCTCCAGAATGGGTTTTTCCTGCACTTTTGGGTTAGAAATGATGTGGTCTTTGATCCTAATTCAACCCAAAACATATTGGCACTTTTGTGGGAGTTTTTCATGACTTTCTTTGATAAAAACATTGTCCAAAAATTCATTAAGTGATTTTCTAAAGTATTCAAAACATTTATAAAGAATTAAGACCAATAAGGATGTATCATTAAATCATGGTCTTAATGTTTGGGTATGATCACTTAAAATGTATTGAGAAAATCATGTGTGATAAGGCAAATTTACAATATGAATTAAAACATTAAAGCTCACTTAAGTTTTTGTCATTTCAAAATATGTATGGCAATTTAAAGCTAACAATGCATTTCGTTACCAAAATGTTAAATTCCAAAATTGTTTCTAAAAGTTTTCCGAAAGATAACATGAATTTAAGCTTAAGCTTAAATTCATGTTAAAACCCTAAATTCATGACTATAGCAACATTTAAAAGACCTTAATACATAAACATAAATTATCAATAAAATTCATACATAATCATAAAACATGGTTAAAATTCATCAAATCCATAACATCTTTCAACAACCATGAAATTCTTAAAACATAAAAAGAACAAAGTACTTAAATTTCTTACATTAAAACAGAGATTTATGAAGAAGGCCCATCTCCGAGGTTCAGTGTCTGTCTATCATCGGGATTTGAAGGGTCTCCTTTGCTACTCTTTCATGCATTAGTCATCTCAGCCATCCATTGGTGCATTTGCGGTAAATATTTGAGAACTTTATCAAGTTTCTCTTCTATAACATCGATTCACTCATCCTGGCCTACTGTTGACTGAAAAACCGAGAATATTGGACTTGCTGAGGAGGTGGATGACTCAAGTATATCTCTATTTTGTGAACTGCTTCCAAGGCCGTACACATGTGTGCGGGTTGTTTCCATTCCTCCAATACAGTCACACCAAGCAACAGGATCAAAGTGTGGTTGATTGCTAATATCTGTACCATGCTTCTCAACCAATGAAGCATTACATTTATGCAATGGAAAAAAATAATATATATAACAATGTGTATATATAACAAATAAAAAAATTAATAATACTAATTCAATCAATCCGTTAATATCATATAATTAGATACACTAAAACAACAATAAATTTTCATAATTAATAATATTATGACCAAATTAAATTTACATAAATAACTTTATATATTTAAAATCTAACAAAACCACACATTAAACATTTAAATACAAATTTTCTACTAATATTATTATAAATACAAATAAACAAAAATAAACTAAATAAACTAATTAAACAAATAAACAACAATAAACACATATATATTTTAAATATATATACATTTTAAATAAACAAATTCTTGTAAATAAACAAAAATTAATAATACTAATTCAATCAATCTATTAATATCATATAATTAGATACACTAAAACAACAATAAATTTTCATAATTAATAAGATTATGACCAAATTAAATTTACATAAATAAATTTATATATTTAAAATCTAACAAAAATAACTTTAAACATTTAAATACAAAATTTCTACTAATATTATTATAAATACAAATAAAAAAATAAACTAAATAAACTAATTAAACAAATAAACAACAATAAACACATATATATTTTAAATAAAATATATATTTTTTAAATAAACAAATAAACAAAAATTAATAATACTAATTCAATCAATCTATTAATATCATATGATTAGATGCACTAAAACAACAATAAATTTTCATAATTAATAAGATTATGACCAAATTAAATTTACATAAATAAATTTATATATTTAAAATCTAACAAAAATAACTTTAAACATTTAAATACAAATTTTCTACTAATATTATTATAAATACAAATAAACAAAAATAAACTAAATAAACTAATTAAACAAATAAACAACAATAAACACATATATTTTAAATAAAATATATATATTTGAAATAAACAAATTAAACAAATAAACAAAAATTAATAATACTAATTCAATCAATCTATTAATATCATATAATTAGATACACTATAACAACAATAAATTTTCATAATTAATAATATTATGACCAAATTAAATTTACATAAATAAATTTATATATTTAAAATCTAACAAAAATAACTTTAAACATTTAATTACAAATTTTCTACTAATATTATTATAAATACAAATAAACAAAAATAAACTAAATAAACTAATAAACAACAATAAACACATATATATTTTTAATAAATATATATTTTAAATAAACAAATTAAACAAATACACAAAAATAAACATATATATTTTAAATAAACAAACTAACAAACAAATAAATATATCTTTTAAATGTAAAAATAATACAACTCCTATACCACTGTATAACCGGCGGTAGATCCGCGGCAGCAGGCAGCTGCGGCAGCAAACAGCGGCTGGCGAGGGGCGAGCGGTAGCAGCGGCGCCTATAGGCGCAGTGGCAGTGGGGGAGGGAGCTGTTTAGCTTTTTTTTCTTTATACACTAGGAGGCGCCGGCAGTGAGGAGAGGAGGGTGGGTGACCGGCGGCCGGTGGAGGGGTAAGGGACCGGCGGCGAAGCTTCGGTGGGGCAAGGGAGCGGCGGCACACAGGGGAGAGGGAAGAGAAAAAAAGGAGAGGAGAAAAAAATGACAGTCACGGGCGGGAAGGAGAGAAAAAAAGGGGGGAATCACGAATTTTGAGACATTAGCGACGGAATTTTTGTCGGATTAGCAATGGAAAAATTTCGTCGCTAACTAGATCTAACACGTTACACGAGGTATTAGTGACGGAAGTTTTCTGTCGCTAATTCTGTAGCTAATGTCCTTTAGCTACGGAATTAGCGACGGAAAAAATTCCGTCACTAATTTCTTTACTTATTTTCTCAGATAATATGGAGGCAAATTAGCGACGGAATTTTTCCGTCGCTAATTCCGTAGCTAAAGGACATTAGCTACGGAATTAGCGACGGAAAAATTTCATCGCTAATTTCTTTACTTATTTTCTCAGGCATTATGAAGAGAAATTAGCGACGGAATTTTTCCATAGCTAATGTCCTTTAGCTACGGAATTATCAACGGAAAAATTCCGTCGCTAAACTTTCTTTCTATTTTTTTGTGTACTAAGAAGAAAAATAAGTGAATAAAATTAGCGACGGAAAAATTCCGTCGCTAATCTTTCATTCTATTTTTCACGCAAAGAGGAGAAAAATAAGTGAATAAAATTAGCGACGGAATTTTTCCGTCACTAATTCCGTAGCTAAAGGTCATTAGCTACGGAATTAGTGACATTAAAATTCCGTCGCTAATTTCCCTTCATAATGCCTGAGAAAATAAGTGAATAAAATTAGCGACGGAATTTTTCCGTCACTAATTCCGTAGCTAATGACCTTTAGCGATGGAATTAGCGACGGAAAAATTCCATTACTAATTTTATTAACTTATTTTCTCAGGCATGATGAAGGGAAATTAGCGACGGAATTTTTTCGTCGTTAATTCCGTCGCTAAAGGTCATTGGCTACAGAATTAGTGACGGAAAACTTCCGTCGCTAATGTCTATACATGTTTTGGATTTAACGACAGAAATTTCTGTCGCTAATTCCGTCGGTAATATTTTGGTGCAATTGAACAGTGTCTCTCGTCATAATTAGCGACGAAAAACATTCCGTCGCTAATTATCAACGAATTTCTGTCGCTAATCCGTCGCTAATACCACTTTTCAGCGACGGAAAAATTCCGTAGCTAAATTTCCGTCGCTGAAAATCAATTTTCTTGTAATGTGCACCTATTATTTGGTTATGACAACTATCATGTGTTGATTCTGAATTAAGAAAAGAATTTATCTGTTTCTTAAGAAACCTGTCCACAACTAATTCGGTTAACTGGATTACAAACTGATTTTTCTTGATTACCTACTTTTTTGCTGTATTCTTTCTGGATTCTAAGCAAGCATATCTAAATCCTAAATAGACTGCTATTTTGGAATTAAAATCTAATAAAGCATCATTTTACCCTTCATGTGGCCACTCCATTTACATTAATATATTCTTTACTGTTTTGTCATGCATGTGCTCATACTTGGTGAATGGTGATTAGTTGAGCATGTGTTTTCGCATTGGTAAATTAGTAGGGAAAATGGCATTGGTCACTGGTGGACCAACTGATTTTGGTGAGAGCATTATGTGTCTATTTCACAAGCATGCTGCCAAGGTCTTAGTTGATGTGCAAGACAACCTTGGTCAACAAGTTTGTCAATCCCTTAGCCATGGCCCGAATGTTTGCTTTTTCCATTGCCTTTTCCATCGCCTTGTCAGCAACTCATTTAATATAGCTGGGAGTTTACTTGTGGCAGACTTTGCAACAAAATTATCAAAGTTATGATCTCCCATTGATGAAGATATTCCTATACTGACACATTAAAGTGAATTACATAAAGTGTTTTATGATTTGTACCCACTATTCCATTATTCCTTGCTTGATTAGCCAATTTTAATTGTTTGGCTTTCGGTTTTCATTGAAAAATTACTCTACAGTGGAAACTCCTTTTTTCTAGGTACTGCATCCAATGTTCCTCATTGGATCCTCACTGTTGCCGCAAGTTCTGTGAACAGTATATTCAACTCAAACATATATCTTATAAATTCAAGAGTTTTAAAGGTAATATTCTAAAAACGTATTTGCACTTAGGATTACACTTGCAGCTCCCGAACCACCCCTACCAACAAGCGGAAAAAAAAAAAGAGACTAGAAACGAACACAAATAGAAGGAAGAAGAATTTGTAAAATGCATAAGGGGTTGATATTTACTAGGATATTTTATGCCCTCAGGGTTTTTACTTAAACCCTTTCGAAATGAAAACCTCATTTGGTTTGATAACGAGAAGTGGAATAGCTTCAAAAGTAATTACAGCATACAATGCTAAGTATGCCTAAAAGTTCAACTTTATAGCATTATATATGGAATATGATGATGATCATCTTATGCCTTCATGTTTGCATTTTCACCTTTGATCAATGTATACGATCAGTCAAATTATACCGAAATTTTAATATTCATTTTCCTCTTAATTCATGCCTGTAATAGGAGAAAAAGTACAAAATATTTAATCACAAATCTCTTTTTTTTCTAAGGGTATATTCTCATTCAAAATTACAATCATAATTAAGATATTACATTTGTTGAACAAGTAACTTGATAAATTAGTAAATACAATAACAATAACAATGACAATCTATGAAAATAATAATAAACTAAACAAATTTCACATTTTAGTGAAATTCGAACCTAAAATCTTAGGACTTTTTCGTTGTTATTAACCACAAATCTCTGTTTGTGAATAATGAAATCATCATGATGACATTCTAATATTTAATATTTTCCAAGAGCATATAAGACACATAAAAAAAGATTATATTTTTCTCATTTGGAATTTTAAGAGAATGCATGACATGCGATTTCTCAATAACCAAGATAACTGCAAAGCAATTCTTTGGTCATTGCTCAAAAAGCCTTGGTTCATCTCCTCCTTTATATAGAGGTGGCAAAAATTGGCCCGAGCCCGAAAATTCGTCCGAGATCAAACCGAAACCAGTCTGAATTGACCAAAAAAATCAAAGGCCCGTAACTGAAAAAGCTTGAAACCAAAAAAACCCGAAGCCGAAAAAGCCCGAACCCGACACAACCCGAACCCGACATAACCCGAGCCCGATCCGATCTAAAACCGAGACCAATCAGATCTGAAACCTATAAAAAACCGAATTTATAATACGAGAAAACCCAAATTATAATTGTATAATTATTATTTAAAAATAAATAAATAATTGATACACTTTTTTAATTAAAAAGTTTAAAATTTTGAAAACAATTATTATTTATTATACAATTTTATCAATTATGTATTACCAGCAAAACAAATAATGAATCTTTTTAATTTAATTAAATTAAATTAATTTAAAATACCATAATGTATCATATCAAATAATCATTAATATTATACTTATTGCATTTATAATAATAAATATATTATTAATTTAACATTTGATTTTATTATAAAAATCATTTTAACATTTTATTATTTTTATTTTATAATAAAATTTTAATTTTAATACAATAATAAATCAAATATATAAAAAAATTATATAATTTCAATATTTGTTTGAAACTTTGAATTTGATATTTAGTGCAACACATTAAAAATATTTTTAATAAAATTAAATTTAAACTATATTTTCTTAAAGTTTCAAGTATAGAAAGATATTAAATTTAGATTAAAAAAACCTAATCTTAAAATTAAAATTCAAAGTTTTTAAGATTAGAAAAAGTTAAGTAATTAAATTAAAGAATACAAGTATAATTATTTTTATTAGCTTGGACATCATTGAAAGAGAAAATTATAAATCAAGCTAGTGGTAATTTTATTTTTAGCCTTAAAACAAAAGAAATTAATAAATCAAGCTAATGGTAATTAATTATTTTTATATTATGATAATCTTATACATGAATAAACCAATTTGATATCTAATAATAATTGTTACGACTCGAAGTCCACGACGTTCACTTGATACTCATACTTTTTCCCTATTTAAAATTTTCAACTAAATTTTTCTTTTTCGATTTAAGGTTTGTATTCAGTATCATGAGTGATGTCAAACGAGTGTTAAACATCAAGATTTGTGGCTGCCTATTCATTCCAAATATTCACATCTTCTTAGATACATCTCTTTTAAAAACAATACTTTCACTTTTAAAACAATGCACGTCTTTTAAAGATCAAATCATTTGTTATGCATGCATGAACCTAAGTGTACCACGGCATATCTCAATATTTATCAAGTCCAATACCATGCACGCTTATACTTATATGTTAGGGTGTGCCTACAAAGGCCTCAATTTCGAATTACCCCTAACCATAATAAAGCATAATTCATCAATCACCACTCAATCACACATAATTATGGTATAGGTACAATCCATAAATCCAAATGCATGTACACATATCCCATTAACATTTGTAGTGAATATCTTCTTTTCAATTTTCTCAAGATCATCAAGATATCAAGAGTATTCTACATTATTTCGTAATCATTTAAACATTGAAATCAATATTCATTTATAACCAAATTACTTTTCAACATATTCCATGTTACTTTATCAACAATATCACACAATATGCTATTATAAATTTTAATCATTCCATCTATATCAAATCGATATTCCAACATCAACTTATAGCCACATTATTAAATAAATCATATTGCACAATATTTTCTCATCGTATTGTCATAATAACTTTCCATTTCAACTTTCCTTCTCACTAATTTACATATATTTTACCATTCACATACTTAGACGTCTTTTTAGAGTCAATATTTACCAATACTTCAATCTTTCATACAATGTTATATTACTGCCCAAATAAGATAATAACAATAAAAATGATGATATTCAATTGACACATCTCAATCTTCTTACTATTGCCTCATTAGCACCTCACGATAACATATGGTTCCAAGATTTTCAACATGCTTAGTAGATATCCCAATTCAATCACCAAGGTATTGAATCATTCATTCAAGTCTGTTATATACATTTCCAAGATAAAATTCTATTTCCCTCTTTAATATAATCCACTGACATTCAAAAAGTGCTTATTTAATGTCATAACACCTAAATCTCATATCGACTCAATATCACATACACTATAATGTTTTCAACCTACAAAATATCCTTTTTCACTTCAATGTCAATATTAAGATCCCCACCACCGTTGTGAGTCCTCGTTGTGTTCTAATATTGTTCATCGTCATCACAACATTGATAATCATAACTCTAAATTATATAATGAGTCCAAAATAGGCAAATATCAACACATTTAATCAATTATGCCATGAGTCCAAAATCACTCAAATATAAAGCAACCGATCACGAACATTCCAACAACTCATCCACAATCATTTCATCGAATATCATCATCATTACTAAGATCCTCACCACCAATTGTGGGTCCTTTTAGTAATTCATAATATCTTTTCACAACAATCACTTCTATGGCCCATAAACACATTTAATCATCTTCATTTTATTTTTTTTATATACTTTAATTCTTAAGTGAGTAACTAACAAAGTACAATTTACCTCCAACCTATACAAGTAATGTCGCATGGTTAATCTCCATCTCAAATTTCCAATTTCGAACTATATTTTCAATAGCATTTCATAATATTCAAACAATTTTCCCAACAATAACTCCGACAATATTCCAATAATATTCTATTAAGCTTTTAATAATATTCTATAGAAACGTAGAAATAATGCTTCAATAATGTTCTACAACCTCGTAACAATTTCCAATACCAATCATAATATCTCAATTAAATCCATACCTATAATAATATAATTCTAGCTTCTACATTATATAAGTATCTTACCGAGCATCAAAGCTTAGGGCTTTGACGAACACCAAGCTTCACAAGCTAGCGCTTAATCCAAATTTTTGCAACTAGCCTCTTGTGTAACTCTACAATTTCAAATCCAATCCATATTCACACTTAGGAAATTTCGCAACAATTTAACAATCTATTAAATAAATAAAACTAAATAAAATACGGCAAGATCCTTACCATTCTTTCATTTCTGTTTCTCTCTTCTTTTTCTATTCTGTCTTTTTCTTTCCTTTTTTTTTCTTTTTTTTCTGGTCAAACCGGTTCAGAACCGGTTCAACTCCCCTTTCTCCCTTTTTTTTCACCAAACTCTTTCTTCTCCTCAGTGTCGTCGGAAATCACTCGTTCGACATCAATCCGACTCGCCTGGGCGGTGGCTCGGGTCGATGGACCAGCGGGTGCATCTCGAGGCGTCACATGGTTATCACAATAATGATTTGTATATTATATTATAATAATCTTTTAAAAATAAATTATGTAATCTCTTAGTGTGTAAGTATTATTTTGATAGAATTAAGTATTTATTAATGTTAGCTTTAAATTGACAAGTATTTTGAAAATGACAAAACTCAAGCAAGATTAGAAATGATTTTTATACAAGTAAATTTGCTTTGAATGAACTCAATGATTGAAACTATTTTAACAAAGTCTTGGATTGAGATTCCAATTGAAAAAGTCAGTAAATACTCTTAGAAAAGTGTTAGAAGATTTTGAACTGACTTAAAATCACAAAAGCTATAAACCTTGCAGCAAGTTAAGTGCAGGAGGGCCTACTGGACAAAAGGGATCGATCCCTACTGTAGCAGGATTGATCCCAAATTGGCAGAATGCCATTGAACCATCCAGGAGAAAGTTGAATAGCATTCTGGAGAAAAGGGATTGATCCCTACTGTAGCAGGATCGATCCCTTTGCACGAGACCTGACAGTAACGGCTAGTTTTTGAGGGTTTCAACGTGAAGATTTGCATTAAATTCTTCACCAACTGTTCTATCCATTTGGTGGGTTATAAATAGAGGCATTTATGAAGTTTGAAGGTAGAACAAGCATTCCAAAGTATTCAAGCTTCAAGAGAGAAACTGAAATCTGAAAATCTTATTGTAACTCCATTTTGTGAGATTGTTTTCTGTATTCTTCACCCATTCACTGAAAAATCAGATATTCAAAGGGGTGAGCTATCCTTGTAAGGTCTGATATTGTAGAGTGTGGGAATACTACAAGGGTAGAGGATTAGAAGGAGATTTCTATAGTCTCAAGAGAAATTGTAAGAGGTCTTGCCACACCTTCAAGTGGTTTGTAAGCTTTCTCAAGGAAGAGGTGAATCAAAACCTTGACAAGGAGTTCAAGGAGAGAGGACGTAGGCAAGAGATTGGCCGAACCTCTATAAAACTTGTGTTTACTTCTCTTTCCCTTACTCTTATTTACTGCATTTATTTCATTATTGTTTATTTAACTTTGATTGTGCATTAAGAGTTAGGAAAATTAGAAATAACTAGAAAAACCGATTCACCCCCCTCTCGGTAGAGCCAACAATTGGTATCAGAGCTTGGGCTCGAGAGTGACTTATATTAACATCTATCAAGTATAAACGATCACTAATGGCTCAAACTAGTTTGTCTACACCCTTGGTAGGAGAGGGACACTCTACGGTTAGACCTCCACTCTTTAATGGTGAAAACTATGCTTATTGGAAGACTAGGATGATGCTATTTATCCAAGCTAATGATTATGAAGTATGAAGAGTTATTGTTAAAGGTCCTCTTATCCCTATTAAGAAAGTAGATGGGACAGATGTGCCTAAGAAAGAAGATGAATGGGATACTAATGATATTAGGATGGCACAACTTAATGTTAAAGCAATGCACACACTCTTTTGTGCATTAGGACCAAATGAGTATAATCGAGTGTCACAATGTGAGAATGCTAAACAAGTTTGGGATAAACTAGCTATCACACATGAGGGAACCACACAAGTCAAAGAAACCAAAGTAGGCATGCTCACACAAGACTATGAATTATTTAGAATGAAGAATGATGAGTCAATTAGTGACATGTTTCTAGGTTTACGGACATAATAAATGGTCTTAAAGCTTTAGGGAAGACGTACTCTAATGTAGAGATGGTGAAAAAGATTCTCAATAGCTTACCCAAATCATGGGAAGCTAAAGTCACTGCTATTGAGGAATCCAAGGACCCTCATACTCTCTCATTAGATGAACTTATGGGATCCTTGCTCACTTATGAGATGAAAATTAAGAGAAATCAAGATCCCCCAAAGAAAGCTGGAGTAGCACTAAAATCCACCACAAGTGAGGAATCAAAAGATGATCGTGATGTAAGTGGTGATGAAGAAGATTTAGAAATGGCCATGTTCGCCAAGAGGTTCGACAAATTCATGAGGATGAGAGCTAGTGGAAACTCTAGGAGACCACCTAGGAGAGAGTTAAATAGAGGTGAAACTAGTAGGAAAGATAAGGACCAAATTATATGTTATGAATGCAAAAAACCTGGCCATATTAAATTTGATTGTCCTTTGTATAGGAAGCAAAATGAAAAGAAACAAAAGAAGAAAGCAATGGTGGCTACTTGGAGTGATAGTGACTCCTCCGATGAAGAGAATGTGGAAGATGAAGTAGCTAACCTTTGCTTCATGGCTTTTGAAGATGAAAAGGTAACTTCTAACTTGCTAGACACTCATGAATACACTTTTGATGAATTACAAGATGCATTTGATGAATTGGCCAATGAATTTGAATGCATGAACTTGAAATATAAGAAAATGATCTCTAAATTGAAAAAGGAAAATGAAATGCTTGTGAATGTTAAGTTAGAATGTGAGAAGAAATTAGAAAATGCTAATCTAGAAATTGAAGAATTAAATAAGAAGAACACTAATTTGCATAACTCCTTTTCTAGATTTTACATGGGTCAACAAAAACTTGATCAAATGCTAGAGACTCAAAGAGCATTCTTTGATAGAGAAGGGTTAGGCTATAATGCATCTAACAAAGAGACTCATCTCAAAAACTTCCTAGTTAAAGATAGAAAATTTGCTTTGTGCCCATTATGTAACAAACTAGGACATTCTTCACAAGCATGCACCTTTAGGAAGACCATAATTAGAGGAAAAATGGCTATTAAGATTTGGGTGCCTAAACATGTTTTGAATTCAAATGATGAGTTCTTTAAAGTTGAAATGGATCCCTAAAGGATCAAAAATTATTGATACTAACTCTCAAGGACCCAAGAAAATTTGGGTACCTAAGATGAAAGTTTGATGTGTTTGTAGGAGGAAGAGTATTGCTACAAGGCTAAGTCCAAGGAACATTGGTACCTTGATAGTGGATGCTCTAGACACATGACGGGAGACAAGAGCCAATTCAAGTACTTAAAGCATAAAAGTGGTGGAGAGGTCACGTTTGGAGACAACTCTAAAGGACAAATTGAAGGAATTGGCTCCATTGGTAACTCTTCCTCAACCATTGAAAATGTTTTGTATGTTAGAGGCTTGAAACATAACTTGCTTAGTATTAGTCAATTGTGTGATAAGGGATTTAAAGTTATGTTTGATGATTTGTGTTGCAATGTTGTTAATGCCAAATGTAATCAAATTGTGTTTATTGGACATAGACAAGGAAATATTTATATTGTGGATTTAAATGAACTTAATAGCAAAAATGTATGCTTTATGGCTACTAGAGAAGATGAACCTTGGTTATGGCATAGAAGACTAGGCCATGCTAGTATGCATGTTTTGTCTAAGTTAGCCAAAAGAGACTTAGTAGTAGGATTGCCTAAGCTTCAATTTAAAAATGACAAAGTTTGTGAGGCATGTGTAAGAGGAAAACACAAAAGAATTTCATTTAAACCTAAGAAGTGTGTCACTACCTCTAGATCACTTCAACTTCTTCACTTAGATCTTTTTGGACCAACTAGGACAACTAGTTTAGGAGGTAAACACTATGGATTTGTGATAGTTGATGATTACACTAGGTTTACTTGGGTGTTCTTCTTAAGTGTTAAAAATGAGGCCTTAGAAAAATTCACTGTTTTCTCAAAACTTGTTCAAAATAAAAAAGGTTACTCTATTTCAAGTATTAGAAGTGATCATGGAAAAGAATTTGAAAATCTTGGTTTTGATATATTTTGCAATGAAAATGGTATTAGCCACAATTTTTCAGCTCCTAGAACTCCTCAACAAAATGGAGTAGTTGAAAGGAGAAATAGAACTTTAGAAGAAATGGCTAGAACCATGCTTTGTGAAAATAACTTACCTAAATATTTTTGGGCTGAAGCAGTAAACAATTCTTGCTATGTTATAAATAGAGCTATGGTAAGGCCAATTTTAAAGAAAACGCCCCATGAGCTTTATAAAAGAAAAAGGCCTAACATAAGTTATTTTCACCCATTTGGATGTAAATGTTTTGTTTTGAACAATGGTAAAGATAATTTAGGAAAATTTGATGCTAAAAGTAATGAAGGTATTTTTCTTGGCTATTCTCTAAATTCTAAGGCCTATAAAGTTTTCAATAAAAGAACACTTGTAGTAGAAGAGTCAATATATGTAATTTTTGATAAATCAAATATCACTAGTAGAACCAATCTTGATGATGAAGTAGAGATCTTTGATGAACCTATAGTTGATCCATCTCAAGATAAGAATGTTAGAGAACAATTAGAAGATCTTGCTATTGACAAAAATGAGTCCATGGAACAAGAAATAATTGAGAAGGAATCTAGGTGTCTTAGAGAACTTGGATATGTGAAAGATAATGATATTGTTGGAGATCCTACCATTGGAGTTAGGACTAGGTCAACCTATAGAAACATATGTCAACATGTAGCCTTTGTGTCACAATTTGAGCCAAAGAAAGTGGATGAGGCTTTGAATGATGAAAATTGGATTATGGCCATGCAAGAAGAATTAAATCAATTTGAAAGAAGCAAAGTGTGGACATTAGTAGAAAGACCTAAAGATTATCCCATCATTGGAACCAAATGGATATTCAAGAATAAGATGGATGAAAATAGCATTATTGTTAGAAATAAGGCTAGGTTAGTGGCCCAAGGCTATAGACAAGAAGAAGGGATTGACTATGATGAAACCTATGCTCCGGTAGCTAGATTAGAAGCCATTAGGATGCTACTTGCATTTGCATGTTATAAGGATTTTAAGTTATATCAAATGGATGTAAAAAGTGCTTTTCTAAATGGTTATATAAATGAAGAGGTTTATGTTGAGCAACCTCCCGGTTTTGAAAATCCAAAATTTTCTAACCATGTTTTCAAACTTTCAAAAGCCTTATATGGATTAAAACAAGCTCCTAGAGCTTGGTATGAAAGACTTTCAAAGTTTTTAATCGAAAAAGGTTTTACAAGAGGAAAGGTAGACACAACCTTGTTTATTCAATCTAAGGGTCATGACTTATTAGTAGTTCAAATTTATGTAGATGATATCATTTTTTGATCTACAAATGAGTCATTGACAAAAATTTCTCTAAACTAATGCAAGGTGAATTTGAAATGAGTATGATGGGAGAATTAACCTTCTTTCTAGGACTTCAAGTTAAATAATGCAAAGAAGGTATTTTCATAAATCAAGCTAAGTACACTAAAGACTTGCTCAAAAGATTTGGAATGGATGAGTCTAAACCTTATTCTACACCTATGAGCACAAATATTAAGCTTGATAAGGATGAAGGAGGAAAATGTGTAGACACTAAATTATATAGGTCTATGATTGGCTCATTGCTATATTTAACTGCTAGTAGACCTGATATAATGTTTAATGTATGCTTATGTGCAAGATTTCAGTCATCCCCTAGAGAATCACACCTACAAGCAGTCAAAAGAATCCTTAGATACCTCAAAGACACTTCTTCCTTAGGATTTTGGTAGCCTAAAGATTCTACTCTTAATCTACATGCTTATTCCGATGCGGATTTTGGTGGATGCAAAGTGGATAGGAAAAGCACATCAGGAACATGCCAATTCTTAGGAAGTAGGCTCATTTCATGGTTTTCTAAGAAACAAAATAGCGTAGCTCAATCCACAACCGAGGCTGAATATATAGCTTCCGGCAGTTGCTGTGCTCAAGTGTTATGGATTAAGCAACAAATGAGAGACTATGGAATAGAAATGAACCAAGTTCCCATTAGGTGTGACAACACTAGTGCCATCAATCTTACAAAAAATCCTATCCAACACTCTAGAACCAAGCACATTGAGATTAGACATCATTTTATATGAGATCATGTGCAAAAAGGGGACATAATTCTAGAGTATGTGGACACCTTGCACCAATTAGCTGATATCTTCACAAAACCCTTGGACAAGGAGAGATTTTGCACTCTTAGAGGTGAATTAGGCATAATGAATGCTCCTTGAAGTGATTTGATGTTGCATGAATGTCTTAAGTTGGTTTGATATGATTGCAAGAAAGAAACTTGGGGAATATCATTTCCATTTGCAATTCATAACCTCAACTTGCCATGTTACTGTTCATGATCTTAGACTTTGAGGTTGAATTGTTGAATTATGTGTGCTTTGATTATGTTAAATTCTCTTTACTAGCCAAAAACCTACTTCTGATGTTTAAGACACCTTCAAAGTCATGTTCAGAGTTGTTCTGCATATTCTTGGCATTTTTCTGTAACTTTTCTGTAGTATTCTGCATTTTTTCTGTAGTTTTCAAACTTCTTTCATGCATCTCAAGTAAAACACAATCAGATTTTGATTTTAAGATGGTCAAAATGCATAAGTTCCATTGTTTTCAAATCATTTTTATGCATCATGCATGCGGCAAGTGGCTGAGGAGACAATCCTTCACCAATAGGATTGATTTCCCAGTCTGTTGGCCAAAATTCTGGGTGATGGGAGCAATCTGCCTAAAAAGGATCGATCCCCTCATGACAGAATGGACTTCGCGCTTCTTTTAAACAGTCGGGCCCTCCTTCCTTTCAAGCTATTCACTTTCTTCTTCACCTCTCCACGCCGTTCCTCATTTCCTCTCATCCAAACCTACTAGCTTTCACTCATTTCTACACCAAATCACTCCATTCTTTCACCAATCTTTCTCCCTTTCTTCTCTTTTTCATTTCCCCTCCTCATTTCCTGACAAAATCTCTTCCTTTCTTCTTTTTCTTTTTCTTCCACACCATGGTTACTATTCACCCAACATTTCAATTGTAAGTTTTTCTAACATTTTTCATTAACTTTTTCTTGCATTTCTAGTTTCTTTTATCATGTCTTGCCTACCCATGTGCATATCTTGCATCAATTTCTTCTCCATCTAGGCTTTCAACTCCTTTGGCACTTGTATTTTTCTCAAGTTTATACTTAGACTATCTGTCATTTTTCATCTGAATTTCCTTATTATAATTGTTCAATACATCTTGAGTTGTGTCTCTCTGCTGTTGGTTAGATCACATCTCTCCCACACACTCATCCATAGTTCCTCAAACTTGTGCACACCACCTGTTTGATAAAAGTCCTCAACGAAATTTCCTATCTTTTTCCTTCTCTATATGGCTCCTAAGATTAAGCACACTGCTCAAAAACGCAAAACCCGTGCTTCCTCTTCCTCATCCTCCATACCAACCACCTTTAACCGCTGCTTTCGCCATGCTAATGAGAAAAAAAAATTTCTAGCCGAATTTGCCAATATGCCCATTAAGCATTGGCGTCCTATTGATTTCGACTTCCTCGAGTCAATTCATTTTCCTTACCTCGCCAAGTTCAATAAATGGGGTTGGATCCAATTCCTCAAAATCAATACTCTGGTCCCAGCGAACATCATTCGAGCCTTCTTTTCCAACGCCGACATCATCTATGCTCCAAATAATGACTGTAAGGTTGTCGGGATTAAGTCTTATGTCATGGGCAAGCATATTGAACTGACCACGCAATCCCTCTCCCTTGCCTTTAGACTTCCTGAAGGCAGTAATATCTATGAAAATATCAATGTCCCCTTAGCGTTTCCCGTTACCGATAATTGTGCAAGTGACCTTCCTGTCTTCGTACGCCTCTTCCATATCATCATCTCCTGGAATCTCCGCCCTCTTAGCACCCGATATTCTCACCTTCGCAAACTTGATCGTTTTTGGCTTCATCATAATCATGAACCTAACAGCGACCCACCAGACCTCCTACACTTTATCCTTCATGATTGGGTGAAGATTGTTCGTGGCAAGGTCCACACCATTGTCTTCCCTCAGCCTCTCGCCTACTACTTAATCTCTGAAGGCGTTGACTGTTCATGTGAGGTTGGCATACTTCCGGATGCCAACACCACAATCAATCTCACCACCCTCCATAACTTGGGATGGTATCTTCATCCAGCGGGTGACACCTTCGAATGGGTCAAGGGTCATGGTCAGCCTGCATCTCTCAAACATGCTCCGGCACCAGACGGCGAAGAAGGAGCGGATGCAGCCGACGCACCTCCAGCAGCCACATCTTTTGCACCTTCCGGCTCCTCGTCAACCTCTCTTGACCAGATCATGCATATGCTTCAGAACTTTCAACATGACTTAGGTCAGCGCCTTGATCACATCGAGGCCAACCAAGCTGCCTTGTTCGATGAAATTCAAGATGTCCGCATGCAACATGAGGACTTCGTTGAGCAATATCACAAGACCTTCCCAAGGCGTTGATCCTCCTCGTTGCGGCATGTGTCATGCTTTCTAGTTGTTTTATGTTAATGACTATGTCTATGACTATGTTAATGGCCTTGCTTGTCATGCTTTCTAGTTGTTTTATGTTAATACTATGTCTACGACCATGTTAATGACTTTGCTAGTTATGCTTTCTAGTTGTTTTCTGTCAATGACTATGTCATGTTTTGATATTAATTGTGCTTTAATGACATTGGGTTGCTTTTTGTTTCTCTCTATCTCCTTGCCAATACTATTGCTTATTTTGCTTTAAATTGGTGTACCCTTATTGCTTTAAATTGCCTTCTACCACTAACTATTTCTCTGTGCTCTTTATTCCTTTGCTATGACAAAAAGGGGGAGTATTAATGTGGTAAACTTATATTAAATTGAGGGGGAGCAAATATTGAGGGGGAGTAATGTTTTTCAACAAAAAGTTAAATTGAGGGGGAGCAAATATTGAGGGGAGTAATGTTTTTCAAATAATCAAGTAACCTCAATTTTCAAACACATAAGCAAATTTATCTTAAGTTTTGTTATATCAAAAAGGGGGAGATTGTTAGCTTTAAATTGACAAGTATTTTGAAAATGACAAAACTCAAGCAAGATTAGAAATGACTTTTATACAAGTAAATTTGCTTTGAATGAATTCAATGATTGAAACTATTTTAACAAAGTCTTGGATTGAGATTCCAATTGAAAAAGTCATTAAATACTCTTAGAAAAGTGTTAGAAGATTTTGAACTGACTTAAAATCACAAAAGCTATAAACCTTGCAGCAAGTTAAGTGCAGGAGGGCCTACTGGACAAAAGGGATCGATCCCTACTGTAGCAGGATCGATCCCAAATTGGCAGAATGCCATTGAACCATCCAGGAGAAAGTTGAATAGCATTCTGGAGAAAAGGGATCGATCCCTACTGTAGCAGGATTGATCCCTTTGCACGAGACTTGACAGTAACGGCTAGTTTTTGAGGGTTTCAACGGGAAGATTTGCATTAAATGCTTCACCAACTGTTCTATCCGTTTGGTGGGTTATAAATAGAGGCATTTATGAAGTTTGAAGGTAGAACAAGCATTCCAAAGTATTCAAGCTTCAAGAGAGAAACTGAAATCTGAAAATCTTATTGTAACTCCATTTTGTGAGATTGTTTTCTGTATTCTTCACCCATTCACTGAAAAATCAGATATTCAAAGGGATGAGCTATCCTTGTAAGGTCTGATATTGTAGAGTGTGGGAATACTACAAGGGTAGAGGATTAGAAGGAGATTTCTATAGTCTCAAGAGAAATTGTAAGAGGTCTTGCCACACTTTCAAGTGGTTTGTAAGCTTTCTCAAGGAAGAGGTGAATTAAAACCTTGAGAAGGAGTTCAAGGAGAGAGGACGTAGGCAAGAGATTGGCCGAACCTCTATAAAACTTGTGTTTGCTTCTCTTTCCCTTACTCTTATTTACTGTATTTATTTCATTATTGTTTATTTGACTTTGATTGTGCATTAAGAGTTAGGAAAATTAGAAATAATTAGAAAAACCGATTCACCCCCCCTCTCGGTAGAGCCAACAATTAAAAATAATTTATTTAGTATCTATTAAATGTAAAATTAAAGTGTGGATAAAAATAATAATTCTAATAGTAAATTAAAGTGTAATTTAATAATATATTAGAGTAGTATTACTTTGTAAGTGGTAATTTTAATAAAATTTGTTTTTTTTATACTTTATTAATATTATTATTAATTATATTTAAATAACTAGCATTATATTAATTAATTTAGTCATATCTACTATTTAACATTTTAATTAGATATTCGATCAATTGGTATATATCTAATATTATTATGTTAATGTGAACATGAAAAAATTAGTACTCAATTGTTGTATAATTGTATATGATATGATTATATCAAATATTATTATTTATAATATAATGTCAATTAGTGTATATAACTTGTTTAATTTAATGTTTTAAATTTTTAATGAGATATTTGATTAATTAATGTGTACGAGTATGATTATATTTAATATAATAATGTTATATTATAATTTATGTACAAACCAAAAACAAAATAAATATAAAATTGAGTTAATTAATTGACCAACTATTCATAATATTAAGTATTTTTTAATGTATACTATAATTTTATTCAACATTATAATTGAACAATTAGTTAACTAGTTATGCGGTTAGATTTAATTTAATTACTAATTATGTTGGTATTTAAAAGATAAAATAAATGTAAAAAAATTCTTAAAAATTTAAAATTTTATTAAAAATATAATATAATTATTAAAAAAGCTAACAAAACAAAGTAAAAAAAAAATTTATTGAACTAAGAGTGTCTAAATTCTAATGGCCCAATATTGACCCAAAAAAATATAATAACTCAATCAGTTATTATTAAGAGTATAAAGCCATTTATATTAATGTTTAATTGTTTAGTGCAATTTATTTATAATTTTTAGTTATTTATTTATATAGCAAATACTTTTGGATTTTTACTTTCCTTTAGTTTTATTTTATATATATATAGATATATTTGGCTCACTTAAAAAATAAATTTTTATATAATTATAATATATAATTATATATTTTATAACAAATGTGAATATCACAGAAAATTAAAAAAATAAATAATAATTGTCAAGTAATAAAAATATTAAAATGTAAATATTTATATTTATATAAATATTTATTAAATTTTAACTATATTTTGGCATTTCTATTATATTTTTATTTAACTATATAAAATTAAATTAATTATTACATTCAAAATTATAAAAATATTTATAATTTATAAAATTTTAAAATAATTTGACTAAGCCTGCCCAATTAAAACCGAACTGAATTCAAAACCGAAAATAACCGAACCCCAAAAAATTTAACTCGAAAAAACCTAAAACCTAAAACCCAAATATAACCCGAACCGAACCCGCTTGAACAAGCCTGTTTGCCACCTCTACCCTTATAAGGCATATTATTCCTCATCCTAGGTAGACATATGATAGAAGACCACCATTCTCCCTCCCAATACTTAGATGCAACGGTCTAGAAATTAGAACTTATTACAAGGCCCAGGATTAAGAATAATGGTTTCTTAAAATTCATGCTAATAAATCAATGCGTTTCTACTATGTTCTAGCTTTTGCAAGAATAATACCCTAGATGCTACTTTAGTAAATACTTCTTTAGTATAAGGAAGATTGTGGCTTGCACAATTGAGACAACAACTAATCACCAAAGAGAGAAAAACATATTTATAATATTAGACAAGGTGGTGGTGAAGAGATGATACATATTGATCCATTTGCAAAAGAATAGGCTTCCAGTCTGTGCTCTCATGCATTGTAATAGGATTTGATTTTATTAGAGCTTCCTCTTTTTCTCTTAAACATGCAGTTTTCCTTTAAGGGGTCGTTTGGTTCGCAGAATTTAGGATTACTTTTGGAAATCATTTAATGAAAAATTATTTTACTTTACGGATTTCTGGGAATATTAGATTCTTGTGTTTGGTTGTATTGGTGGGAATATAAGATTTTTGTATTTGGTTAAAGGAAAGTAAGATTACTTAATTACTTATTTTACTATAATACCCTCCATATTATTAGTTGATGTAGAGTGAATAACACTTATATAAATTATATTTAAATTAATTACTTATTTATTTATTTAAGATACTCATTTATTTATTTATTTAGTCCTTTTTTATAAGGTTTTTGTTATGTAAATTATTTTGATTTAACAAACTATTACTATATTAAATTGATTTTGATTAATAAAAACTCATATGGTCCATCTTATTATTAGTCCATTTGATTTTAAATTCATTTTTCTCTTCGTCAAAATAAGACAAAAATAATGGTTGTAATATTAGATAGGTTTATGGGTAAAATGGAAACAAAATATAATTATTGGAGGGTAAAATAGGCAAAAAAAATAGTTTTCCCCCGAAAAAAAATACCTTAAGACAAGAAGGGAATTTTTTCATCTCATTCCCCCCTCTTTGCACTGTTGAGAATATGAAATTCTCGGTGTGGAAAAAACCATGTAAACCAAACATGGTAATTTGATTACGGAAAAAAAATTCATACCAATAATCTAAAATTCTTAAAACCAAACGGGACCTAAAGGCTTTTTGAACACCTTTACTTAATTCATTTTCAATCTTTGATTTTTATCTATAATTTTGTTACATAGGCCGATGAATAATATTAAGCTTTTGATTTTTTTTTATGAAGTTGATGGCTCTCTTCTTTATATTTATCAACAAAAAGATATGTAAATTTTCTTTAAAAAAAAAACTATTTACCCATTTCATTACCTTTGTCTGACCGATGTGCAAAAAGTTTGATATCAAACATGTTCATTGTACTATAAATGTTTGATAATTCATCATATAATTATATTTTGTCGATTTGAAAACATTTTATACCAAGATAGGCGTTGTTATTTTGTAAACAATTCTTATGAAATTATAAAATACACTAATGATTAATCATTCATTAACTAAATTTAGACATTAGCAACTTATAATCCGTAGCAACGCAGGGGCATCAATCTAGTTTATACAGGTTTCAGCAATTTATATTTTTTTTGTTAATTTAGGTGACATTTTCTCAATATATAACTTTTATTCATTTCACAATATTTGAATCTTAAGCAAATTAAAAAGTATGAATATTAGGAGTTGTTTGGCATCGTTATTGTTTTATGTTTTTATTTTTAGTTTTTTTTTAAACAATAGCAGAAAACATGTTTTGTAACATGTTCCTGTATTAAAAAAACAAAAACAAAAACAAAAATTTTTAAAACTGTTAGAAGTAAGAATTTTATATTTTCATTGTTTTAGGAAACATATTTTCATTTCTGATACTGTTCTTAAGTAAGTGAACAATATTTATATATAATATAAAATTAATATATTTTCATAATAATAAATTAAGTTTATTAATTTCTACAATAAAATAATACTAAAAGTTTAATATAAAATATTATTTAATTAAAAATTAAAATAAAAATGATTTAAAATTAATATATTTATTTTAATATAAAAAGTTGAAAAATGTAAAAAAAAATTAAATATAAATTATATTAAACTATAATATCATAATATTATTTAATTTAAATTTGTATAATAATTTGTTGAATATATTATATATTTTAAATAATATCATTTTATCATAATTTTGATATGTTAATAGTTAATATTATTGCTAAGTATTATTATCTAAAATAATTAATTATTATTTTACTAAACAATATTATTATTTAATATTATAGTTTTCAATTTAATTTAAAATATATGACTACTGCTATTAACTAATTTAATATTATAAGTAAGTGAATACTAAATATTAAATAATATTAGTTATATTAAATATAATATGTTTTAGTGACTATAATTTATTACAAATTAATTAGTTAAATATATTATTTAACGATTTAATATTATTATAATTAAATATATAGTATTGTTAAATATAATTTATAATTATTAATTCATATTATTATTTAATATATAAAACTTAGAATTTTACTAATCTCAATTATTATCTAATAAAAATTAATATTAAAATTTTTTTAATATTATTTTTAATTGAATTATTTTAAGTAATTATTTTATTTAATAATATTTAATCATAATATTAGTTAAATTATATTAAATTTTAATATGATTAAATGAATATAATTAATATTAGTATTAAATAGAATAAAATAATATTATTTAATATTATGTACATAATATTATTAAATAAATATATTATTATATTTATTTAATTTTTAAATTTTTATTTTGTGAATTGAATTATTATATTTAAATCAATTTAAATATTTATTTTCAACATCTAAAAATACTAACCAAATATGTTTTATGTTTTCAAAATTTAAAAATAAAATAAAAAACGCAAAAATTTTAAAAACAAAAAATAAAAAACAATATCAAATGATTTTATGCCTAAGCACGAGTACGAGAGTCTATGGGAGGAAGACAAAGCTTGGACGAGGCTACGAAGACCAATCTTAATAGGTTCCACAGGGATCACTTTTCTCGCGATTTTTGTTTGCACAATTATAAACTTGAAGATTGTGTTTTTGAGAGATGTTCTGGAGCGACTGTTTTGCAACGACTAGAGACTGCAGCCTTTGCCGTTGAATGTGAAAGGAGGAGGCAGTCGTGATTCAGATCTGTTGCCCGGAGCGTTTTATTTGACTGATCAAGAGACTGTTGATTACTACTGGTCCTAGATGGTCGTGCTTCTTTCATCTATGATCATTTTCTTCGCTTCGGTTGCGTATCTTGTGGCAGGACAGTAGAAATTCTATTATTTAAGCTTTGTGTGAAGATTTTTCGGGATGTTATTTAGAAAACTGCACATTGTTAAAAATAAGGCTGAGAGACCAACAACTGGTTGGCGTGAGTGGCTAGCGACTCTCGTCCTTTAAGCAAGGCCAGAGTTCGAATCCTGACTTGTGTATGGAGTGCCAGTGTTGGGAGGGGGATTGCCTAACCACGCTCTGCTTCTCCCGACTCAGGATTAGTCACCGAAGGTGGATACCGGGAGGTTTTTCGACCAAAAAAAAAATAAGGCTGAGAAAAAACCGAGAAAACCGATTCGAATTGGTCATTTTAGATCGAATTGGTTCGGATAATAAGAAAATTCGGTTCGGATTCGGATCATGACGTCATTAAACCAAATTCATTCGGTTCATATACGGATTATATCTGAATACATTGTTATTTAATAATTTGTAATTTTTACTCTTTCTATAAAAAATTCAAGTTTTATATTTAATTAAAAAACCCAAGGAAAAATTGAAATAAAGCCCAAGATTGTTTAAATGCCTAAGAGAAAATTGAAAAAAAAACTAAAAAATACGAATAACCGATCCAATCCAATCTGGATAAATTTGGATCGGATCAGATAAATTTTATATTTGAATCAAATACAAATCGAAAAATAAAACAACCGTTTAGTTTGGATTGGATCGAATTTTTGCAAAAATCCAATTCGACCCGATATCACTCCTAATAAAAAAGAAGCATTTTTTAAAGACGAAGATTGGTTTTGAATCTTGAAATGGAGAGGCGATAAAATTCCTTGTTATTTTTCAGTATCAGACGGTTGTAACTGGTTAGAAATCCTGGCTATGAAATTTAAAGATATCTTGCATGTAGTTACACATTGTGAAATGGAATATAAATGTAATATAATTCTTACTTGACTACAAGATATTTAAGCTTCTTTTTCACCTGCTCAATTACATAGGAGGATCTTATTGGTTGTCTGGTTTAGATTCTTGAAATGAATTGATCTTTAAATGGTCTCCACTATCTTCTTGTTGTAAGTTAGATTTCAGGAGGCAAATGGTTTGATTTACGTAATCTCTGCCAATTTGACCAGCTTTTTGAATTAGTCATTGCTTCTACGGTACATGCTTTGCATAAATCCTGGATAACTTGTGTTTTATTATATTGAACTTGTTTTGCTATTGTGGCCTGTGGGGTTAAAACTGGCCTAGGAATGTTGGTACTTGAATTTAGAATTTTTTTTCTTTAATGCATGTTATTCAGATGATTTATTTCCTTTATTGATGGCTTTTGTATCTTTTTGCTTAAAGTTATGTGATGCTTTTTCTAGTGCTTAAATTTTGTGAGAATTGCTTTGATGATGTTGGGTCTTTGAATTTTCTTGTTTATGGGATTAATTCTGGTCATTTTTTCTTTTAGTTTATGCAATCATCCGGCTTGTTCATCTACTCTTTTGATAGGACTATGCTCTCTATTATCTTTAGTCTCCAATGGTCTTTGTCATGATTCAGGAATTACTGTTGCTTATTCTGCTCCAACTAGGCATGGATATTTAAAGGTGGTTGAGAATAATTACTATGCTTCAAAAAGAGGTATACCCAATTTCTTTTTTTTTTTATAGAAATTGGTCCTGTTATTTATTCATAATAAAAGTCAGTGTTTGGGATAGTAAAAGGAAAAGGAGGATATCCTTCCCATTCCTTGACTTCACCAGAATTACAAGACAACTTAGCCACGTTATGGGCATACATATTACAGCATCTTTTAACATAACATATGGAAACTATCTGAATAGCAGAAAGTAGAACTTTAATATCTGCAATAATAGCACTGCCTCGCCAAGTTGAAGATCTTCCATGATTGAGTTCTTGAACCGCTGGTAGACAATCGGATTCCAGTATAATATGGTTCATCTCAACAGCCACTGCTCTATCCAAACCAAACCAAATTGCTAGCATCTCAGCATGTAAAGGATCTGCAACATGATTCCGTTTTGTGACTGCTGAGTAGAGAACATCCCTTGAATGATCTCTCGCCACCATCCCCAACACAGCAGTATGTCCATGGAAAGCAGCATCCATGTTCACTTTAATCATGTTCACTGGTGGAGCAGTCCATCTTGTTTGTTGCAAACTCATAGCATCTGGTGGTTCTCCTGTATGTTCCAAAGAAAGTTCTGCCATCATGATATGAATTCTACGTAGAAGAGATTGTGTACTTAAACAAACTTGTTCATGTAAGCATTTATTCTTGTTGAACCAATTAACTCAAGAACCCAGCAGACATTTGCTACAAATTCAACTTCCCCTTTACTTTCTGCCATATCAAAAAAGGCATTCCAAAATGAATTTACATCTATGATATTAGATGTAAGGTCAAGAACCCAAGTCTTGGAACCCAGCCACACCTCTTTACTCAAAAAACAGGTGAAGAAGCAATGAAACCATGTATCTCCATCAGCCCCACAAACAGCACAGGTATCCTCAGTACGAATACCTCTTTGACATAACAGATGTCGAGTGGGAAGGATTTGGTGAACTAATCTCCAGACAAAAAACTGTACTTTAGGAACAGTGCGCATTGACCAGATTATCTTCCATATCTTTTGCCTATTCTCTCTGTTGGCAACTTCTTTCCCCAATACAAACCGAGATACATAATATGCAGATCGGACAGAGAAATCTCCTAAAAGAGTTTCATGCCATACCAAGGTGTCCTTTAGTAAGTGCCTACTCAAAGGAATACTCAACACATGAGGAACATCTTCCTCGTGACAAAGTTCCTCCACGATCTGTCTGTTCCAAACACAGTGCTTAGCATCAAATAATAAGCTAACTTTCATAGCTATAGGATCTGAAGTAATAGTTGGTAAAAGCTTATATGATGGAGCCTTTGGAAGCCACTTATCAGCCCACATATCAATCGATTCACCATTACCTACCCTCCAGAAGGACCCTTGATGCACAATTCTCTTGCCACATAATAAACTCTTCCAAAGGTATGAAGAGCCCGAAACATCGTATGCTTTCAAAAGATTGGCAAATGGGAAATATTTCCCTTTCAACACTCTATAGAACAAAGATGAATTATCCTGAGTAAGCCGCCACCATTGCTTGGCCAAAAGAGCCCAGTTGAAAGATTCCAAATCCTTAAACCCAAGTCCACCTTCCATTTTTGAACAACACAAAGAATCAAAGTGTTTCTAATGTATCGTCCTTCTATTAGTAGTTCCTCCCCACCAAAAGTTTGCTACTAAACTATGAATTTTAGTTAGCAAACTTTGTGGCAATTTGAAACAGTGCATGTAAAATTGTGGAATTGATAAAGCCACTGCTTTAATTAACACACATCTCCCAACAAAAGAAAGCAGTTTCCCACGCCAACCTTGTAGCTTCTGCCATACTCGATCATATAATGATTGGAAAACCCTTTGACGAGAACGACCCACCAAAAGTGGCAGTCCCAAGTATCTACTATTATCAATTGTTAGTTCCACGCCCAGATCTTGTTTGAGTCTTTCCTTTAGAGCATCATCCACATTCGAACTAAAATAAACTGCTGACTTTTCTAAGTTAATATGTTGACCAGATTCATTCTCATATATCCTTAGTAAGTCTAATACAGTACAGCACTCATTGCCAGTTGCTCTGAAGAAAAGCAATATATCATCAGCAAAAAGTAAGTTCGTAATCACAGGAGATCTTAAAGCAATTCGGATTCCTCGCAACAAGTTCCTCTGAGCAGCTTGCTTTATGAGAAAAGATAAACCTTCAACACAAAGGAGGAACAAATATGGAGAAAGTGGATCCCCCTATCTCAAGCCCCTTGTCGGAAAGAACTTCCTACTCAAAATCCCATTGATCTTAACAGAATACACAACTGTACGCACACACTTCTGAATCAGTTGGATCCAATGCTCTGGGAAACCCATAACTCGCATAATTTTTTCCAAAAAGCTCCATTCCACTCGATCATACGCCTTACTCATGTCAAGTTTCAAAGCCACCTCCCCTACCTGTCCCCTATGAAGAGATTTCATGTGATGAAATACTTCATAAGCAATTATGGCATTATCATAAAGTTGTCTACCTGGGACAAAGGCTGCTTGTGTTTCTCCAATCAACTTTGGTAATACCAATTTCAACCGGTTGACAAGAACTTTAGATATTAATTTATAAACCACATTACATAAGCTAATTGGTCTAAAATCCTTCACAGAGACAGGTAATTTAACCTTTGGTATCAAAACAATCACGGTTTCATTAATACTATCTATATCAAGAGTACCTTGAAGAAATTGCAGAACAATGTCTGATATCTCCCTCCCAACAATATGCCAATAATGTTGGAAAAAACCCACTGTCATTCCATCTGGACTTGGGGACTTTCCCATTCATTTGATGCAGTGCCACAGTAACATCATCTTCAGTAAAAGGATTTGCCAAGTGGGATAGATCCTCAACAGACAACCGACTCCCCATGTCATCCCAATTATAACCCATATGTAGCGGAGATGAAGATATGAATAAAGAGCCAAAGTAACTCGTAATCTCAGAGTGGATCTGTTCCTGCGAGGTAAGAAGATTTCCATTCGCATCCTCCAAACATTTGATCTAATTGTTCCTCTTTCTACGAGAAGCCACTGCATGAAAGTATTTAGTATTCCTATCACCTGCCTGAAGCCACATTACTTTAGCCTGTTGCCTCCACATTTCTTCTTCACTTCGGAGCAAACTAGCTAAATGTGTCTGTTTTGATTTCAATTGCTCTACATCAGAAATAGTCTGGCAGCAACTTAGTTTTTGCTCTATCTCACGAGTCTTCTCCTGTATCTGTCTACTCAAATGGCCATACTCTTGTCTACTCCATTGAGAAAGGTGGGTAGCACACAGCTCTAACTTGTCTTTCAGAGCCATAAAATCTCGAGAAGTTGAATGCTGCCAGACTGATGAGACAATTTCTGCACATGCACTATTGTGAAGCCATGTATTTTCAAACTGAAATAACCTCTTTTGATAGGAAGAAGTAGACAAACCATACAAATCCAGAAGAAGCATATAATGGTCAGATGTGGATGAAAAAAGGTGACACTCAATAGCCTTTGGAAAGAGCTCCCACCAACTATACGTGCCAAAACCTCTATCCAACCTCTCCTCTATGTGGTCCCCTCCCAAACCCCAACTCCATGTAAACCATGAACCGTGTATTGGAAATTCTAGAAATCCACAATCACTGACTACATTCTGAAATTGCAGCATCTGACTTTGTGATCCCCCTTGTTTCTCCTGTGTACTGAGTAGTTCATTAAAATCCCCTGCACATAACCATGGCAACGTGGATTGTTGATGTAGTTGTTGAAGTAAATCCCAGGATTCATGGCGAAGATGAGTAATTGGGTTACCATAAAAGCCAGTAAACCTCCATGAAACTCCTGAATTCTCCAAAGTCACCAAAACATCAATGTGAGAATTAGAATAAGAACGAATATCAACCTGCACGGTATCATCCCACATCAAAGCCAAACCACCTGCTCGACCTACACTATTTACAACAAAATCACCACTATAATCCAATCTATATCGTAACCAATCCACTTCATTTCTCTTCCTTTTTGTCTCGCTTAGGAAGAGAATCTATGGTTTATATTTCCTAACCACACTGGTCAATTCATGAATTGATCGAGGAGACCCCAAACCTCGATAGTTCCAGATTAAAAGACTCATGATGAATGGCAGGGTTGGCTGACATTGCCAACCTCTGCCGATGATGATGAAGCGGAGCCATGCAAGGTAGGAGACATCAAAACTTCTCGAACTCTTTTAGTATCCACTGTCATTTGGTGTAATTGAACATCCTCATTACTTCTCTTTCGAGAATCCATATTACTAGTATAGGATAGTCGTTTCTGAAACTTCTTTGGTCATCCTTTTGGTCATGGTCCTCCCTTTACTGACTCAGAAATAATATTCTTTGCATCCTGTCCTTCAACTTGTGATAGGGAACAAAGCACCGGTGTAGAACTAGCCTTTAAGTGACCAAGACCCTCATCCCGTACTGTTAACTGAGAAAAGGTATTGAGAGATACTTTGGAAGTACCAACCTGGTGAGTGTGGAATGTTTTTGGGTTTTTTGCTCGGAGCCATACACCATATCTTCGAGAAATTGCCCCTGTCTCCTTTCTCTGGTTAATTGCCAAAGCACAGTCTGACTAAATGTGATCTAAACATCCACACACAAAACAGAAATCAGGTAGTCTTTCATATTGGAAAGAGACTAGTTTAGATTCCCCTTCATCTGGTAATTGGATCTTTGGTCCCCTCTTAAGAGGTTTCCTAATATCCAACAATACTCTGACTCGCAACCAACGACCCCAGGCCTTAGAGCCACCCTGCATATCTACTTCCTCCACTTCTCTGATGGTTTCTCCTAGTATCACTCCAATGGTTTGATTCATCAACCCTAATGGAAGCCCTTGAATTTGTACCCAAAAAGGGCAGAACGACATATTAACCTGATCAGGAAGGGTCATTCCATTGAAATCCTTGAGAACAAGAAGCAATTTGTTGAAAGTCCAAGGCTGAGATTGAAAAACTTTGTCCTTGTCCAACTGATTTCCAAACTGGAATAAAAAAAGAGAATCTCCCACCTCTCGAATCTGCAGTTCAACAGATACACGCCAGAGTTTGGAAAACACATTACACATAGCCTCAATGTTGGTAGAACGCTTGGTGTAAAGACGCCCCAGTAGACAGAATTCCACTTTCTGAATCATATCTTCCACCCATTCTTTTTGGATGATAATAAGCGGTTGATCAGGTTCAGTCAGTGAAAATTTGGACAATATAGTATCCAAATTATTATCCATTAGATTGAGAAACAAAAAATCTACAGTAGTACAATGATTAACAGAAACATAAACAAGATCACTCAGGTAACAAGAACACACGAACAAGAACACACGAACTCCCATGGTAGCGGTTATTATTCATGCAAACCTTTTTTGCTTTGTAACTGCCAGAGAGACTTTACTGTAAGAAACATCCGATCGGTATACCCAATTTCTCATTTCTTTTACTTGATCTCTTATTATTGTTGGAACTTTTGGTCCCTTCAAGTTTTGTTACAATTCCTTAGAAATTGTTTCTCACTGCTTATGTTTTAGAGATTTATTAAAGTAATTGCTAAATGAAGTCTAAGTTGCAAGGCAGGTGGTGCTACTTGTTGAAATCTGCTTTATTGCTGAATAGAAATGGTAAGAAAGAATTTGAATTTGTTCTAGCTGCCACTTTAAAGCAAATAACCAGCGTCTTCATTGTGTTGCTTACACTTCTGAAAATTAGTGTAAATTAAATTATTTAAACTTGGCTTTATTAAACTCCGAACACAATAAGCAGCTTGAATAGAATCTTCCTAAGAAGGAAAGCAGCCATAATTCTTGACGAAGGACAGTTTGGTAGTCGAAACCTTGGCTTAGAAATGTTGGAGGCTAACCCCTTGGAAGTCACCCCAGATTTGGAAAGGCGCGTTAATGAAGGCTTCAAAACATGGATGGGATCATCCCTCCTATCATCGGACGAAGAAGATGTGCCTAAAAGTCATCATGAAGCGCCTCATTTAACATGTTAAGTACATGTTTGGCACATGAGATTGTTTAAAAGATAGGATGATTATCATCCTATCCCATGTTTGTTGTTCATTTAAGCAAAATGATAGGATTAGTGAGAGGATAAAGTCATCCTATACCAAGAGGATAATTTAATCCTTTAGAAAAGTGGAGGATTATTTTTAATCTATAGGATAAGATATGTTTCAAAATTTTTTATTAATGAATTTCCTATTTTATCCTTAAATTTTGTCCAATAAAAAAAATATCATCCTATCCTAAGTTTAATCTTGCACATAACAAACATGGTAAAGGATAAAAAATCATCCTATCTTATGCTTAATCCTTGTATACTTCAAACATAAGATAAGATGTTATCATCTAATCTTATTCTATCCACAATATTATTTTATTTTATCTTATCCTATTCTTATCACATGCACAAAACATGCACTAAGCTTCTAACAGGCAGAGAGTGTGATATTATATCATCATCAGTCTTACAGACTTGTTGGGGAAAATTTCATTCCTTTGCTGTCAGAAGGAAGATGGATTCAATTTTGGAGGACGAAATGATTGCTCAACCAATAGTTCATGAGCTGATGAGTTTTAAACGTAGTTACAATGATGATGTCCGGTTGATTGCGCTGCCCATTCCTTCTCTCCCAGTAGGTGACCTTTGTAGCTTGTATATAGTTAACCACGGCAATTCATTTTCATTTTGGCTGTGCTTGGTACAGTTGAAAAGTGGAAGGAAAGAAAATAATGGGAGGAAAACTGGAAAGAAAATAAAATTTGATATTGCTTGGTAGAAGAGAAAATGATAAGGAAAGAAAGGATGAGGGAAATGTTCTCTGCCCTCTAAAGAAAAATAATTTGCTCAAATCCGATAGAAATTAGGGGAGAAAATGTTAGCATGAAGATAAATTAGTTAAAAATACGAAAATACCCCTAATAAAATTTAAAATTATCAGTTTTGCTTCTCTTTTTTCTTCCAGAACCTCTCGGTCTCTCTCACCATATTCTTTCGATCTCTCCTTCTCCATCTTCTCTGTAGCCTGCCATTTTTAAATCGAAAGGAAGAATCTTACTCAGCCAAAGTTATTTTTTTTATTTTTTTATAAAATGATGAGAAATTTTGTAGTTTGAAAAGCTGCGGCGTAAAAACGATGAGGGATTCTTCAGTATAGGCTGAAGATTTGAATGCTTTATCAACTTCCAGCTCGTGAAGGCCCAAGTAAAGATTTCATGCTAATGAATTTTGCGCCTATTTTCTTTTATGAGGTGAATCGCATTTGGATTTGAATTTTTAGGGTTTTTTTTTAAATTCTTCTGGTGAGAATTCAGATTTTTTTGGGGTATTTTCATGTAAGTTTAGGATCTTGTTCGGTAAGTTGGTTAGGAAATGTGATTGAATTTGGGATTGGGATTTTTTTTTGCATGTAAAATTTTGAATTTTGAGTTGTTTTATGTTGGATTTTTTATTAATTTTGGAATTAAGCTTAAAATTTTGTCATTCGGTTGTTAAACTTATTTAATTGTAGGCATTTTCGATTCTATTTTCTTAGTCTATAGCATCAAATTAAAAAAAAAAGGAGAAAAATTGGATATTTATAAATTGTCAAGAAATTTCAATCAATTTAGATAAAATAGTGCTATAGAGAAATAATGATTTTTTATTCGTTTTTGGCCATATAAGTATATGAATTTGTTATTCTAGTTTCTTGCTTTTGCACTTGGGAAATTCTTGTTGGAGATGATTTTTTACTTTTTAGCTAGAAACCATGTCTAGATTTTCAGAAAATAAGGCTATGTTTGTTTGTTGTTTTTGCCACTGGCTGTTTCCTTATACTTGCCTTTTACTTTCTAATAAATATCTATAAACCAAAGGCAAATTAATGACTAATTGACCAATGGATGATGTGACCTTATTTCCACTCCAAGTTTTACTTTTTCAGCACAAATTTACAGCTTTCTAAATTCCACCATCGCCAGCTCTAACGTTAAGATTCAAGGGGTTGATGCCAGTCACACATTAATTGTTTCATACTTGTTATATACATTACTTGGTTCCTTGGTGATGAACTATGCATATAACCTTTTGCAAGGTGGTTCCAATTGCAATGGACAAGACTATCAAGAGATTGTAGCTGGTATTGTTCACTGCAGTGTTTCAATAGCAACTCAAACAACAAAGTAACTTGTTTTAAAGGTTTGAAAATTCAACTCAATAAAGCATAAGATCCAACTACTTGGTTGATAGTAATAGTGTTGTAAATTTTGCTATGCTGGTTGGCTCCTTATTTATGTAGTATTTTTTGAAATTTTATTGTTTCTATTTAACTTTAGCTTTATTGTTTTATATAACATAAATTTTGTTAATATGCAGTTTTTAAAATGGCTAAGAAGTCTAACAACTAAGTACTAGGATTTTTTTTTTCCCATCAAAAAGTACTTGATGATTATAAGCTTTGGAACAAGCATTGAGTTGTTGAAGTCATGTAAATCGTTTCATTCTGCCTGTCAGTAGTGTAATAAAACATAATTATGAAACTGCCTTTCAAAGCTCGACAAATTTCTTTTGCTTCTTAATTTGATGAACATGCAAAAATCTATGCATCTATGCTTTTCAGATGATTTTTAAAGATTTTATGTGGATGTAATAATTTTCAAATTAACTTCGTTTTTCTTTTAATTTGAGTTCTTTTCTGCTCTGTTTTCTTCTAGATTTTATATTCTCTACTTTGTTCCATTGTTGTTTTCTTTGAATAGATATATTTGTGAATGAATGTTGCTGTTTCAGTTTACTCTTTTCATGTTCATTAAGAGGCTTTGTTGCTTTTTGTATGCTTAGTTTGAGTATGATTTAGGTGATTGTGAATCTTTTTCCCTACAGTTACAAATGTTCGGTTTCATGTCATTTCATAGTGTTGTATAATTATTGACTTTTTTAGTTTATGATGCTGGTGATTTCGATTGTGTATGCTTGTTTTTGCATTTCAGCAGTAAGAAATTCTGTGCTATTAGCATAGGAAGACTATAAGAAAAAATTCATGTATCAGATATTGAATATTGTGATGCATCTTACTCTACTGATATTGCTAAAAGATCATATCAGTGGTATGCTTTTTTTAAAGGTTCAATGCCACTTCCGTGGCATAAAAAAAAAGAAAGAAAGCTAAATTAATTGAACTGAACTATTTCATAAATTCCAATTTGAAAACTTCATTAAGAAATTTCATGATCAGAAACATAGAGTTGCAGACTTTAGAAACAATAGATTGTTCTAACTGTTTCAGGAGATTGCTTCATTCAATATTAGAAAGAAAATTAACGTTAACTATAATTAAATTAATTTAATCCCTCAGAAAAATAATGTCAACTTGCAAAATTCAGTATCATCATCGTTGTCACTTGTGCATAATTAGAAATTTTGATGATGCAGTGCATATAGCTGGTTATAAAAGGCTTGCTTGCCAAAGATTTTAATGTCCTTTACTTCTTGTAGCTTGGCCTATAAAAACTGTATCTTCTAGATCGAACGTCGAGCGTCGAATTGAAATCATGGAACTGATTTCAAGCAGGTGTTGTGACGGATCCTTACCAGAAAGTTATGTGATGCCACCAGATAGAAGACCCGAAAAGCTCATTGTTCCATTAAGAAAATCCATTTCAATGATTGATCTTGCACGTCATAATCGAAACGAGACAATTCAGCAAATTCTGAAAGCTCGGGAAGAGTATGAATTTTTCCAGGTTCAAATAATATTGATTTCTTGACATTTTATCTCAACTAATTATAAGTTTATAACTATGCTTATACAAATGATCACATTACTACCCTTTTTCTGGGGGCACTCACATTGCCAAAACTGCAGGTTATCAACCATGGAGTTTCTGAGGATTTAATTGATGAAACCATGAATGTTGGAGAAGAATTCCATGCAATGCCAGGCTTGGAGAAGGAAAGGGAATGCTCCAAGGACCCAAACGGAAGCTGCAAGCTGTACACAAGCAGCTATGCTTATCTGATGGAGGATTTTCACTACTAGAGGGATGCTGTGATGCACCCTTGCATTCCACTGGAGCATATTATGTTTCACAAAGATGATAGCTTTTTAATTTTTTTTTAGTTTGTTTTCTGTTAAAATGCTTATGTTGGTATGAAACTCTTTGTAATTAGTTATGGTGTTATAATGTTACATTTTTTTATTATAAATTTACATTATAGTATTATTTCACTTTTTATAATATATATTTTTTTATTTTTAGTGGAGTTAAAAAAAGATTATATGAATATGGTGTTTTTTTTATATATTTTAATATCTTATTTGTAAATCTAAAGGAATTAAGATAATTTATTCGTTCAAAAAAATTGACAAATTTTTGTTTAAAAACCTCTTTGAAAAATAAAAACTAAATAAATACTAAAAAAGTGAAAAAATGATTAAACCTTGATAAATATTTGTAGAAGGGCTAGGATAGTAAAATTATTTTATTTTTAATTTTCTTTCCTTTCACTTTTTTACTCTACCAAGCAATAGAAGGAAAGAAATTTGTTTTCCATCCATTTTTCTATCATTCTTACCAAGCATACTTAAGGAAAAATATTAATGCTTTCCATCTCTCCATTTTTCTCTCCCTCTAATTTTCTATCCTTCCATTTTTCTTTCCACCATACCAAGTATAGCCTTTTGTGTTTTGCGCCTTACTAATGAAAGAGCAATATGCATTTTAACTGCACACTTTCTTGGAGAGCTTGTGTGTTTGCCAACCGGCTCCCTAAAATTTCAAAATTCAATAACGGCTGGTGATATAATCGAGCTGAGTCAAGAGGATCAATATCAAGCTCGAGTTTGAGTTGACTTGAAATTTTGAGATTGGAAACTTGGTTCGAGTTTAGTTTTTGAAGTTCGACTTCGACTTGATAAATTTAAACTCGATTTGATAAGTTCGATTTGTCGATTTTTAATCATACATTAGGAGAGTAAAATAGATTAATAATTAAATATTACAATTATATAATTAAAAAAACTCGATTACGTTGGTGAGCCATTTGAGTCAGATATTAAAATATTTAAACTCAATTTGACTCATTATCAAAGGTGGTGGTGGACCAGACCGGTCTGATTTTGGGTTGGGTTCTATCGGTTCTAGCCCACCAAAACAACAAACTAGTTGAATTGGTCCAGGCTAGACTGGTTCAATAGTAGGGAAATGGTGAACCGATCTAGCCCATTGGATCGATTCATTAAAAACTGGGTTGAACGAACTGAGCCCGATTTTTTTTATTTTTTTAATTTATATATTAATTAATTTTAAATAAAGTAAATATTTATTAATATAATTTTATGATTTAATCTAATAAATTTATTTTTATAATAAGTGATAATAATAGTAATTATAAATTTATAATAATAAAGTTATTATAACTTGTTTAATTAAAGTAATTGTAATTTAAAGACTAAGTTATTATAAAATTATCTAAAAAAATTACTGTTATAATAAAATAATAAATAATAATATCATGATAAAGTTATTATAATTTATTTAATAAAGCTGTTAGATTAAATTTAAAAAATTATAATACTTTTAAAATTTTTTAATTTTTTAAACTTATTTATTACATTTGAAATATAATTATACTTATCATTTAAAATATAAGTAAACTTATTATTTTGCATTTAAAATATTTATTCATTTATTTAGTATGTTTTAAAAATATTCATTAATTTTGTATTTTAAATATTTATTTATTTTTTAAACATAGGATAAATATAACATTAATTAATTTGTTATTTAACAATAATAATAAATGAAAATAATAAAGGAGAAAAATGAGAGAGTAAGAGGCCAAAGATTTTTTACGTGAAAAAACCTTCAAAAGTTAGAAGGGTAAAACCATGGAATCGTAGTCCATAAAAATATATACTATGACTAATCTTATTTACAATTTTACATACAATTTACAAAAAAAAAAGATTAGATTATTACCTGTTCCTCATAATTTATATAGATTACTTTGAAAATTTCTTTCTCCTCCTCCAAAATATTATCAACGAATTCATTGGCTATTCCAAGTTCGATATTGCAAGATTTCGCTTCAAACCAATCTTTAAGACATGTTACATGTATAATGAATTCGGATTAGGAGTGGTTTGATGCTTTTCAAGGATTCTTCCACATGTCGAGAATGTGGATTCTGAAGCAACAGAAAACACTTGAACTGCAAAAACATCTCGGGCCAAGGAAGCTAAAATTGAAAATTGTCTTCAAATTTCTTTCCATGATTGGACAAGATTAAAGTGTGAGATTCACATTCCCTATTACTATTAATCCACTATTTATAAAGTTAGAAATCATAGATGTCTCACGATTGTTCCAATGTCGTTTACTTTGTAGGTATGAAGGTAAACCAGATGGTGGGCCCTATTGGATCTTTAATGTCTGGATGAGGGTGGAACTTAGTAGATGGGAATTTTGGAGCCAAATATTGTGATGGTAAGAATCTACAACTCAAATTCAATTGTTTATGTATGTTTTGAAAAGCATGTAACAATTTAGGAAATGACGGTTAAGTTCATAGGTGGTCAAAATTTTTGTAAATAATGGTCAAAATGAGTTAAATGTGGACTAACTGACAATTGTAAGTAAATCCTCATGTAATAAAGTTTTAGGCCATGTGGATTGATAGAATAAATCAAGCATGAAAGTAGAAATTTACATGATTCAACGGTTGGGCTATTTTGATAATTTCGCCCAAATAACAGTTAAACCCTAACAAAAGCTTAACCAATGATTAGAGCATGTTAAATACAGGTGTTTCAGATTTGAATTCAATATTTTGAAGTTGGATAGACTGTTTGTAACAGTCCACAGTACAGTAAATAACACACTTTATATACATTTCACGGTTGGACTGTCTGTTATGCCTTTAACATTTACTCATTATCAGTAATAAATGATAAACATTTATTTATCTAATGATTAGGAATATTAAATTGCTTCAATATTCCTTACTCTTTACATCCCCTGTTTCTATTTTTTTTATAAAGTAATATTGTATACATATTTCTGAATATATAAGAGAAGTAACTGTACCTTTTAAATTCAATGTCCTTGGTCCCAGCATGTTACTAGCAGTTATATTTATCCAACGAAGACTCCAAATAGTCTTGCATTTTATCTGTAGAGTTCAAAAATAAAAGGGTAAGCGAATCCATGTGCTCAGTAAAGGAGTTGTATGCTACTTGATATAATGAAATCTATATGTAGCAAAACCTTTATTTTCCTAATGGTGTACTAGGCACATGTAGGGAAGGATACTATAGTCGGCCGAGAAATCCAGATGGAGTATGAAAGATATTTTGAAATACCTGTCTTGTGCCGGAAACCCAGAGCGACTATAGGGAGTATTTTATAAGTTATTTCTGATAAAACAATTTAATACTTATTTTTCCATCTATATAAATGGAGTAAACCATTTATTTTTCTTCTTTTCAGTATCATTTCAAAACATGTGATAGTACAGTGGTAAAATAGTATATACCGTAAGCTGTATAAATACCCAAATCACTGGATAAACAGTTCAGTAATTATTTCTGTTTTAGAAATAATTTTCATAATATTCCTCTTTCAATAAACACTGAATTCCTCTCAGTTCAGTATACAGTAATCAGCCACTTTCAGTACAGTACAGTTCAATAAAACAATATTTCGATACGGTTCAATTTAATAAACAGTAATTCACTGTGTAATCCATTAAACAGGATTCAGTAAATTCAATAAACAGAAATTAATAAGTTGAGACTAGGCATCACCCTACATCATATCATGCTATCATCGTTCCCGAAGGAACACATTAATCATCCCCACTGGGATACAATGTAGATCTATGGCCATGACCTATAGGGTGTCCTCGGTGTACACTTGCCAGGTGACATCCGGGACGCTGATGACTGGCGGGTTTATCAGCCACGTGAAAATAACAATAACAATATCACAATAAAGCATGAATCTTGGGGCCTAAGTCTCAAAACAATATAAAAACCGTACCACAGCCTTTATGGATCTTATTCAAAATAATTTGAAATATTTCATGTTTATCCATAAGGCTCTCACATTTTCATATATCATCACCTTTATAGAATTTATAAAATAACAAGATAAAAATTTAGTTCCATAAATGTATAAAATCGTTTCTTTTTCCATAAAAATACCTTTAAGGAATTTGAATAAATCAAATCATTTATCTCAATAGTTATTTCCAAAAAGGTATTTATTCTCCATTTCCACAAACAGTAAAACAGTCGATAAGTATTCTTGTATCAAGTGTGAAAATCAATAAATATTCATTTTGAATATTTAATCTCATATAGAATATAATTTAATTCTCACTTTAGTAAAGTTTAAAACATGAATATTCTCGCCCCCCATGGCTCGTTCACACAAAATGGTACTAGCTCGCCCATGAAGTGCACGAGAGCTCGCCTATCTACATAAAAGGCCCTAGCTCACCCAATAGAAGTGCACTGGAGCTCGCCTGTCATAGCTCATTTAATTCTCACCTTAATAAAATTAGAGCATAAATATGCCCACCCATAATAGCTCGCCCAAAACGGTAAAATAGAGTTCGCCCATTCGAAACAGTAAAGTTTTAAAAATACTCGGCTTGTTTGGGCGAGGTAAGTTTAGTGAAATGTGGGCTTCAACTTTACAGTATAGAGATCGGCTTATCAATCACAACTTTGCATGTTTTCAAATCAAATCATGCTTCCGATATTTTCACAGAATTTAACTCAAGAAAACATGCAATTTATTATATCCCAACAACTCACACACTTTCTCCTTACCGGTCTTATGAAGTCGAGCTTCCCGATTGTGTTTATCGAATTTCTTAGCTCCCGGCTGCAAATAAATTTATTAAAATTCATCAATATCTTTCTTCTTAATTTCTATAATCGTCTTCATACAGTTTTCAGTCAAGTTTCTTCGTTTTTCTCATTTATACTAATTTCACATCTTGCTCTAATTCCTTCTTCTAATGAAGCTTAACTAAATAAGTCTATAACCATGATTATCATATTAAGAAACATGTAAATCCATCATTTAGTATCAAGAAAACCTTAGAATTATTGAACTTACCTTAACCGAATTTCACCTCCAACCCAGAATGATTTCCTGCCTCATGTCAGCCTCACCTTGCTTATCTCTTAGTGGGTTTAAAGGTGGATGTAAAGCCTATGAAGAAGGTTAGATGGTTATCTAGGAATATGATGAAGTTCTGCTAAGGATGCAGGGAAGAAACGGAAGGAACCAAGCTGAATAACCCTCAAACAGATTACTCGTAGATTAGCAGGAAAAGTTAGCGAAGAGAAGAGAATTACGCGGCAGTTTAATCCGATTAGTCTCCTACATAGCCATGTTAGCCAATAGAATTTCGCCACATATTTACCTACCCCATCTCCTCATCATTACCTTGTCTTATTAAGCATTAAAATCTGTAGAAAAACTGTAGTAAAATGGAACAGCAGGAGTGGAAAATTTGCTGCACATTTTTGACTTATTTTCGTCCTTTGTTTGCAGTCTCCAGCCAATAGACTTTAATAACATGTTTAGCATTAAATTCCTTATCCTTTAAGTATTATTTCTGTTGTCTTTTATGCCATAGCAATTTGCTTTTAACTTTTCTTTCGGTCATTAAACCGTGTGGCACTATAGCAGTGAGTAATTGGCGTGTAGATCCAAATTACCACCTATCCAAGGTGCATCTACGCCTATTCTAGGCGAGCATGTCAATTTGGCGATCATCTTATGGCCTTAATCGCCTATTTGGCGTTTATCTATGCCTATATCTGGGTGACCTTTTTCTCAACCTTGGGCACTCTTCACATCAATCCATTTTTAGGTGATCATGAAACTCGGGCGATCTTTTACCCCCGTATTTTGGACGATCGTGAATTGGCACTATAGCAGTGAGTAATTGGCGTGTAGATCCAAATTACCACCTATCCAAGATGTGTCTACTCCTATTCTAGGCGAGCATGTCAATTTGGTGATCATCTTATGGCCTTAATTGCCTATTTGGCGTTTATCTATGCCTATATCTGGGTGACCTTTTTCTCAACCTTGAGCACTGTTCACCTAAATCCATTTTTAGGCGATCATGAAACTCCGGCGATCTTTTAGCTTCATATTTTGGACAATAATGAAGTTTAGGCGATCTTCACCTCAATCCATTTGGGCATTCATTTTGATTACTTTGCTCGCTTATTGGGCGAACATCAGAATTGCCTTGCCCCCTTGTCACGACCCGAAGACCGCGACTTTCACTCGATTCTTATACTTTTCTTAGTCTACAAATTTATGGACTAAATTTTTCTTTTTCATTTTAAGGTTTGTATTCAGTGTCAGTGTAGTTACTATACTATCTCGGTGACCTATAGTTATTCCATTTAAATATTTAACAACCACGGAAACGATTCTTAGTTACATCCCGACTTGTTAAACAGAATATGTACTGTGCTTCAATTTAAGTCTTACATGTAAACAAGTAATTTATAAGAAACATATACCTCAGAAGACTAGTACCAAGTCCATATACAGTCTCCAATACCCACTGAGCAGCTCACATGGCAGATGTTAACTTCAATAATCTGAAAGAGATGAAATTTAGTGGGGTGAGCAAAACCACGGCTCAGTAAGATACTAATATAAATACAAGAGTAGGATTACACTGTCTTAATCTGCAATGCTCAAAACTTGCAAATTTGCAATCACAGTTAATCCTTTCTCATCGATAACATATCATTATCTCATTTCTTGTCATCTGTCTATCACTTATACTTTTAAAATTATCATCATAATCACTTTTCAGTCTTCTTGTCCTTACACTATAGTGCATCGCACAACAATCTGTCGTATCCAAATTGAATGTCATATACTATTAGTCTATATTTTCCTCTATCTCGGAGTACATCATGTCCAATTGAAGCACCATATCAATTCACTTTATATTTCATAATCGTACTCCTGTAATTTATCATCTCATATCACTTTTCCTTATAGAGAAATCATGATCACCACAGTGTAAGTTCACAATTCTCTTCATATCTATCATATGTCCATGTATCATATCATGTCATCGTCTAGATGAAATATCATTTATGTCGAGTCATGACATTTATCATGAAACTCGTGTACGAAGCATATTATCATGTCAAGGTTTAATATGCAATTATGTAACTTTACTGTATAAACCGCTATCTTTTCAAATCATATCATATATACTTTAGGACATGCTCAACATATGAATTTTCAATTCATTTCAAATTTGCCTTTAAGACATGATAGAAACATGTTCATTTTCAGTTCATGTATTCGTTTTCGGAGCATGTCTAAAACATGTGCGGTTTTAAAACATTTTTCATATACTATAAATCATATCAGGTTTAGAGTTCATATCAAATCAGTCTATACTCTAAACCGCATGTCATTTCAAATTCGACACAAAATCTTATATAAATCATGTAAGTGTCGAAATCATTTATCATATACTTTTAAAACATATTCTGTAAATCATATCAGGTCTAGAATTCATATCAAATCAAACTATACTCTAGACCGCATATCATGCCATGTTCGACACAAAATTACGTATAAATCATATAAGTGTCGAAATCATATCTCATGGACTTTTAAAACATGTTTAAAACATGTACTGTTTCAAAACATATTTCATTTCAAATCTGTTTCATGTACAGTATAAATCATGTCAAGTCTAGAGTTCATATCAATAAAATCATACTCTAGACTTCATATCATATCAATTAGAGAGTAGGCTAGATCCCTATCATCTCTATCAATAAAGACTTAAATCACTGTAGCTAGCAGTGAATCATATCATCGTCCCCTGGAAACCAACTAGGGCGCTATCTATGGCCATAGACCTCATCTCTCTCAGCCCCACTGATCAGGCGTGATTGAGACCTGTCCACGACTATTGTCGGACAAGCATATCTGCCTAATGAGCAAAGCTCCAATTAGGCGGTTTCCACTATGCTTTATTGAATTTAATTCTTTTAGGGTGCCTACAGTCTCATAAAACATTTAAATCTTTAGCTTTTCGTTTTAAAATCATGTAAAGCATATGGTGAAATTCTTTAAGAGGTTTCGTATATAAAAATACGTATATATACCATATACTTTATTTTTAAAGCTAATCTATACTTTATAGCATTTATATAAATGCTATTATGACATCTAAAACTATAGCAAATTATGCTTAAAAGCGATGCTATGAAATCATCTCGGTATGTAATTTTTGTAATAGTTTCAAATGTCAATATAAGTAATACCTTCCTCTAATACGGTGAAACAATTCATTTAACTTTATCACTATCAATCGTTCGATTTCAAACTATCCTTCTGACACATCAGTAAATCAGTGTTCAAATCAATTCAATATTCATTTCATTCAGTTTTCAACTTATTCAGTACTCCGATTATTCAATAATCAGATCATTTGGTATTCAAGTCATTCAGTATTCGATATCCTTTTTCGATAGCTATAAACTATACCAATCATTTCTACCTTTCACTATTAATACTAAAACCACATCACTTGTATGAATCCTCTTAGTATTCATAAATATTTAAATATCATGTCACTATATAGCCATCAAAATACTGAAATTATGCAATATTAATATCCTCATTCGTTATCTATTCCAGAGTCGACATCGAGGATTATAGAACCACAAGATCAATAATCGCTTATCAAATCCATTTATGGTTTGACCTATAGGTACATATTCAGAATCCTCAACTTGCGGTTCAATTTCATTTACTATCGTAAAATCAAATCACCATCCTCAATTCACTTTTCATATGGTCTGTAGAATGTAATATCATGCTAGAATTATCTATAAGACATCTTCAATTCAATTTTTTGATTGGCAATTTACCACTTAAAAGAATTTGCCAATTTCAATTATCAACAGTGTTTCAATCATTTAAGTCGCCTTGCGACTATCCATATTATTGCAAAAATCTCAGTTCACATCTATTTAACATCGATATCACAATCATACCACTAAAACGGTCCATTCATTTGAATTTATCAATTCTATAATCATCACTGTATCAGTGATCCATCTAATAATTAATTCCACCTCAATCTCAACTTGATACCATTTGTGCTATTAACATCACTGGATTTATCGAGTCTTAAGGTTTAAACCATATAATTCATCACATTATCGTGTTTCAACGATCTATCTTTTCATCAATTTCAATATCAAACTTCTCCAGTAATATCATAAAGTCCTTTAAATGTATATTTTTCAATAATTATTTCCAAGATTCCATTTACGTGAGAACTTAAATCTTTTTCCTCAACGTTTTCCTAAGAATTTCGGCAGCATAACGGCTTAATTTTCCCTAACCTCCTGCAAGGGAAACGCAATTTATACTTGCAGCCGTTGATTCTCACCAATTTTACACCATCAGTTGTGGGTCCTCTTAGCATTTTTAGCCAATCAATTTAAATCGATGCATCATATAAAAATCACCATTCCATTTAAAATCAATTAAATAAATGCATCATATATAAAATCATAATTCTCACATACAATATAAAGCTACTAATGCTTTATAAAAGTATCTTACTTGGTGTTGAAGCTTAGCGCCTTGACGAGCTCCCAGCATCGTCGGACACCAAATCACGTCTTTGTCACCTCTGCTACAATTTCAACAACACCAATTGCACTTGCATAAATACATATTAATAAACTTATTCAATAAATATAAATCAATTTATTGTTTCTTCCTTACCAATTTCCTTTCCTTTTCTTCTTTCTTTTTTTTTTCCTTTCCTTCTTCTTCTTCTTCCTTCTTTTCTTTCTCCTTTTCTTTTCTTTTCTTCTTTCTTTTCTTTTTCTTTCCTTTTTCTCTTTTCTGTTCTGTTTTTTTTCTGGGCCGGTTCAGCTTGGCTTGACCGGTTCGGTCACCGGCGGCCAGCCATTCCGGCGGTTCAGCCGCTCCACAACTTGCCGAGGTTGCCACGAGGCCGGATCTGGTCTCCATTTCCCCAGCGACGGCGCCGGCGGTGGCGGATCTGGAGGTGGGATTTCGATCTCTTCTCCTTCACGTTTCTCCTTCCTCCGCCGTCGTTCTTCTTCACCGGCGGTCTTCCTTTGCTTCCCCTTAGCTCCGCCGAGCTCGGGGTTGGGGTGGCGGTGCCTAGACCGGCCAGCACCGCCACTTCCCTCTTTTCTCTTTTCCTCTTTTTCCTTCGGTTTTCCCTTTCTATTTTCGCACCGATCCCTTCTCTTTCTGCCTCGGGCTACCATAATCTACTCCTTCCCTTGCCGGCGACGCCGCTCCCTCGTTCCTCTTCCTTCCGGTGGCCGGCGTCGTCCGGCGTTCTCTCTTTAGTTTTTCCTCTTCTGTTTTTCCTTCAACAGAAGGAAATAACAAGGGTCGGGTCCTGACCCCTGTTTCTATTCTTCTTTTTTTTTTATTTATTTCTTTTATATAATTATATACATATATAATTACTATACTCATATAATCATATTTGTAAAATTTTATCTATAATTATTATATATATATATATATCTACACTTTAACTTTAAAATATATATATATATTTCATATATATTTATTTATATACATAAATACATATGTATTTATTTTATGATAAAAATAGTATATATATATATCTATCTATCATATATATATACTATATTTCATATATATTTATTCATATACATATGTAAATATGTAAAGCATATAAAATATATTTTAAAAAAATGTATTTATATAATCAAATTATATAAATATATGTAAATACTCACCTTTGTATTTATTATAATTTGGATTTCTCAATATCCAAATTATATTTCTCCATTTTCATTCTTATTTAATTTGGATTTCAATTTGTCCAAATTAAATTTTTCGGATACCTTATATTTATTTTTCGAAAATTCTTGGTCTTCACACCCCTATTGTGCGAGCATCATATATATCAATAGGCGAGCAGATTGGATCATAACTCTTGCCTATCCATTGTTCCATAAAATGGTTCAAGTGGAAATACACATTCATTGTTTATTTAATTTCACTAAGTAATGTATTTCCAGTATCAGAATTTACAAACTATGGTGTACAGTAACACTGTTTTCAATGAAGTCAAATCGCTAGAGGCAAAATTGAAAGATTTCTTAAGTATAAGGGCATTTTGGTAATTTGAACTATAAGATATTATTTTTAAAAAATTTTCCAGCCTTCTTCCTCATTATTTTCGACAGCCACCATTATCTTCTCACTCCTCCATAGCCAAGCTTAGTTTAAGAGAGAAAACCCTTAAAACCCTAGTAAAAAGACATCGAAGCTGAAAATTATCTTCACCAATCTTGCTCTCCTCACTTCTCTTTACAACTTGACACCAAAATCAAGTGCTAAAGTAGTCAAATTCAAGGTGTATGAGCTTTCATCAAATTCAGCCAAGGTGAAGAAAGGGAGAAAACTTGTGATTTTCATAGTTTTATGATTCTTTGTCATGTGTTTAAGATGTTTAGATGTGAATTTAAGATTTAATTGAATTAAAACTAAGAGAATCATCACCCTAGGGTTTCGAACACCACTCACCATGCATGAACATGATGCCACTCAATGTAAATTTGATGTAGAAATGATGTAGAACTAGTGTAGAATAAGAATTTAAGCTTAAATTGAAGAAAACACAAGTGTAGGAAGCTTAATCAAATTCGACCAAGAGAAGAAGAGGTAGAATCTATGCTCAATTTAATGTTTTGAGTACTAGAATACTGTAAAAATTAATACAAGACTGTAGGTGAAATCGGAACTAAAAACCGAGGTGTTTTGATGCTAGTTGTAGTGTTAGCACTAATATGAAGTAGACCGGATTTAGGGCTGCAATAGGCAATGTACTAGGTCTTAATGAGTTAAATATTCTTTGTAACTGAAGTGTGGTGGATTGACTGCGTTTGTGTGGTGAATTGCAGCTCGAAGTCAAAAAACAATACTAGTGCTACTGAGCAACATAGCAAGAATTTGATAGGTGAGGGACATATGTAGAAGGCAAATGTCATAACGTTTTTTAGACCTAGGATGCTAGACATTAAACATATGGAGTCGCCACCAATCTTTTTTTACCTAGGTGTGATTGGCCATCTAAATGACTCTAAGGATTGGTCTATATTTTAAAGTTTAGGGTTCAGGAGTTCGATTACGCATGAGGAAGGATTAGCACCCCCATGATGCCCGTCTTAAACGGTACCAATTAGTTTTGTGATTTTTTAGAATTTTAATTTAATGGTCTTTGATTAAATATTGGGTAAATTCTCAAGTGCTCTCCATCATTCGGCGGAACCCTTAAGAAATTTCCTTTACCTCAAGAGTATATAGAAATTCCATTTGTCTTTCTAGAGAGGCTCCGTCGTCAGATTTATTAAATATTTTATTTTTACTTTTTTAATATTATTCCTTTAATTATCTAGATTATCTTAAACTTTATTATTGTATTTGATATCTTTAATTTAATTTAATTTACTTTTAATTTTAACTTTTATTATCTTATATTGAACAATTACCTTTAGATTTTCTATCATTCTGGTTAAACTTAAAGGAATCATTCTCACCTAGAAATTTCAAAAATATCAACCGTTCGTGACACTTTGAATTCCATCATTGGAATAATTTTAATTTATTAAATAATTATAATTTTATAATAATTAAATTTTTGGAAATATATATTTTAATAATTAATTTTTATTTTGAACATTTTTCATGAATTTTTCATCATTCTGGCGAAACTCATGGAAAACATTCTCACCTAGGAAATCTGAAAATGTCAACCATTCGTGACACTTTAGAATTCCATCATCGGAACGATTTTAATTTTATTAAATAGTTGTAATTTTATAATGATTAAAATTTTATATATTTTTTAATAGTTTTTAATATTGAACAACTTCTATGAATTTTTCATCATTCTGGCAAAATTCATGAAAAGCATCCTCTCCTAGAAAATCTGAAATGTCAACCATTCGTGACACTTTCGAATTCCATCATCGGAATTATTTAAATTTAATTTCCAATATTTATTGAAAGATTTATTCTAATTTCAAAATCTATTTTTATTTATTTATTTTTATCCTACGTCGTAATTCCTATTTTAAAATTTATTTGTTATAGTCTTTATATTTATATATATTTTTATTACTACTCTTATTAAATACCATTTTTTTATTGTTTTATCATCTTAAAACGTACAAACCAACAAAGGAAATCTATACGTATAATATAAAACAATCTACAAACATACCTATCTTTGTCAGTAGAAGATGACCAAGCTGTTTGCTTTAAAGTTGGCTTCACGTGTTCAAGCTCCCAAGTAGACTTCTTGTGGGTCCTATACGTAACACTAACAAATAGAAAAATCCTCCTGGCTCTCCCTTGTCTTCCCGATAATGCTTTAACCATTTGCTACTATTTTTTTAGGCCAGTCCAAGCCCGTAGTCCGTCATTGCTGTCGAAAGCTGGCGCCACTTATGGTCTCTGCTGGAATGCCGTTTTTACCAGAAAAGCACCGCAATTCTGAATTTGCTTCACCACTGTCGATACCACCACTAATATAGATCCAAGCACTGACTTACCGTGGATATCACCTGTGTTTGCCACTATTCGTTTGCCTTGGATATCGCTCGGTCGAGACACCTCACTGTAGGTAATGCCGTGAGCTTGAGAAAACTAGTAATTGCTGCTATGTAATTCAACAATTTTTTTTTGTTGGTGATTTGCTTCTTGATATTTGCTGCTTTGTAAATTCTTGCGGAATTCTTCTGTATTTCCCCCCTCCGTTTCTCCCTCCTTTGAAGACTGATCTTTGAGCTCAATTTATAGCCAAATTAAGATAAAGATCAAAATTAGTTCAATTTGAACCGAACTTGATCTCATTTTTTATTTAAACTTTGTAATTATCATGTTTATTATCTTTTTATTTTTCATTGGTTTTATCCTTTTTTTTAATTATTATTTATATGAAACAAAAAGGATAAAACACTATTTATTCAAAAAATACAAATAAGAAAAATATATAATGATAAGATGATATTTACAAAAATAAAAAAATGAAATGAAGATTAAATAAATGGGTTAAGCTTCACAGATGGGTCAAAATATCTTAAACTAGCCCAACTTTACATCTTAAGTCAAACAAATTTAATAGGGCCCTAAACCAGCAGTCCATTAAAGCTCAATAAAAAAAACCTAAATTTTGATTAAATTTAATTATAACAAAATTCTAATTATAAATTAGAAGTAATTATAATCTAATTTAATTAACTTAGATTAAATTGATAAACTCATTTAATGGTCTGGACAAAATATGGTGTCTACAGCATAGAGATACTATGTTGCATTAGGGATGTTGAAAATGAAATTTTGAGGTTGAACTTGATAATTTGGTTAAAATGATGAACCTGGAATTGTGGTTATAAATTGTGATTTCGTGCAGGAGGTTAGGATAGAAAGTACCGTTATGCTGCTAAAATCTTCTTAGACAAACCTAAATCTCCAAACTTTTCACGGGTTGTAGTATGATGATTTAAAAACCTGTTAAAACATGTTGGCTCTACCGAGAGGGGGGTGAATCGGTTTTTCTAATTCTAATTCTTTCTAATTTTCTTAGCTCTTAATGCACAATTTAAGCAAAATAAATAGTGATGAAATAAATGCAGTAAATAAGAGTAAGGGAAAGAGTAGCAAACACAGGTTTTATAGAGGTTCGGCCAATCTCTTGCCTACGTCCTCTCTCCTTGAACTCCTTTTCAAGGTTTTGATTCACCACTTCCTTGAGAATCCTTACAAACCGCTTGAAGGTGTGGCAAAACCTCTTACAATCTTCTTAGAGACTTTGAAATCTCCTTCTAAGCCTCTACCCTTGTATTGCTACCCAACACTCTACAATATCAAACCTTACAAGGATAGCTCACCCCTTGAATAACAAGAATTTCAGTGAATGGGTGAAGAACACAAGTGAATCTCACAAAGTAGAGTAATACAATGAACAATTTCAGATTTGAATTTCTCTCTTGAAGCTTGAGGATTTTTCAGTGCTTGTTCTTCCTCCAAACTTCATAAATACCTCTATTTATAACCCACCAAACGGATAGAACAGTTGGTGAAGCATTTAATGCAAATCCTCCCTTTGAAACCCTCAAAAACTAGCCGTTATTGTCAGGTCTCGGGCAAAGGGATCGATCCCTTTTCTGGGGGGATCGATCCCTTTTCTCCAGAATGCTTTCCAAACTTCTCCCGGGTGGCTTCTAAAGTAATCTGCCAATTTGGGATCGATCCCTTTTCAGTAGGGATCGATCCCTTTTGTCCAGTATGCCCTCCTGCACTTAACTTGCTGCAAAGTTTATAGCTGTTGTGATTTTAAGTCAGTTCAAAATCTTCTAACACTTTTCTAAGAATATTTACTGACTTTTTCAGTTGAAATCTCAATCCAAGACTTTGTTAAAATAGTTTTAATCATTTAGTTCATTCAAAGCAAATTTACTTGTATAAACATCACTTCTAAGCTTGCTTGAGTTTTGTCATTTTCAAAATACTTGTCAATTTAAAGCTAACAATCTTCCCCTTTTTGATATGACAAAACTTAAGGTAAATTTGCTTATGTGTTTGAAAATTGAGGTTACTTGATTTTTGAAGGATATTACTCCCCATCAACATATTACTCCCCCTCAATGTTAGCTTCCCTTTTTAAGTACCAAGATGAATTTATCACATTAATTCTCCCCCTTTTTGTCATAGCAAACAATAAAAAATGATATACTCCCCCTCAACAGTAATAAGAAACAGGGAGAATTGGTTAGTCAATTTAAAGTAATATGGCGATGAAAGATATTGAAGAACAGAGACAAACCATGGCAGAATGATAAAATAACAAGAAATATATAACATGCCATATCACAGAGGTTCAAACATCTAATAAAGTTTACAAAGATAAAAACAAAATCTGATAGTGAAGTTCAATCAAGCAGAGCACAGAGGTTCAAACATCTAAGTAGAACAGGGAAAATGCACACCCTACACACAAGGAACAAAATCAACGCCTGGGAAATGTCTTATGATACTGATCCACGAAGTCCTCATGCTGCATGCGGATGTCTTGGACTTCATCAAATAAGGCAGCCTGTGTAGCCTCCATGGTGGCAAGGCGAGCGTCGACATGATCAAAGCGTTGAGTAACGGTGGCCTGGAGGTTTTGAAGCGATAGCATGATCTGGTCAAAAGAGGCCGAGGTGGAGGCGGATGGGGCTGAGGATGTGGCTGCGGCAGGAGCTGCCTCTTCGTCGTCGCCTTCATCACCGCCTTCTTCCGTATCATGGCTGGGAGATGCTGGAGCACCATGGGCCTTTTCCCAAACGATGGTATCACCTTGCTCACGAGAGTACCAGCCAAGATTATGCAAAGTAGCAAGGTTGATGGTGTGGCCTGCCTCTGGAAGGACGCCAGGCTCACACGAACAGTCGATACCGTGGTCGAGTAGGTAGAAGGCAAGTTGTTGTGGGAAGACAATTGTCTGAACTTTGCCAAGAGCAATCTTGATCCAATCGTGGAGAATGAAATGGAGAAGATCCGGTCGATCGCCATCAGGTGAGTGAATGTGATGAAGCCAAAACCGATCAAGTCTCCGGAGTTGGGAATATTTGGTGCCAAGTGGGCGAAGATTCCAAGAGATGATGATATGGAGAAGACGAGCAAAGACAGGAAGGTCACCCGCACGGTCATTGACGATATTGAATTCTAAGGGGACGTTGACATTTTCACGTGCAAGTCCATGCTCCGGAATTCGAAAGGCATGGGAAAGGGAATCTTTAGTGATTTCAACATCCCGACCCATAACAAATGATTGAATTCCGACTGCCTTACATGGGTTATTAGGCGAATAGATAACTTTGGCATTGGAAAAGAAAGCTCGAATGATGCTCATAGGAACCGGAGTGTTGATTTTGAGAAAGTATGTCCAATGGAAGGCATCAAATTTGGCCAAGTAGGGAAAGTTAATCGATTCCAAAAAACCGAAGTCAATTGGGCGGCAGTGCTTGACGCGCATATGGGCAAAGAGGGCATGGTAACGGTTTTTCTCTTCCGCATTCCTAAAGCAGCGATTAAAGGCAATTGGAACGGAGGCGGAGGAAGAGGAGGGATGAGATCTTTTTCGAGAGACAGCATATTTGACGTTGGGAGCCACGTTAAGAAAGGATGATGAGGGAAAGTTCAAAGAGGCGTTTTGTCGAGCAGGTGATGGGCACAGGTTTGGGGAACTGTGGGTGAATATGTGTGAGAAATATGATCTAATCAACAACGAAGAGCCACAACCCAATATGCATTTAACAAGTATGATAAAGAATTTCTTATGAATAACTACAACTAGGCTAAGGAAAATTCCTAGAAAAGACTAGTGCCAAATGAAGTGAAAACCTAGATGGAGAGGAAATTAATGCAAGATATGCAAATGGGTAGACAAGATATGAGCAAATAAACGTGAAATGCAAGAGAAATAGATGAAAAGGAGTAGGAACTACTTACTATGAGATGTAGGGCATGAATAGTGACAAAGACAAGAGGGAAGAGAGGAAATCGAGAGTCTTGAGGATTTGGTGAGAAGAGATGATGAGAGGTGAAAGAGAAGGAGAAAAGATGAAGAATGGAGAAGAAAGGAAGCGATTTGGTGAAGAAACGGAGTAGATCTTGAAGATTTTGTGAAGAGGAATGGAGAAGGGGGAAGGCGTGCGGATGATGGGGAAGAGGAATAGTGAAAATGAGTTGAAATCCCGATTTTAAAAGGGATTTTCGTGAATCTGGAGACGAAGGGATCGATCCCTTTATGGGACGGATCGATCCCTTTTTGGCAGTGACAAGTCTTTACCATTCGGGAATAAACGGATCGATCCCATGGAAAAAGGGATCGATCCCTCATATTCAAACCCAGAATTTTAGGCCTCAATGACCCGGAAATCAATCCAATTTGAAGAAGTATTGACTCCATAGTCACTTGCCTCATTAGTGATGCATAAACATGATTTGAAAACAATGAAACTTATGCATTTTTACCATCTTAAAATCAAAATTTGATTGTTTTTACTTGAGATGTAGGAAATGAGATTGAAAACTGCAGAAAAAGTGTAGAAAAATGCAGAAAAAGTGCAGAAAATTGCAGAAAAAGTGCAGAAAATTGCATAAGTATGCAGAACCAATAGGTGGACATGGCTGTGATAGTGTCTTAACATTAGAAATGTGTGTTGGCAAGGGAAAGAAGTCTAACATGAGCAAAACACACAGAATTCAACATTTCAGTCTCAAGGAGCTATGAACATGAACAGTAACTCAATAAGTTAAGGTCATGAATTGCAAGTGTAATTATATTCTTCAAATTGCTGTCTTGCAATCATCACAAACCAACCATAAGACATTCATGCAACATCAAATTACTTCAAGGAGCATTCATAATGCCTAATTCACCTCTAAGAGTGCTAAATCTCTCCTTGTCCAAGGGTTTTGTGAAGATATCAGCTAATTGGTGCAAGGTGTCCACATACTCTAGAATTATGTCTCCTTTTTGCACATGATCTCGTATAAAATGATGTCTAATCTCAATGTGCTTGGTTCTAGAGTGTTGGATGGGATTTTTTGTAAGATTGATGGCACTAGTGTTGTCACACCTAATGGGAACTTGGTTCATTTCTATTCCATAGTCTCTCATTTGTTGCTTAATCCACAAAACTTGAGCACAGCGACTTCCGGAAGCTATATATTCAGCCTCGGTTGTGGATTGAGCTACACTATTTTGTTTTTTAGAGAACCATGAGATGAGCCTACTTCCTAAAAATTGGCATGTTCTCGATGTGCTTTTCCTATCCACTTTGCATCCACCAAAATCTGCATCGGAATAAGAATGGAGATCTAGTGTAGAATCTTTAGGATACCAAAGTCCTAAGGAGGAAGTGTCTTTAAAAGGATTCTTTTTACTGCTTGTAGGTGTGATTCTCTAGGGGATGATTGAAATCTAGCACACAAGCATACACTAAACATTATATCGGGTCTACTAGCAGTTAAATATAGCAATGAGCCAATCATAGACCTATATAGTTTAGTGTCTACACATTTTCCTCCTTCATCCTTATCAAGCTTAATATTTGTGCTCATAGGTGTAGAGAAAGGTTTAGATTCATCCATTCCAAATCTTTTGAGCAAATCTTTAGTGTACTTAGCTTGATTTATGAAAATACCTTCTTTACATTGTTTAACTTGAAGTCCTAAAAAGAAGGTCAATTCTCCCATCATACTCATCTCAAATTCACCTTGCATTAGCTTTGAAAAATTTTTGCACAATGACTCATTTGTAGAACCAAAAATGATATCATCTACATAAATTTGAACTACCAATAAGTCATGACCCTTAGATTGTATAAACAAAGTTGTGTCTACCTTTTCTCTTGTAAAACCCTTTTCGATTAAAAACTTTAAAAGTCTTTCATACCAAGCTCTAGGAGCTTGTTTTAATCCATATAGGGCTTTTGAAAGTTTGAAAACATGGTTAGGGAATTTTGGATTTTCAAAACCGGGAGGTTGCTCAACATAAACCTCTTCATTTATATAACCATTTAGAAAAGCACTTTTTACATCCATTTGATATAACTTAAAATCCTTATAACATGCAAATGCAAGTAACATCCTAATGGCTTCTAATCTAGCTACCGGAGCATAGGTTTCATCATAGTCAATTCCTTCTTCTTGTCTATAGCCTTGAGCCACTAACCTAGCCTTATTTCTAACAATAATGCTATTTTCATCCATCTTATTCTTGAATATCCATTTAGTTCCAATGATGGGATAGTCGTTAGGTCTTTCTACTAATGTCCACACTTTGCTTCTCTCAAATTGATTTAATTCTTCTTGCATGGCCATAATCCAATTTTCATCATTCAAGGCCTCATCCACTTTCTTTGGCTCAAATGTGACACAAAGGCTACATGTTGACATATGTTTCTATAGGTTGACCTAGTCCTAACTCCAATGGTTGGATCTCCAACAATGTCATTATCTTTCACATATCCAAGTTCTCTAGGACACCTAGATTCCTTCTCAATAATTTCTTGTTCCATGGATTCCTCATTTTTGTTAATAGTAAGATCTTCTAATTATTCCCTAACATCCTTATCTTGAGAGGGGTCAACTATAGGTTCATCAAAAATTTCTACTTCATCATCAAGATTGGTTCTACTAGAAATATTTGATTCATCAAAGATTACATGTATTGACTCTTCTACAACAAGTGTTCTTTTATTGAAAACTCTATAAGCCTTAGAATTTAAAGAATAACCAAGAAAAATACCTTCATCACTTTTAGCATCAAATTTTTCTAGGTTATCTTTACCATTGTTTAAAACAAAACATTTACATCCAAATGGGTGAAAATAACTTATGTTAGGCCTTTTTCCTTTATAAAGCTCATATGGAGTTTTCTTTAAAATAGGCCTTACCATAGCTCTATTTATGACATAGCAAGAAGTATTTATTGCTTCAGCCCAAAAATATTTAGGTAAGTTGTTTTCACAAAGCATGGTTCTAGCCATTTCTTTTAAGGTTCTATTTCTTCTTTCAACTACCCCATTTTGTTGAGGAGTTCTAGGAGTTGAAAAATTATGGCTAATACTATTTTCATTGCAAAACATATCAAAACCAAGATTTTCAAATTCTTTTCCATGATCACTTCTAATACTTGAAATGGAGTAACCTTTTTCATTTTGAACAAGTTTTGAGAAAACAGTGAATTTATCTAAGGCCTCATTCTTCACACTTAAAAAGAACACCCCAAGTGAACCTAGTGTAATCATCAACTATCACAAATCCATAGTGTTTACCTCCCAAACTAGTTGTCCTAGTTGGTCCAAAAAGATCTAAGTGAAGAAGTTGAAGTGATCTAGAGGTAGTGACACACTTCTTAGATTTAAATAAATTTCTTTTGTGTTTTCCTCTTACACATGCTTCACAAACTTTGTCATTTTCAAATTGAAGTTTAGGCAATCCTACTACTAAGTCTCTTTTGGCTAACTTAGACAAAACATGCATGCTAGCATGGCCTAGTCTTCTATGCCATAACCAAGGTTCATCTTCTCTAGTAGCCATAAAGCATACATTTTTGCTATTAAGTTCATTCAAATCCACAATATAAATATTTCCTTGTCTATGTCCAACAAACACAATTTGATTAGATTTGGCATTAACAACATTGCAACACAAATCATCAAACATAACTTTAAATCCCTTATCACACAATTGACTAATACTAAGCAAGTTATGTTTCAAGCCTCTAACATACAAAACATTTTCAATGGTTGAGGAAGAGTTACCAATGGAGCCAATTCCTTCAATTTGTCCTTTGGAGTTGTCTCCAAACGTGACCTCTCCACCACTTTTATGCTTTAAGTACCTGAATTGGCTCTTGTCTCCCGTCATGTGTCTAGAGCATCCACTATCAAGGTACCAATGCTCCTTGGACTTAGCCTTGTAGCAATACTCTTCCTCCTACAAACACATCAAGCTTTTATCTTAGGTACCCAAATTTTCTTGGGTCCTTGAGAGTTAGTATCAATAATTTTTGATCCTTTAGGGATCCATTTCAACTTTAAAGACTCATCATTTGAATTCAAAACATGTTTAGGCACCCACATCTTGATAGCCATTTTTCCTCTAATTATGGTCTTCCTAGAGGTGCATGCTTGTGAAGAATGTCCTAGTTTGTTACATAATGGGCACAAAGCTAATTTTCTATCTTTAACTGGGAAATTTTTAAGATGAGTTTCTTTGTTAGATGCATTGTAGCCTAATCCTTCTCTATCAAAGAATGCTCTTTGAGTCTCTAGCATTTGATCAAGTTTTTGTTGACCCATGTAAAATCTAGAAAAGGAGTTTTGCAAATTAGTGTTATTTCTATTTAATTCTTCTATTTCTAGATTCGTATTCTCTAATTTCTTTTCACATTCTAATTTAACATTCACAAGCATTTCATTCTCCTGTTTCAATTTAGAAATCATTTTCTTATATTTCAAATTCATGCATTCAAATTCATTGGCTAACTCATCAAATGCATCTTGCAATTCATCAAAAGTGTATTCATGAGTATCTAGCAAGTTAGAAGTTACCTTCTCATCCTCAAAAGCCATGAAGCAAAGGTTAGCTACTTCATCTTCCACATTCTCTTCATTGGAGGAGTCACTATCACTCTAAGTAGCCACCATTGCTTTCTTCTTTTGTTTCTTTTCATTTTGCTTCCTATACAAAGGACAGTCAAATTTAATATGGCCAGGTTTTTTGCATTCATAACATATAATTTGGTCCTTATCTTTCCTACTAGTTTCACCTCTATTTAACTCTCTCCTAGGGGGTCTCCTAGAGTTTCCACTAGCTCTCATCCTCATGAATTTATTGAACCTTTTGGCAAACATGGCCATTTCTAAATCTTCTTCATCACCACTTACATTAAGATCATCTTTTGATTCCTCACTTGTGGTGGATTTTAGTGCTACTCCAACTTTCTTTGGGAGATCTTGATTTCTTTTAATTTTCATCTCATAAGTGAGCAAGGATCCCATAAGTTCATCTAATGATAGTGTATGAGGGTCCTTGGATTCCTCAATAGCAGTAATTTTAGCTTCTCATGATTTTGGTAAGCTATTGAGAATCTTTTTCACCATCTCTACATTAGAGTATGTCTTCCCTAAAGCTTTAAGACCATTTATTATGTCCGTAAACCTAGTAAACATGTCACTAATTGACTCATCATTCTTCATTCTAAATAGTTCATAGTTTTGTGTGAGCATGCCTACTTTGGTTTCTTTGACTTGTGTGGTTCCCTCATGTGTGATAGCTAGTTTATCCCAAATTTGTTTAGCATTCTCACATTGTGACACTCGATTATACTCATTTGGTCCTAATGCACAAAAGAGTGTATGCATTGCTTTAGCATTAAGTTGTGCCATCCTAATATCATTAGTATCCCATTCGTCTTCTTTCTTAGGCACATCCGTCCCATCTACTTTCTTAATAGGGATAAGGGGACCTTTAACAATAACTCTCCATACTTCATAATCATTAGCTTGAATAAATAGCATTATTCTAGTCTTCCAATAAGCATAATTTTGACCATTAAAGAGTGGAGGTCTAACCGTAGAGTGTCCCTCTCCTACCAAGGGTGTAGACAAACTAGTTTGAGCCATTAGTGATCGTTTATACTCGATAGATGTTAATCTAAGTCAATCTCGAGCCCAAACTCTGATACCAATTGTTGGCTTTACCGAGAGGGGGGTGAATCGGTTTTTCTAATTCTTTCTAATTTTCTTAGCTCTTAATGCACAATTCAAGCAAAATAAATAGTGATGAAATAAATGCAGTTAATAAGAGTAAGGGAAAGAGTAGCAAACACAGGTTTTATAGAGGTTCGGCCAATCTCTTGCCTACGTCCTCTCTCCTTGAACTCCTTTTCAAGGTTTTGATTCACCACTTCCTTGAGAATCCTTACAAACCACTTGAAGGTGTGGCAAGACCTCTTACAATCTTCTTAGAGACTTTGAAATCTCCTTTTAAGCCTCTACCCTTGTATTGCTACCCAACACTCTACAATATCAGACCTTACAAGGATAGCTCACCTCTTGAATAACAAGAATTTCAGTGAATGGGTGAAGAACACAAGTGAATCTCACAAAGTAGAGTAATACAATGAACAATTTCAGATTTGAATTTCTCTCTTGAAGCTTGAGGATTTTTCAGTGCTTGTTCTTCCTCCAAACTTCATAAATACCTCTATTTATAACCCACCAAACGGATAGAACAGTTGGTGAAGCATTTAATGCAAATCCTCCCGTTGAAACCCTCAAAAACTAGCCGTTATTGTCAGGTCTCGGGCAAAGGGATCGATCCCTTTTCTCCGGGGATCGATCCCTTTTCTCCAGAATGCTTTCCAAACTTCTCCCGGGTGGCTTCTAAAGTAATCTGCCAATTTGGGATCGATCCCTTTTCAGTAGGGATCGATCCCTTTTGTCCAGTATGCCCTCCTGCACTTAACTTGCTGCAAAGTTTATAGCTTTTGTGATTTTAAGTCAGTTCAAAATCTTCTAACACTTTTCTAAGAGTATTTACTGACTTTTTCAGTTGAAATCTCAATCCAAGACTTTGTTAAAATAGTTTTAATCATTTAGTTCATTCAAAGCAAATTTACTTGTATAAACATCATTTCTAAGCTTGCTTGAGTTTTGTCATTTTCAAAATACTTGTCAATTTAAAGCTAACAAAACATGTTTTGGGTTAAGGCTTTTAAAATGCAACATTTGCATAACAATTTTGCAACTCAGTTTTCGAAGAGATTTTCACTAATTTTTATCCGTTATATGATGCATTCAAGTTTCCATGCTAGTACTGTACGCAAATAAAATATTTTGGATGTTGGGTATTAGACTGAGAATATTTGGTGAATTTTTATATTTAAAGTATAATTATTTTCTAAAATTGATGCTTTATGAATTGATTGAAGATATGATTTACTGAATTAATCTCCGTAAACAATTTAGAAATGATTTATGAACTATTTTGATATTGTTGGCCTTATAGCTACTTGCGGGTACATGCTTTTCCATTCCGTTCCATGCTGTTAAATTTTACGTATTTTTAACTATCTCTATACTCTCTCCTATAACGATTTTTATTTCATAACTTTACTTTATTTAATTTTTAAATCTGATATATTTAAAATAATTTTTATTCATTTAAATATATCTCTTTTCAAATTTTAAAAAATAAAAAAAACTTATCTGTCCATTTAAAGATTTTTTAACTAGCTCTCCATTTTTTTAAATTTTACGTATTTTTAACCACCTATCAACTCTCCCCTATAACAATATTTTTCTTCATATATTTACTTTATCTAATTTTTAAATCTAGTATATTTAAAAGAATTTTTATTCATTTAAATATAGCTTTTTTAAAATTTTAAAAAATTAAAAAACTTATCTAACCATTTAAATATTTTTTAACCACATCTCTACCTCTCCAAGTTTTACGTATTTTTAACCACTTCTCTACTCTCTTATAATGATTTTTAATGATTTTTTTCTCCCTTATTAGAAGCGCTAATGGAATACGTCAAATAACCCAAAAAAGTGAAACAAATTTAAATTTTCATTTTCTGCTTTAGGTATTAACTTTGAAAAGAAAAAAAGAACATTGTAGTGAGATTGAATTAAGGAAAAAGAAAAAATCTTATGTGTCTTCTAACCATTTTAACAAAACGGATAATTAAAATAATTATCTAAAATTATATAATATCTAATCTATTTAAAATTATTTTTATAATCCTCATTAGATTTTATCTAAAATCTAATCTTAATGCATTTTTAATTTTTTTAAACATAATATATTTAAAATAATTTTTATTGATTTAAATATATCTCTTTTTAAATTTTAAAATATAAAAAAGTTATCTATCCAATTAAAAATTTTTTAAACACTCTCGACTTCTTTAAATTTTACATATTTTTAACCACTTTTTCACTCTCTCCAATAACGTTTTTTTTTCATATATTTACTTTACCTAATTTTTAAATCTAATATATTTAAAATAATTTTTATTCATATATATATATATATATATCTCTTTTTAAATTTTAAAAAATAAAAAGATTATCTATCCGTTTAAAGATTTTTTAACCACATCTCCATTTCTTCAAATTTTACATATTTTTAAGTCTAATATATTTAAAATAATTTTTATTCATTTAAATATATCTCTTTTTAAATTTTAAAAATAAAAAATTTATCTATCTATTTAAAGATTTTATTCAAGAGTTTATCCAGGTAAGATACAGTTGCTGACTTGGTTTGTGACCCAGAAGCTTAAGACTTGTGAAATTTAAGTTCCAATTAAGCTACAATTGAGGCATGAGCAGCAGTGGATCTTATAAGAAGTTTACAGTTATGCTGGATTTCATGGCTGAATTTGGAACATATGGTGCTTGTTCTGTTATGTTAATCATTTTATATACATATAGAGGTGGCAAAAATTGGTCCGAGCCCGAAAACCCGCCCGAATCCGCCCGAGACTGAACCGGGACCAGCCCGAATTGACCAAAAAAGTCAAAGGCCCGTAACCGAAAAAGCCTGTAACCGAAAAAACTCGAAACCGAAAAAGCCCGAAACCGAAAAAGCTCGAACCCGACACAACCCGAACTCGACATAACCCGAGCCCGATACGATCCGAAACCGAGACCGACCCGAACCGAAAACCGAAAAAACCGAATTTATAACCCGAGAAAACCCGAATTATAATTATATAATTATTATTTAAAAATAAATAAATAATTGATACACTTTTTTAATTAAAAAGTTTAAAATTTTGAAAACAATTATTATTTATTATACAATTTTATCAATTATATATTACCAGTATAATAAATATTGAATCTTTTTAATTAAATTAAATTAATTTAAAACACCATAATATATGATATAATATATGATATCAAATAATCTTTAATATTATCCTTACTGCATTTATAATAATAAATATATTATTAATTTGACATTTGATTTTATTATAAAAATCATTTTAACATTTTATTATTTTTATTTATAATAAAATTTTAATTTTAATACAACAATAAATCAAATATATAAAAATTATATAATTTCAATATTTGTTTGAAACTTTGAATTTGATATTTTGTGCAACACATTAAAAATATTTTTAATAAAATTAAATTTAAACTATATTTTCTTAAAGTTTCAAGTATAGAAAGATATTAAATTTAGATTAAAAAAAACCTAATCTTTAAATTAAAATTCAAAGTTTTTAAAATTAGAAAAAGTTAAGTAATTAAATTAAACAATACAAGTACAATTTTTTTATACTTGGGTATCATTAAAAGAGAAAATTATAGTGGTAATTTTATTTTTAGCCTTAAAACAAAAGATATTAAAAAATCAAGCTAGTGATAATTAATTATTTATTATATTATAATAATCTTATACATGAATAAACTAATTTGGTATCTTATAATAATGATTTGTATATTATATTATAATAATCTTTTAAGAATAAATTATGTAATCTCTTAGTGTGTAAGTATTATTTTGATAGAATTAAGTATTTACTAAAAATAATTCATTTATTATCTATTAAATGTAAAATTAAAGTGTGGATAAAAATAATAATTCTAATAGTAAATTAAAGTGTAATTTAATAATATATTAAAGTTGTATTACTATGTAAGTGGTAATTTTAATCAAATTTATTTTTTATACTTTGTTAATATTATTATTAATTATATTTAAATAACTAGCATTATATTAATTAATTTAGTAATATCTATTATTTAACATTTTAATTAGATATTCAATCAATTGGTGTATATCTAATATTATTATGTTAATCTAATATTATTATGTTAATGTGAATATGAAAAAAAATTAGTACTCAATTTGTAATAGTTTTTTTGATAGCAAATAAAATACATAATATAGTTAATAAATAACGTCTTATCATAATGATTTGTATGTTATTATAACTTTAAAAATAATATCTTATCATGTGATATATAATCAACTATACAAGCTCTTAATTATATAAAATAGATTATTAATATGTTTATCTTATCATAATGATTTGTATGTTACATTATAATAATCTCTTACCATGTAATATAGAATAAATTAAACAATCTCTCATAGCATAGTATAGTTTTAATTTCAGACATTTTTCATTCCAATTTCTTATCATGCTTTTAGAATATACTCTTGTGTTTAATTTCAAACATTTAATCTCTTATGATGTATTCATGTAATTTAGTTTAACTTGATCAATTAATAATCAGAATATTGGATGATTAAATAGATATTGACCTTTTCAACTACTTTTTTAGTCAAAAAAGTGTTTTTTTTAATTTATTATAATGAGTTACAAATAAAATAATAAACATAATATACTATATATATATATATATTAAGATTTACATTATAATAAAATGTCATATATGTTAAATTATCAATATCTTAAGAATTGTATCTTAACATATTATGAAATTTCTATTAATTTAATTTTAGTACTTTATGTCTAAAATTTTAAAATCTTATTATCTTAAGAATAAATTATTATTATTATTATTATTATTATTCAGTAAACTATTTTTTTGGCCAACAATGTTTCATTAAATTTTAAATTGCAAGTTGTGTTAAAATAAAAATAAAATTTACAACAAATATAACAAATTCTCAATCTAGCTCACGTGATTAAAACATATAACAATAAATATAAGAGGTCATGGTTCAAATCTTTGTACAAGCATATAATTTTGATTACTTTCATATAATTGATGAACAAGTTCAGGTACCATATACTACTTGATCAAAAGTTAATCGAGTATAGCGTACCATAAGGGTACTACCCGAATCCGATACGGGTAATAAGAACACTATCCGAACTCATAATTATTCGTTTATAGAGTCGGGTAGTGTCCGGTACCTGATTATATATTACCCATTTACATCATTATATCAAATGGTTTTTTTGGTACATTATATCGAATGTTATTATTTATAATATAATGTCAATTGATGTATATAACTTGTTTAATTTAATGTTCTAAATTTTTAATGAGATATTTGATTAATTAATGTGTTTGAGTATGATTATATTTAACAAAAATAATGTTATATTATGATTTATATATAAACTAAAAACAAAATAAATATAAAATTGAGATAATTAATTGACCAATTATTCATAATATTAATTATTTTTTTAATGTATACTATAATTTTATTCAATATTATAATTGAAGAATTAGTTAACTAGTTATGCGGTTAAATTTAATTTAATAACTAATTATGTTGGCATTTAAAAGACAAAATAAATGTAAAAAAGATTCTTAAAAATTTAAAATTTTATTAAAAATATAATATAATTATTAAAAAAGCTAATTAAACAAAGTAAAAAAAAAGAAATTTATTGAACTAAGAGTATCTAAATTCCAATGACCCAATATTGACCTAAAAAAAAAAAACAATGACTCAATAAGTTATTGTTAAGAGTATAAAGCTATTTATATAAATGTTTAATTGTTTAGTGTGATTTATTTATAATTTGTTAGTTATTTATTTGTATAGCTAATACTTTTGGATTTTCACTTTCTTTTAGTTTTACTATATATATTTGGCTCATTTAAAAAATAAATTTTTATATAATTATTAATATATAATTATATATTTTATAACAAATGTAAATATCACAGGAAATTAAAAAAAATAAATAATAATTATCAAGTAATAAAAACATTAAAATGTAAAAATTTATATTTATATAAATTTAGTCAAAACAACAAAAGAAATTAAAAATAATGAATAATAATATTTTATTTATGAGAGTTTCGTGTGAAATGAGATCTGTTTGATTGTCATTTTTCAATTCCCTCCAAACAAGCTTTTCCCACGTTACCAAAAAATTTCAAATTCTTTGAGAATATACCTTTTCCCTCCCTTGAGAATCACATGAAAAAACTTCCAAAGCAAACTTTGAAATATCTTTATCTCAATATACTGTCATGCAATGTAGATATGATAATTAAAAAAAATGAACGTGACATTGGATCAAATTTTGATAAAAATTAGAAAAAAAATTGTGTTTGGTATATCAATATAAATTTTAGTACAATAATTTTTATATTTTATATGATACAAATATATTTGATGCAATACGAATACAAAATATATATATACGAATTATTAAGTCTAATATAATGTAATGTCTATTATAATCATTTTAATTATAATCGAAATTCAAAGATAATTTTTTTATTACAAGGAAAATATTAAATAACTGAAGATAGGGGTAGAGGTGGTTATTGGGTCGAGGTTGAACCGGTCTGGTTCAACAAAATATTTTTTTTTAAAAAAAAGCAGCGCAGTGGCAGGCATGTAGGCAGTAGCCTTTGTAGGCTACTGCCTATGTTGATGGGCAACGGCCTGGCCGTTGCCTATCAACTTTGTAAGGGAGGGAACGTTTCCTTCCCTTTTTTTTTTAAAATTTATTTTTTAAAATTGTTAGCTCTTATAGGCTATACCGAGAGGGGGGTGAATCGGTTTTTAACTAACCTTAAGCTCGTTTTTCGGTTCCTCTAAATTCTCTAGCCTATATTGATATTTTCTTTGTTCTCTAGGCTACTCAATTATGCAATATAAATTTAACACAATAAACACAAATATAATTGCAAATAAGTAAAGAGAGTAAGGATAGAGAAATGTACGCAAGTGATTTATAGAGGTTCAGCAACCTTGCCTAAGTCCTCTACCTTGAGACGCTCCCAAGGATTTTTTCCCAAATTCACTATCTTTGAATTTGTATTACACTCCCTCTTTTTCTAGGCTAAAGAGAAACCTCTCTCTTTTTCTAGGCTCAAGAGAAACCTCCCTCTTTTTCTTAGGCTAAAGAGAAACCTCCCTTATTTTCTTAGGCTAAAGAGAAACCTCCCCTTTTACAAGGAATGAATTGGTTTACAATGGGTGTAATCAAAGAAGGCCTCTAAGTAGGCAAATGATTACAAAGATTAAGCACAAGGAAAAAGCCTATACAATATTTGTGCTACTCTATACAAGGACTATGAGAGTGATAGAAGATATTGAATTCTAGCTCTTGAACTCTTTGATTTGCTTGAAGAGATGAAGAAATTGAAGAATGATATGTCTTGGGTGCTCTCTCTACTTTCTTCAGCTTCCAAGCCTCTATTTATAGTCCATTGGATGTGTTCTAGACGTTGGTTGGAGCCAAAACTTGAATATGACCGTTGTGTCTCACAAAACTAGCCGTTACAGCACTTTTTTGTCGCGACGGATCGATCCCATGCCCAAAGAGATCGATCCCTTTAGTCTAGAAGCTTAATTCTTGGCTTGAGGGACCTTGGAAGTCATTCTGCCATAAAGGGATCGATCCCTTTTCTCAGGGGATCGATCCCTTTGATCAGGGGATCCATCCCTTCAGACAGCGGATCCATCCCTTCAGACAGGGGATCCATCCCTTTGATCAGGGGATCCATCCCTTCAGAAAAGGGATCCATCCCTTTGATCAGGGGATCCATCCCTTACAATATTCATTTGTGTTTTCTAGGTCTTTAGGCATTAAAAACATTCTAAAACCAATTTTGAGTATTTTTAAATATGACATGATTTTGAAAACATGAATTTGAGTCCAAAAAATTTATCAAGTAATTTTCTCAAAATATATTCAATAATTTCATAAGAAAATTACTTAAATCAATAATTAAAAAATGTTTTCTAAATTGATTAAAGCCAATAAAGATATTCAATTAAATCATGGTTTTATATTTGATAAAAGCACTTAATATGGTTTATGAAAATCATAATTGATGAAGCAAATTTACAATATGAATCAAACATTTAAGATTACTTAAGTTCTTGTCATTTCAAAATATATATGTCAATTTAAAGCTAACAATCTCCCTCTTTTTGATATGATAAAACTTAAGGTAAATTTGCTTTGAAAATTCTTTAGAGAAATACTCCCCTCTCAAATAAAGCATGATTTTATAAAGCTCCTCCTTAATATAAGCATGGGTTTTGAAAATGAATTTTCCCTCATTATCTCTCTCCCTTAATATCTCTCCCTTTATCTATCTCTCCTCCTTTTTGTCATAGCAAAAAGAAGGAAAAATAATAAAAAATATGCTCCCCCTAAAATCATGGCTATGTGAGAACAAATAAAAATGCTCCATCCAACAAGAAACATGTTAGTACATGGGACTTATAGCACAAATAAATAAGTCAATATTCTCAAAGAGTATGAAATATTCATGCAATGAATATGACTTATGATCCTATACCAATTGTTTATAAATAATTTTGATACCAATTGTTGATAAGTAATTTTACAAGAAGGTTCCAATTGGTAAGAAGTTAAGCAAGCACCTAAGTATATCAATTGTTCTCTAAGGTCCAACTAAGGTGCATGACAATACATCATGATTATGAGCTAAAATTATATAACATATCATATGCATGTGCTCATAAATCATTCTCAAGAAATATTGTGTCTAGAATTAAATCATATAGCAATTAACTTCAAATTCTAGCACACAAGAGTTTCATACAAAAATATCCTAAGAGAATTCTTCTCTATTAGTCATTTCAATCTAAAGAGCATGAGAAGAATTGTCAATTTAAAGCTCATATCAATTGGCAATTTAGATTTGGCTTACCAATTAGTGAAAATATGGTTGCCAATGATACTAAGTGTTATTTCAATCTAAATACCAATTGTTACTAATGGTTGACTTAAGCATTTTGCATGAATCCAATATCTATGTGTAGTGTGTTCATGTCAAGAAAATAATCATTCTAAAAATGCAAGAACACAATTACACACATCATCAAGTATGTATAAGGATCAATCAATCATTAGCATACTATCATAAGGAATTAATCCATATTCATATTCACAAATTTATACCACATGGAAGATTCAAAAAACAAGATATTCAAGCAAACACATTTTCTTCCATGGTTTCAAGCACAATAATCCTATGCTCATTTTCAATTCAAATCCTTAACCAATTATAGGCAAGGAAAGATTCATTTTAATCAATTAATAGCCATATCCCTAGTTGTTATCATCATTTAATGTTCTAGAGGGTATATGCTATTTTAATTAAAATGGCTTCACCTAAGTGAATCAATATTATCAAGCTAAGATATATTTTATCATTAAAATCCATAAACTATGAGTGAGGTTAAGCACATAATATCATGAAAATAACTATTCTCATCTCATAGACATGATTATTGATTCAACTCAAGCAAGCATGTAAGTTCAACATCAAAACAATCAAGAATAAATGCATGGATATCAATCAAAATACATATGTTCAAGTTTGCATTTATCTTTGAATGTTGGTGTTGTCATTAAGACCCTAGTTCTTTAAGTACAAGGATGATAAAGTTTCATGCATTTGAACATTTAGGATCCATTTACCATCACACATTATAGGCCAATGACTATTACCAATTGTTGAATTTACATTTGGAATCAATCCACTAGATGTAAAATTATCATGAAACCTAGTGTGGAATTGATAAGTCAAGCCAAGAGACATAATCCTATAAGCATGCTTGACTAAGATGAACAAAAGATATGAAAAACACTCATTATGCACAAGTTCATCAAATTCTCAAATATATCCATAAATCATTGAAATAGATCTCAAAATTATGTTTAAGCATTCATTGAAAGTATGTTTCAAGATTATTTCAAGATTTATGCAATTCATGACCATTTTCAATGAGAAAATTGATTTTGCACTTGTGAGTTCAAGAAAAATGATATAGATTGTTGAAAGTGATATCATTTGTTGGAAATGATATTAATTGATGAAGTTGAGGCATGATATCAATGAAAAATGAGTTTGTTGAGGCATGATATCAATGAAAAATGAGTTTTCATATATTAAAGATCATCAAAAAGAAGTTAAAACAATGAATTTTAAGTTGAGAAGAAAAAGGATATCAAAAGAATTAAGAAAACTTCTCAACTAAGGCTTAAAAATGCAGAAAATGACATAATTTGCCTAGAGGGATCGATCCTATGAGCAGAGGGATCGATCCCTAAACTCCAGAAGCATGTTTCCTACATGTTTTTCCAAAGGGATCGATCCTATATGTAGAGGGATCGATCCCTCATCTTGGTTCTGCAGATTTTTGACAGAAAATCCAACTTTTGAGGTACCAAAACTTCGTTTTTGAGTATTTTAAGTCCAAGTAAGGGTTTAAACATTTGTAAAACATGATTTTGGACTTGTATAAATGAAAAACATGAATGAAAAACCATTTTACAAAAAATTTTGCAATTTTGGAAGAATTTACACAATAAAATGCATTTTTGGCCTCAAAGGGGGTCATTTTAAGTATTATGCATATTTTGTCAAAACCAAAGCTTTGGAAACCACAAATATGCCAAAACAAACTTGTTCACATAGATTTTAAGCACCTATATCATCAAAGCATACATCTTGTGAACAACATGCCATAATTTCTAATATGCATATTCTTCATTAAGGCTCATGACATGGAATTTTGCATATATGACATATTTGACAACTTTTGAGCAACTAAATATATTATCTACACATATCAAACTTGCTCAAGATGTAGAAAACCAAAAACCATTTCAAAATCATTAAACATGCTCTTCATTCAATGCATCAAGAACTATTCATTAAGTATTCAAAAATCATTTATCATGCCTTTTGTTCAATCATTCAACTCACAAAACATCAAAGATCATCAACAAACTATATCATCAAGGCATAAACGATTTAAATGTAACACAAATTTTAAGGAGTGAGAATTTAAGCTCACAATACTCCTTTGCTTGAGAGTGCTTGCCATGATGTGTTGGATCCACCATTAGCCATTCTTTGAGAGATTGTTGTCACCTTGCTAAAGATGGATTTCCAAGCTCTTCCTTTTTCTCATTGGCACAAGCAAACTCCATGAGGATGTGTTGAGCATTTAATCTCCATTGTTTCATTGCATTCCCATGCTCTAACACTCCTACAACAAACAAATTCAAGCATGCTTTGGTACCCAAATTTTCTTGGGTCCTTGAAAGTTAGTGCAAATAATTTTTGATCCTTTTGGGATCCATTTCAAGCACAAATCATCATTATTTATTGCATGCTTTGGCACCCACATTTTTCTAACCACTCTTCCTCTAAATGTGGTTTTTCTATATGTGCATGCTTGTGAATAGTGTCCTATTCTATTGCATAGTGAGCATGTAAGAGATAAATCATGCATAGTATTTTTGCTCACAAGGAAATTCTTTAGATGAGTTTCTTTTTGTATTGCATTATAGCCTAACCCATCTTTATCAAAGAAAGCTCTTTGGGTCTCTAACATGTGATCTAGCTTTTGTTGACCCATATAAAACCTAGAAAATGAGTTATGCAAATTTGTGTTCTTTTTATTTAACTCATTTATTTCTAAGTTGGCCTCTTCTAGTTTTTTTTCAAATTCTATCTTAGCACTTGTCAAGGCTTCATTTTCTATTTTTAATTTAGCAATGATTTTCTTATATTTAGAATTCATGCATTGAAATTCATTTGCTAAATCATCAAAGGCATTTTGTAGTTCACTAAAGGTATAATCATTATCTTCACTAGAACTACTACTAGCCTCATCATCACTAATGGCCATAAAGCATGAGTAGGCTACCTCATTATCTACATTTTCCTCATCGGAGCTATCACTATCGCTCCATGCAGCCACAAATGCTTTCTTCCTAGGTTTCCTATCCTTTTCTTTCCTAAGTAAGGGGCAATCTAACTTAGTATGACCCGGTTCATTGCACTCATAATATACTAAGGAGTCTTTTTCTCTTCTACTTGATTCTCCCCTATGATGTCTCCTATTTTGCTCTCTCTCGTTCATTCTCATGAACCTATTGAATCTTTTGGCAAACATTGTCATTTCCTTTTCTTCCTCATTTTTACTCTCATCACTATCATCCTTATGAGTGGAAGACTTAAGTGCTACTCCTACTTTCTTTAAAGGCTCTTTATTTCTTTTTATTTTCATTTCATATGTAAGTAAGGAGCCCATAAGTTCATCTAGAGACAAGGTGTTAGGATCCTTAGATTCTTCTATTGCGGTTACCTTTGCCTCCCATGACTTAGGCAAGATATTTAAAATTTTCTTTACCATTTCAACATTGGAATAAGCTTTGCCCAGAGCCTTAAGTCCATTGATTATATCATTAAACCTAGCGAACATTTCACTAATGGACTCATTTTCTTTCATCCTAAATAGCTCATAATCATGTGTGAGCATTCCTACTTTGGTCTCTCTAACTTGATTTGTCCCTTCATGTGTGATGGCTAATTTGTCCCATATTTGCTTGGCATTCTCACATATGGAGACTCTATTATATTCATTAGGACCTAATGCACAAAAGAGAGTGTGCATAGCCTTGGCATTCAATTGTGCCACTCTCATGTCATTTGTGTCCCACTCATCCTCTAGCTTAGGGACATCTTTTCCATCTACTTTCTTCATGGGAATTCTAGGACCATTCACTATAATTCTCCACACTTCATAGTCATTGGATTGTACAAATAACATCATTCTTGTTTTCCAATAAGAGTAATTCTCTCTATTGAAGAGTGGAGGTCTAACTAACGATTGTCCCTCTTCTCCTAGGGGTGTGCCTACATTCAAGTGAGCCATTTAAAATCGTTTTGCTCGATAGAGGTTAATCTAATTCAATCTCGAGCCCAAGCTCTGATACCAATTGTTGGCTCTTATAGGCTATACCGAGAGGGGGGTGAATCGGTTTTTAACTAACCTTAAGCTCGTTTTTCGGTTCCTCTAAATTATCTAGCCTATATTGATATTTTCTTTGTTCTCTAGGCTACTCAATTATGCAATATAAATTTAACACAATAAACACAAATATAATTGCAAATAAGTAAAGAGAGTAAGGATAGAGAAATGTACGCAAGTGATTTATAGAGGTTCAGCAACCTTGCCTACGTCCTCTACCTTGAGACGCTCCCAAGGATTTTTTCCCAAATTCACTATCTTTGAATTTGTATTACACTCCCTCTTTTTCTAGGCTAAAGAGAAACCTCTCTCTTTTTCTAGGCTCAAGAGAAACCTCCCTCTTTTTCTTAGGCTAAAGAGAAACCTCCCTTATTTTCTTAGGCTAAAGAGAAACCTCCCCTTTTATAAGGAATGAATTGGTTTACAATGAGTGTAATCAAAGAAGGCCTCTAAGTAGGCAAATGATTACAAAGATTAAGCACAAGGAAAAAGCCTATACAATATTTGTGCTACTCTATACAAGGAATATGAGAGTGATAGAAGATATTGAATTCTAGCTCTTGAACTCTTTGATTTGCTTGAAGAGATGAAGAAATTGAGGAATGATATGTCTTGGGTGCTCTCTCTACTTTCTTCAGCTTCCAAGCCTCTATTTATAGTCCATTGGATGTGTTCTAGACGTTGGTTGGAGCCAAAACTTGAATATGACCGTTGTGTCTCACAAAACTAGCCGTTACAGCACTTTTTTGTCGCAACGGATTGATCCCATGCCCAAAGGGATCGATCCCTTTAGTCCAGAAGCTTAATTCTTGGCTTGAGGGACCTTGGAAGTCATTCTGCCATAAAGGGATCGATCCCTTTTCTCAGGGGATCGATCCCTTTGATCAGGGGATCCATCCCTTCAGACAGGGGATCCATCCCTTTGATCAGGGGATCCATCCCTTCAGAAAAGGGATCCATCCCTTTGATCAGGGGATCCATCCCGTACAATATTCATTTGTGTTTTCTAGGTCTTTAGGCATTAAAAATATTCTAAAACCAATTTTGAGTATTTTTAAATATGACATGATTTTGAAAACATGAATTTGAGTCCAAAAAATTTATCAAGTAATTTTCTCAAAATATATTCAATAATTTCATAAGAAAATTACTTAAACCAATAATTAAAAAATGTTTTCTAAATTGATTAAAGCCAATAAAGATATTCAATTAAATCATGGTTTTATATTTGATAAAAGCACTTAATATGGTTTATGAAAATCATAATTGATGAAGCAAATTTACAATATGAATCAAACATTTAAGATTACTTAAGTTTTTGTCATTTCAAAATATATATGTCAATTTAAAGCTAACAAAAATTTTTAAAATTGTTTTAAATTTTCATTTTTCCTCTATAAATATCAATTTATTTTATTTTATTTTTTTAAAATTTTTTTTCATATTTTGTCTTAAATCTAAACGCTCATCCACTCTTATTCTTTTAATACTCACTTATACTTTCTCAATAATCACTCAAACTCTCTCAAATTCACTTAAATTCTCTTATTTCAAATTTATAATATTATCATTTTATTCTTTAAATTTCATTTTTTATCATAATAATTTTATTATAATATCATATTCATAATATAATTTTATTTTATTATAACAATAGTTTTATTACATAATTTTATAGTAATTTATTTTTACATTATTGTTACATTAATTAAATAAATTATAATAACTTTATAATAAATTGTTGTTAAATTAAACTATTAACATTATTTATTATAAAAATAAATTTGTTAGATTAAATTATAAAAATATATTAATATATATTATTTTTATTAAAATAAATTAATATAAATTTAAAAAAATAAAAAATTTAAATTAAAAAAGGATTGAACCAGTCCATGAACTGGGCCGGTTTGAAAGTAAAAATAATGCGAACCGGCCCGGCTCGGACCAGTCCACTACCGGTTCGGATCGGTTTAAGTTGTTAGTCAGCCGGAACCGGTGAGAACCGGCCTGGTCTGGCCCACTAACAGCTCTAGATAGGGGTGTTGGATTCAAACTCAAGACTTATAATATGCGACAACTTATCTTTAACCACTAGGCCAAGAGGTTGTTGGCAATTCAAAGATGATTTTTAGTAGTTGGAGTTTGTGGACAAAAAAATTAATTAGTACAGAAATATAGATGCTTCCAAGGCAAAAGTTTACAATAGCAAGAGTGCTTTCATTTCTTGCAAATGCAATGCAAGATTTAAAACTTTTTCAATGTCTTTTACGTCTTCGAGTATTTTACTTGTAATTCTTTTTACGATAATTAATCAATTATAATTAAAAATTATGTATTTGTCCATCATTTACAAGTGCGAACTTGATGTATTATTTTGATAGATCTCACGTGTTAGCTTTAACTTGACAAGTATTTTGAAAATGACAAAACTCAAGCAAGCTTAGAAATAATTTTTATACAAGTAAATTTGCTTTAAATGAACTCAATGATTGAAACTATTTTAACAAAGTTTTGGATAGCGATTTCAACTCAAAAAGTTAGAAATACTCTTAGAAAAGTGTTAGAAGATTTTGAACTAACTTAAAATCACAAAAGCCTTGAACTTTACAGTCAACTAAGTGCAGGAAGGTGTACTGGACAAAAAGGGATCGATCCCTACTGTAGAGGGATCGATCCCTACTGTAGAGGGATCGATCCCAAAGTGGCAGAAGGCTTTTGAATCATCCGAGAGAAAGTTGCAAAGCAATCTGGAGAAAAGGGATCGATCCCCACTATAGCAGGATCGATCCCTTTGCACGAGACTTGATAGTAACGGCTAGTTTTTGAGGGTTTCAACGAGAAAATTTGCATTAAATGCTTCACCAACTGTTCTATCCGTTTGGTGGGTTATAAATAGAGGCATTTATGAAGTTTGAAGCAAGAACAAGCATTCCAAAGTATTCAAGCTTCAAGAGAGAAACTGAAATCTGAAAATCTTTGTTGTAACTCCATTTTGTGAGATTGTTTTATGTGTTCTTCACCCATTTACTGAAAAATCTGATATTCAAAGGGGTGAGCTATCCTTGTAAGGTTTGATATTGTTGAGTGTGGGAATACTACAAGGGTAGAGGATTAGAAGGAGATTTCCAAAGTCTCAAGAGAAATTGTAAGAGGTCTTGCCACACCTTCAAGTGGTTTGTAAGCATTCTCAAGGAAGAGGTGAATCAAAACCTTGACAAGGAGTTCAAGGAGAGAAGACGTAGGCAAGAGTTTGGCCGAACCTCTATAAAACTTGTGTTTGCTTCTCTTTCCCTTACTCTTATTTACTGCATTTATTTCATTGTTGCTTATTTGACTTTGATTGTGCATCAAGAGTTAGGAAAATTAGAAATAACTAGAAAAACTGATTCACCCCCCCTCTCGGTAGAGCCAACAATTGGTATCAGAGCTTGGGCTCGAAATTAGCTTAGATTAACATCTATCGAGTATAAACGATCACTAATGGCTCAAACTAGTTTGTCTACACCCTTGGTAGGAGAGGGACACTCTACGGTTAGACCTTCACTCTTTAATGGTGAAAACTATGCTTATTGGAAGACTAGAATGATGCTATTTATTCAAGCTAATGATTATGAAGTGTGGAGAGTTATTGTTAAAGGTCCCCTTATCCCTATTAAGAAAGTAGATGGGGCGGATGTGCCTAAGAAAGAAGATGAATGGGATACTAATGATATTAGGATGGCACAACTTAATGCTAAAGCAATGCACACACTCTTTTGTGCATTAGGACCAAATGAGTATAATCGAGTGTCACAATGTGAGAATGCTAAACAAGTTTGGGATAAACTAGCTATCACACATGAGGGAACCACACAAGTCAAAGAAACCAAAGTAGGCATGCTCACACAAGACTATGAACTATTTAGAATGAAGAATGATGAGTCAATTAGTGACATGTTTACTAGGTTTACGGACATAATAAATGGTCTTAAAGCTTTAGGGAAGACGTACTCTAATGTAGAGATGGTGAAAAAGATTCTCAATAGCTTACCTAAATCATGGGAGGCTAAAGTCACTGCTATTGAGGAATCCAAGGATCCTCATACACTCTCATTAGATGAACTTATGGGATCTCTACTCACCTATGAGATTATGAGATGAAAATCAAGAGAAATCAAGATCCTCCTAAGAAAGTTGGAGTAGCTTTAAAATCCACCACTATTGAGGAATCAAAAGATCATGATGAGAGTGGTGATGATGAGGACTTAGAAATGGCCATGTTTGCTAAGAGGTTTAATAAATTCATGAGGATGAGAACTAGTGGTAACTCTAGGAGACCCCCTAGGAGAGACTTTAATAGAGGAGAAACTAGTAGGAAAGAAAAGGACCAAATTATTTGTTATGAATGCAAAAAACCTGGTCATATTAAATTTGATTGTCCTTTGTATAGAAAGCAAAATGAGAAGAAACAAAAGAAGAAGGCAATGGTGGCTACTTGGAGTGATAGTGATTGCTCTGATGAAGAGAATGTGGAAGATGAAGTAGCCAACCTTTGTTTCATGGCCTTTGAAGATGAGAAGGTAACTTCTAACTTGTTAGATACTAATGAATATACTTTTGATGAATTGCAAGATGCATTTGATGAGTTAGCCAATGAATTTGAATGCATGAATTTAAAATATAAGAAAATGATCTCTAAGTTGAAAAAGGAGAATGAAATGCTTGTGAATGTTAAATTAGAATGTGAAAAGAAATTAGAGAATGCAAATCTAGAAATAGAAGAATTAAATAGAAAGAACATTAATTTGCAAAACTCCTTTTCTAGATTTTACATGGGTCAACAAAAACTTGATCAAATGCTAGAGACTCAAAGAGCATTCTTTGATAGAGAAGGGTTAGGTTATAATGCATCTAACAAAGAGACTCATCTTAAAAACTTCCTAGTTAAAGATAGAAAATTTGTTTTGTGCACATTGTGTAATAAACTAGGACACTCTTCACAAGCATGCACCTCTAGGAAGACCATGATTAGAGGAAAAATGGCTGTCAAGATTTGGGTACCTAAACATGTTTTAAATTCAAGTGATGAGTCATTAAAGATGAAATGGATCCCTAAAGGATCTAAAATTATAAGTACTAACTCTCAAGGACCCAAGAAAATTTGGGTACCTAAAATGAAAGCTTGATGTGTTTGTAGGAGGAAGAGTATTGCTACAAGGCTAAGTCCATGGAGCATTGGTACCTTGATAGTGGATGCTCAAGACACATGACGGGTGACAAGAGTCAATTCAAGTTCCTAAAGCATAAAAGTGGTGGAGAAGTCACATTTGGAGACAACTCCAAAGGACAAATTGAAGGAATTGGCTCCATTGGTAACTCTTCCTCAACTATTGAGAATGTGTTGTGTGTTAGAGGCTTGAAACATAATTTGCTTAGTATTAGTCAATTGTGTGATAAGGGATTTAAAGTTATGTTTGATGATTTGTGTTGCAATGTTGTTAATGCCAAAACTAATCAAATTGTTTTTATTGGACATAGACAAGGAAATATCTATATTGTGGATTTAAATGAACTTAATAGCAAAAATGTATGTTTTATGGCCACTAGAGAAGATGAACCTTGGTTATGGCATAGAAGACTAGGCCATGCTAGCATGCATGTTTTGTCTAAATTAGCCAAAAGAGACCTAGTTGTAGGATTACCTAAGCTTCAATTTGAAAATGATAAAGTTTGTGAAGCATGTGTAAGAGGAAAACACAAAAGAAATTCATTTAAATCTAAGAAGTGTGTCACTACCTCTAGATCACTTCAACTTCTTCACTTAGATCTCTTTGGACCAACTAGGACAACTAGCTTAGGAGGTAAACACTATGGATTTGTAATAGTTGATGATTACACTAGGTTCACTTGGGTGTTCTTTTTAAGTGTGAAGAATGATGCCTTAGATAAATTCATTATTTTCTCAAAACTTGTTCAAAATGAAAAAGGTTATTCCATTTCAAGTATTAGAAGTAATCATGGAAAAGAATTTGAAAATCTTGGTTTTAATATGTTTTGCAATGAAAATGGCATTAGCCATAATTTTTCAACTCCTAGAACTCCTCAACAAAATGGGTAGTTGAGAGGAGAAATAGAACCTTAGAAGAAATGGCTAGAACCATGCTTTGTGAAAACAACTTACCTAAATATTTTTGGGCTGAAGCAATAAATACTTCTTGCTATGTCATAAATAGAGCAATGGTAAGGCCTATTTTAAAGAAAACTCCATATGAGCTTTACAAAGGAAAAAGGCCTAACATAAGTTATTTTCACCCATTTGGATGTAAATGTTTTGTTTTAAACAATGGTAAAGATAACCTAGGAAAGTTTGATGCTAAAAGTGATGAAGGTATTTTTCTTAGTTATTCTTTAAATTCTAAGGCTTATAGAGTTTTCAATAAAAGAACACTTGTTGTAGAAGAGTCAATACATGTAATCTTTGATGAATCAAATATTTCTAGTAGAACCAATCTTGATGATGAAGTAGAAATTTTTGATGAACCTATAGTTGACCCTTCTCAAGATAAGGATGTTAGGGAACAATTAGAAGATCTTACTATTAACAAAAATGAGGAATCCATGGAACAAGAAATTATTGAGAAGGAATCTAGGTGTCCTAGAGAACTTGGATATGTGAAAGATAATGACATTGTTGGAGATCCAACCATTGGAGTTAGGACTAGGTCAACCTATAGAAACATATGTCAACATGTAGCCTTTGTGTCACAATTTGAGCCAAAGAAAGTGGATGAGGCCTTGAATGATGAAAATTGGATTATGGCCATGCAAGAAGAATTAAATCAATTTGAGAGAAGCAAAGTGTGGACATTAGTAGAAAGACCTAAAGATTATCCCATCATTGGAACCAAATGGATATTCAAGAATAAGATGGATGAAAATAGCATTATTGTTAGAAACAAGGCTAGGTTAGTGGCTCAAGGTTATAGACAAGAAGAAGAAATAGACTATGATGAAACCTATGCTCCGGTAGCTAGATTATAAGCCATTAGGATGCTACTTGCTTTTGCATGCTATAAGGATTTTAAGTTATATCAAATGGATGTGAAAGTGCTTTCTTAAATGGTTATATAAATGAAGAGGTTTATGTTGAGCAACCTCCCGGTTTTGAAAATCCAAAATTTCCTAACCATGTTTTCAAACTTTCAAAAGCCTTATATGGATTAAAACAAGCTCCTAGAGCTTGGTATGAAAGACTTTCAAAGTTTTTAATCGAAAAAGGTTTTACAAGAGGAAAGGTAGACACAACCTTGTTTATTCAATCTAAGGGTCATGACTTATTAGTAGTTCAAATTTATGTAGATGATATCATTTTTGGTTCTACAAATGAGTCATTGTGCAAAAATTTTTCAAAGCTAATGCAAGGTGAATTTGAAATGAGTATGATGGGAGAATTAACCTTCTTTCTAGGACTTCAAGTTAAACAATGTAAAGAAGGTATCTTCATAAATCAAGCTAAGTACACTAAAGATCTGCTCAAAAGATTTGGAATGGATGAATATAAACCTTTCTCTACACCTATGAGCACAAATATTAAGCTTGATAAGGATGAAGGAGGAAAATGTGTAGACACTAAACTATATAGGTCTATGATTGGCTCATTGCTATATTTAACTGCTAGTAGACCCGATATAATGTTTAGTGTATGCTTGTGTGCTAGATTTCAGTCATCCCCTAGAGAATCACACCTACAAGCAGTAAAAAGAATCCTTAGATACCTTAAAGACACTTCCTCTTTAGGACTTTGGTATCCTAAAGATTCTACACTAGATCTCCATGCTTATTCCGATGCGGATTTTGGTGGATGCAAAGTGGATAGGAAAAGCACATCGGGAACATGCCAATTCTTAGGTAGTAGGCTCATTTCATGGTTTTCTAAGAAACAAAATAGTGTAGCTCAATCCACAACTGAGGCTGAATATATAGCTTCCGGAAGTTGCTGTGCTCAAGTTTTATGGATTAAGCAACAAATGAGAGACTATGGCATAGAAATGAACCAAGTTCCCATTAGGTGTGACAACACTAGTGCCATCAATCTTACAAAAAATCCCATCCAACACTCTAGAACCAAGCACATTGAGATTAGACATCATTTTATACGAGATCATGTGCAAAAAGGAGACATGATTCTAGAGTATGTGGACACCTTGCACCAATTAGCTGATATTTTCACAAAGCCCCTGGACAAGGAGAGATTTTGCACTCTTAGAGGTGAATTAGGCATAATGAATGCTCCTTGAAGTGATGTTGCATGTATGTCTTAAGTTGGTTTGATATGATTGCTAGAAAGAAATTTGGAGAATATCATTTTCACTTGCAATTCATAACCTCAACTTGCCATGTTACTGTTCATGATCTTAGACTTTGAGGTTGAATTGTTGAATTATGTGTGCTTTGATTATGTTAAATTCTATTCACTAGCCAAAAACCTACTTCTGATGTTTAAGACATCTTCAAAGTCATGTGTCAGAGTTGTTCTGCATATTCTTGGCATTTTCTGCACTTTGATACAGTTTTCTGCACTTTTTCTGCAGTTTTTCCATCTCATTCCCTGCATCTCAAGTAAAAACAATCAAATTTTGACTTTAAGATGGTAAAAATGCATAAGTTTCATTGTTTTTAAATCATTTTTATGCATCACAAATGCGGCAAGTGACTGAGGAGACAATTCTTCATCCATAGGATTGATTTCTCAGTCTGCTGGCCAAAATTCTGGGTGATGGGAGCAATCTGCCTAAAAGGGATCAATCCCTCTACAAAAGGGATCGATCCCCTCGTGCCAGATTTGCCTTCACGCGTCATTTTAAGCGTCGGCCCCTCTTTCCTTTCCCACTATTCCCTTTTCTTCTTCCCCTCTCCACGCCATTCCCCATTTTCTCTCATCCTAAATTTCTAAATCTCACTCATTTCTTCACCAAATCGCTTCATTCTTTCACCAATCTTCCTCATTTCTTTCTCTTTTTCATTTCCCCTCCTCATTTCCTGACCAAATCTCCTATTTTCTTCTCTTCCTTCTTCTTCCACACCATGGTTACTATTCACCCAACATTTCAAATGTAAGTTTTTCTAACATTTTTCATTACATTTTTCTTGCATTTCTAGTCTCTTTTATCATGTCTTGCCTACCCATGTGCATATCTTGCATCAATTTCTTCTCCATCTAGGTTTTCAACTCTTTTGGCACTTGTATTTTTCTCAAGCTCATTCTTAGACTATCTATCATTTTGCATCCGAATTTCATTGTTATAATTGTTCAATGCATCTTGGGTTGTGGCTCTCTGCTGTTGGTTAGATCACATCTCTCCCCCACATTCATCCATAGTTCCTCAAACTTGTGCACACCAGCTGTTTGATAAAAGTCCTCAACGAAATTTCCTCTCTTTTTCCTTCTCCATATGGCTCCTAAGATTAAGCACACTGCTCCAAAACGCAAAACCCGTCCTTCCTCTTCCTCATCATCCACACCAACCGCCTTTAACCGTTGTTTTCGCCATGCTAATGAGAAAACCCGATTTCTAACCGAATTTGCCAATATGCCCATTAAGCATTGGCGTCCTATTGATTTCGACTTCCTCGAGTCGGTTCACTTTCCTTACCTCGCCAAGTTCAATGACTGGGGTTGGACCCAATTCCTCAAAATCAATACTCCGGTCCCAGCGAACATCATTCGCGCCTTCTTTTCCAATGCCGAAATCATCTATGCTCCAAATGATGAATGTAAGGTTGTCAGGATTCGGTCTTTTGTCATGGGAAAAAATATTGAACTGACCAAGCAATCCCTCTCCTTTGCCTTCAGACTTCCTGACGACGGTGATATCTATGAAAATCTCGAAGTACCCTTGGTATTTCCTGTTACCGATAATCGTGCTAGTGACCTTCCTGTCTTCACACGTCTCCTCCATATCATCATTTCATGGAATCTCCGCCCTCTTGGCACCCGATATTCTCACCTTCGCAAACTTGATCGTTTTTGGCTCCATCATATTCATGAACCCGATGGCGAACGCCCGGACCTCCTACACTTTATCCTTCATGACTGGGTGAAGATTGTTCGTGGCAAGGTCAACTCCATTGTCTTCCCTCAGCCTCTCGCCTTTTACTTACTTCATGAAGGCGTTGACTGCTCATGTGAGGTCGGTACGCTTCCGGCTGCCAACACCACCATCAATCTCACCACCCTCCATAACTTGGGATGGTATCTTCATCAAGTGGGTGACACCTTCGAATGGGTCAAGGGTCATGGTCAGCCTGCGTCTCCCGAACATGCTCCGGCACCAGACGGCGAAGAAGGAGCGGATGCAGCCGACGCACCTACAGCAGCCACATCTTATGCACCTTCCGGCTCCTCGTCAGCATCTCTTGACCAGATCATGCATATGCTTCAAAACCTTCAGCATGACGTGGGTGAGCGACTTGATCACATCGAGGCCACCCAAGCTGCCCTGTTCGATGAAATTCAGGATGTTCGCATGCAACACGAGGACTTCGTTGAGCAATATCACAAGACCTTTCCAAGGCGTTGATCCTCCTTGTTGTGACATGTGTCCTGATTTCTAGTTGTTTTATGTTCATACCTATGTTCATGACTTTGCTCATTATGCTTTATAGTTGTTTTATGTTAATGACTCTGTCTATGACTCTGTTAATGACTTTGCTCGCTATGCCTTCTAGTTGTTTTATATGTTAATGACTATGCCATGTTATGACATTACTTGTGCTTTAGTGACATTGAGTTGATCTTTATTTCTCTTTATTTCCCTCCCCATACTAGTGTTGCTTTGGTCTTTATTGCTTTAACTTGATTTCTATCCCTAACCACTTCTCTCCATGCTTTCTATTCTTTTGCTATGACAAAAAGGGGGAGATATGATGTGGTAAATATATTAATTGAGGGGGAGCAAATATTGAGGGGGAGTAATATTTTTCAAAAATCAAGTAACCTCAATTTTTAAAACACATAAGCAAATTTACCTTAAGTTTTGTCATATCAAAAAGGGGGAGATTGTTAGCTTTAACTTGACAAGTATTTTGAAAATGACAAAACTCAAGCAAGCTTAGAAATAATTTTTATACAAGTAAATTTGCTTTAAATGAACTCAATGATTGAAACTATTTTAACAAAGTTTTGGATAGCGATTTCAACTCAAAAAGTTAGAAATACTCTTAGAAAAGTGTTAGAAGATTTTGAACTAACTTAAAATCACAAAAGCCTTGAACTTTGCAGTCAACTAAGTGCAGGAAGGTGTACTGGACAAAAAGGGATCAATCCCTACTGTAGAGGGATCGATCCCAAAGTGGGAGAAGGCTTTTGAATCATCCGAGAGAAAGTTGCAAAGCAATCTGGAGAAAAGGGATCGATCCCCACTGTAGCAGGATCGATCCCTTTGCACGAGACCTGACAGTAACGGCTAGTTTTTTAGGGTTTCAACGGGAAAATTTGCATTAAATGCTTCACCAACTGTTCTATCCGTTTGGTGGGTTATAAATAGAGGCATTTATGAAGTTTGAAGCATGAACAAGCATTCCAAAGTATTCAAGCTTCAAGAGAGAAACTGAAATCTGAAAATCTTTGTTGTAACTCCATTTTGTGAGATTGTTTTATGTGTTCTTCACCCATTTACTGAAAAATCTGATATTCAAAGGGGTGAGCTATCCTTGTAAGGTCTGATATTGTTGAGTGTGGGAATACTACAAGGGTAGAGGATTAGAAGGAGATTTCCAAAGTCTCAAGAGAAATTGTAAGAGGTCTTGCTACACCTTCAAGTGGTTTGTAAGCATTCTCAAGGAAGAGGTGAATCAAAACCTTGACAAGGAGTTCAAAGAGAGAGGACGTAGGCAAGAGTTTGGCCGAACCTCTATAAAACTTGTGTTTGCTTCTCTTTCCCTTACTCTTATTTACTGCATTTATTTCATTGTTGCTTATTTGACTTTGATTGTGCATCAAGAGTTAGGAAAATTAGAAATAACTAGAAAAACTGATTCACCCCCCCTCTCGGTAGAGCCAACATCACGTGACTTTAAATTTTGATTAATTAATTATAATGTAATAATTATAGATGATATGTTCTCTTTTATTATTGTAGATAACTATATTCTTCATTAGTCCACTCCCAATGTTTTCAAAATCATCCCAACCAAATTTCTCAATGTATATATATTATACAATTCCCATTTATTAATTTTTAACTTTAATTTAGCATTTTTATTATATTTTTATTTAACTATATAAAATTAAATTAATTATTACATTCAAAATTATAAAATATTTATAATTTATAAAATTTTAAAATAATTTGACTAAGCCCGCTCGATTAAAACCGGATCGAACCCGAAACTGGACCGAAACCGAGAAAACCCGCAACCGAAAAAATCCGAAACAGAGAAAACCCGCAACCGAGAAAACTCGAGATCGAAAAAACCCGCAACCAAGAAAACCTGAGATCGAAAAAACCCGCAACCGAGAAAACCCGAAACCGAAAAAACCCGCAACCGAAAAAATCCGTAACCGAGAAAACCCGTAACCGAAAAAGCCCGTAACCGAAAAACCCGGACCGAAACCCGCCCGAACCGCCCGTTTGCCACCTCTATATACATATTGTTGGCACTGCAAAAAATCTATTTAAAGATTTTTTAATTACTTCTCCACTTATTCAAATTTTATGTATTTTTAATCATCTTTCCACTCTTCCCTCAAACCATTTTTTTCCTTCATATCTTTGCTTTATCTAATTTTTAATTCTAATATATTTAAAATAATTTTTATTAATTAAATATATCTCTTTTTAAATTTTAAAAATTAAAAAACTTATCTATACATTTAAATATTTTTTAACAACCTTTTCACCTCACCAAATTTTACTTATTTTTAATAACTTTTTTAACGATTTTGTCATCTATAACAATTTTTTTATTTTCTTAAAATATATTGGGATTTATAAATTATATATTTTGAAATTTTTGATAAATTTTTTAAAAGTACTAATTAATGTATACATATGCATAGTTAAGATAAAAACTAAATTATAAATATATATATATATATATATATCTTCAAAATAATAAATTATAAATTTAACTATAAATATAATTTAAAATAAATAAAATTAATTCGTGATTCACTCGAATACAAACTAGTTTATAAAACAAATTTAAAGCTCAAAAACCGGACATGTTCTTTCCTCGCTAAACCCTCGTTGGTGATTTCTGTCTCCCTCTGCAACCGTTCACCGTCGACTGTCCGTACTCCCAAATCTCTGGTCTGCTCAACATATCAGATTACAGTCTCTTTTCGCCGATGGCAACCAACTACGATTACGAGGAGGCCTCAGCCACCTATGACGATGCGCGTCGTCAAGACCTCGGCTACGACCCGAACGTCGTCCCAGACTCCGTTAAGTCTTTCGTCGTCCACCTGTACCGTCACATTCGCGAAAAAAATGTTTACGAGATTCACCAAATGTACGAGGTCTCATTCCAAACACTTTCGGACCGTCTCTTCAAAGACACTCCTTGGCCCTCTGTCGACGCCGTCGTTCGTTGCGTCGACAACGATCAAGTATTTTACCTACTTTACCGTGAGATGTGGTTTCGCCATCTCTATGCTCGCCTTTCCCCCACTCTCAAGCAGAGGATCGATTCTTGGGATAATTATTGTAGCCTATTTCAGGTAATTATTATTTTTTAATTTGTATCATTATCTGTGGTTCTGCTGCGTGGATGAATTTGATTGGGCTTTGGGTTTGTTCAGGTGGTGTTGCATAGGGTGGTTAACATGCAGTTACCAAATCAATGGTTATGGGACATGGTGGATGAGTTCGTATACCAATTTCAGAGTTTCTGTCAATACAGGGCTAAAATGAAGAACAAAACTGAGCAAGAAATCGCTCTTCTCCGCCAATACGATCAGGTAATTAGTTCTCTGTAATTCGATAATAGTTATTGAAAGCAAAATGTAATTTGAATAGTAGTTATTGCTGTTGTTGTTGTCGTGAGGATTTGAAGTTACTTTTTCTCGCGCAGGCGTGGAATGTTTATGGGGTGCTTAACTACTTGCAAGCGTTTGTGGAGAAGTCAAATATTATTCAGATATTGGAGCAGGAGAAGGAGGGTCTTGAACAATTTACTGCCACTGATGGGTATGACTACAGTGGTGGAAGCAATGTTTTGAAGGTGTTGGGATACTTTAGTATGGTGGGCTTGTTGCGAGTTCATTGTCTTTTGGGTGATTACAAAACTGGGCTGAAGTGCTTGCTTCCTATTGACATTAGTCAACAAGGTGTTTACACCAGTGTTATGGGAAGTCATATTACGACCATATATCATTATGGTTTTGCCAATCTTATGTTGCGGAGGTATGTTTGGTTTTTTTGCTGTATTTACCATGTAAGGAATTCTTAATGTGTAAATATTTTCTACCTTCACTAAAGTTTTATTCAATTTCAATTCTTGAATCCTTTTTTACCTGAGCTTTATAATAATAGTTTTTCTTTTTATTAAAGGTATGTGGAGGCTATTCGTGAATTTAATAAGATACTCTTGTATATTTACAAGACAAAGCAATATCATCAAAAATCTCCGCAGTATGAACAAATACTGAAAAAGAATGAACAAATGTATGCCTTGCTGGCGATATGTCTTTCACTTTGTCCTCAAGTTGAACTTGTCGAGGAGACTGTGAACTCTCAATTGCGGGAGAAGTATGGTGAAAAGATGGCTAGGATGCAAAGATATGATGATGAGGCTTTTGCCATCTATGATGAGCTATTCTCATATGCATGTCCCAAGTTCATTACACCTTCAGCTCCAAGCTTTGAGGAGCCCCTCGTAAATTACAACCAGGTAAATGGTTGTTCCTTAATTAAATAATTTATGCTTGTTCCTTTCGTTATTTACATCCCTGGTCCTTAAGTTATTCAAAATACATGTTTGTCACCTAAACTTGCTGTATTTGGGCTTTTTCATACTTCCTTCATTGCTAATAGTTCTCTAAACAATCAATTGTCAGGCCAGAGGTTGTCTATTAATTCTTTGAACTGAGAGGTTGTATGCCTCAGAAAATATCTGCAATTTTCACTTGTTAGCTTCACCAGTAATGTGGATGTAGAGCTTAGGCACATTTAATGTTGGTTCATTATATGTTAGTAGATGATTAATTTTCAACAATCTGTCTGTCTGTTCCAGCAATGGTTGTACCTTATTTGGATGGAGCTCCGGCCCCTAGACAATGCTTATGTGGTAATAGGTTGAGAGAGAGAGAGTTTAGATCTTAAGTTTATATACTTATATATTGTTGAGTAAGGGAAGTGAAAAGGTCATTTGACATGTTCTTTAAAGCTTGGTCTACTTTGTGCTTGTGTTATGCGTGCATTACCTACTGCTATTTATTTATCCCACAGGATGCCTACAGACTTCAGTTGAAGCTGTTCCTGTATGAAGTGAAGCAGCAGCAGTTGTTATCAGGTGTCCGGACATTTCTTAAAGTGTATTCAACTATATCTCTTGGGAAGCTTGCAAATTACATGGAAGTGGATGAGCCCACTCTGAGGTGGACATTTCTTTTTTCTTCCTCTTGATTTATTTGATTTAAATGTATTCTTTCTTAATTATTGTACATGAGGTACTGAGCTGGTATCATGTTTTATAGGACTATCTTGTTGACGTACAAGCACAAAACTCATGCTGTTGATTCGGATGGAAAGATTATCTCTAATGCTGATGTGGATTTCTATATTGATGATGTAAGTTAAATTTTTAGCTTATGCAAGTATCTATGTGCTGCTGAGAAAATTTGCTTTAAGTCACCATGCCTTATTTAGAGCTTCTTAGTTGCAGATACAGATAGCACACACTAGCAAGCTTTTGTTGATATGTTCTCTTGGAAAACAATAACTGGATTAATCTCAGGCTAGCTAATTTATATAAAATTAAGTTGTATCAAGAGATGGTTTTGGATATATTATATTAGGCTTTGAATTTTTTGATCTTTGGAGGTTAGTTTGAAATCTATTCTTCAGCATTGCAAGTCACCCTCTGCTTTGCTGCAGGACATGATTCATGTTGTTGAATCCAAGCCGGTGAAAAGATATGGTGATTACTTCCTGCGACAGATTGTCAAGGTATGCTATATTGTCTTATTAATTCTTTCATGATTAATCATATGGGGATGGATATTCACTTAAAACGGTAATCTTTTTTGACCTCTTGTTACAGCTTGAAGGAGTGATAAATGATATGGATCGGATAAAGCTGGACTAGAGTGCCTGCTTATCTTCCATGGAGTTGACAGATTTTACTTGATCCTTTTACTTTTACTTCTTTCAGAGAATTAATTTTATTTGCTGCCCTTTTTAAGAATTAGTGGAATGTTGTTAGCTTCAGATCTCATGTAGTCGCATTCAAGTTACGGTATAAATAGTTCCTTTATGAGAGCAGTGTAAGAGCGCAAAAGGGTTTTAGCATGTTGGAATTACAGAAATTTTGGTTGAGTGATACTGTAATATTCTTCCCATCCATGGACCAAGTAAAATGAATGGCAGTTCGCGATTTACATGTCTAAAGGTTTCCTGAAAAGTACACATTTGGAATGAGTTATAGCTTTAATGGATCACTCTCAGAATGGATCAGTCTCAGATTTCGACTAACCTGCTGCTGCTTGTTTCTAAAGCTGTCTCAGCAAAAGCAACTCCAGAATTCTTGAATGTTGCCAAAGGAATTCAAACTGATTTTGCCATAACGGTTAACAATGCCTTTCTGGGGCACACAACTAAAATAATAGTATTGACTTTCAAAATTTAGTCCGCATTTTACTCGGGGAGGCGATATGCCACTGCGTCTTCACCCTCTCAGCCTTCGTTCATACTTACAATCCAATAGCACTAGGAATATTGTAAATGAATCAAGCTATTCATAAGTTATTCAAATTTAATTCGTTTATTTTTTAACAGAGATTGAGCTCAAGTTATTTGAGTAACGAGTTGAATCGAGTTCAAGTTTTTTAATATTCAGTTTGAGTGATTCGCGAGTTATATCGAATTTTTTTAATATTTTATTATTAATTTATTATTTTATTCTCATAATATATAATTAAAAATTGATAAATTAATCTTATCAAGTTGAGTTCGAGAGATTCAAATATTTTATCTAATCGAATTCGAGTTTCAAAAATGAAGTTGGAGCGAACTCGAAATGAGATTCAAACCTAAAGCTTTTAAGTTAAGTCGAGCTTGAAATTGATATTAAATGGTCTTGACTTGATTTAATTACACCTCTAATTAATAGCAGTAAGAGTTCGACTTGTTTCATCGTTTGAATGGCAGTTACGCCTGCCTTGGCTTCAATTCTTGATGCCACCAGTATTGTCATCAAACCATCTATCATCTAGCTAACTTTCAACATAACCATTCTCCCTCTCTGACTCTGAGTCAATCATCATTCACTCGCTCACAACCAAAAACACCTGTCAATGCCACATTGCCAACAACGCAATTGTTCCAGTAAAATATAGAAGGCTGCCAAGGCTGCCCTCTGTCTCTCATGAAATCACATGCTGTTCATCTCTAGTTCGCCTAGTCTGACTACATGGCCGCCACCGCCTAACTGATACGGTGATAACTAGTCCTCCATTCATATTGGGACACAAAAACTGTAGCTTCCACTGTCAGCCATGACAAGGTGCGGCAGATGTTGCTTGCACTATGCAATGAAAATGGTAAACCTCATTCTGATTTTTCTTGGAATTGCAATTATTGTCTACTCTCTCTGGCTCCAAAAGAAGTGGAATGACGGTTCCGCTGAATTGCCTTCTTATCCATCTCTGCCCAAACCATGGTAATCTCTTTCTCTTTCCTCCTAATTATTGTAGTATATTATAGTTGAAGCATGGTTTTTTCTACCCTTCTCTTTGGTCTGTGTTGAAATCATATTGCTCTCATATTCTTTTTCTTTATATATTTTCATTGATTAGTTTGTACTGGTAACTTAATTTCTCTTCTTATCCAGAGTTTTGGGCTTATATGCTTATCTTCGTTAAAGGGAATTTTTCCGTTTTCAGGTTGATACTTTAAACATATTTACTTCTCTCCTTTTTCTTATTGCCCATGTTAGCCCTTAGTGAAATATGACAATCTCTTCACTGTATCCTGTGACATATCTAACGAGCTTCTTTAAGACCAACTTTACACTCTTCTATTGGCTCTTAATTACAACTAGAATAGGAAAGAAGACTATATATGGGTTTGCAATTATGAAGCCATTCGGCAGTCTTATTTCAACAAACTTCTGAATAAATATCGTTGCCTTTGTTTAACAGGTTTATATATTCATGTTTAGGTGTGGGAATGGCCGTCTGCTTGAGCACGCTTTTCAGTTATATGATATCTAATAGCATCAGCAACTCTTTCCTTTGTATAGTATCCTTTGCAATGAGTTTCAAGATTTCATTTATTATTTGCCTTGGTTAACATGGAAGAAATATGAAGAAAAAGGGAATAGAACTTTGAAGGTTTCATTCCATGTTTTAGGCAATCATGTTAAACCCCAAAAAAAACCCTTTTTATAAGGTTAAGATTTGTTAAAATTTCATGTTAAACCCATTTAGTATTATGCTAATAGAAATTTTTATGAGAAGATGGCAATGAAGTTGCATTTTACAATTTTCTTTCTTACAGTTTTTTTACAACTGTGAGAGGCTTGTGTACTGGATTGTTTTTCTCATTTCTTATATATGCTATAAATGAAACATTTTTTTTTGGAGGAAATAAGCAGACTCCTAAATTGATTAGTATTTATTTATGTACAATTTTCCTTTTAGTCAGTGACCAAGGTACTCCTTAACCAAGCTTTTAGTATATTTTCAGCATCTGCTCCCTTCTTTTCCTGGAAATTGCTGTGATTGTCTTAATCTTCTTCAAGTATAATTGGAGCTTGGTATGCTCTCTCAAGTCTCAACACCCATATTAACTTACATGGTGCTTTTTCTTATATCTCTGTTTGAACATAGCCTCAAATATTAGCATAAATCAACTTAATATCAACCAAAGTTTCCAGATTCAGCAAACGTTTTCAAACATTTTCTGAAAGTGGAAAATCTGATTTTAATTGGATGAAACAATCTATTTAAGCTGTTTTGATGCACAGCCAATTGTAACTACATGATTCCAGCTGGTTTTCTTTTAAGGCCATGACTTTTTCTTCAAGTTGCTTCACATGCAGCTCTCTCGGTTAGTAAACCATTCTTTTAGCATGGTTGTAATTTCTCTTAATCCCCCATCTTTCATCTTTCCACTATGACAGCTAATATCTAAATACATTGATGAGAGCCATGAAGATTTCAAGAGTTTTGTCATCTTCCAGGAGAAGATGTGTCGGATTTTTGCTATCATGATTTTAGTACCACAGGTAATCCTACTTTTCTCTCTGTCCTGTAGATTCCATTTGCATCAAACCCCACACTGCTTGTTCTGTAGAAAACTGGTATAAAAGCCTTTTCTTTTTCTTTCTAAAGATAGGAAATAAATAACCAAAATTTTTTGTAGATAATTTATGGCAAATAGTTTTTAATGAGAGAAAACAGCTTGAAATTGACATGTTTGCTCTTGCATACACACTAGCAAGTCAATGATACAAGACCATTAGTTGGTTGATAATTCCAAAATATGAAGCCAGAGGTTGTTTCTTTCTCTTAAAAATAGGCTGAATTTGAACCATTTTGTTTTTGCAGGTTAGTGTTATTGCCTTGGCAATAATTCTCTGGACTGTTGGCATCGAGAGAACCCAGTGCCAGCTTTCAGAAATACCCGATTTTACCAGATCCTTTCTAGTGGGAACTGGGTCTGGCATACTGAATAACACCAGACAAATCTGCGGCAGATGTGAAGTTTTGCGCACGGGGAATCCAAGACAAGGCTTATTGTCATATATTAAGAGGGTTTTTAGGATGCGATTCCAAAGGGGACCCTTTGTTAGTTAAAATCTATTTTACAGTAATAACACAGACGCCGATTCTTTTTGTACTTTGTGCTTGATCAATCTTGAAAAAAAGAGTTAATTAGATAATGTTTGGTGCATAAGATGATGATATGATAAGATAAAATAAGATTATTGATAGAATAAGATTAAATTATATCATTTTATTTTATGTTTAGTGTGTACAAGGATTAAGAATATGATAAGATAATTTTTTATGTCTTTCACAATATTTGCTACATATAACATTAAAAATAGAATAAAATGATTTTTTTAGGCAAAATAGCCAAATAAGCCCTCGACCTTGGGCCCAAAATGGAATTAAGCCCTCGACCTTTTATTTCGTGAAAATCAGTCCATAAACTTTTTATTTCAGTGGAAATAAACCCTCAACCTTCTAAAATTATGCAATTAAGTCCAAATCTGTTAAAATGACACTAACTGCCGTTAGTATTGCACATGTGGCATGCCACGTGGCAGCCAAGTAAGCTATCCACGTCAGCTTTCACTAACGGCAGTTAGTGTCATTTAACAGATTTGGACCTAATTGCATAATTTAAGAAGATTGAGGGTTTATTTCCACTAAAATAAAACTTTATGGACTGATTGCCACGAAATAAAACGTTGAGGGCTTAATTCCATTTTGGGCTTAAGGTCGAAGGCTTATTTGGTTATTATTCCATTTTTTTAAGTACTTTTTTTAAAGTAATATAATTTAAATTTATAATTTTTTTGTTATAAATATAAATGAAAAATTAAAAATTTAAATATTATTTATAATACTATAATTAATAGTCTAATTTATTTGCTGATTTTTTAATAAAAAATTACTTCTAAAAAATTTATATTACGTTTTCAAAAAAATTATTTTGCTAAGAAATGAATTTTTATAAAAAGCATTTTCTGTGTTTTTTTCATTTTTTCCTTTTTGTTTTTATTTCTTTTATATACTTTAAATTTAAAATATTTTTTTATTGTAAATTAAATATACTTATTTTTAAAAATTTGAGTTTTTCTTGAAAATAAGTTTATTTTTTAATTGCATTAAATTTTCCAAAAGACTATTCTTAAATATTTTTCTTTATTTTTATGGTTTCTTTATCTTCTTTCTTTTCTTTTTGTCAATTATAAGGAAATATAGAAAAGAAAAAGAAAAATACAAGTTAAATTTAATAATTCATTTTTGATGAATTAAAAATATATAATTTCTAATAATTTTATGGTTAATAGTCATTTTTCTTTCATTTTTTTTCAGGCAAAAAGAAAAAAATAAGAAAGAAAAAATAAAAATTTAAATGTAAGAAAAAACTAGTTAAAAAATATATTTTATAATAATTTTATGTTTGAAAATTTATTTTCTAAAAAATAATTTTAAAAAATGTATACAAGAAAATATTATTTTATCAAAATTATAGTTTTTCTTTAATCAAAAACAAGTAAAAAAAAAGAAAGAAAAAGAAGGAAAAATGAAAGGAGGAAAAAATTTTATTAATCAATTAATTAATTAATTAAAGATCTTTACTATTTTATTAAATGTTTAAGTTAATTTTTAAATATAAATATTAAGGATAAAATAATAAAATATGAGTATTTATTTCTAATCCTATGAGATTATGAATAATCCTCACCTTTTGGAGAGAATTGAGTTATTCTATACTAAGAGGATGACTAATCCTTCTTGCAATCCAATTCTCTCTTTAATGTATGCATCAAACATAAGATAGGATAATTATCATCTTATCATATCTATCATCCTATGCACCAAACATGATCTTAAACTCTAATCTTGGTTTTTTGTCGGATTTTAAACTGGCAGTTGATGGTGGTGAAAATATTGGTCTTCACCGAGATATCCGAAGAGGAACAAGATCAAAAACATTAGCTCTGCTCTGTTTGATCAACAAAAAACTCAACATTACTTATCTAATCTAAAATTTGCATTGAATTTGCTAAATATCCAACATGTCAGTTTAGAAATTACACTGCATGGGATTTCGTTTGGTTAGATTATCCATATATTTCATGTATTGTTCCAAAATTTAAAAATTACTTCATGTAATATTATTTAAAGAAATTTAAGTTTTTTTTTACTAATTTAATCATTACCCTCCGTTAATTTTGTCAACTCAATTGATGTGGCGTTTATCATGCTGTTGTGACATTATCAAATTAAATTAATAAGAAATCTCAATTATTTTAAATTATATATTATAATGACTAAATTTAAAATTTAACACAGTACAAGAAATATTCATATAATTTGATTTATAAAAACCTAAAAAATTATTTTTTTTCAATTTTATCTCTTCATTTTCTCTCTAATTTCATCCTACCAACCAGCTGTCACTTCTCTTTTAAATTTCGATGATTGACAATAGTGCCAGCCGTTGTCCACCGTGGTTGGTTGTTATCCATGGGCATGCATGTTTACATTTATTCTCTTTTTTTTTTTTGGAGAACTAAAAGAGAGTTTCCTCCAAATTATGATTGTTATTTTTTATTAGCTGTATGTAATTTGGCATATTCTTTCTTTTTTTCTTGTTAGCTTATTTTTTTTGGATTTATACAACTTTAGTAATCAAACTGTTCTTAAGAATGTGATACAATTTTATAGGATAAGAGTCATAATTTTTTTCCTTGTATTACTCGCATCAAATTACAATGACTAAAATGTTAATAATGCTTCTTATATAACAATGTTTTTTGAGCACTAATTATCACAGTCATACTACAATTTATCTGAACTTCAATATGGACTTTGAGGTGCTAAGCTTATAACTTGGTTTCAAGGATCTTCTATTTACCATCTTCTTCCTTATGCTATAAAAGAAAGATCCCATCACTTTAGACCCTAAAACCTAAACCCTGCTCATTAAGAACTTTTTCCATGAATTAAATTCCAAAGGCATATAACCTTTCTATTGGTTTTTGTTCATGCTAAATTATATGCATACAACATAATAGTACACAACAAAATACATAGCTACTTGATTTGTAATTGATTTCAAAAGAATTTCATACCTTTATCTTGAAGACTCGTAACTCAAGATTGTGAAGTTCCAATTGATCATGTACACTGCATAGGTTGTTTCAATCCAATAGCCATTCAATTGTCCAACCTCTAACGGTAATTTACACAGATAATAATAGGATCCTACAGGAGGCTAAATTATATTACGACAGTCTTTATGATAGTAGATTGAGATTCTTAATCTCACCATCCAATCTTGATTTTTGTCTTCTAACTAGTAAGAAACATTTTCTTAATCTTCAATTAGCCTAGAAGAAGTTTGGAATCAAGATCATAAGACACATAAGGGGTAGTGGCAACATAGAACAATTTCATAAGGAGGTGTCTCCAACTGTAGGGTTTTCTCTCTTGTTGATGGCCAACCATAATAAAGCTTATATAGGTTAGGTCTTTGTCTCATTATAATTGGTATAATTACCATTTAGCATTAAAACTTATTATAATTATAATCTGGACCACAACTTAATTAAGCCTATCTAATTAAACATTTTAATTAGGCCCAATTATAATTCTCTTTTAAATAAGTGCAATTAGGAAATTTCAAATTTTCAACCTTGTTAATTTAATTTAGTCTATTTATTATCTTATTATATATGACTCATTAGGTTTGCAACGTGTTGGCAATGAATTAAATTTTCATTTAATATTTAATTCATAAATCAAGAGTGACATCTAGTAATGCATTATGGCCACCTAAATATTAGAAAGGTTAAATGGTTTGACCAACCTATTCAATGTACAACATCTCAATATAATTTGATCTTTTCATCTTAATATCTTAGAAATGGACAGAGTTTGGTTTGATCTCTACTTTATGTACATTTTCATTTTTATCACTGAGCTACCAACAATAACTCTAACCCTTATTTTGCTTTGGCTAAGGACTTTGGAGTTATTGTAAGTTAGGATACATGAGACATTATCCCCTTAAGTGTGAGACCTCGAATTTCAAGTATTGTTAATTTTAATTAAATAATTAACGATTAATAAATATTTATGATTAATTTATAATTGGTTTTATTTTAGGTTTTATGGTCAATTAATGAGTGGGCCCCACTAATTCCTGAAGGTCCAAATGAAGGTGAAACTTCATGGATTCGATATTCATAGCCAAAAAAATATTATGGTAAGAGTTTCATCCTTAATCTCAATTATTTTTGCATATTTTGAAAAATGTGCAACAAATTAGAAAATGACTATTTAGTCCATAGGCTGTCAGAATTTTCGAAAATAATAGTCAAATTAAGAGGACTTAATACCTATGGATTATACTGAATAATTCCTCATAAAATATAGTTTTAGAATATCTAGATGGATGGTGGAAACTAAATGTGGAGACAGAAATTTACGCGATTTTACGGTTATAGGGTATTTTGGTAATTTCACCCCAAACCGTTATCCGAACTTCAACAAAAGCTTCACCAAACATTAGAGAAAACCAAATAGAGTTGATTTATGATTAAATAAAATATTTTGGAGTTTAGATAGACTATTTTCAATAAAGTCAAATTTTAAGGGTGATTAAGGAAAAAATTTTAAGTATAAGGGCACAAAGGTAATTTTGTCCTTAAAAGTCAGCATTTTATCGCCTTCTCCAGCAGTCTCTCGTCCATATCTGCTGGAAATCAACCCCAAACAGAAACTCCATTCACGTCACCTTCCAAAGGGAGAGAAAGTGGAAATAACCTGGAAAATAACCACTAAAGTCAAATATCTTCTTCACAAAAATTATTCTACTCATCTTTCTCTACTTTTCTACACCAAAATTAAGTGTAGAGTCAACCAAAATCAGACCCCCAAGGTCTCCCCTTCCATTCGGCAAGGTAAGTTTAAAAAGAAGTTGAAAATTTTCCATGGTTTCTTACTTATTACCATGTGATTTAATGATTCCCATGCTTCTTTAATTTGATTCATGCTTAAATCATGAAGTTGAGTGGTCAAGGGTTTTGGTCAACATTCATGAAGTATGAACATGGTGAATTTTGATGCAATTTATTGTAGAATAATGAAGTAAAATTTATGACAAGTTTATATTCAAGCTTAGATTGAGTCAAATGAAGGAAAATCAACTTGTTGATTATGGAAGGGGTTTCGGCCAAGGCATGAAGACTATGAGATTTATGTTATTTCATTGAAAATTCATATGGAACTAATGTAGAAAATTAGTAGAAATAATTTAGAATTAATAAAGTGATTAAATTTGAAGAATATAAATTTTGTAAAGAAAAGAAGCAATTGGCCTTGATGAGGGGGAAGGAGAAATTGAGTTGATTTCAATGAAATTTAGGCCTTAAAATAATGTAGAAATTATTCTGAGAATTTTGGCTCAATCGGAATTGAAATCGGAGTTATGTAGAAAAAGTTGAAAATTTTCACCGATAGAAATTAGACTGCATTTAATAAATTATATTGACAATTCATTAGCATTTAAATTGTCAAATATTCTTTTAATTAAAGAATAGTGAATTTATCAATTTTGAATAATTATTTGCAGCCTCTAAGCCCGAGAATACTACGGTGCCGGGAGATCGGATACCAAGAAAATAAAAGATAAGGGATATTTGTACGATGCGTAGGAATATGGCGTTGCATGTTTTGATGAGAGTTGAAATTTATGGAAATAAAATATTTATTTGGATTGAATGTTGAAACTGTGAACTGTGGTTGAAAGTTGAATTTTGTGCAGGAGGGGTTAAGATTTTATAAACTGTTATACTGCCGAAAATTTTCTAAAGGAAATTATATTGTCCAAAATTATCATTTTGTCATAAATTTGGTCTATGAGAAGTTGAATTTATAAAATTGATTTTATATTTTTAGAAATGAATTTATATAATTAAATCACAGATTCATGATATTGCCTTACGATTGCTAATTAATTTTAGATTTATCTGTGTTATAATAATTTCTATCATTATGAGATTTATATTGAATATTTGTTAAGTTAATATTGTTTTGATAAATATATTTTGTGAAATATATCATTGATTTTACGGTTTGTGATTATTTGATCATATGAAATTATTTAAGACAAGTCTATTTAAAATTTTCTCTGTAAACAACTCTGAGAAATGTGATTAAATGTTCTTGAGACTGTTGGCCCCTTAGCTACCTTCAGATACATGCATTTTTGTTATGTTCTGATTGCTGTTGACTTTAGCCCAGTCTTCTAGCTCCCACAAGGGACACTTGGCTAGTGCTCCCACTGTGGCCCTCCCTGACTATGGCCATACGTCTATTATAGTGCATGTGTCTATTGGGTGTAGCCTAGTCTCCATTAAAATTATACTGGGTAAATCCCTGGCTAACTTAGATACAGGCACTCCCAATTGATTTTATATATCTTTATTCATACGATATGCTTTCTGATATGAACGATATACTTTGTGAAAGTATTATTTGATTTAGATGTTGGAAAATTGACATGCTTACAATTTAAAATGTTTACGGAGAATTTATTCGATTTCTGATGGTTTATAATTATGTTCTGCAATATATTGAATTTGTGATTTAATTTAATTAAATAAATTCCGTATAGTGGCTTTGGATACCAGAACACGACAGGTGCTCCAAAGTACCTTTCATACTCTACCCGGCTACCCAACCCACTATAGTATCCTTCCGAGTAAATCGTGCCAAATTTTATTCATAAATTAAAACCATGTTTTCCTACAATTATTCGTTTTATGAAAAACAACATATAGGTTACGTTATATCAGCTTTCGTATATATGTGTCTTACTGAGCACGTTTCGCTCACCCCTTTATTTTTCACTCTCAGATTTCTTGCAATGAGTTCAGGTCTGCTATATCCTGAGGACCTGATTCCGGTATTCCTTAGGCGACTTCATCAGTTCATCGAGGTATACTTGGTATATTTTGTATGTTCAGATTTTTGTGTAGTACTACTTTACATACCTTAACTTAGGGATGTATATATAAATATTTTGTTGATGTAAATAAATTATCGGATCTTAGATTTGTATATAAATAAATAAATTTTACTTAGAGTTATTGACACTACAGACGAGCCCAACCTATGTGTGTGATTTATGTATGTGAAATTGGTAAATTATATGGCATTTTGGATCGTGACAATAAAGGTGATATCAGAGCGAGGTTGGCCTGATGTCTGTCAGTATCTTCTGATTTGAAATAATAACATCCCAAGTAGTACTATACTTATCTGAATATATAAATGAATTTGGGAGACTAAAATCCATTTTGTGTGAATTATTGTGGTGCAGTATATCGGATACGCGAAGAGGTACCGGACGGGGTAGGGACGTCCCAGCGGACGCCCGAAGAGTGTACAACCCTCCCTAGAGCATACTCCGGAGCCATTGCCGAAGCCCGTTATCCCTTCATAGCCTGAGAATATTGATACACGGATGTCCAAGGTAGAAAGAATAGTAGCAGACTTTATCGAGAGTTTTCAGAGAGCACCGGCACCTGAGCCAGCACAGCCTCCACCTCCACCACCAACGCCACAGCCAGAGCCGCAACCACAGCCGGTACAGCCCCCACCATAGCCTTAGGCCCAGATTCCAGAACAGCTGAGGTGGGCTCCTGTTAGGGGTTGTGACGCAAACCTGATTAAACAGTTTAAGAAATTGGATTCACTGAAGTTTGAGGGGGGAAAAGGATCCGATGGTTAATAGGAGTGGATTAATGAGGTGGAGAAGCTGTTTGACTATATGACTTGTTCAAAGATTGAAAAAGTCAGGCTAGCCACATTTCTCCTGGTGGGTGATGCAGAGTATTGGTGGAAGTCCACCAGGATAGTTTTGTTTGCTAGATATCCTGAGCTGACCTGGGAGGTGTTCTTGGAGGCCTGTTTCAGACAGTATATTTCGAGTACAACACAAACTAGGCTAAAGTCAGAATTTATGAGTCTGAAGCAAGGGACGATGACAGTAGACTAGTATGAGTCCCGGTTTACTGTTTTGAGCCGTTTCGATACGAAGGTTGCCAAGAGCGAGAAGCATAAGATCTAGTAGTTCGTATTAGGTCTTAAGATTTCCATTAGAAATAGCTTGGTCTCGTTTGATATCTCTACCTATGATGAGGTAGTTTGTCGGGCCCAGTTATGTGAGCAGAATTTTGAGGCTCAACAGGCGGAGTTTGGATTTAGGGCTAAGAGTAAAGGGAAGGAGAAGATTTGACGGGGCGACGATAGAGGTGACTTTAGGCCAGCTAAGAGGCCTATCGGGATTGTGATCTGAGACAGACCTGCTGGAGATAGATCCACTAAACCAGCTGGCACCGAGAGATTTACTACTTCCTAGAGGGGCGCGCCTACTAGATGTAAGCAGTGTGGTAGGCCGCACGGTGATAGACCTTGCTATTGGGCGATGGGTGCATGTTTTAAGTGCGGACAGCGAGGTCACCTGATGAGAGATTGCCCTAAGGATAGGGAGGTGGTGCTAGCTATTCCAGCAGTCCCAGTGACAGCTTCAGTAGCTAAAGAGGAATAGGCGACACCATTCGCATCACGTAGAGTGAAGGCAACAGAAAAAGGCAAGCAGGCGGTGACTCAAGGATGGGTGTATGCCTTAGACAAGGAGACTGTTGATGCTTCTTCAGATGTTATACAAGGTAAAATTTACATATTTGATGTTATTGCTATTGCATTGATAGACCCTAGCTCCACGCATTCATTTATTTCCCCTACTTGTGCTACTAAGATACCGATGAAACCCGAACCCTTAGGATACTCATTGCAAATCACTACCCCATTTAAGGAGTCACAAATGATAGATGTAATATATCAGAATTGTAAATTAAAGATAGGAGAAAAGGAGACATCAGCTAACCTAGTTTCGTCAAATATGTATGATCTAGATATAATTTTAAGGATGCACTGGTTAGCTACGAATTTTGTTAGTGTAGACTGCTACTTTAAGTTTATGACTTTCTCCCAACCAGAAAAATATGTTGTAAAGCTTTCTGTGTAAGAATGAAATTAAGTATTTTATCGAAATTCATTCGATCTGACTTTAGGTACTAAGTGACTGTTTGATGATTGAAGGGTTCATAGCTTATATGAAGGATGTTGAAAAGAGGCGTCCGGAGTTACACGAGGTTCTAGTAGTCAGGGACTTCCTATATGTGTTTTCGGATGATTTATCGGGACTTTCGCCTGATAGGGAGATTGAGTTTTCTATTGATTTAATGCCCAGTATTGAACCCATTTCGAAGCCCCCTTACCAAATGGCACTGGTTGAGCTTGAAGAGCTCAAGAAGCAACTCCAGGAATTACTTGATAAGGGTTTTATTCATCCTAGTATTTCTCCTTGGGGTGCACCAGTTCTCTTTGTCCGGAAGAAGGATGGTAGCCTGTGACTCTGCATTGATTACCGGTTGCTCAATAAGGCTACTATTAAGAATAAGTATCCACTTCCCCAGATTGATGATTTATTTGATCAGCTCAAGGGTGCCCAAGTATTTTCTAAGATTGATTTAAGATCAGGGTATCATCAGCTGATGATTTGAGAGAGTGATGTACCCAAGATGTCTTTCAGAACTCGGTATGGCCACTACGAGTTTCTGGTAATGCCATTCGGGCTTACAAACGCCCCCGCAGCATTTATGAATCTGATGAATGAGGTCTTCAAGCCTTATTTGGATAAGTCCGTAATTGTGTTTATTGACGATATCCTGGTGTATTCTAAGTCGTGGGAGGAACATAAGCAGCACCTGTACATAGTTCTGCAGACCCTCAAAGATAGAAAGTTGTATGCTAAGTTTAGTAAAGTGAGTTCTGGCTGGATTAGATTACTTTTTTTGGTCATGTGGTCTCTAAAGACAAGGTGTCGATTGATCTGTCTAAGATTGAAACGATAGTGCAGTGGGAGAGACCAAAGACTGTTACGGAGATACGAAATTTTTTAAGTCTAGCCGGATACTATCGAAGATTCATTAAGGGTTTCTCCATACTTGCTGCTCCACTGATGCATCTCATGCGCAAAGGTGTTGGATTCGAGTGGACAGATGCGAGTGAGCATAGTTTCCAGGAGTTGAAGCGATAGTTGACCACAGCACCGATCCTGACCATTTCGATCAGTTTTGGAGGATTTTTTGTATACAGTGATGCCTCCTCCTTAGGTCTAGGTCTGGGTTGTGTGTTGATGCAACATGGCAAGGTGGTTGCTTACGGGTCCCTTCAGCTGAAGGATTATGAGAGATTCTGTACCATCCAGCCAAAGCTAATGTGGTTACTAATGCGTTGAGTACAAAGTACCTGGGGATGGTGTCCTATATGATGGTTCGGGAATACGAGTTGTTAGAGCAGTTTGCGAACCTTAATTTAGATGTTTCTCCTTCTGACATGTTTGGATTTGTGGCCAATTTTCAAATAGAACCGGGGTTAATGGATCAGTCAAGAATGCTCAGAGGGAGGATCTGAGATGCATTGAGATTGCCAGTCATTTGCAGTTAGGGGTTCAGTCAGAGTATGTTATCGGCATTGATGGTATTATGAGGTTCCAGAACAAGATCTGTGTTCCCGAGAATAAGCAGCTACGGGAGTTGATTCTAGTAGAGACACAGTTTTAGGTACACCTTACATCCGAGCAGTAATAAGATATATCAGAATCTACGTAAGGTGTACTGGTGGCCTAATATGAAGTGAGACATTGCGGAGTTTGTTGCTAGATATCTCACTTGCCAGCAGGTTAAAGTGGAGCATCAGAAACCGGCAGAGTTACTTCAGCCTTTGCAGATTTCGATATAGAAATGGGAGCACATCACCATGGATTTCATCATGGGTTTACCAAGGACCAGACGGAATCATGATGCGATCTGGGTGATTGTAGATCAGTTGATGAAGTCCGCCCACTTCCTGGCTATTAAATCTACAGATTCCCTAAGTGCCTTAGCCGATCTATATGTCAGGAAGATTGTAAGGTTACATGGTGTTCCAGTGAGCATCACTTCTAATCGAGATTCCAAATTTACATCTCATTTTTGGGAGAGGTTTCAGGAAGCTATGGGATCTCGTTTAAACTTCAGCACGGCTTTCCATCTGTAGACTGATGGTCAGTTCGAGCGCACTATTCAGATGCTCGAGGATATGTTGAGAGCTTGTGCTTTAAATTTTAAAGGCTCATGGGACGATCACCTTCCACTGGCGGAATTCGCCTACAATAATGGTTATCATTCGAGTATCGGCATGGCACCTTATGAAGCATTATATGGTCGACATTGTCGTTCCCCGATAGCATGGGAAAAAGTGGGCAACAGAAAGATTTTGGCTCCTGATTTGGTTGAGCAAGCTTTCAGGGATGTACAGTTGATTTGTGATAGGTTGAAGTCTGCTCAGAGTCGACAGAAGAGTTATGCAGATGTTAGACGTCGACCACTTGAATTTTTTGTTGGAGATTTAGTATTCCTGAAAGTTTCGCCTTCAAAGGGAATCATGAGGTTCAGAAAGAAAGGCAAGTTAAGTACTCGCTACATCGGACCTTTCGAGATTCTTGATCGAGTGGGAGACGTAGCATACCGGTTGGCATTACCACCAAAGCTTTTCGGTTTACACAATGTCTTTCACGTGTCCATGCTCAGAAAGTACCATCCAGATTCGTCCCACGTGAATTAGTATGAACCATTAGAGATCTGAGAAGATATGAGTTACGTGGATAAACCGATTCGGATTCTGGATCGAAAAGATAAGGTGTTGCGGATGAAGACAATATCTCTGGTTAAGGTTCTCTAGTAGTACCATACCGAGGAGGAAGCTATTTGGGAGCTGGAAAGCCTAATGAAAGAAAAGTATCCAGAGTTATTTGTCGATTAGGTCCGATCAAATTTGGAGGACTAAATCTCTTAATATGAGGGAAAATGTGAGACCTCGAATTTCAAGTATTGTTAATTTTAATTAAATAATTGAGGATTAAGAAATATTTATGATCAATTTATAATTTGTTTTATTTTAGGTTTTATGGTCAATTAACGAGTGGGCCCCACTAATTCTTAAAGGTACAAATGAAGGTGAAACTTCATGGATTTGATATTCAGAGCCAAAAAAATATTATGGTAAGATTTTCATCCTTAATCTCAATTATTTTTGCATATTTTGAAAAATGTGCAACAAATTAAAAAATGATGGTTTAGTCCATAGGCTGTCAGAATTTTTGAAAATAACAGTCAAATTAAGAGAACTTAAGACCTATGGATTATACCAAATAATTCCTCATAAAATATAGTTTTAGAATATCTAGATGGATGGTGGAAACTAAATGTGAAGACAGAAATTTACCCAATTTTACGGTTAGGGGTATTTTGGTAATTTCACCCCAAACCGGTATTTGAACTTCAACAAAAGCTTCACCAAACATTAGAGAAAACCAAATAAAGTTGATTTATGATTAAATAAAATATTTTAGAGTTTAGATAGACTATTTTTGATAAAGTCAAATTTTAAGGGTGATTATGAAAGAAATTTTAAGTATAAGGGCACAAGGGTAATTTTGTCCTTAAAAGTCAGCATTTTATCACCTTCTCCAGCAGTCTCTCGTCCATATCTGCTGGAAATCAACCCCAAACAGAAACTCCATTCACGTCACCTTCCAAAGAGAGAGAAAGTGGAAATAATTTGGAAAATAACCATTAAAGTCAAATATCTTCTTCACAAAAATTATTCTACTCATCTTTCTCTACTTTTCTGCACCAAAATTAAGTGTAGAGTCAACAAAAATCAGACCCCAAGGTCTCCCCTTCCATTCGGCCAAGGTAAGTTTTAAAAGAAGTTGAAAATTTTCCATGGTTTCTTACTTATTACCATGTGATTTAATGATTCCCATGCTTATTTAATTTGATTCATGCTTAAATCATGAAGTTGAGTAGTCAAGGGTTTTGGTCAACATTCATGAAGTATGAACATGGTGAATTTTGATGGAATTTATTGTAGAATAATGAAGTAGAATTTATGACAAGTTTGAATTCAAGCTTAGATTTAGTCAAAAGAAGAAAAATCAACTTGTTGATTATGGAAGGGGTTTCGGCCAAGGCATGAAGACTATGAGATTGATGTTATTTCATTGAAAATTCATATGGAACTAATGTAGAAAATTAGTAGAAATAATTTAGAATTAATAAAGTGATTAAATTTAAAGAATATAAATTTTGTCAAGGAAAGAAGCAATTGTCCTTGATGAAGGGGAAGGAAAAATTGAGTTGATTTCAATTAAATTTAGGCCTTAAAATGATGTAAAAATTATTCTGAGAATTTTGGCGCAATCGGAATCGAAATCGAAATCGGAGTTATGTAGAAAAAGTTTGAATTTTGCACCGATACAAATTAGACTGCCTTTAGTAAATTATATTGACAGTTCATTAGCCTTTAAATTGTCAAATATTCTTTTAATTAAAGAATAGTGAATTTATCAATTTTGAATAATTATTTGCAGCCTCTAAGCCTGAGAATACTACCTGTGCCGGGGGGATCGGATATCGACAAAATAAAAGGTAAAGGATATTTGTACGATGCGTAAGGATATGGCGTTGCATGTTTTGATGAGATTCGCAATTTATGGAAATTAAATAAATATTTGGATTGAATGTTGAAACTGTGAACTGTGGTTGAAAGCTGAATGTTGTGCAGAAGGGGTTAGGATTTTATAAACCGTTATACTGCCAAAAATTTTCTAAAGGAAATTATACCGTCCAAAATTATCATTTTGCCATAAATTTGATCTACGAGAAGTTGAATTTATAAGATTGATTTTATATTTTTAGAAATGAATTTATATAATTAAATCACAAATTCATGATATTACCTTACAGTTGCTAATTAACTTTAGATTTATCTATGTTATAATAATTTCTATCATTATGAGATTTATATTGAATATTTGTTAAGTTAATATTGTTTTGATAAATATATTTTGCGAAATAATATCATTGATGTTATGGTTTGTGATTATTTGATCATATGAAATTATTTAAGACAAGTCTATTTAAATTTCTCTCTGTAAACAACTCTAAGAAATGTGATTAAATGTTCTTGAGACTGTTAGCCCCTTAGCTACCTTCGGGTACATGCATTTCCGTTCTGTTCTGATTGCTGTTGACTTTAGCCCAATCTTCTAGCTCCCACAGGGGACACTTGGCTAGTGCTCCCACTGTGGCCCCCCCAACTATGGCCATACGTCTATTATAGTGCATGTGTCTATTAGGTGTAACCTAGTCTCCGTTAAAATTATACTGGGGTGGTAAATCCTGGCTAACTTAGATCCAGGCACTCCCAGTTGATTTTATATATCTGGACTTGATTTATTCGTACAATATGTTTTCTGATATGAATGATATACTTTGTGAAAGTATTTTTTGATTTAGATGTTGGAAAATTGACATGCTTACGATTTAAAATGTTTACGGAGAATTTATTCGATTTCTGATGGCTTATAATTTATGTTCTGCAATATATTGAATTTATATTGAATTTGTGATTTAATTGAATTAAATAAATTCCCTATAGTGGCTTTGGATACCGGAACACGACAAGTACTCCAAAGTACCTTCCATACTCTACCCGGTTACCCAACTCACTATAGTATCCTTCCAAGTAGATCGTGCCAATTTTTATTCATAAATTAAATCCATGTTTTCCTACAATTATTCGTTTTATGAAAAACTACATATAGGTTACGTTATATCAGCTTTCGTATAGATGTCTCTTACTGAGCACGTTTCGCTCACCCCTTTATTTTTCACTCCCAGATTTCTTGCAGTGAGTTTGGGTCTACTATATCCGAAGGACCTAATTCCAGTATTCTTTTGGCGACTTCATCAGTTCGTCGAGGTATACTTGGTATATTTTGTATGTTCAGATTTATGTGTAGTACTAGTTTATGTACCTTAACTTGAGGATGTAAATCTAAATATTTTGTTGATGTAAATAGATTATCAGACCCTGGATTTGCATATAAATAAATAAATTTTACTTAGAGTTATTGACACTACAGACGAGCCCAACCTATGTGTGTGATTTATGTATGTGAAATTGGTAAATTATATGGCATTTTAGACCGTGACATTAAGTCACTTGGGGAGATGAATCCTCATATTGACTACTTATCCACCTTTATATGCTTCAAGACATACCTAAAAACATTCGTTTTAGGTAACAGGCTATTTTAAACCTTTTGTAATGATTTCCTCAATCAGGTGATAACGTCTAAGTACATATTTGGATCTTTGATGAGACGTTGGTTCCTTCGCTTATGCAATGACTCCATTGTTATCATAGTATAGTGTAACTGGAGTGACAATGTTAGGAACCACACCAATTTTAGAGATGAACATTCTAATCTAAACCCCCTTATTTGTAGCCTTAGATGCAAAGATGTACTCAGCTTCAATTGAAGAATCCACAGTAGTTGATTGCTTAGAACTCTTCCAGTTGATCGCACCACCATTTAGAGTGAATATAAATTCATGTTGTGATTTAAAGTCATCTTTATTTGATTGAAAACTAGCATCAGTGCAACCCTTTACATTTAGCTCAGCTCTTCCATAAACTAAAAACATATCTTTAGTTCTTCTCAAGTACTTGAGGATTTTTTTTATTGCAATCCAATGGCCCTCTCTTGGATTACTTTGGTATCTGCTTGTGGCACTCAGAGCATAAGATACATTTGGTCTTGTACATAACATGGCATACATAATGGAACCTATCACAGATGCATAAGGTATTATGTCCATTCTCTTTCTTTCATCTTGAGTTTTAAGAAACTGATCTTTAGAGAGAGTATTGTCATGTCTCACTGGAAGATTGCCCTTCTTAGATTCTTCTTTGCTAAATCTCACTAGCATATTATCTATGTACGTAGATTAAAAGAGACTAAGGAGCCTTTTAGATCTATCTCTATAGATCTGTATTCCCTAAATAAGGGTTGTTTCTCTCAAGTCTTTCACGGAAAATTGTTTGGACAACTAAACTTTTGTTGTCTGTAGCATAGGTATATTTTTTCCTATAAGTAGTGTGGTATCCACATAAAGCACTAAGAAAATGATTGTTTGCCCTTTTACCTTCTTGTAAACACAAGGGTCATCAAGATTCTTATCAAAATCAAACTCTTTGATTATTTCATCAAATCTGACGTTCCAACTTCTCAAAACTTGCTTGAGCCCATAGATCAACTTTTATAACTTGCATACCTTATCGGCATTATGCTTGGACACAAACCCCATAGGTTAAGTCATGTACACTTGCTCTTGGAGATTTCCATTAGGAATGTGGTTTTAACATCCATTTGCTAAATTTCATAGTCATAATATACGGCTATAATAAGATACGAATGGACTTAATCATGGCGATTGGTGAGAAGGTTTTCTCATAGTCTATTCTTTCTAAATGTTTATAGCTCTTGGCTACCAGTCTGGCTTTGTACGTCTCTACATTGCCTTCCATGTTGGTCTTTCTCTTAAAGACCCATTTGCATCTTATGGGTTTTACACCTTCGGGTAGAGCAACCAAAGTCTATACTTTGTTGACCTCCATTACCTCTGTTTTGGATCTCATGGCTTCAAGCTATTTTGTAGAATCAATGTCAAACATTTCTTCTTCGAAATTAGTAGGTCATTGTCAATAGATAATGCATCTAATGCATCAACCACAGGCTCAAGTTCCACTTTTGTGTTAGTTTGATGTTCCTGTACTTCTTCACGTATAATCTTGCTTCCACTAGTTTTTAATGCGAGAAACTCTTTCTCCAAAACACAACATATTTCGAGAAAAACACCTTTTGCTTGATGAGATTATGGAAACAATATCCAATACTTTATTTTAGATATCAAACAAACTTACACTTGTCTGATCTTGGGCCTAATTTGTTAAGAGAGATATGGCTGTTGCGGCGAGAACATCGACTGTAAGGGTAGGTGTGAGAGAGTAACTGGTGGCATAAATTAGTTTAGGGTGATAGGGATTGGTGTATTTAGTAAGGGAGTTAGGGTTTGAGTCCGTGAAACTTAAGGCATTGGTGCTAGAAAAGAAGTGGGAGCTATAGTCATTAGAGTAGACGTACTTGGCAACTGGTTCCATGCTATTGGAATAGTTTGAGCAAGGGTTTGCCTAATGGAAAATTGTCGGGATTGGTGGAAGGAAAGAATAGTTAGGGAAGCTAATGACATTGTGCATGGTGGATACAAGGCTAAATGTGGTGAAGATGAGGTTGAGTACTACATTGGTGACAATGCACTCATCAAGTTTTGATTGTAACCATAGGTTGAGCTTGGGACATCCATGGTGGAATGGATAATAGATTTTGGACATAATGGTATTGGTAAGGATTATTAGTTGGGAATTGGATTGTAAGGGTAGAAAATATGGTCTATGATGGAGTTTGGGGGATAGCACTTGCAGTAGATATCATCTAGCTCATGGCTAGACTTGTTTGGGGGTTGTCTTGGTTGGTAGTTAGAGTGATGATAGTAGTTATAGGTTTGGTATTTGCTAGGAGAGACATGGTTGTTGTGCCAAGAACACATGCTATAAGGGAGGGCGTAGGAGAGTAACGGTGGCGTAGAAAAGTTTATAGTAACAAGGGTTGGTGTATTTGGTGAAGGAGTTGGGGTTTGAATCCGTGAAACTTTAAGGCATTGATGCTAGAAAGGATGTAAGAGCCCCACTCATTGGAATAGACGTAGCTGGTGGCTGGTTCTATGTTTTTGGAATAGTTTGAACATAGGTTTGCCTAATGAAAATTGTGGGGATTGTTGGGGGAAAGAATAGTTAGGGGAGCTAATGGCATTGTGTATGTTGGAAATAAGGTTGAATATGGTGTTAATGAGGCTGAGTATTGTATTGGTGTCAATTCACCCATCAAGTTTTGAAAGTAAGTAGGGGGCTAAGGTTGGGATGTCCATGGTGGAATGGACGGTAGATTCTGGATGTATTGGTATTGGTAGGGATTATCAGTAGGGAATAGGTTTGTAAGGTAAAAAAGATGGTTTGTGATGGAGTTTGAGTAGTAGCAGTTGTGGTGGTTGCCACCTGGCTCATGGTTGGACTTGTCGGTGAGTTATTTTGGTTGGTAATTGGAGTGATGGTGATAGTTACAAGTGTGGTATTTGTTGGGAGCTGTTGTCGTTCCCATAAACGACGCTAATTATTAAAGTCAACAATATCAACAAGAGACCTACAGAGGATCTTAAATGCTGCAGTAATTTGCAAGGAAAAGCAGAGTTAGAGAGGGTTGGAGTGCCGTCGACCCTTTTATATATATTTACCTAAGCAACCTTGGATCTTATATCTAGGAGGTGGTGTTTGAACCTCGGGTCTTTCGCACCCAACTGTCATTGTGGAATGGAGGAAGGTGCTAAGCGTCAACCATCCATCAGTTCTATTATCCGGGTGGTTGCCTCTGAGGAAGTCGCCTTTTGCTGGCTGCTTCCAGAATGCATGGAGAGTTGGACTTTGAGGCGAGCAAAATGGGCTGTGAGCCTTTGTTAACTAATTTTTGGGCTTTCATATATGTTGGGCTCATCATTGGGCAAGTTGGGCAGAGCCTTGACCTATTGCTTCTTGGGCCCGAATGCACATCGGCTCAACAAAGATAAAACTCGTTGGTCGTTGCAGTAGCTTAGCTTCACCTCTTAACGTCATCATCGTACTCATGGGGTATCTAAAGTCTAAAGAGGCCACCAGAACCGAGTCTGATGGCGATTCTCTGTTTCATAACCTTCCTCCAGCTTCTGATATTCCAGTCTATGCGGTACTGTCTTATTATTCTTTTCCAAAAAAAATTATACCGAATTCTTACTGCTTGTTTTAGTCAATGGATTGTGACTCCAATTCTCTAGTGTTCTCTGTACGAAGTCAAAAGTTTAAGTTCGTTCACTAGGAAGTAGTTGATTAGGAACTGAAAGTCCAATCTGGTTAAAGATCGTTTCAATGCTTCATTGCTCCAAAATTGTCCTTAATCTGTCTTTGTCTATCTATTTTGATGAACCTGTCTCTTTACGCTTGAAACTGTCATCGACCCTCATTGTGATCAGGTATACAATATGTCAAACAAGGGTTAGAAAACAAGTCAATTGGATGTGAACATTTTGAAATAAATCTGCCTTAATAAAAATTAGATTGGTTTTATTAAAAAGATGGGAAGCCAAGTACTCTAGCATTTCTGAGCATTGCCCAGTAACAGAAGTGTTTTATTAAGTTAATAGTTAACATTGTACCCTGCCTTTTCCTTTTTTACTTCTCTTTCTTTGTTTTGCTTGTTGCTTTAAGAATTAAGATGTTCTTTTCCTTTTAATGCTGTTATCTTGCATGAACAAGACAATAGTTGCTTACAACAAGGACTCCAGCCCGGATAAGCTGCATTTTATCGAACAGAGGTGAGCATTTGTTACTTTTGCCAATTTTATTGATATTCTAAACCAGAGACTGCTACAAGTATACTTCTGGATGGAATACTTGAATGATATAGGATTGACTGTTCATCCAAAATGTTTATTTATCTATACATTTCTAGATTTTGGCATGCTGCAAAAGAATGTGCTTTTCTACCATGGGTTAGTCTTTGCAGTTCAATATGATCATTCCTGCAACCAGCTTCTCACCTGAAAAATGAAGCCATGATATTGCTGCAAGGCTTCTACCTTCAAGTATCACATTTAGTCAAAAAAAAAAAACCTTCCTTAGCATTCAGTTGCATTAGGCTGTTGCTAGCAGGTCACTAACTGCTATAATTATGGATAAATATTAGAAAGTAACTTTCATGAGCATTTCCTTATACCACGATGATGGTTTTTCTTTGATTTGAAACAATTTTCTGAATGGGCTTTGTTCATGGGATGATAGGAGGGAAAAAGCCATACACTGAATCTTGTTAGACAAGTGGAGCAAACACTAGCTACCGACCTGTAGGTAATTTGTTATTCTTTTTTCCACCATAATTTTCCTTGAGTTGTGACTATACTCTAATTTATCTGATACTTAGGTCTGCTGATAAGGAGTATCTTCCTATAACCGGAATGGCTGAATTTAATAAATTAAGTGCTGAGCTCATATTTGGCTTTGACAGGTACAAAAAATACTATCCTGGTTTAAATTTTATTAGATCAAGTTCCCATCTCAATCAGAAAGAAAGAAATTTTAAATGTTTAAAATACAGACTGTAAGGTTGTGTGTCGTTCAGAAAGGTTGCAGTCTGTATATTCAATCTTAAAATTGTATATCTCTCTGTTGCTATTAGGTTATTTCATTAACTTTTATTCTGGCTTCTTTAGACTCTGAAATTAGCTGAAGGTGTTTTTCTGTTGCTGGCTGCTTATCTCATTGCTTTGAAAAAGCCCCGCCATCAAGGAAAAGAGAGTAACTACTGTCCAGTGCGTGTCTGGTTCTGGTGCACTGAGGCTTGGAGCTGAATTTTTATCAAAACATTATCACCAAGTATTTCTGACTTCCCTCTTGTTCCTGACTTCCCTCTTGTTCCTTAATGCCTTATGATTGGACTGTTTAACCTTACTGTCCACCTTGTTCTGCAGCATGTGGTTTACCTTCCTGAGCCCACATACAGAAATCATCCAAATTTTTTATCTGCAGCTGGGCTTTCTTTGAAGACTTATCGGTATTATGATCCAAAAACACATGGGCTAGACTTTCAAGGTTTACTTCATTTGAAACAATTTGCAGTTTCATATTGCACACTGCTATTCACATTAGACCATCAATTCTATGTATCATTTTATTTTAAGTTTAAGCTGATTATTTATCTAAATTTGGATATTAAATTTGGATATTCTATGCAAGATGTACCTACTTTTATTCTACTGTCAGTTGCATTTTACTGCACAACAATTTATGGTTACACCATTTCTTTTCCAAAGTATTTGCACTGAAAATGATTATCTTCATTGTTCTCATGGATTTAGATAATTCATCTTGGTTGTGATAGGGCTTCTGGAAGATCTTGGCTCTGCCTCAACTGGAGCCATTGTGCTTTTTCATGCAAGTGGTCATAATCCTACTGGTGTTGATCCAACTTGTCAGCAGTGGGAACAGATCAGGCAGTTAGTGAGACTGAGAGGCTTATTGCCTTTTTTTGACTGTGCTTATCAGGTAAGAAACTATTAAATATTTACTGCTTTAGGTTTTTACTCGAACCTCATTCAATGTTGATGGACTGCTTGTGGGTCTGGTAAGTGGAAGTCTAGATGCTGATGCACAGTCCATTCGCATGTTTGTTTGTGATAGTGGTGAATGCCTTGTAGCTCAATCATATTCAAAAACTATGGTACTTTACGGGGAACGTGTTGGTTCACTTAGCATTGTAAGCTACTATGATAAATCTTCTAACTGTTAATTTCTATCTCTATATGATATACGTGTTCACATTATTTTCCTTTTCCCAGGAATCAAATGCGTTTCTTATATTAGAACAAGATTGTTCAAAATATCTGCGTATTTGCCACATTTATAGTTATCATGATTTTGGTTTAGGTTTGCAAGACAGCTGATGTGGCAAGGTGGGTTGAGAGCCAGCTCAGACTTCTGATTAGACCCTTTATTCAAACCCACCCATTCATGGTGCAGCCATTGTTACCGCAATTCTGAAGGATAGGTAATACATTTTTGAGTTGTAGACTGTTAGTTACTACGTGTCTGCCTTGCAAATGTGGAAATAGTATTCTAAGGTTATGAATTCTTGTTTCGTGTAAGAAGATGAGAAATTGTCTCATGCTAGATGATCCTTAAAGTTCAATAAATAAAAGTTTTATTGATAATAGAGTCTTTTCACCTTGGAGATGATAAAAAAAAAAAAGCAACTCATCCAATTGAGTAGTTTTGAGATCACACGATTGAGTTAAGGCATATCTGAGAATGTATATGGAATTGTAATCTTTTTCTAGTAGCAATATGAATAAATCTTGTGATTATTAAAAGCATGATCTATGATAGTCTCCAGTGTACCCCACGTTTTGGAACTTTGATCTCGACACTGTTAGAAATGATTAACCTAACATGGAATTCATTTCCAAACTATGTCTCTTTTTGTTAATTCTTTACCTAAGGGATTTGTACAAGGAATGGACCACTGAATTGAAGGCAATGAGGGATCGTTTTGCCAAAGTACGCCAGCAACTTTATAATGCTTTATGCAACAGAGGTAGAGGTAGTCCTTTATAGTTAATTCTTTATTTGTATGTGTTGATCTTTCGATTAAAATAACAAATTCTTGTGAAAACTCAATTGGAGAAAACATAAAGTAGGATGAGTCGCTTTTAATCATTCAACTCTAAACTTCTAGAGAAGCAGCCAATGCTGATTTGACTCAACATTGTATGTCTGTGGATATCCTTTTCTTTTTTTGGCAGGTACTCCAGGTGACTGGAGCCATATTATCAGACAGGTCGGAATGTTTACTGTCATTGGATTGAAGGAGGAGCAAATCAACTTTCTGACGAAAGAATACCACATCTACATGTCATCTGATGGGTAAAAATGTTCATCTACTCTTTTACTGTTCATAGCTTTATGTTCTCTTTCTTCCCTCTCAGTCATATATAAATGTAGTTCACGTTTGTTCTGCTTCAGTCAAATGTTAGGCTCAAACCATCTTAAATATACTCGTTTTGTATTAATACTTGAAGCAGTAATCTTTCATGAAGTCTCCTCATCAATCGTCAGCTGCCTCTGGTGAACAGAGAAATATGTTGTCTGACTTAGTTAGCTTAGTTGAATTATTATTAACCTGCAGGAGGATTAACATGGGAGCACTAAGTTCAAAGGCAGTCCCATATCTTGCTGATGCAATACATAGTGCTGTTACTCTTTCCATCTAAAATCTAAATCAATCACCGCCATTTTTCTTTTCTTTTCTTTTTATTCATCATCTGAAAATTTGGACAGCAGCCTAGCCTACATAAAGACATAATTGTTTCAGGTTACCCAATTTCTATGGATTTTTATTTTCTGTAATGTATCATGTATGCATCAAAAAAATTAAATGGTTTTCATTTTACATAAGAAACAAAATTGGGTACGTCTGTTCACTGTTGTGTTTCATACGAATAACAAAAGTGATGACACGTTCATCTTCTTTTTTTGTTTTTAAACAGCCAAATATGCAAATACAAATTGTCATGTTCTTTTATTTATTTTGAGTATTTGGTCAAATGGTTATTTTAATCAAAAATAAAAAATCTGTAAGAGTTGTATTCTTTTTTTATTTTTTCAAGCAAAAACTTTTAGGATGTTTTTGAATGAGTTATTTTAAAAGAAAATATTATTTTAATCACGATATCCAAAGGTCTAAAATCCAATATTTTTGTTTGTTAAAGAAACTTGCAAGTATTTCAGAATTTATAAATAATTTCAGGGGAGAATTTGATAGTTTCAAATTATCTTTTGAAAATCTATGTAAAAAGATTGTTTTTTAAAATTCTTTTAAAACTTTAGTTATTATATTACACATAATCCAATATTAAATCATTATCACAAGAGCTTTTATATTAATATTAGATAGGTTATATGAACAAATATATGAACTTATATTAAGTTATCAGTATGACTTCTTTTCCTATGCTCATTCTTATCTAAAGTAATGTGTTTTTTCAACTCTCGTTTGGTCATATTTTTTCAAATGACTTCGAATGAAGTTTTTTTTTTTTTGGTCTTCTCCTAGTCTTGACCTTTTTTATATCATTCATAACCTCTATGCTCCTAACCGGAGCATCTATAGGTTTACATTGTATGTTTTCAAACAAATATAAACGATTTTTATTCATCTTGTCTTTGACAGATGCTACACTAATCTTTTTACGAATGTTCATTTCTCATTCTATGTTAAATATAGAACTAAAAAAATTATTTTATTTAAATATTATATATATTTTTATTTTTTATATTATTAATAATATAACTTTGCCTGTGTTGAACGTAATTGGTCTCAAGCTCAGATAAAGTAGTAGGGCTTGCGGTAGGTTTGGGCAACTAACCACTCAATGCTTGTTTAATTTTTATGAGATAAACCACTACATGAAAGTGAGTTCATATCTTTGTTTATATATTCTATCTTAGTATTAGGATAAAGGTTCTGATTATAAATAAAAAAAAAACTCTAATAAAAAATTATTTGAGAAGAAAATTGAAATATAGAAAAAAAGGAAAAAAAAAGTATAATGCAAGATATTTGGCACTTATTTTGGTTATTTTTTTATTTGATTTTTTGTTATGATTCATATTTCAAATTTTTGTGATATATTTTGTTCTTTTGGAGAGAATTAATTTGCGATGATTTTTAAGATAATAGTTTTTATATTTATTGTTTTTTATTTTTCCATTCAATTATTAATTCTATGCTTTTTATTTAATTTTTTATTTAAGTTATATAATTATTATTTTGAAATTTTAGAATTATTGTACAAAAATGTTTACATGTTCAATTATTTTTAGAAACAACACTTGTTCGATAAAAAAATGTAAAATAAGAGTTTACCCCAAAAATGTAAGTTGAAGAGCTAAAAATAGATTATAGGACAGAAAAAAATCTAAAAAAAAAAAATCAAAGGCCCAACCATAAAAAATTGAAGAGTTAAAAATTAATTAAAGGGCATAATCGAAAAAAGTTAAAGCTAAAAACATATTAAGGATTTAACTAAAAAATATCAAAAGAAAAAAAAATAGATAAGAAGGTACAACAAGAAGAATAAAATAAGAAGGCTCAATTAAAAATAAGTTAAAAAAATTAATTTGAGGATTAATTAAAAAGAAAATTGAAAAGAAAATTTGAGGGCTTGGTAAAAAACAAGCCAAAGGAGAAAAAAAGGATTAACTAAGAAAAAAAAAAGGCCAATTAGCGTCCAACATGTGGCGCAAAAATAGAACTCGAAATTGAATCAGTGAAGTTTTTTAATTCCACAAACGGAATTAAGGTAATGACATGTGTCCTTTAAAAATATTAAAAAAAAAAATAAATAAAATGAGACACATGTTATCATCTTAATCCTGCTTGTGGAGTTAAAAAACTCCACTGACAGTGTATAAGATAATTTTTCTTATTATTATTAGTTTACATCTAAATGAACTCTTAGAAATTGATGAATAATAATATGAGAGTGAGCCGAAAGGGTTGAACATTAACGCTACCTTGACAAACGTACCAAACCTAATCTCGTATCTTACAATCACAAACCTACGGCTACGTGGCTGGCTTTTTCTCTAACTGGTTGGAAGGAGCACATATCAACTTCTTCTGTTTTGTCTTTTAACAATTTTTTAGAGTAAAATACTTACTCTTTGTTGGAGAAAACTTCTTCATTTTATTCATAAAATGTAGATACAACGAAAGCTATAACATTATTTAAGATAGATAGGTGATCCTCCACTTGATATATAGCTTCCTGACAGTTCAAAGCATATGATGCTAGAATATTTGCTGCCTCATTACCAGCTCTCTTAGTACAGGAGAACTGACATTAGTGCAACAAGAAGTATACGTATTTGATATCAAAAATAATTGCACCCAACAATGAAAGATCCATTTTTACAGACTTAAATCTCTGTATAAGGGCCAACGAACCTCCTTCCAGTACAATGCATAAGAATTCCATGTCTTGTGCAAACCTGATTGCATAGAATGCTGCCATAGCTTCCAAAACAAAATGATCAGATTTCCAAGGTTTGGAATTGTGCAAGAGCCATAAACCAAACTAGATGAATCTTGAATAAGTGCACCCACGCCTCCCTTCCATGCTACTGCATCTGTAGCCCCATCAAAGTTCACCTTGAAAACACCCAAATCTGGAAGTCTCCATCACAAACCCTGTCGTACTGTAGGCAATGGATGAAGCTACCTAGCATTCGTTGCTATGAACTCAGCAATATATTGGTGTATAAACAGATAGAGCTACTGAGGGCCTCGAATTAACTGTCATGAAGGTGGGAATTTCTGGAATTCCATAGAGTCCATAACATGACTCTAAGGAGCTGGTGTTTCCTAGCATCCACTGACAACATGGCATTCTTAATCCAATTAGTAGATTCATCATTGGGAAGAGCAAGGAAAGACCTGAATCTATCCTATACCGCCGTAGCATTCAGGCAATCCTTTAAAGCATGAGTGATCGATTCAGCATCTACACCACATCGAAAGCATAGAGCATCAACAGGAACATGATGACGCAACAGATTTTCCTTGACAGGCAGTATCCCTGTGCAAGCTCTCCATAAAAAGATTTTAATCTTTGTTGGAAATGGCGTAGGCCGCAACCTCTGCCACAAAGAAGAAACAGCATGAGCAGTAAAGGAATGTTCATCACATTGCAGTATATTGTGGGCACTCTTTACTGTATAACTTCCTGTTGCAGAATATTTCTAGTATAGAACATCAAGACATTGATAGTTTAACAATGGTATAGAAAGAATTTCAGTGGCTTCCTCCTCATTAAACATACTCTGGATCAAGTTTGGCAACCAAGTCCTTGTATTTGAATATAAAAGATCACTAATCAAAGAACATCCCAATCCCATGCCCCTTCGTGCGATAAAGGAAGTCCATCATTTGTAAAAGGCAACCAAGGATCGGACCATATGTTAATTATAGTACCAATTCCAATACGCCAGCACAAACCTTTTTCTCAAGACCTTCTTGCCATGGCAAATACTCCATATGTTGGATGCATTATGTCCAATAGCAGCCTCCATAAAAGGTTTATCTGGAATGTATCACGCTTTCAGGACTGCATACACCAAAGTATCAGGATGCTAAAGCAAACGCTACCCTTGTTTGCCAGCAAAGCAAGGTTGAAGCACCACGTCTTGAAAACCCATTCCTCCCTCACTTTTCCTTGTGCACATAGTGTCCCAAGCAACCCAATGTATACCTTGTTGCCGCCTATTACTCCTCCACCAAAACTGGGCAATCATTTGGTTAATAGCATTGCACAGAGTCTTTGGAAATATGAAACAACTAATGCCATAAGCTGGAGTTGCTTGAATTACAGCCTTCAAAAAAACCTCATTGCCGCCACAAGATTGAGACTGCATGCTCCAGTGACTAATTATGGCAGCAATACTATCCTTGATCTCCTTAAAAACCCCTAGATTTATTTCGGCCAATTAAACTTGGGAGGCCGAGATACTTTTATGGAGAAGTAGGTATCGGCACTTTGAAAATGTCTTTAATGATTCTCTTTTTGTTTGCAGCAGTGTTAGCACTAAAGAATGGAGAAGACTTAGCAAAATTCATTGTTTGGCCCGAGCACAACTCATTAAGGCTAAGTACCCCTTTCAAAGATAGGGCTTCCACAACAGTGGCTCTAGCAAGCATTAAGCTATCATCCGCAAACAACAGATGGCTGACAGATGGTTCTTTGTAACATGCTCGCACCCGGTTATCAACCTGGTAGATTGCCTCTTTGCTTGTGAAGCCGAGAGGCCTTCTATACATAAGAGGAAGAGATACAATGATAATAGATCACCTTGTTAAGATTCAGAAACGGTTAATAATTGCAGCAGGCTGGAGCAAGAAGTTCGGGACTTAATCAGCATTCAACTCCTCCTCAACAGTTCTTAATGATGGCGTCTTCCTCTCAGACTCCTTCCCAAGTCTTCTCTGTCTTCGTCAACAACATCCCTCCAAACATTCATTGGAGATGGTTAAAACAAATATTTCAACATCATGGCAACGTCGTTGATGTCTTTATTCCACATAAACGTAGCAGATCAGGAAGGAAATATGGGTTCGTAAGGTTTTCAAGCTTGCAGGATGCCAAATATGCAGCTGAGAAACTTAATGGTGCTTGGTTCTTGGATTATAGAATGGGTGTCAATCTAGCCAAGTTCAATGCAAGATCCGCATTTTGGAGAAGGGTGGATTCCCAGAAGGATAAACCGTTACAGGGGTCCTCTAAACATGATGTTGGTCAGAAGTTTCAACAAAAATCTCAGTATTCTCCAGAATCCTCAGGTAACTTGAATAAAAAAAGATCCTATAAATAGATGCTACTAAACGAGGAGATGTCTGAGAAAGAACTTGACCATTACCAGTTTCAACAAGAAATTTGTCATGCCAAGATAAAGACGTGCAAGGGAATGGTCGATGACAGTCTGCTCCACCAACTTGAAAGATGCGTGATTGGGGTAGCTAGGGATTACTATGAAGCTAACACTCTCATGGAAAATTTCAAGATACAGGGAGTGTTCGATATCTCTGTCAAGAAAATCTCATGCAGGCAGTTTCTTATCTCATTCGAAGATGTAGAAACTATGAAAACTATGAAAAATTTGGGCTGGTCTTGGTTGAAAGAGTGGTTTGTTGACATCTTCCATTGGTCTGAAGATATGGAATACAAATACAGAACAACCTGGGTGATTGTTTTTGGAGTGCCCCTACATGCTTGGAACTACAACACCTTCAAGAATATAGCAGAAATTTGGGGTGACTTACTTTCCATGGATGGGAATACTCTCAAATTTAACGACTTTAGTAGGGGAGCTTTCTTACTCATGACAGACCAGGTGGAAAGAATTGATGAAGTTATAAATTTGGAATGTGGCAAGAAAACCTTCAAAGTACGAGTTTCGGAGGTTGGTTCAGATGTTGTCTCCCTCTTCAACTATTGTTGTAAACAGTCCAAAACGAACAACCCTGTCACCCCACTTCCATCACCATGGGCAAACTTAGAGGAAGAAGATGGTGTAGATCACGAGGCATCTTCATCAAGCAGGACTAACAATTACAGTTTCTGCAATATTTCTGAAAATGGAGTCGACATGGAAGATGAACAGATAAGTGGAACAGAGGAAGGTGAGAACAGGGAAGATGCAACAAGGGAGACAGGTGGAGAGATGATTGTGGATTCCGAGAGAACTTGCATGGGGATAAAAAATCAAGTTTGTGGGCTCGAGACAAACAGTCTGGAGGCTAATAATGTGGTAGGAAAAAGCTTTGACAATGATAGGCGAGATAAATCATCAGATTCAAATTTGCAAGCGGGAATGAATGGTGCAGACCTTCAGACTGAAGTGGATATTGTGAAGGAGTCCAATAATGGTGTGGGGCCAATTGAGAAAAATAACAAAAACCCAAATCTCAACGATGGTTATGTTGAATGTGAGAAAGCCCAAAATCATGGTAAGGGCTTGCTGCAGGAAAATGAAAGAAATGAAGCAATGAACGTGGAACAAGGCTGTATTGATGATGTAGGAGTAGGGCACGGTTTGAAATCAAGAAGAAAAGAGAGGAAAGTTAGAAGCCTGGTGGAAATAGAAGAGGCTTTGCTAGTGAAATTAGCTAGCAAAAGGAAGAAACGAGGGAAGAAAATAAAGAAAGTACGAAGGAATTCCTCAAGCACGAATAGTGATGGTAAAATTGCCAATGCTTCTTTATCAGATGGTGATTTTCGAAGCAGAAAAAAAGAATTGTGCAAGGCAGAGGCTAAATCAACATGGGAAATAGGAAAGCTATTAGGTATGACTGCAAATTGTGATGATGAAGTTGTGATAGGTAGGTTGATGGAATTGATGTAAAGGGATTGACTAAACAGATTGTGTAGATTTTGTGCTTCTTTTATGCTGATATTCTTTTGTTTTCTGGGCTTATGCTGCTGTTTGTTCCATTTTGTAATATGAGAATTGTGTTAAAGTATTCAGAGAATGATTATAGGTTATAAGGTGTTCATTTTGGAAACAAATTGGAGAGGAATTACAAATGGAGTTGACTTGAAGGATTTAGATGGTGTGTTCTACAGCAATGGAAACTCTGGTTGGTTTTTTGGAATTTTGGGTAGAAGTTGGTTAAATGGGGAGGACCTCTCGAAATATGTTATATTTGTGGAAACAATTTGGGTGAGACTGCTTTTAAGGTGTTGTGTGCAAACTCCATCGGACATTGATACGAAGAAGAAATTTAGGAATGAAAATGTTGAATACTTTCGTGTGTGGCTGTTCAGGATCTATGGTGTTCATAACCATTTTGGTTAATGTTGTCAGGTTCCTCAATCGAGAGCAACAAGCAGGGGCATGATTATGGCTTAGTGGAAATGTACTTTTTATTTTGGAGGTTTTATCTGTATAAGGCTCATATTCTGGGGTCTGAATTTTGAATGTATATCTCTTGTGATGCTTTTGGAATGAGCTGTGATGAACTTTCAACTACCATATGGGTTGGTGGAATTTCACTTTGTTGTTATCTCAAGATTTGGTGTTATAAGCAGGAGAATCTTGGCATGGCTTGGTCCTTCCTTCCAGGTTATCAAAACTTATCTGGTGGCTGTCTTGGTGGCAAAATGACACAATTGATTGATTTCTGATGCTTGGAGTTTTTGTGTTTAATTCTCTGTTACGTGGTGCAGCAAAAGATGTTAGTTTTGGAATGTTTTAGTTTGATCTGTTACGTTCCTTGTCTTGTGAGATTAAGGTGTTGGCTTGAGATGTAGTTGCAGCAAAGTCTGGTGTTCCTTGTTGACGCTAGCTTTGTTGCTTCTTTTTGCTTCTGTATTCCTTCTGCAATCTTAATAAAATCTTTTGACTTACCAAAAAAAAGATCACCTTGTCAGAGTCTTCTCTTTGGGATAAACCTATTAGAAGGGTAACCATTAACCAGCATTGAGTAGAATGCTAAGGTGACACAACTCACGATAAGCTGAGTCTAAGCAAGATGAAATCCAAGCAGAGACATCATTTTCGCTAAAAAACCCCATTCAACTCAATCATAGGCCTTACTCATATCAAGTTTAAAGGCAAAGTTCCCATGAAGACCACTATTTCTTTCTTTCAACGCATACGACATCTCATAAATGACAATTATATTGTCATTGATCAATCACCCAAGCACAAAGGTGCTTTACATCTTGCTAAACATAGGAATGTTGCACTGTTTTAACAGATCAGCAAGCACCTTTGCACTGACTTTGTAAACTACATTGCATAGGCTAATGGGCCGATAGTGAGTTTGTTCCTCAGTTTATGGATCTCAAGCAGATATAGGTATGATTGATTCCACTAGATTGTGTTCCCCATGGAGACACTGTAAGCAATGAGACACCGCATCATCTTCAACAATATACCAGAACCTCTAGTAGAATAGTGTTGACATGCCATACGGGCCAGGGGCCTTGGTTAGTGCCATTTGGAAAAGAGTAGTATATACATCCTCATTAGAGAACTCCTTGTTAGATGTGCATTCATTTCTGCCGTGACCTTTGGCTTCACAGTATCAACTAGATCTGTAGGCCATGAAGGGTGACTTGTGCGAAAGAGTTATTGAAATATCCATTAGCAATAGTAGAAACAGCCTCATGCCATTCCCTCCGTTCTCCCTCAACATTCTCATGGTCGTCAATCTTATTTGGCTTCATCCTTTGAGATGCTCTGTTATGAAAGAATGCAGTATTGCAATCTCCCTCTATTGCACTAAAGCCTATACTGCAAGTGCACGAATCGTGAAAAGTAATAAAGAGTGAGTAGAAAACCTATACTGCAAGTGCACGGATCGTGACAAGTAATAAAGAATAAATAAAGTATCATTTCTATGAGAATTATTTAGGTTTATTCTAGCTAAATACTAAAATTATCTCACCCTAAGTTTATTAAAAAAAATGGTTTTTTTGTTTAAATCAACTACTAAAACAATTAAGATTAAAGCTTAAAATAAATTTCAAGTAACGTAAAATAAATAACAATTAAATTGCAATATTTTAAATGAAAGTAAATAAAAATCAAACTTGCTAATAAAATTAAATCTAAAATAAAAATACTAAAAATATGAAAATTAATTCAAATATAAATCTATTACCTAAAGTAATTAAAATCTAATCTAAATTAAATTAATACTTAAACAACTAATAAACTACTATAACTAAAACTAATAAACAAATAATTTAATCTATTAACTAATACTAATAAACAAACCAATCGCACTGTGCAGCAATGCAATTCCAGCCTAGGCACCATCTTGCTTCCTGCCACTCAGCACCTAGCAACAGCCTCCATCTTCCACGTTCAGCTTCCTGCACAACAATCGGCAAGCTTCACACAGCCCAGCTCCACATGCACACAGCTTCCACGCTGCTCTGCTCATGCACCGCTTCCTGCTTCAGTCCAGCGCTTACTTCTCACACGTCCTGCTTTGTTCAAGCTCCACGCAGCAGTTTCCTCGCCAAAGCAAACTCAGCAGCTCACGGCTCGCCTTGTCGCACTTTGTAGCACGCTTCAATTGAACCGCATCACACTCCAAAGTCCAGGCAGCCTCTATTTCGCGCAGGCAGCACGCCAACGGACCAACCCTCACGGTCCTAGCCAAGCTCCGGCAACCTTGACGCAGCAAGCAAGCGTCGCCTAGTTCAAAGATAACGCACCCAGGCAGCAACAAAACCAAGAACAACAAGAAACTTCCAGTGCAGTAAAGGATGCAGAACGAGTAACAAAACCGCAAAAGGGAGGAAGAAGTTTTAATGAAGAATGAATAAAACGTGAAGTTAAAAAAGGAAAAACAAGGTTATGCAAAAGTTAAGAAACTAATAAGTGATGTTTAAATAAGAAACAAAAAAGAATTTAAAGTAGAAATCAGTAAGAAGGCTATAGAACATTAAACTAAATATAAGAACAGATCATTGAAAAACAAAACAAGACAAACTGAATTTTATTGAAATTAAATTCTAAGAAGAAAGTTGAAATATAGTGTGTACGGAATTGTAAACTTAAAGCTAAACTAAAAACCTAAGTAAAAAACTAAAGAAAATTGACGACAAAACATGATGAAAAATGCAGCACTCAATGAAAGGGAAGTTGCCTCTCAGCCGGCCTCCCATGCTCTTCTTATTCGGCTAGTCTTGTTAGGATTTCTTTGGGAGCACGTTTCGTCCCGACCAACTCTCGGAGATTCACTTTCTTATTTCTTTTCCGATTTTTTTCTTGCTTGTCCGAGAGTTGAAGTGAGTATCGACTTTGGAATTTTTGCCCTAAGTCTTGACTTGATAGTGTAGTTCATGTGGACTTCCTTGAATCATGAGAAAAGTCCAAAATTTGACAGCTTCATGAGAGTTTTGACTGATTTTTTTTTATTATTTTGAATTTCTGTACACGATGAAGTAAATAGGGAATAAATTAAATTAAAATTCCAAATTTTAATAAAAAATTATGTAATAAAGTTGTTGTTGCACGAAACAACACTTATTTTTTATGAGGTACGAATCTCAATCTTCATGTCCAATTGTCTCCAAGAATTCTGTAAAATAGAAAACCATCAGGGGGCGCAGGGGTTTTCCCCTGCGCGCACACTCCGATGCTTAAGCCAGACAGGGATTTTCTTAGGCAAATAGAGCTTATGGTTTAAAAATGATACCTGTGACCTATTTATAGGAGTTGTTTTGCGCGTAATTACTTTTAAGCCCCACAGCTTAAATAATAACCCAGTGGATCATTTATGAGCCTTCTGAGTCCTCTTTCCTCTTGGGCTTAGATTATCATTTTGCTCAATGGTCTTCAACTTGACTTATAGAAAAGCCCAGTAATAATTGATCTATTCCACATCAATTGCTCCCCACTCTTTTACAATGTTTATATAAAGAATGGGCTTTTCAAATTCTTTTGCTGCCATCTTCCTGGGATTATCACAAGAATCTTTTCATCTTCACTTGAGGGCTTAACTAGTGAACTTCATTATTATTTGTAGCAAAAACGACTTCGTGTCATCATTTCTTTTGTCAAGTGCCTTCTATTAGCCAAAAGGAAGAAAACCGAATCTAGGTTAAGGCCATGAGAGCACATCGTCCAGAAGTGCCATAAGCGGATGCATATGTTCTTATCTGGTTTCATCATATGTGATTTGTACTTGGCATGCTCTTGATTGGTTGAAGCTCGACCCAAATGCTGAGAATTTGGAACCTTTTCTAAGGATAGGCACTTATAAAGATTTATCTGATCTTACCAGCTCTTAGAAGCCTTTTTGTCGACTCGAGATGGTCGAGGTTCTCACAAGCTTGGACAAAAATTTTTAGATAATCCAGAGACTAATTTTCCTAAGGATCAAGCTCTTGACATTATAGCACCTCGGGAAGCACATGCATGGGTGCCTGTTAGTTTCGATACTCCTTTTAATGCAGAAGTTAATCTACAGTGCTCCCCAGTTCTTCTTATGAAGCACTTACATCTGAAGAAGAATTCTTACTTGGGATTTCACAATTTGCCCATCTCGCGCATTTTTCGCTTAGGGACTTTTTGTTTGCCCTTCTCGCGCATTTTCGCTTATGGACTTTTAGAATTGATAAGACTATAACATTATTTATATCCGAAATGCCAACATAAAATGTTAAATGTAATTTGTCAACCAATTGCAGCACATATCCAATGATAAATTGTGACATACCTCATAACATACCTCACAGCCTGCATACTGTGTGCTTCCCAAGTTTTTCTTTGCGACTGTTTTGGTCAAAGAAGAACTTTTACTGGAGTATTGGTCCTCTCTTGCGTACTATCCGCTTAAGGACTTGTTAGAATATAATATCATTTATATCCGAGATGCCAACATAAAATGTTAAATGTAATCTGATAAAATTGTAACACACCTCGTTTAGAGACTTATTTTTGCCCGTCTCGCATCCCTTTTTGCTTAGGGACTTTTGATTTGCTCGTCTCGTGCATTTTTCGCTTAGGGACTTTTGTTTGCCCGTCTCGCTCACTTTTCGCTTAGGGACTTTTTGTTTGCCCGTCTCGCGTACTTTTCGCTTAGGGACTTTTGATTTGCCCGTCTCGCGCATTTTTCTTCTTCTATTCCTGCAACATGTCTATCAAACATGGAGGATTATCATAGTACAGATAAAAATAACTGACCTTTCGTTTCATGATGTAGTATTTTCAATTGAATGGAGTAAGTAACAATATAATTGCAGCAAATGTTAAAAGTTCACCACCAGTACCATTCCAAGTCTTTGTATCTGAATGCTGGGATGTTCTGCTATCAACCATGGATTGTGCACTAAGTTGTGCCTCGATACCAGCAATCGAGCTTACCATAAAGTTTTGATCCAACTGTATCGAAGCAAGCTCTCCCTAGCTTGTTGCCTTACACGATAATGGCTAGTGCTTGCCTCGGACAATTGCCTAATTCAATCACAACTGTTAGAGTGGACAAGAAAATCGAAAACATCGTATGAGAGTACCTCAAATCTGGTTACCACCTGTATGTCCCTGCTTGAGTGTGTTTGCAATTTTCGTTGTGCCAAGCACTCACTTGTATTGATACTGAAGAATGCTATGTATAGCGGCTTACAAGGGAGACAAAGCCTTGATCTCAACACCTTAAGCTGGCACATCCTTGTTTTGCTTAAAGGTCTCACGAAGCTGACACACCCTTTATATAGACAAACCCTCTTTCATGTGTGTGGTTGTCAATAGGCCAAGTGTGTGGCTCTTAAGTCACTTCTAGACAGTTGCTAGGCAGTTCTTGAAAGCTTCTATGTCAGACGATCGACATATGGGTCGAAGGAAGCTTTTTGACATTCTGTCGGATTAGTGCGCGCACTAGGTCTAGAAGATTCTAGATCATTCAACTCAGATCCTGTACTTGGGCGTGCGCTTGGATCGTCAAATTTTAAAATTTGCTCGCCAAAGTTTTTTCTAATGGGCGAACCAATAGTTTGGATTCTGTGCTTGCCAGGATTGATAGCCATTACCGAAAGGCATGACTCGGGTGTTCTTCGCTCGCTTGCATTGTGCTAACGGGAGAATCTTGCCAATAGGTGCTATGTCCACCTAGTTTTCTTCGCTATCATTTTATCAAAATGAAGAGCTTGTCACGTGCAAGAGCCCTTATCTCATCCAAGGCCTGTCGCGTGTGGGAGCCCATGTCTCGCTCAGGGCCTGTCGCTCGCGGGAGCCCCTCTCTCGCCAAAGGCCTATCGCGTGCGAGAGCTCTTGTCTTGTACAAGGCCTGTCACTCGGGAGCTCCTCTCTTGCCCAAGGCTTGTTGCACGCGGAGGCCCTTGCCTCGTCCAAGGCTTGTCGCGCTTCTTGGCTTTGAAGTTCAATTTGACAATGAAGAAGATAAGGTTGCCCATGTTCGAGTCGTGTCGCATACCTATAGTTGTGCAAACTGCTCTGTCGCGTGGCCTTGAGCTAGCTCTCGGGACAGAGTGCTTGTTGCATGCTTGTAGTCGCGCAAATTTGCAGTGTAGTAAGCACCTTTCGAGCGATAGATTGTTCTGTCGCATAACGTCTTGCATGCAACTAACTATTCAAAAAAGTGGCATCTTTGTAAGATCTTCAATCGTGGTCCCTCTTTCTCGCCATTTTGGCTGTCGCACGCGTGAGCCACCTCTCGCAGAAAGAGTCTGCCATGTGGAACCTTGTCGTCAAAATTTGTGATGTGCGTGCCTGTGCTCGCCGAATTGAGGACACTGCTGTCGCCCATTCCTTGTACTCTGTCGCCAAAGATCTTTCAGGTGACAGGCTGGGCTTTGCCCATTCCGTGTACTCAATCACTAGGTAACTTTTGGGTGATAGGCAGGGCTGTAGCCCACTTCTTGTATTCTGCCGCCAGAGATCACTACCTGCCGCCAAATATGTGACTGGTCGTAGCCTCAGCTTTTTCTTTCTCTTCTTTTGTCTTTTCATTTTCTGCGGCACAATACCTTTTACTTTTTCAATATTTAGCGTGCCTTTACGCCATATAGCTCCCCAAGTTCTTCTTTGAAACAGTGTTATCATTCTTGTTTAAAGAAGAACTTTTTCTCGAGCATTGTGCTTGATGATGTACAGAGCTGCCTAATCCTTTTCGCTTTGGCCACTCAAAATGGCTTGCCCATAGAGTTCTCTCTCCCAGGCGAGTTCCTATATCGGTTGACAAGGGCTTGTTTGTCTGGGTCTTAGGATGGCTGTATTCTTACTCATCATTCACAACCGTACTCGCGTGGTGGCCACTAGCTCGTCTGACCTTTTGTGCCCTGCCTGGTTTTTGCCACTCTTCTATGTTCTTACGCATCTGGGCGAACACGAGCGGGCATTTAAAGTTCTAATGTGTTCCTTGAGATCTTTGGTTGGGGCTCGCCCAACAGAGTTCCCCTGGATTTACGTTCGCTGGTTTTAAGCCTTTCATCCAATTTTTTCCTTTCCTGGGTGAGCTTATCTAGCATTGTGCACACACCTCTGCCAGACCCTTTGGCTGGTTCCTTGCTTGCCCATCTAGATCGTTTCTTGTGCCTTAACACGTGCTTTACCAAGCGAGCCTTGTTGCGGAGGCTGGGCTGTGGCGTTGGTTATGCAATCGCCACATGCCTCTCAATCGTCGAAAGTGCCCATTGCAGTGGTCTTGTGCTCACCACATGACACTGTACTCGTCAGCATTGCTTCATGCCTTGTGTGCGATAGGCTAGGCTTACGGGAGCCATTTGCTCATCTAGAATGCCTGCTGTGTGACTTTTTCTCGCTCGCATGGCTATCGCATAGGACGAACAACTTTATCGCGACGTAACCTATCGAATGTGCTTACCATTACCTTTGACCTATTGGGCTAGCATGCAGCTTGGGATCAATGCTCATGTATACCGCCTTGCTTTTGGCGGATTAACCTGTCGTGGCAAGGGTCCTTCTGTTGCGGTGGTGCCTATCGCGTGAATTGCTCTGTCGCGTGGCCTGTCTCATGCCTACTCTGTCGCCCAGAATCTGTCTGTCGATTGGGCTTTTTGCTCATTGGCATCCTCCTGTTGCATATGTGAGCAACTCCTTTCGCGTTGCCTTTCGCATGGGCTCTCGCTTGGGAGAGCAGGTCTATAGCATGGGAGGGAAACCCATTCGCCATAGGGCTATCACGCGTGGGAGCAACTCTCGACGTTTTCTCGCCCAAGGCCCTCGTGTGTGGAAGCCTGCCTCTCGCCAAAGGCCTCTCGAGGCGAAAGCCAGCCTCTCATCAAAGGCCTCTCGCGTGTGGGAGCCCCTCTCTTGCTATGGCCTGTTGCGTGCGGGAGCCTTTATCTCGCCATGGCCTGTCGTGCGTGGACGTCAAGAAATTTACAAATGGATGCATCTATGCATTCTGCAGAGAATGAGAGACTTCTACTGCGGGTTATAGTTCAAGTTCTTTTCTTCGAGCAGATTGAGGCTGCAGCTGAAGATTGCAACTTCCTTCTCTCGCCCAAGGCCACTCACCGCGTGGACCTATGCATCCAAGGCGCCAACCCTTCCTTTCAGTGTAGAAGCCACAGACTGCCAATCGCATTCACCAAAAACCTCAACAGCAATACGAAGTTGATAATCCTCCTCCTCAGTCCATTCCTTTTTCAGTATGCACTCATTCAGTCTTCTTTGATACCGTGCCAGGCATTGAGATGGGGTCCTGTTAGATCCCAGTGATACAGCAATGTCAAACCAGTTACCAATCCCCTTTTCCTGAACAGCAAACAAAAGATTCTTATCTTCTTCAGTAGTCCAAGGATTGCGATTGATGAGAGGATCTTCATGATTCAACCAGCGTGCCTCGCATTTCGCACCAGAACTACCCTTGACATACAAGGAAGCTAACTGATCCCAGTTCACTTTAGGAAGAAAATCTCTAATCCTCTCTGGGGTGATTTCAAGATCTTTGACTGTTGCAATAATGTTATCCAAATTACTTCCATCTCCAGACAACCTATCTGAACTACTCAACCAATCCACTGTAACCTGAAGTGCTGTTTCTCGGAATTGTTGCCGAATTCCCTTTTCAAGATTTTCTTGTTCTTCCCTGGACCATTTTTTCCGCTGAAGTATAGGTGAAAAATTTTTTTTAAAGCCATTATGTAATTAGAGACACTAGAGTTCTGTGGTGGACCATAGTGAGCAGTGACCTTTTTATCATTAACCCCAGCATCCTTAGAAGTCTTTGATTTTGTTGCTAAAATTAATTGAATACGAAGATCTTTCTTCATTGATAATGCTCGGCCTATTATTTTTTTTTTGCAAGAAACCTGAAAGTCTCTAAGAATTTTAATGTGTTCCTTCAATTTCTTGTTCGCCTCAATTTTCACTTCAATCTGGGTCAACTTATTTCGAAGAAACTTCTGATAAGACCTGTTCTTTTTTATTGCATCGATGAGCAGTTGTGCAGATTTTGGAAACCTTGAGAACTTGTCTGCCACTGTAGATATCTCATTGGCATCGGACTGGTCCCACTGAACTAAAGCAATAGGCTGCATCTCCGCATTGCCACTTGAAAAGTGGGAGACATTTCCAGCTTTCTCATAATCCTGAAATCTTTCACAAATATTATTGCAAGTTGAATCCTCTAACGGTCTGCCAGTCATACAAGTGGGCTCTGTTTTTTCTATGTGATCCTCTGTGCTGTTTTTCCAGGTGTCATTAGTAGAATAAGCCAAAAAACGCTTCTGGATAACGCGAAGAGTCTCGTAATCATCTTCAGCGTCGTCATCAGAAGAAACTAGAGGAAGAGCGCAGAGAGGCTTCATAGACAGAGGCTCACAAATGTCCTCCGAAAGCGCAAAATGATTTCGTATACTCCATAAAAGTTCCCGCTCATCCTCGCTTCCAGAATCCTCGGATACAGCCGAGGGCTCAACGGCGGCGTCCGAAGTGGAGGGTCGGTCGTTGTCGATGGCGGTGATTCGGAGGTTGTTAAAGTTGGTACCAGTACGCATACAGGCTTCCTTCAGGGATTCCATGTCCACCTCAAAACCTTCGACGTCTTCGCTACTGGAGAGCTCATCATCGTCTACCTCTTTTTCTTCTTCTTCTTCAGCACCTTTTTGGTCGTGTAGAGACATTGTTCAGACTCCTTTGTAGAAACGAGAAGCGTCGGGGATGTAGTTCATTTTTCTGTTTGGAAAATCCCGTCCATGTGTTCTAGTTTGGGGAGTTTGGACAGATGTATGTGAATCAGAGCAACGATTGCGCAAGCTTGCTGCTGTGATGGTGATGAGAGAGGTGGCTCACTTTAGAACAATGCACAACAGGTTGGGTAGGGACAAAAACCGAAAAGAAAACGGTCAACATATGGACAATTCGGAGAAAATAGAACTGAACTAGTCAACCTACGACTTGTTTGACCTTGACCAACCGACATACTCACGACTGGTCAAAATGAACTCGATTCCATTGTGAAACGACTAGAGAGCTTCCTTAACAACAGGGTCTATCGCCAAGGAGGTCTTTCGCCCAATGCTGTCGCCCATTCCTCTCTCGCCAAACTTGTCAGGTGCGAGAGGAAATCTCTCGCCCATGCTCTCTCCAAGCTTGTCGGGCGCGAGAGCTAGTCTCTCGCCACTACTATCTTGTGTGTCAATGGTCGCGTGAGCCTCGCGCTAGCTTGCGACAGAGTGTCTGTCGCATGTCTGTGGCGTGCGAATTGCTCTATCGCCTGCATCTTGCACACGACAAACTGATCTGTCGCCTGAAACCTTACGTGCGACAGACTGTTTGTCGCGTGTAAATTTTTTTTATTTTTTATATTTTTTTTTATTTGTGGCGACAGACTCTTTATGTGAGAGTGAAACTGATTGCGATAGACTGTTCTGTCGCATGCACTTTGCGCGCGACAGACTATTTTGTCGCGTAACCTGTGCACCCTTTCGTAGCCTACATACCCTGTCTCCCGCAAGTCGTCTTTTCACCATCTTTTATGGCTTTTTTGTTTGTTTCCCACAGACGGCGCCAATTGTTGTTGCACAAAACAACAGTTATTTTTTATGAGGTACGAATCTCAATCTTCATGTCCAGTTGTCTCCAAGAATTTTGCAAAATAGAAAACCATTAGGGGGCGCAGGGGTTTTCCGATGCGCGCACACTCCGATGCTTAAGTCAGACAGGGATTTCCTTAGGCAAATAGAGCTTAGGGTTTAAAAATGATACTTGTGACCTATTTATAGGAGTTGTTTTGCACGTAATTACTTTTAAGCCCCACAGCTTAAATAATAACCCAGTGGATCATTTATGGGCCTTCTGAGTCCTCTTTCCTCTTGGACTTAGATTATCATTTTGCTCAATGGTCTTCAACTTGACTTATAGAAAAGTCCAGTAATAATTGACCTAATCCACATCAAAAGTACCCTAAAAAATAACATTTTAGGAACTTATCACCCTCACGGAGCCACTACACCCGAAAATGCTGCCGCCAGTAGACTTCGTATTGATGCAGGATTTGAGTCAGTTCAGCCTTTAACTCAAGTTCACGTTCAGGGCATCATCACTAGGTGGTACATGTGCCAGACTTCAATGCTCTTCGGTAATTTAGCTTTATGCCTGGACTGAGATGAGGACATGGCTCGACTCCAAGCTAGAAGTTGACACTCTATTTCTTTCACCTTTTGGCAAATGGAAGCATTTGGTTTTGCTCGCCAAGCAGTGGTGACCACCCGTTGACAAGATTGTTCTTGTGCCCATATTGATTCAAAATGGAATTAAGATTTCTTTTGGTGTCTGAAATTTCATCCCTTAGAATATGTGTACAGCAATAGTGGACAGCGGTCAGAGTAGATGAAACTAAATGTTGTACTTTGTGCTTCGAAAATAGATGCATCCATTGTGGGCAAGAAATACTGTAGACACCATATTTTATATGGATTATTTTGAAGTTATTTAATAATTTGGGTTTAAAAATTAATTAAATTGAGATGTAATTGAACATCAGTAAATGAATTTGAATTGAAATAGAGCTTTAATTGAAATCGAACTTTGAATGATGAGTTTAAAATTCTTTCGACTTAATGGTTTATTAAATTATTTATTTTTTTATTTCTATTCCTCCTTAATTTATTTATTACTATTTTATCTATTTATATTTGTTATAAGTATTTTCCTCTTTCTTTTCAAATGAATAAATAAATAATGATGGTAAATTAGAAAGGGATAATAAGAGATAAAGAGCAAATCAATTCAAGCTTAATATGATAAATCAAGATTCAAAATCCAAAACAAAATCAGATTAACACAATATGAAGCTAATAAATGGGGAAGCCAAATATGGAAGAAAAGCAGGGAGCATTCAGTTCTATCAAGTGAGAGTAAGAACAGAACAATTTTTTTTAATTCCACAGAGAAAAACTTACACAAGGACAACATTTTCAGAGAAATTATAGTCACAGAGGAGGGAACATTTTTTTATAAAGAAGCACCTACAAAATCCTTTGAGCTAGGAAAGATAGGTGATTACCAACAAGAAGTGGAAATAGATTTCTTTTCAAGTATTTGGACATCGAGTTCTGGAATCCTCACTATTGAGAGAGTTATACCGTTTAGCATCATCGGTCCGAACAAGATTAATTTTAGATAGTAAAATAGATAAAAATATTTGTGCTTGCAAAAAAAAAAACTGGCGATTTCTTTTACTACTAGCGAAAGTAGCAGGCGGAGATCCAGTAACCTTTGACCAGTGACAAACGAGAGGAATTCTTCCTCAAGGGATGAGATGCTGCCTCTTCAGTTAGGGATGGCAATGGGTACCCTCTAAACGGGTACCCGGCACTACCCACCCCTTTTAAGTAGGGTTACGGTAATATATAATCGGGTTCGAGTAGGGTTCGGGTAGTGAAATTACTACCCGTCATGGGTTCGGGTAGGGTTCAGGTAGTTACCTTAGGGTACCTGCTACCCGAACCCAATTATAAATAATAATTAATTAATACAATATTTATATTTTCTATATATAAATTATTTATTATTAATGTTGTATTTAATTAAATTAAGTTAGTAAATATTATAATTATGATTTTTAACTTTAGTTTATTTTTATGAGTAAAATTAAATTTATTAATTTAAATTTTTAAATTAAGTTATTCGAAAATTGATTTTAAATTTAAATTTGAAAGTCAAACTTTGACTTAATAAACGGGTAGTTAACGGGTTCAGGTAGTTAAACGGTTATTTTCTATTTTATAGGGTTAGGGTTCGGGTAACATAAATAAAAATAATCAGGTAGTTAATCGGGTTCGGGTTCGAGTATCTCAAATTTAACGGGTACCCGACCCGTTTACATTCCTATCTTCAGTAAGTTACAGCTTTGGCCCGCTCCATCACATGACAACTTCAGCCACTCAAGCTTTGATCCACGTTTTAGCTCACAAATTTCATCTCATGCACATTATTGAAAGGAAGCAAACCCATCTCGTTCAGTTGAACCACTTCAAACGAACTCAATGTTGGATTATGCCTTTAGAACCATTCATTAGATGATTGACTTTGGCATTTTTATGTATCATGACATTTTATTATAGCTCATTATTATATTTGTCTTATAACTGCGTAATGTAATCTTATATGATAATGTCCTTAGAATAGTAATAACACACTATTCTTAAAATATCCCTAGTCAAGTATTATTGTGAACAAGGATAACAATGATACGATAAGACTAGTATGTGGATGACTGATGACCATTGTCATGGATATAGGATATCGAGTCATCACATAGGTACATGTTAGAGAACTATGTACTGGATCGATCCTCCATGAGAACGCTACATGGATTGTTATATGAGTGTCATAAGCGATTCTCATAGTGATGATGGTGTATGTGATCCTTTGACTTGAGATCATCAGAGATCCCAACATAGAGAATTGCATACTTTAATGCTGCTAGATGTCATTCGTAACAGGATGGACTATAAAGGTAGTAATTGGGTATGCCTTGATCTATGTAGAGGGATGTTGAGTGATCGAGATAGGATTTATCCCTCTTATATAACAAGAGTGATGTCTTGGGCCCTTTGATAGAGTGAGACTAAGAAATGCATGGCCATGCTCGAATAAGTCAATATGAGATATTGATTTTATTTGTTTAATTAGTCTACTCAGGAATCAAGAAACGCTGATTAGACTATAAAAGTGTGACACATTCCATGACTTGTGTCTAATCAAGACATCAAAGGATAAAGGGATTAGACTACACGGTAACATCTATCATGAGTAAGGTTATGTCGAGTCATTGACATTCTCGTTACATGGGTAGCAATGATGTGTTGCTAGATACCGCTCATTGCCTATGACAATTTTGTCATTGCCATTGTTTTGAGAACCTATTGGGTCGCACACTTAGAACGGATCAATGAGGAGCTTAATTAATCCTATTCTGAATTGGATTAAGGATATATCTAATCCTATTCTGAATTGGATTAAGGATATAGTTAATCCTATTCTAAGTAGGATTAGAGTTCTGTTTGGCAGTAAATTTTAGGGTAAAATTTACTGCCTATAAAAGGATGTTTTTCTAAAACAGAGCTGCACAAAAAAAAACAGAAAAAAAGGTATTCTTTTAATCGAAGCTAGCAATTCGATTATAAGGAATCAAAAACGCTCTTTAAGGCTTCTAATCGTGAGACGTTCAAGAGTCGTGAGATCCGTTCGTGTGGATACCATAGAGGCAGGAACGAAAAGTTGTTGCTTTTGACTCGACCAACGACAGAAATCAGAGAAAACGTTAGATAAAATCTCGAAACCCTAATCAGGCAACTCTCCGAATCGATCCTGGTGGAGGCCGAATGATTTAAATTTCGCTGCGTGTTTGTTTCGGTTTCCTTCACTCAAAGCCCATCAAAGTTTGTCGACAGGTTCGGTTCGGCCTTGATTCTTTTAACAATTTGAAGAAAACAGTAAGTGCATCAAATGGCCTCATTATATTTTCATAAACCTTTTTCTTTAAGAGTTTGTATATGATATACTTACAGTATATAGTTTCTATACACTGTCAATGTATCAGAGGTTGACACTTCATCAATAGGGCCTTATGGGCAAATTAAAAAAATTTATTTATATTTGCATATAAGGGCCTATTGATGAGGTGTCAATCTCTGGTGCATTGACAGTGCATAGAAACTATACACTGTCAATGCATCATATATAAATCCTTTCTTTAATGCTTAATTTAGACGTGTGGTTTCTTTCTATTCTCATATACCTTTTACTTTAATGTTTGGTTTAGAGTAATTCATATAGAGGTAAGAAAGCTAAAATAAAGATATAGATATAAAAGAATGTTAAAAAAGTAATGAATAAATAATTAATCTCTATATAATAAACTTCGAGAATAAAACAATACAATTTTGATAATGAAACTTTGAAGTATCACGAATGGTTTACGTTTCAAGAATTCTTAAGTGAGAATGTTTTCCATGGATTTCGCCAAAATGATGAAAAATTCACGGAAGACGTTCAATATAAAAAAACAATCATAAAATAATATATGTAAAAAAATATATTGTAAATTTATAATTTTATTATTTATAAATTAAAATTATCTTGATGATGGAATTTAAAGTGTCATGAATGGTTGATATTTTTTAAATTCTTAAGTGAGAACGATTTCTTTAGATTTCCCTAAAATGATGAAAAATCTAAAAGTACTTGTTCAATATATTTATTTATAAAAAATATAACAAAATAATAATTAAATTAAATTAAACTAAGCAAAAAAATATATTACAATAATAGAATTAGGAAAATATAAATCAAATGATAATTAAAGAGATAATATTAGAAATTAATTACAATAATAAAGATTAGGAAAATTATAAATTAAATAATAATTAGCAAGATAATATTAGAAATAAAGATTAAATTTAAAACAAATCTTGGAAAAAGTGTTTAATGAATCCAACAATGAAGTCTCTCCGAAAAGACGAATAGGATTTTTTGGATACCTTGAGATGAGGAAAAATTCTTAAGAGTTCTACCAGAATGATGGAGAACACTTGAGAATTTGCCCAATATTTAAATAATAAACCTAATAAAGACCATTGAATCAAAATTCTAAAAATCATAAAATTAATTGATACCGTTTAAAATAGGCGTCATTGGGGTGCAAATCCTTCCCCATGCATAACCAAACTCCCGAACCTTAAACTTAAAATGTAGACCAATCCATAGAGTCATTTAGGTTGTTGGCTCTTATAGGCAATACCGAGAGGGGGGGTGAATCGGTTCTTAGCTAGCCTTAAGCCCGTTTTTCGATTCTTCTAAATTCTCTAGCCTATATGAATATTTTCTTAGTTCTCTAAGCTACTCAAGCATGCAATATAAATTCAATTCAATAAGCACAATATAATTGCAAGTAAAGAGAGTAGGGAAAGAGAGATTTACACAAGCGATTTATAGAGGTTCGGCTACCTTGCCTACGTCTTCTACCTTGAGACGCTCCCAAGGATTTTCTCCAAATCCACTATCTTGAATTTGTTACACTCCCTCTTTTTCTAGGCTAAAGAGAAACCTCTCTCTTTTTCAAGGCTCAAGAGAAACCTCCCTCTTTTTCTAAGGCTTAAGAGAAACCTCCCTCTTTTTCTAAGGCTTAAGAAAAACCTCCCCTTTACAAGGAATGATTGATTTACAAATAATGTAATCAAGGAAAGGCCTCTAGGTAGGCAAATGATTATAGAAATTAAGCACAAGGAAAAAGCCTATACAATATTTGTGCTAAACAATACAAGAGATAAGAGAATGATAGAAGATGAAGACTTTGGAGCTCTTGATTTGTTGTTTGAGGCTTGAGGATTTGAGGAATATGTGTTATGGAGTTGCTGAGTAGTTCCCCTTGCTTTCTTTAGCTTCTAAGCGTCTATTTATAGTCCCTTGGATGTATTCTAGCTGTTGGGTGGAACCAAATCTCGGATATTACCGTTGTCTCACAAAAACTAGCCGTTATAGGCTATTTTCGAGCAAAGGGATCGATCCCTTTCCATAGGGGATTGATCCCTTTTGTCCAGAATCTTGATTCTGGGTTTCAGAGACTTGGGAAGACTTTCTGCCAAAAAGGGATCGATCCTGCTACAGTGAGGATCGATCCTTTTCTTCTAGAGGGCATTTTTCCTACACTTTTGGGTTAGAAATGATATGACCTTTGATCCTAATTCAACCCAAAACATTTATAAGCTTTAAGGGAGTTTTTCTTGACTTTCTCAAATGAAAATATTGTCCAAGAAATCATCAAGTGATTTTCTAAAATATTCAAAACATTTATAAAGTGTTAAGACCAATAAGAGTATGCATCATTAAATCATGGTCTTAATGTTTGATATGAACACTTGAAATGTTTTGAGAAAATCATGTGTGATAAGGCAAATTTACAATATGAATTAAAACATTAAAACTTACTTAAGTTTTTGTCATTTCAAAATATATATTGCAATTTAAAGCTAACAATCTCCCCCTTTTTGATATGACAAAACTTAATGTAAATTTGCTTTGAAAATTCTTTGATAAAATACTCCCTCTCAAATAAAGCAGGATTTTATAAAGCTCCCCCTTAATATAAGCATGGGTTTTCAAAAAGAATTTTCAAACTATTTTTCCCCCATTATCTCTCCCCCTTTATATCTCTCCCTTTTAATATCTATCTCTCCCCCTTTTTGTCATAGCAAAAAGAAGGAAAAATAATAAAAAATATGCTCCCCCTAAAATCATGGCTATGTGAGAATAAATAAATATGCTCCATCCAACAAGAAACATGTTAGTACATGGGACTCATAGCAGAAATTAATAAGTCAATTGTTCATAAAGAGTATGAAATATTCATGCAAAGAACATGACTTATGATCCTATACCAATTGTTTATAAATAATTTTGCAAGAAGTTCACAATTGGTAATTAATGAAGCAAGTTGTTTATAAATTATCTATTAAGTTTTATAACTTGCTTATTTCAATGCTATCAAGCACTTAAGTATATCAATTGTTCTCTTAAGTCTAACTAAGGTGCATGGCAATACATCATGATTATGAGCTAACATTAAATGACATATCATATTCATGAGCTCATAAATCATTTTCAAGAATTATTGTGCCTAGAATTAAGTCATATATCAATTAAATACAAATTCTAGCACAAAAGTGTTTCATGCAAAAGTGTCTTATATGAATTCTTCCATATTTGTCATTTCAATCTAAGAAGCACAAGAAAAATTGTCAATTTAAAGCTCATACCAATTGGCAATTTAGTTTTGGCCTACTAATTATTGAAAATATGGTTACCAATGATATTAATTGTTATTTCAATCTAAATACCAATTGTTACTAATGGTTGATTTAGGCATTTTGCATGAATCCAATATTTATGCGTAGTGTGTTCATGTCAAGAAAATACTCATTCTAAATATGCAAGAACACAATCACACATCATCAAATATGCATATGGATCAATTAATCATTAGCACACTATCATAGAGTATTAATCCATATTCATATTCACAACATTATACCACATGGAAGATACAAAAATTCAAGGAATTCAAGCAAACACATTTTCTTCCATGGTTTCAAGCACAAAAATCCTATGCTCATTTTCCAATTCAAATCCTTAACTAATTATGAGCAAGGAAAAATTCAAAATTACCATTTTAATCAATTAAGAGCCATATCCCTAGTTGTTATCATCATTTAACGTTCTAGAGGGTATATGCTATTTTAACTAAAATGGCTTCACCTAAGTGAATCAATATTATCAAGCTAAAACGTATTTTATCATCAAAATCCATAAGCTATGAGTGAGATTAAGCACATAATATCATGAAATAACTATTCTCATCTCATAGGCATGATTATTGATTCAACTTAAGCAAACATGCATGTTCATCATCAAAACAATCAATGTTTATTGCATGTGTATCAATTTTTGGTGTTATCATTAAAGCTCAAGTTCTTTAATAATTTGGTCATAAGAGAAGTTTAAGTTCATGGATGATAAATTTTCATGTAACTCAACATTTATGATTCATTTATCATCACTAATTATAGGCCAATGACTATTACCAATTGTTGAATTTACATTTGGAATCAATTCTTAAGGTCAAGTTTTAATTATTCTTCCACTAGATGTATAATTATCATGAAACCTAGAGTGGAGTAGTTGAGTCAAGCTAATACACATAATCCTATAAGCATGCTTGACTAAGATGAACAAGAGATATGAAAAACACTCATTATGCACAAGTTCATCAAATTCTCAAATATATCCATAAATTCTTGAAATATTTCTCAAAATTATGTTTAAGAATTCATTGAAAGTATATTTTAAGATTATTTCAAGATTTATGTAATTCAAGACCATCTTTAATGAGAAAACTGGTTTTGCACTTGTGAGCTCAAGAAAAATGATATTGATTGTTGAAAGTGATACCATTTGTTGGAAATGATATTAATTGATGAAGTTGAGGCATGACATCAATGATAAATGAATTTTCATAGTTTAAAGATCATCAAAAAGAAGTTAAAACAGTGAATTTAAAGTTGAGAAGAAAGAAGATATCAAGAAAGTGAAAAATCCTTCTCAAATTCGGTTGAAAAAGTGCAGAAAAGCCCTTTTTGGCTTGGGGGGATCGATCCCTTTGGGAGGGGGATCGATCCCTTAAGTCCAGAATGCAGATTTCCTGCATTCTGCTCAAAGGGGATCGATCCTACTTGCTAAGGGATCGATCCCTCATCCTGTTTCTGCAGTTTTTGACAGAAAATCCAACCTTTGAGGTGCCCAAACTTTGTTTTTGAGTAATTTAAGTCCAAGTAAAGGTTTAAACATTTGTAAAACATGATTTTGGACTTGTATGAATGAAAAATCTGAATGAAAAACCATTTTATAAAAGATTTTGCAATTTTGGAAGAATTTACACAATAAAATGCATTTTTGGCCTCAAAGGATGTCATTTTGAGAGTTAAGCATATTTTGACAAAACTCAAGCATTGGAAACCACAAATATGTCAAAACAAACTTGTTCACATAGGTTTTAAGCACATATATCATCAAATCATCATACTTGTGAACATTATGCCATGATTTCCAACATACAAGTTCTTCATTAATGCATATGACATGGCATTTTGCATATATGACATATTTGGCAATTTGAGGCAAGTAAATACATTATTAACACATAGAAAACTTGCTCAAAAAACAGAGATCCAATGAACATTTCAAAATCACTAAACATGCTTTTCATTCAATAATCCAATGCCTCAAGAATCATCCATCAACCAATCAACAATCATTCAACATGCCTTTTCTTTATTCATACAACTCACAATGCACCAAGAATCATTAACACATTTTCTCATCAAAGCACAACTAATCAAATAAAAATTTTAAGGAGTAAGGAATTAAGCTTACAATACTCCTTTGCTAGAGAATGCTTTGGCTTGAATTGTTGAATCCACCTTAGGCCTTTCTTGAAGGATTGTTGTGACCTTACCAAGGATGGATTTCCACGCTCTTCCTCTTTCTCATTGGCATAAACAATCTCCATGGGAGGTGTGTAGAGCATTTGAACTCCATTGTTTCTTTGTATTTTCATGCTCTAACACTCCTACAACAAACAAATTCAAGCATGCTTTGGTACCCAAATTTTCTTGGTTCCATGAGAGTTAGTGCAAATAATTTTTGATCCTTTTGGGATCCATTTCAAGCTCAAATCATAATTGTTTATTGCATGCTTTGGCACCCACATTTTTCTAACCACTCTTCCTCTAAATGTTGTTTTCCTATAAGTGCATGCTTGTGAAGAGTGTCCTATTCTATTGCAAAGTGAACATGTGAGAGATAAATCATGCATAGTATTTTTGCTCACAAAGAAATTCTTAAGATGAGTTTCTTTATGTATTGCATTATATCCTAACCCATCTTTATCAAAGAAAGCTCTTTGGGTCTCAAGCATATGATCTAATTTTTGTTGACCCATATAGAATCTAGAAAATGAATTATGCAAATTTAAGTTCTTTTTATTTACTTCATCAATTTCTAGATTTGCTTCTTCTAATTTCTTTTCAAAATCAAGCTTGACATTCAATAACTCATCATTTTCCATTTCTAGTTTTGTAATCATTTTCTTGTATTTTGAATTCATGCATTCAAATTCACTAGCTAGCTCATCAAAAGCATTTTGTAAATCATTATAAGAATGGTCATTGCATTCACTAGAGCTAGGTGTCTCCTTTTCATCCTCAATAGTCAAAGAGCTAGGATTTGCCAATTTATCTTTAATATCTTCTAATTTCTTTTCTAGCTCTAATTTCACCTTGGTGAGTTCATCATTCTTTGAGCCTAGATCTTTTATTTTCTCCTCCAACTCAACATTAGTATTTATCAAAATTTCATTCTCTTTTCTAAATTTATTTAACTTTTTGTTATATTTTGCATGCATTGATTTATATTCATCACTTAGCTCATTAAATGCATCTTGAAGCTCATCAAATGAATATTCTTCTAAAGTTTGTGAGCTACTCTCAAAATCATCACCTAGAGCCATTTATGATCGTTTTGCTCGATAGAGGTTAGTCTAAATCAATCTCGAGCCCAAACTCTGATACCAATTGTTGGCTCTTATAGGCAATACCGAGAGAGGGGTGAATCGGTTCTTAGCTAGCCTTAAGCCCGTTTTTCGATTCTTCTAAATTCTCTAGCCTATATGAATATTTTCTTAGTTCTCTAAGCTACTCAAGCATGCAATATAAATTCAATTCAATAAGCACAATATAATTGCAAGTAAAGAGAGTAGGGAAAGAGAGATTTACACAAGCGATTTATAGAGGTTCGGCTACCTTGCCTACGTCCTCTACCTTGAGACGCTCCTAAGGATTTTCTCCAAATCCACTATCTTGAATTTGTTACACTCCCTCTTTTTCTAGGCTAAAGAGAAACCTCTCTCTTTTTCTAGACTCAAGAGAAACCTCTCTCTTTTTCAAGGCTCAAGAGAAACCTCCCTCTTTTTCTAAGGCTTAAGAGAAACCTCCCTCTTTTTCTAAGGCTTAAGAAAAACCTCCCCTTTACAAGGAATGATTGATTTACAAATAATGTAATCAAGGAAAGGCCTCTAGGTAGGCAAATGATTACAGAAATTAAGCACAAGGAAAAAGCCTATACAATATTTGTGCTAAACAATACAAGAGATAAGAGAATGATAGAAGACGAAGACTTTGGAGCTCTTGATTTGTTGTTTGAGGCTTGAGGATTTGAGGAATATGTGTTATGGAGTTGCTGAGTAGTTCCCATTGCTTTCTTTAGCTTCTAAGCGTCTATTTATAGTCCCTTGGATGTATTCTAGCCGTTGGGTGGAACCAAATCTCGGATATTACCGTTGTCTCACAAAAACTAGCCGTTATAGGCTATTTTCGAGCAAAGGGATCGATCCCTTTCCATAAGGGATTGATCCCTTTTGTCCAGAATCTTGATTCTGGGTTTCAGGGACCTTGGGAAGACTTTCTGCCAAAAAGGGATCGATCCTGCTACAGTGAGGATCGATCCTTTTCTTCTAGAGGGCATTTTTCCTGCACTTTTGGGTTAGAAATGATATGACCTTTGATCCTAATTCAACCCAAAACATTTATAAGCTTTAAGGGAGTTTTTCTTGACTTTCTCAAATGAAAATATTGTCCAAGAAATCATCAAGTGATTTTCTAAAATATTCAAAACATTTATAAAGTGTTAAGACCAATAAGAGTATGCATCATTAGATCATGGTCTTAATGTTTGATATGAACACTTGAAATGTTTTGAGAAAATCATGTGTGATAAGGCAAATTTACAATATGAATTAAAACATTAAAGCTTACTTAAGTTTTTGTCATTTCAAAATATATATTGCAATTTAAAGCTAACATAGGTGACCAATCACCCTAGGTTAGAATGGTTGATGGTGACTCTTTATATTTAATGTCTAGCGGCCTAGGTCTAGGAAACGTTATGACAAACACATCGATCCAACTTGTCACGAATGTAGGTGGACTCTGTTCTACCTCACTAAAATGTATAACAAAACCCTACGAAACTAAGATCATGAAGATCACATGCCTCGAAAGTATATCGAGAGTATTGCATAAAAGGTTCTCGGCCCAAGCATTTCTTATGATCCCATATGACCAATGTATAATCATGGTATAAGCTTGATCTCATAGCCAAAGACCATAACAAACTCTAAGTATCTTTTCTCCGTGATTGAATAAGTACACCATAATACCCAACAAGTCTCCATATGGCCACTCCATGCTCACCAACAACATTGATATCAATATGATTATCAAAGTAGCTCTGCAGATGTAATTGAACATCTTTGGTCCATAAGATAGCCAGCCTACCCCTAGTCCTAATAGTGTTATCACCAAAGTACACTTGCATGCTATAGATAATTCTTATTCAATCTAGTTTATTAACATGTAATTTAGTCTCAAAGAGAAAAGTTACTTGGGGAGCTTTAAGTTTGATTTCTCAGATAGAGCACGAACTAATCTTGGATTCCCAAGCCTACAATAGCTCCAAGCAAACACTTTCATGGTGATGGGTGAGACTGGTAATTAGTCTCTGCCCTAGTACAAGTAGAAGTCGATACAACCCCAATTCGTTCAACATCCATACAAGGAGATGCCTCATCAGTGGCTTCTTTTTCCCCTACAACAAACAAAAGGGATGGTACCATATACTTAGCAACCTGAGCCAGCCTTTCTTGTGCATTTCGCATTGGCACCTTGTCTATAATATGAGGGTTGGCTGACTTATTAGAGGATGAAGGAACAATCCTAACATGGGATGTCTCTTGAGTAGCAGCCAATTGTCTATTTATTTCAACAACATTTGGACAGATCTTGATAGTTAGGGTAGTTATAGAAACACATCCAAGAAATTTGGAAACAAAACTACCATCATAACTGCTCATCAATTGCAAGAATTCCTAAGAAAATAATTGTTACCGAATTCGGATACCTTCACCACTAGTAGGAGCATGGTGATCAATCCCAGAATGTCGTACAGGTGTGCGAAAATCAGATGCCATGTTGGTAAAAGACCAATGTTGGGAAAAAGTTGTCCTAGATTCTCTATATGAATCAAATATCCTTTAGTTAGTGGAGAGGCCCTCGGCCATGCATCGTATTGTTGGGGAAAAGATTGGCTATCATTGGACAAAGAAACCATACCACATTCTTGATCTATGTGAAAAATCTTTCTGCACTCATAGCAAAAGTTTTGGAGATGCTCATAAGCAATCCTACCCAAAATTATAACCTTCGAGTTTAATACACTAAGAATAATGAATCGGTGTAAGGGCTTCGATCCATCAATAGCCACCCTAACTCAAAGAAGACAACCACCAGCCAAACAAGATACTACATCATCAAATTGTATAAAACAACCAAGCTAAGAACACACACAATTAGACATCATCGGATTAGGATCCCCATTGGTAAACCACACACTTGAATCTAGAAGGGTGCTTCAGTGAAAACAGAATCCTTTGGGTGAAAACTACTATCATAAGCTTTGATAGGATGAGTTGTTTGTCAAAAGACCAGGGTGAGCCTTCAAGAACCCTTTCTTTGTCTCTGATTGTAGAAAACTTGAAGAGGAACAAATTATTGTCTAATATCAAGAATTACAACTCCTAAGACAGTTTCCAAATTACATGCATCGTATTCAACAAAGCATCATTGTTAAAGTTACGGTCAGTATGCAACTTGGCCATAAGGAACAACTCCTTTAAGACATATTTGCATAAAACATTTTTGTGTTAGAATATGTGGTTAGCTTATATATGGTTTAATTCTAGGCACATTCCTTATTGAAAATGGTTTATGTGCCCAATGCATAATCCTTCATCTAAGTTTAACTCATAATCATTATGTATCATCATGCACTTTAGCTGACCTTTAAAGAACAGTTGATATGTCTAAGAGCTTGATAGAATTGAAATGAGCAAGTTATAGAAGTAATAAAAATTTATGAACAACTTGTCTTATTATAATAAATCAGTAATTTCTTAAAAATTATTTATGAACAATTGGTATTAGTATCATGAACAATGTCCTTTGCATGTACAAATACTTCACATTCATTCTTATGTACATTGATTTATTTGTGCTATAACTCCCAATGTACTAATATTTTTATTTTGTTGGTTGGAGCAAAATTGGCCTTATCTTTTAGGGGGAGAAATTTTTTTTTATTTTGTTCATCTTTTTGCTATGACAAAAAGAGGGAGATATAATGGTTTGTAAATTGATTCTGAAAATCATGCTTATATTACATGTGAACATTTGTAAATTGATTTTTCAAAAATCATGCTTTAATTAATGGGGCAATTTTAAAAATCAAAGTAAATTTACATTAGGATTTGTTATATTAAAACAGAAAAGATTGTTAACTTTAAATTGACATATTTTTGAATAACAAACACTTAAGCAAAATTAAATATATGATTCAATTTATAAATTTGCTTAATTATTTGTGATTTTCACACACCATATTAAGAGCTTTTATCAAATATAAGACCATAATTTAATTAATTATTTTTATATTAGTCTTAATCTATTTAGAAAAATGTTTTTGAATATTGTATTAAGTAATTTTTTTATGACTTTATTGAATATATTTCTAGAAAAATACTTGGTAATTTTTGGCTCAATTTCCTGCACTTAAAGTTAAGATATGTTTAAATGAAATTGAAATTGATTATAAACTCATTTCCATAATTAAAATGCCCAAAAATTAAGTTTAAGGAACAAAAGATCGATCCTCCCCTTCATTAGAATCAATCCCCCTTAGGCAAAAAGCCAACTCTCTTGTCCGAGTCAGAGGGATCGATCCCTCTCTTGACAGGATCAATCCCCTAGTATTTACAATGCAAAATTGCAGGCTTTTACAAGGCAAGGATCAATCCCTTTGTGTCTTAAAAGCCTCCAACAACTAGTTTCTTCTGAGGACCAACGGGAAGAATTTGTATTTTGCTCCACCTAGCTTCAACAACAATCAATGGAGTATAAGTAGAAGTTTAGAAGTTCAAGACACTAAGAGATACAATTCCACATCTTCTTTAAGCTTCAAAAATCAACTCTTGTGCTAGAAATTGAACATCTTCTATCATTCACACTTTCAAGTGTTTATTGTTCATAGCAGAAATTGTTATATTCATTCTTAGAGTTAAAACTTGTAATCATCTACCTTCTTAAATGTTATTCTTGATTACAATACTTGTAAACCCATTCATAAAAGAAGAGTGAACCCTTGAGTGATTCATTTAAGTGAGATATTGGGTAGAAAGCTTTTCTTCTTAAGCTATAAAAGGGAAAGGTTGCAAGGTTTGCTATTTGATACCGTAAAAAGTAGCGGTTGTAAGGTTTCTTCCTTGAACCTGGAAAAATGAGCAGTATAAGGTTACTCTTGAGCCTCTGAAAAAGAGTAACAAATTCAATAGTGAATTTTGGAAAAATTTTTAGGAGCGTTTTAAAATAAAGGACATAGGTAAGGTTGTCAAACCTCTATAAATCGTTTGCATACAATTCTCAAACCCTTCACTCTTTATCTACTTGCAATTTAATTGTGTATATTGTATTGTGCGTGAATTGTATGTTAAAATAGCTTAAAGAACTTAAAAACTATAAAATAGACTAGAGAATTTAGAAAACTAAAAAACAAACCTAAGGTTAGTTAAAAACTGATTCAACCCTCTATCAGTTAGGTATTTGAGCCAACACTTTTTATGTTTGGCAAGGGAAAACTATCTTTGGGGTAAGCATTGTTCAAACCTCTAAAATCAACACACATTTGCCATTTTCGACTCGACTTTTTCACCATTACTATAGTAGATAACCAATCTAGATATTTTACCTCCCTTATACATCTTGCCGCCATTAGTTTGTCTACCTCATCTCGAATAGTTTGGATTTGTCACTAGTAAACATTCTTTTCTTTTGGTTGACTAATGTCATAGCTAGGTTTACATTGAGTAAGTGCATGATAACCTTTTTACTCACTCTGAGCATATTGGCCACCAACCATGCAAATACATCAATGTTTTTTTATAAGAACCGTTGAGAGGTAGCCCTCGCTTTCTCAGTTAGTAGAAACTCCACTTTCATAGTCAACTGTGGGTTTTCTTGAGACAAAAGGACCTTCACTATTTGCTTTACTAGCCTCGCCTTATACTTTCCAAGTTCTTCCTTTACATCTAATTCGCCAATAGTCAATCTTTAAGCAACTGATTGGTCAATCATATGAACATCTTGATTCTTTCACTCCTCAATTTCTTTCCAACAAAATCCCACCTACTGGGTTAGTTGGAGAGAAAAGAATGTTGCACTACATTGCACTAGCCCGGTCTGTTTTCAAATACCCCAGCTAGTTAGCATGTGAAATTTGGCTATCAAATTGTATATTATCATGACCATGTGAGTATTCCTTATAAGGGGCCTTTCAAATATCATATTATACGTTAAAGGTTGATCAACCACGAGAATTTGAACACCAATGTCAGCTCATTCTCGCTATCAGTAATTATCACAAGTAAGAAAATAGAGCTTTAACCTTAATTGGCAAATTGGTGAATTCGTAAATTAATTTCACAGATTCAAGGTCTTGCTACATGTATCCCATCTTGGTTACCACACTCCACTGATTAAAACCACTGCACTTCTTATGTTAACCAATATTCTCCATACTTTATCTTGCTTATGAAAGCTTTGGCCACAATTGGATCGTTACTAGAATCTTCCAAATTCTCTAAATCATCACTTTCAAACATCACCTGCTAATCACCCTTAAGGTAGGCTTTTTGACAAGCGCTTCTATGACAATCACACCTCGCAAAGGAATTTTACTCTTAGTTCTATTGGTCGCATTCGCCCCTACAGTCATATTTATAACACCAACCACTAGGTGTTTCCCTATAGCCTTTAATGCCTTATTGTCTTTCTTTCACCTATCTTACCCCTCTCACAGATTTTCTTTCTTTGTTTGGTTAAAGGTTGTCTTGACATGCTGTTTGATGTGATCCTATTATATCAGCTTTTCAATTTCATTCTTAAGTGCTCTGCATTCCTCTATCATGTGCCCAATTTCATAATGATAGTCAAAGTACTCATCTTTTTGTAGCCTTTCTTGTAGGTTTCTTTAGACCTTTTGGCAACTTTTGGAGAATTCCTTCTTTAAAAATTATATAATAGTATTTGGGCTCTTAAAGTATTCAAAGGGTTATTATTTTTGAATTTAGCTCCGTGGCCTCCCATTCCTTTTTCTTTGTTTGCTGAAGTTACTACTTACTTTTAGAAACCTTCCTATTTTGCCTTTGTTTGGACTTCTCTGATCCCTGTATGCACAAGATTGTTCTTGCCTCATTCCTCCCTTTGCCAACTTCAAAACCTATGTTTTGGTGTACTTTTGAGCTCTCTCATACAACTTTGAGAGCTTTTCCAACTTGCTATTTGTCAAGGCATGCTTCAAATACTCATGGTGTACGCTTGATATGAAAGCCTATACGACCCATTCAACATTCAACTCCCTTACTTTTAATGTGGCCGAATTCAAACAGCGAATGTAATCTCTAAGGGTCTTTAAGGCTTTCTGCTTCACTACCATCACAGACTAACAGATGTCCTTTTTGTAGCTCAGTTGCTTAGAAAGTGTGCCATAAACTCTCTACTCAACACTTTAAAATTGGAGATGGATTTAGCTTTCATGGAATAAAACTGTGTTTTGGCATAAGACTTCATTGTAGTAGGAAAGATTATGCACTTTCTTGCGTAAACGCTTGCTACATATCCATGACAATTGTGAAAGGTTCTAAGTGGTCACTAGGTTAAGTTGTTCCATCAAACATCCCTTTTGGCTTCTTTAACTTGGTTGGAAGTACTTTCTGGCAAATGGCCATTGCTAACAGATGACACTTCCTATCAAGTAGGTCAAAATCCCTCCCTTGTTTTTTGCTTTAGATATATGATATTTTGCTTAATAACCTTCGTTTTTCCATCATTATTGGTGGTATGGTTGCTTTTACTAGTGGAGCTGATCTTGATATTGACCTAAAGCTGGCGGGTGCTTTAGTTTGTAAAGCTGAGCTCTTTTGGGGTGCTTTTGATCGCTGCTCTCTCTAGAGTTGAGTAAGAACCTAGGTGCTATGTCACATCCCGATTTCCACTTAATCCTTATGGAAGCCTAATTTGCGAGCTAATTTTTTTTTTATTTCTTACTTCGCATATTCGTTTGGAGGTGACTGTATAGGTCACAATTCAGTTTTAGCGATCCTTGATCACTAAGGTCCCATTTCTATTTCTCTTTAATTGATTCAATTATGATATTCATCTTAAACCATCAAGCACTAGTGATTTATATATACTTTATTATTGCACATATCAACACGATCACCATCTTGAACAACCATCAAATCATTTCATCCTGATAGTAAATAACCTAGCCTACATCCCGGACTTTGTTTATACAACCAATTAAAATATAAGTAAATACACTGTGCCTTACTCAATCTATGTTTATCTAGTGTGCTGAAACCATATACCTGAAACTACACGTGGGAATCACTCCCCATGAGCTTTTCGAGTCAAAAGCATCACGATAGTGATCCTCAATCTGAAAGGGAGGGAAGGAAGAGAGGAGTGAGTCATAAACTTAGTAAGTAACTACAGAAGCAACTTAAAAATCATAACCTGTATCTCTCAGTTTTCAAACTCATAAATCATATACATCTGATAAATCAAATCCGATTTGCTGTAGTATAAAACATGACTGCATTTTAAAAACATACGGAATAGCATCTCAAATCATATAATGCGTAATATAAACCATGTTTAAATCATTCAATTTCAATCATTTCACATATACTATAAAAACAAGTCATATCTAGAGTTTCATATAAAATAAACCATACTCTAGACAACGTTTAACATTTAGTGAGAGACTAGGCATGAATCCCTATTCCGATATCATATCATCTCTAACCCATTGTAGCTATCAATGGGATAGTTTCCCTCGAGGGGCATCTATCTATGATCATAGATCGTCCCAGTCCTACTGATCAGCTGGAAACTGAGGAATGTGTCCACGACTATTGTCGGACAGCCTGGAATAGTCTCATCAGGCAACATGTACATATCACGTATATATAAACGGGGTTCCATGCCACACAAGCAGAATCACTCAATATATATACTCTATGCCACGAAGGCATATGCCATTTAGGCATTTCCATAGGGTACCTATCTCTAAATCAAAATCTCATTCATTTTTCATTTTTTTTTTTGCAAATCCTTTAAGACAAAGCCAATCATCAATCGTTAAAACATCATCATAAATCATACTGTCCAATCGATAAAATAGATCGTAGTACCAAGAGATAAGGCATAGCATCATCAAGATACTTAGAGCTAACACAATAACGATTTACCGTAGCAATCTCCCAAAAAAGGACGCTGCTTATGCATAGACCAATTAACCTAGGTTCATTGATCAGATGACACCAGGACCTGTCCAAACGTAATATACGAGACAAGTCGATCGTTCTCGAGAGCTAGTCATAAAGACACAGTGCTATAAATCAATGGTAACATGAGTGTAAGTGACAGGTACCTATAGGTCCTGGATCGAACATGAGTGAAAACACGCTCAAAGGAATTAATCTTGAGTTCTTCAGGCCCCTTGGGATAAAGCTGTGAGGGTGGAGCTCGCCCAGTGTGGGAGATCGCCCAAAGCGGAAAATACGTTAAGTGAAGTGAGTGTTGGGCGATTGCCACCTCATGAAACGTAAGGGGCGCCAAGGGAGCCACCTCTTGAGTCCCTGAGGGGAGCAAAGTGCTACTCGGCGGGTCCTTACATGCTAGTTGCATAACTCTCTCTTGTGTAACTACCTTGGCATTAAGTTGCTAGATTTGAATTTCTATGTGTTGACAATGGGCTATATATTACTGTGTTGGAACACAAGCTACAGGGATGGGTATAAGAGAGTAACTAATGGCATAGAAAAGTTTAGGGTGACAAGGGCCAGTGTATTTGGTGAGGGACTTGGGGTTTGAATCAATGAAACTTAAGGCAATGATGTAAAAGCCAAAGGCCTAGAGTAAATGTAGTTGGCAACTAGTTCATTGCTGTTGGAAATAAAATTTATGGAGATCGATTTGGGGCAAGAATACTCAGAGGGAGCTAATGGCATGGTGTATAATGGAAATGAGATTAAACATGGTGAACATAAGGCTAAGTACTGCATTGGTGACAATACACCCATCAAGTTCTGAAAGTAAGCAAGATGCTGAAGTTGGGATGTCCATGATGGAATGGTTGGTAGATTTTGGACATATTGGTATTAGTAGGGATTATCAGCCAAGAATAGGTTTGTATGGGTAGAAAAGATGGTCTATGATGGAGTTTAAGGAGTGGCGATTACAATAGCTACCACCTGGCTCATGGTTGGAGTTGTCGATGGGTTGTTTTGGCTGGTTGTTGGAGTGATGGTGATAGTTACAGGTGCAGTATTCGTTGGGAGAGACATGGCTACTGTGGTGGGAACACAAGTTGTAGGGGTGGGTGTGGGAGAGTAATTGGTGGCGTGAAAAGTTTAGTGTGACAAGGGTTGGGGTGTTTGGTGTGAGAGTTGGAGTTTGAATCCTTGAAACTTGAGGCATTGATGTTGGAAAGGATGTAGGAGCCACAATCATTAGAGTAGACGTAGTTGGCTGGTTCCATGCTATTAGAATAGTTTGAACAAAGGTTTGCTTAATGGAAATTGTGGGGATTAGGAGGGGGAAAGAATTGTTAAGGAGAGCTAATCACATTGTGTATGGTGGAAATGAGGCTGAATATGTTGAAAATGAGGCTGAGTACTACATTGGTGACAATGCACCCAACAAGTTCTGAAAGTAACCAGGAAGATAAGGTTCGGATGTCCATGGTGGAATAAACGATAGATTTTGGACATATTGGTATTGGTAGTAGTGGCATAGCAAGAAATTTATGTTAATGGCGTCAATATTATAATATTATATTTTTTTAGTAGAGATCAAGTTAAAATAAAATGTTTAACACATTTATTATTATCGAATAAATAGTTAGACGTTTTTTATTAACTTGAAATATGGTATGCATGATTTACGTAAATAGAACATAAAATTCAAATATCGGATTAAAAAAATATATGAATAGTATAAAAAAATACGAATATAAAACTAAATTTGTCTTACACTAAAATAATTGTATAAGTAGATTCCTTTACATTTTTTTATAATATTTTGTTATTAAATACAATATTGACAAACTTAAATGTAGAAAAAAAAACATTCCACAATGTAATATATAATTAAAAAAATAAACATTTTCTTACAATTGATTCATTATGAAAATCTATCTTAATGATTACAATAACAATGTTACATAAAACTCTTTTCTATGCCAATTAAAATGCCAGAAAACAATGTGAGTAGATGGATGATACACTATTTTATTTGTTACTGTTATAATGAGATTACATTTGTACTATATATCAAATAATTATCTATGTATAAAATAACTATTACATAACGTGCAACAAACCAATCATTTATAAATTGAATCAAACTCGCATATAATAGGTACTACAAAGATAATTAAAAAGAAAATTTATAAGTGAAAAGTGTGATAACAACAAAATGAAGAGAGAATTATAATAAGAAATAAAAAAATAATTCAATATTAAAAATAAGGCTAAAAATATAATTAGTAAAAAATAATAATAGAACTATACATGCTAAAGTTTTTTTCAAACTCACAAGTTAAAATTATACTCAAAGTGAAAGAAAATTATTAAAATTTTCTAAACTCAAAGTCCTCGACCCTTTTATGTACTTACCTAGGCAATCTTCGATCTTGTGTCTAGGAGGTGATGCTTAGACCTCGAGTCTTTTGCTCCCAATTGCTATTGTGGAATGTCGGAAGACGTCCACTGTCAACCTCTGTTGGTTTTGTTATCTGGTTACGTTTGGGAAATCGCCTTCGTTTAGTTGCTTCCTAGTTGCGATATTGGAGCGCTAGACTTTAAAGCGAGCAAAGTAGGCTGATACTTTTGGGTTTTGATGGTTGTTGGACTCATCATTGGACGGGCTGGGCTACCAGACTCGGCCCAGTGGTTTTGGCCCGAATGTACATTGGCTCAAAAACGATAAAATTCGTTGCAGTAGCTTAGCTTCACCTCTTAACTTTATCGTACTCATGGAGTATCTACAGTCTAAGGAGGCCACAAGAACCGACTCTGATGGCGATTCTCTGTTTCATAACGTTCCTCCAGCTCCTGATATTCCAGTCTATGCGGTACTGTCTTATTATTCTTTTCCAAGTAAAATTATACCAAATTCTTACTGATTGTTTTACTGCTTAGTCAATGGATTGTGTCCAATACTCTACAGTAAAATTATACCAAATTCTTAGTGCTTAGTCAATGGATTGTGTCCAATAATCTACAGTTCTGTGTATAAAGTCAAAAAGTTTAAGTTCATTCACAGCAAGTACTGGATTAGGAACTGAAAAGTCCAATCTGGTTAAAGATCGTTTCAATTCTTCAACTGGGCTTTGACTCTCTGCTCCAAAATTGTCCTTAATCTGTCTTTGTCTATCTTTTTTGATGAACTTATTTCAAAATTGATTCTTGTGTGGCCAAGGTCTAATTGACCCTGATTGTGAGAAGGTATACCAAATGTCAAACAAGGGTTAGAAAAACAAGTCAATTGGATGTGAAATTTTTGAAATAAATCTACCTTAATAAAATTTAGATTGGTTTTATTAAAATTATAGGAAGCCAATTACTCTAGCATTCTGAGCATCGTCCGGTAACAGAAGTTTTCTAGTAAGTTAATAGTCAACATTGTGTCTTGCCTTTATCTTTTTTACTTCTCTTTCTTTGTGTTGTTTGTTGCTTGAAGAATTAAGATGTTCTTTTCCTTTTAATGTTGTTATATTGTATGAAAAAGATAACAGTTGCTTACAACAAGGACCCCAGCCCGGATAAGCTGCATTTGGGCGTTGGTGTTTATCGAACAGAGGTGAGCATTTGTTACTTTTGCCAATTTTATTGATTTTTTTTGCCCACATAGACTGCTTCAAGTATACTTCTAGATGGAATACTCATATGATATAGGGTTGCCTTTTTCATCCAAATTGTTTATTTATCTATACATTTCAAGATTTTGGCATGCTGCCAAAGAATGCGCTTTTCTATCTTGGGTTAGTCTTTGCACATCATATGATCATTCCTGCAACCACCTTCTCATCTGTAAAATGAAGCCATGATATTGTTGCAAGGCTTGTTCCTTCAGGTATCATATTTAGTCAACTAAAAATACCTTCCTTAGCATTCAGTTGCATTAGGCTGTTGCTGCAGGTCACTAGCTACTATAATTATGGATAAATATTAGAAAGTAACTTTCATGAGCATTTCTTTATACCACAATGATGGTGTTTCTTTGATTTGAAACAATTTTCTGAACGGGCTTTGTTTATGGGATTTCAGGAAGGAAAATGCCATACACTGAATGTTGTTAGACAAGTGGAGCAAACACTAGCTAACGACCTGTAGGTAATTTGTTATTATTTTTTCCATCAGAACTTTCCTTGAGTTGTGACTAAACTCTAATTTATCTGATACTTAGGTCTGCTGATAAGGAGTATCTTCCTATAACTGGAATGGCAGAATTTAATAAATTAAGTGCTGAGCTCTTATTTGGCTTTGGCAGGTAGAAAAATACTAGCCTGGTTTAGAATTTATTAGATCAAGTTTCCCATCTCAATCAAAAGAAAGAAATTTTAAAAATTTAAAATACAGATTGTAAGGTTGTGTATCATTCGGCAAGTTTGCAGTTTGTATATTCGATCTTAAAATTTTATCAGTCTCTGTTGCTATTAGGTTATTTCATGAACTTTTATTCTGGCTTCTTTAGACTCTGATTTTACCTGAAGGTGTTTTTCTGTTGCTGGCTGCTTACATCATTGCTTTGAAAAAGCCCTGCCATCACGGAAAATAGAGTGACTACTGTCCAGTGTGTGTCTGGCTGTGGCGCATTGAGTCTTGGAGCTGAATTTTTATCAAAACATTATCACCAAGTAAATGACTTACCTGTTGTTCCTTTATGCCTTATGATTGGACTGTTTAACCTTACTGTCCACCTTGTTCCGCAGCATGTGGTTTACCTTCCTGAGCCAACGTACGGAAATCATCCAAATTTGTTATCTGCAGAAGGCCTTTCTTTGAAGACTTATCGGTATTATGATCCAAAAACACATGGGCTAGACTTTCAAGGTGTACTTCATTTGGAACAATTTCCAGTTTCTTCTTGCACGCTGCAATTCAATTTGGACCACCAGTTCTATATATCATTTTATTATAAGTTTAAGCTGATTATTTATCTAAATTTGGATATTCTATGCAAGATGTACGTAGTTTTATTCTACCGTCAGTTGCATTTTACTGAACAACAATTTATTCCGATATGGTTACACCATTTATCTTCCAAAGTACTTTATACTGAAAATGATTATCTTCACTGTTCTCATGGATTTAGATAATTCATCTTGGTTGTGATAGGGCTTCTGGAAGATCTTGGCTCCGCCTCAACCGGAGCCATTGTGCTTTTCCAAGCAAGTGGTCATAATCCTACTGGTGTTGATCCAACTTGTCAGCAGTGGGAGCAGATCAGGCAGTTAGTGAGACTGAGAGGCTTATTGCCTTTATTTGACTGTGCTTATCAGGTAAGAAGCTATTTAATATATTTACTGCTTTAGGTTTTTACTCGAACCTCATTCAATGATTGATGGACTGCTTGTAGGGTCTGGTAAGTGGAAGTCTAGATGCTGATGCACAGTCCATTCGCATGTTTGTTTGTGATAGTGGTGAATGCCTTGTAGCTCAATCATATTCAAAAACTATGGGACTGTACGGTGAACGCGTTGGTTCACTTAGCATTGTAAGATACTATGATAAATCTTTTAACTGTTAATATCTATCTCCATGTCATATGTCACCATGGACATGTTCACATTATTTTCTTTTTCCCAAGAATCAAATGCGTTTCTTATACCAGAACAAGATTGTTCAATATATCTGCATATTTGTCACTATTATGGTTATCATAATTTTGGTTTAGGTTTGCAAGACAGCTGATGTGGCAAGGCGAGTTGAGAGCCAGCTCAGACTTGTGATCAGACCCTCTTATTCAAACCCCCCCATTCATGGTGCAGCCATTGTTACTGCAATTCTGAAGGATAGGTAATACATTATTGAGTTGTAGACTTTTAGTTACTCAGTGCCTGCCTTGTGAATGTGGAAGCAGTATTTTAAAGTTATGAATTCTTGTTTCCTGTGAGAAGAGATAGGGAAAAAAAAGGGGACACCACACACACACACACATCCAATTGAGTAGTTCTGAGATAACAAATTAGAGTTAGGCGAATCTGAGAATGTATATGAGAGTAATCTTTTTCTGGTAGCAATATGAATAAATCTTGTGATCATTAAAAGTATGATCTATGGTAGACTCTGGTGCACCCCCTATTTTGAAACTTTTGATCTCAACGGTGTTAGAAATGATTAACCTAACATAGAATTCATTTTCCAAACTATGCCTTTTTTAAATTTGTTAATTCTTTACCTAAGGGATTTGTACAAGGAATGGACCACTGAATTGAAGGCAATGAACGATCGTCTTGCCAAAGTACGCCAGCAACTCTATGATGCTTTATGCAACAGAGGTAGTCCTTTATAATTCGTCAATTCTTTACCTGTATGTATTGACCATTTGATAAAAAAAAAACAAATTCTTGTGAAAACTCTATCGGAGAAAACAGAAAGTAGGATGAGTTGCTTTTAATCATTCAACTCTAAACAACAGCCAACTTTTTGGCTGATTTGGCTCAGCATTGCATGTCTGTGGATATCCTTTTCTTTTTGTGGCAGGTACTCCAGGTGACTGGAGCCATATTATCCGACAGGTTGGAATGTATACTTTCACTGGACTGAAGGAGGAGCAAATCGACTTTCTGACTAAAGAATACCACATCTACATGTCACCTGATGGGTAAGAATGTTCATCTGCTCCTTTACTGTTCATAGCTTTCTGTTCTCTTTCTTCCCTTTCAGTCATGTACAAATGTAGTTAACATTCGTCCTGCTTCAGTCAAATGTTAGGCTCAACCCATCTTAGACATACTCACTTTTTTGTATTAATACATGAAGCAGTAATCTTTCATGAAGTCTCCTCATCAATCATCAGCTGCCTCTGGTGAACAGAGAAATATGTTGTATGACTTACTCAGCTTAGTTGAATTATTAACCTGCAGGAGGATAAACATGGGAGGACTAAGTTCAAAGGCAGTTCCATATCTTGCAGATGCAATACATGATGCAGTTACTCTTTCTCTCTAAAACCTAAATCAATCACCGCCATTTTTCTTTTCATTTCTTCTCTTTTTATTCATCATCTAAGCAGCCTAGCCTACATGATGACATAATTGTTTCAAGTTACCCAACTTTTATGGATTCTTATACTGTAATGTATCATGTATGAAACAAACAAAGAAAAGGTTTCATTTTTCTTAAGAAACAATGCTGGGTACGTCTGTTAACGTTGTGTCGCATATGAATAATTAAAGTTGTGACACGTTCATCTTCAGACATCCAAATACGCAAATGCAAATTGTCATTTTCTTTGATTTGACTTAGAGAAATGGGTCTAATGGTCATATTTTATCAAAAATGAAGATTCTGGAAGAGTGGTATTTTTTTCATGTCAAAACTTTTATAGTGTGTTCGGGTAAGAAATTTTAAAATTTTAAAGAATTTTAAAATGTAAACATTTTAAAATTAGTTATTCGAAATAGTGGCACTTGTAATTATGTTGTTTGGATAAATATTCTTAAAAAAGAAATTTTGACTATTAGAATTAGATAAAATAAAAATAATTATAAAATAAAAATAATGATATCAAATATAAAAAAGAAAAATATAAAATAAAATGTGCAATATGAGTATCTTTAGAATTGTAAAAATGTATAAATATTATTGATAATATGAAAATATATATGTTATATTTAAAAAAAATAATGTTGTTTCTGTATTTAATTGTGAGTTGTATATAATATTGTATGAATAGTTTTAAAGGAAATTTGAAAGAACACTTATGTAAAACTATTTTCAATAACGAATTTGATATACTCAATTTCTTTCTCGAAATTCTTATAAAATTTTAAAATTTTTTAAATTTTTTTGACAAATAAGAAAATTGAATTTTGAACTTTTAAATATCTTAATAGAAATAAATTTTCTTTTGAAATCTCTCATCCAACTACACCCTTATATTTTCTTATTTGACAAAAAAAAAGTGAAGAATTTCAAAATTTACGAGAAATTTTATAGATGAATTTGAAATATTCAAATTTTCTCTTGAAAATCTATTTAAAGATATGGTATTTCAAAATTCTTTCAAAACTTTTCTTATTTTATTACACATGATCTATTATTAAATAAAAAATTAAAAAATTATTTTATTTATATATAATATATAATATGTAATTTTTATTTTTATTTTTATATTATTAATAATATCTATATATTTTTACAAATATAATAATATGCATATTGCATTTTTTTGGTATTTTTTCTTATATATAATTTTATTCTTTTTTATAATTATTTTTTATCTCATCAAATTTTAATATTCAAAAATTATTTTTAAAAAATATTTGTCTAAACAAAACAATTGTAATTATTAATATTTTAAATTGATCCAGTTTAAAAAACTTTATTTTTAAAATGCGTTAAAATCTTAAAACTTTCATATCATACTTTAATTCTATAAATCATTTATTATTATTATTATTATTATTATTATTATTATTATTATTATTATTATTATTTAATTTTACATCCAAGTCAATTTCTAGAAATTGATGAATAATAAAACAAGATTGAGCCGAAAGGATTGAACATTAGTCCCACTTTGACAAACGTGCCAAACCCGACCTCATCTCTTATCTTACAAACCGACGGCCAGTCGGCCACGTAGTTGGCTTTTCCACTAACTGCTTGGAAAGCGCGCGTATTGTCATTAACTGGCTCTGTTTTGTTTTTTAATAAATCTATTAAGGTTTTATATTTATATATATATATATATATATATATATGATACATTAATATTATATGATCTTTATAGATTGTTTATAAATTGAAACTGACATGCACTACACAAATGGTAAATTTATAAGAATAATAATATTAATTTTACTATTAATAATGATATTATAATTATTATTAATTAAATATAATTATTAAATTCAACAGAAACGGAAAGCAGGAGAGTGCACCACAAGCGGGAGATCGCCAAGCACTCTCCTGCAAGCGAGAGGATCCTGCCGCCTGGTGCCTATAATATCTGTTTGAGGTCTTCCGTCTAGCGACAAACTTCTGAGGTCTCTCGCTTAGCGACAGACTTCTGTTGCCTCAAATTGGTCTGTTAGAGTCGTGCTAGAACACAAACTCTTTTAGAAAGATGAAATTGTCCTCCAGGTAATTACTACTCGCCTATAAATAAGCCACAAGTATTATTCTATGACATAATTTTTGACTCCTAACTTTTACGTTTCCTAATACTCAAGAATATTGGACTGACTTAAGCATTGGAGTTCCCTGCGTTCCTCTGACTTTTCCTATCTTGCAGAATCCTTTTGGAGACACGTGGAGAGAAATACAGAGAGCTTATGTCAGCAATTATTCATTGTTGTTTTGTGCAACAACAGAAACTTTATCACTATACAAATTAAAAAAATATCAAGCCTTTAAAAAGATATACAAATAAATTTCTTTTAATTTTTTTATAAAAGTTTATCGATAAGGCATCAATTTTTTGAACATTGATGTGCATAGAAATTATACATTATTAGTGTATGATATATAAATTCATTTTTTAAAGTAAAATATTTACTTTTTTTGGTTGAACTGGGAATATTAACTTGTAAAATATTTATTTTTTAAAATCTTATTATACGTTATTTGGTATTTTAGTACATTAAAAATGAAAAATCTAAAAATCCCAAAGATTACGCTAAGACGACAGTAATGTGCGGTTTACATGAATTTTTTTATCAAACAATAATATTTTCAAAACTTATTTTCAATATACGATGCTTTTAAACTTATTTTTCAAATCATTATAAATTTTGCCATATCAGATTTTATTAACTTTACAATGAATAAAACAGTTTTCATTGTCTTTTAGCTCATTTCCCCTCATTTTTTGTAAAATTTATCTGCAATTTCTTCTTTTCCTTCGTTATCCTCTCTTTAGATTTTTTTTTTTCAGTAAGCTTCAACACTAATTTCTCTATACTAGATAATATAAGACCACCAACTTTTTTACAATGAAAAAAAGTAAGATCTTACCTATGGGTCGTGGCTCAGTTGGTAACGTAGATTGAATTTGTAGAAAAAGCTCTCAAGTTTGACTCACACTAAACACACCTTCGGGAAAGGGTAAAGAGTCTTAACTATGACTAAATCTCGAACATGATTAGTTTTAGATCGTTAAAACGAATGAAGATACATGTGGTTTACACAAAAAAAGTAAGATCTTGTAATACTTTTTTATTAAAGCAATTACGTTCAAAATTTAAAGAACAAATCAAAATAGATCTCTTCAAAAAAACAAAATAACAGCAAAAAATTAATAAAGAAAGCAAATTCCATAATATCTATGTATGTAAAAAATATGAACACAAGAAATTAAGCAAAATTTATTTAAAGAGAGGAAAAAAAAAGGCCAAACTCTAATAAATTGGAAAAAAAATTAAATTATAAAAATGACATGATTAATGAAGCAAATTTTACAAAGATAAAAAAGTTATTTAATATTTTAACAGTGGTGATACTTTCAAAAGAAGTTTTTGAATATCAATTCATAACAATCAAGAATTTATATTATTATAATTTGGCAATTGAATTTATGATCTACAATTATATTATTATTTTAATTTTTATTTCAATTCAAATTTCAAAATAAAAATTTATATATTTTATTAACTTTTAACATAAAGAAAAAAGAATAACTCCTAAAAATTTAAAGGAAAAGTGAGACAATTTCTAAAAATAAAACGGCAGAGAGTTGGAGGTTAAGGATGATTTTTTTTTTTGGAATATAAGGATGGTTAGTTATTAATATAGTAATGACATGTCAAAATATCACATTCCAAAATGTATAATATTTACCATATTATAACACCACACGTAATGATTAGGCTGTCTGCAATGCCTTCATCACTCACTTATGGAAAATAGAAACTACTATTATACTTAAATTAAATCAGTAGTCGACGAGAATATTTACTGCAATATATATATACAATATGTACACGTGTTCTACATCCCCGGTACATGAATTATACAAAGGTAGTACTGTACAACTATGTCTGAAAATATGTAAAAGAAATGCTACCTCTAGGATCCACTAAGTGCTGTCTCGGGGTCAACTACAACGCAGCCAAATCTGTGGAATCACTGAAGATAGTCTGTGGAGTGAGAAAATAAAGGGGTGAGCTAACGCGCTTAGTAAGAGAATTGTATGTAAAACTGATACTATAAAATCTATATGCCAAAAACATTTGCATCCTAATAGCTCACTAAACTCAAAACAGGATGGATACTATAGTTGACTAGAAATACCGAAAAAAGTATGAAAGGTATTTTAGAATACAGTACGTGTCTCGGCTCCTAGAAGCGACTATAGGGAGTAATCGTTTTCTCTTGATATTCAAATCCAAGTAAAACATTAAATATTCACATGATAAAACACTTAAGTGAATAAATAAGGAATTAATATTCCTTTCAACAAATATTCATTTCCACACTTGTAAAATACCATATAATATTTAGTTTAACATGTAGTATATTAAAAGCTCAGTAGCTGCAATTAATTTAGTACCGGCTAAAGGTTCAATGAAAAATACAATCATCAATACAGTATCATGGAGACCAGGTAACACTCTAATTATATCATGCTGTAATAATATCCCGAATAGGGAAAATAATAACACATGAGATCTATGGCCATAGTCTATGGGGTCCACAGTGTGCACTGATCAGATGTCCATCGGGACGCTGATAATATGATCAGTATCTGTCAGCACTAACACGTGACACGTGAGCATATGAGGCCTAACAGTCTCAAAACAGTAAACAAGTGATATAAACACCATTTATGAAATCAATTTCACTAAATATAAGTTCAATCAATCCATAAATATTCATAAAGAAAATATTTTCATCTTATGAATAACAATTAATAAAATATTCATACTGTGGTAATCGTTCCAGAAAATGTTCTAAATATTTATAGAACAGTATAAATCACATGCTAGTACTTTCACATAAATAAAATTCCTTAACAGGAATATTTAAAGATAGTTTTTCGGTAAACTATAAAATTATGCAATTTAATGAATTTCATGGAAACTTCCCAAAATTCCACTTTAGAAAAATACTAGAAATATTTTCTAAATATTCCTATAATTTTCGGCAGAATGACGGCTATTTCTAAGCTAGCCTTTCTGCACGAAAATTACAGTTTATAATTTCAACAACAGCCACAATTCACCAAATTTCACCACTTTCAAAGATAATTTATATCTAAATTATTTTATAAAAATAGTGTGAACCAAACTATGCATTTACAGTATCCCTACGGTTCACACACGCATCCCTTACCTGTAGGATGAAATCTAATCGCTCGATAGCACTACGTACGAATCACCTCTCTCAGGCTGCAATAAAATTCACCCAACACCATTATTCACCATAATTAAAATTCTAATAATTTTTCTTGCACTAAATTCTACTACTTTTTCAGTAGAAAAAATTAAACCGGTATAATTCGCACTGATGCTAAAACCTAACTTCGTCAATTTAGCTCCGAATTGAAATCCGACTTCGCCATCAGTCTTCTTATAATTTCTACAGTCTCTTAACATCCTAACATCATCCATTTAAGCACCATAACCTTCTCCTCTTGCTTGGCCGAAATTGGCCTCTTATTGAATTTGTTGAATTTCAATAAATTTCCACTTGTACTTGTCTTCATATTGCTTATTCATCATTCTAGAATTATTTTTATGCATTAAATACTATAATTTCCTAATATTCTAAGCATGGCCGAAACCCTCTTGAATTGCTTGAAGTTGATTTAGCTAATTTCCAATGAATCTAATGCCATAAACATCTTTAATATACTTGAATCAAAAGATTTCTATCATTGAAATTAAATAAACATAAGGCATGAAGGAAGCTAACCCTTTGACCGAATTTTCCTCTTCACTTTCCTCTTGATTTAGCCACTTAATCAATGGGCTATTGGTTTGGTTTGAGAGAGGAAGATGAGTAGAGCAATTTAGGTAGAAATAGCTTAGTGAAAATATGGTGAAAGTCAAGTATTTTTGGAAGGTTTTAGTTTCTTCTTTTTTATGCTTCCATGGAGGTCACGAGAATGAGGGAGGAAGAAAGCTGCAACAGTGCCGGCAGCAGCTGGAAAAGTAATAAAATAGTTTGTAGATATTTAAAAAATGCTAGGAATTACAAAAATGTCATTAATTATAAGTTTTTCAGTCTCTTTCTTCCGAAATTTCTATAACTAGGCAGTTGAACTCCAAAATTTTATTTTCCATCACCAAAAATTCATATTAAGTGTATTTTGATGAATGGTGGTGATTTAGTTCAGATTTAACCTTTTCGAGAAGGTGAAATTACAAAAATACCCTTATCGGGTAAATCGCGTAAAATTCTAATTTGACTACCGATTCGGTCTATCCATTTACATAACCCAGGACTTATTTTCATGTAGAATATCATTCTTTAATCATTAGATTAAATTCCCATTTATTTTGATATCAATTTACGAAAATGCCACCGAGCTATGTACTTAAGCGTTATTTTCAAATTTGTTTTCATACTCTTCAAAAATAATCTAAATGAGGAAATTTAGACTTAAAATTCTTACCGTATATTTATTAGACCCTCTGTGTATTATTTGTCCGGTCTCACTTCCATCCTGACACTGTAGAACCTATGGGGCCTACCACACTGTACTGACTCGTATCTGCGAAATTCACAGGAAATGAATAGTGTGAGTGTCCTTACATGTGAAACAGTATCGAAATACAAGTTTCTCACACAAAAATTATAAGACATTATGAACCAAAAAAATTATAAGACATTAAGAATTAGAATATTATCTCATATATTGTCAGTGAAGTTTTTTTAACTCAATAAGCAATAATAATATGATAACACATAACTCACTTTATTATTTATTTATTTTTTAATATCTTAAAGAGTTATATTTTTTTTTGTTACAAGAGGAATATTAAATAACTGGGGATGGAGGTGCTTGGATTCGAATCCAAGACTTACAATATGCTACGACTCACCTTTAACTACTAGGCCAATAAGTTGTTGGCTCTTAAAGAGTTATGTGTTATCATCTTAACACTACTTATAAAGTTAAAAATTTTACTAATAGTATATGTGATAATAACCAGTAAAAATTAAGTTAAAAAATACAGTAAATTGGTAAACAAAGTTTTCAACGTAGAAGGATATGGTTAAAAACTCTATTAATTTTTCTAGTTTTAAAATTGGAACGATAATAACAGGAGAGAGAAATAAAAGTGGACCCCACTCAATCAAAGAAAGGATACGTAAGCAGATAGCAGCCACCGTCAGTCGCCGCGTAAGCTTTTTGTTTTCATTTTCCTTTTTATAAATACCAAAAAAACCACAAATAGCAGTTTCCTCAAGAAAAAAAAAAGCGTAAACTAAGCATTCAAACGTATCAACAAGCTAACATGCGCCCCGAGTTTACGTTATCATCTTCTTCGCCGACCGATCGACGGTTAAGCGCTCTGGTCAGACACCTTGCAACCTCATCACCGGTGATCGAGTCTCAAACCAACGTAACGTTTTCTCCCACCTCCGGTTTTCATGGCGACTCTGTTTTCTCTCACGTCGTTCGCGCCCCTGAAGATCCCATTCTCGGAGTATGCTAATAAATCCAATCTTTTTTCTATTTTTTAATCACTCTCAAAATTATTAAGATTTAAGTCGCTACAGTTAGTTTATCCGTACCGTTGGCTCATTAGGTGACCGTTGCATATAACAAAGATCCCAGCCCCGTTAAGTTGAATTTAGGAGTTGGCGCTTATCGAACCGAGGTAATTTTCATTTCTTTTACAGAGATTGGAACTTTTTCCATTGGGGTTTCGAAAAATTTGATCTTTTTATTCTGTTAACAGGAAGGAAAGCCTCTTGTTCTTAATGTGGTAAGAAAAGCAGAGCAAATGTTGGTGAACGACAAGTCACGTGTTAAGGAATATCTTCCCATTGTCGGATTAGCAGATTTTAATAAATTAAGTGCTAAGCTTATTTTTGGAGGTGACAGGTTTGTTAGTTGAATGTCTACTGTTATCAAAGTTCACATTAGTTTTATTGTTTTTATTATGCGATTCGCTTCTCGTCTTTGGGTTTGAATGTAGCCCTGCAATTCGAGAGAATCGGGTTACTACGGTTCAGTGTTTGTCCGGAACCGGTTCACTGAGAGTTGGAGCTGAGTTTTTGGCTAGGCATTATTATCAAGTAAACTTCTTGTTAACTTTACTGTATATTGTCATTATCTTTGGCTAATTTAATTGTAGTAATTCATTTTCATTTTCGACTGTACTACTTGGTTTTGTTTTGCAGCGTACTATATATATTCCACAGCCAACATGGGGAAACCACCCCAAGATTTTCACTCTGTCAGGATTGTCTGTGAAAACTTACCGCTATTATGATCCAGCAACACGCGGATTGAATTTCCAAGGTACGAAAACCAGTACAAATGTGTGAATTCCTCATATCACAATACTGTATTTCAATCTTATAAATTTTCTTCATCATTTATCATCAACTACCCCATAAAATTGTGTACTTTCTATCATTATTGTTGAAGTTGTTGAGATCATTGTTCTTCGTATTTAATTATGCATACCTTGCTTTTGGTTCTTCCTTTTTTTTTTTTGTGTGTGTGTCTGATAAGGATCAGTTAGATTTAGTTTTACTTTTTTTTTCTTTTTGGTTCATAGTTGTACTTGGTTAATTTCTTGATAATATTCTTTTCTTGTGGCTAACAGGGTTATTAGAGGACCTTGGTTCTGCCCCATCTGGATCTATTGTGCTTCTTCATGCCTGTGCTCATAATCCTACCGGTGTTGATCCCACCCTTCAGCAGTGGGAGCAAATTAGGCGTTTGATGAGATCAAAGGCATTGTTACCTTTCTTTGATAGTGCTTATCAGGTAGGTACCAGGTAGAAATTGAATGCCACATTGTGTGTATTACTTTGCATATTGAGAAACTTTAAATAGTTTGAATCATTTCATTGATGAGGAGTTTAATGAAGTTATTTGATATTACTATTATTAGCATTTCAAAGAGGATTAAATTGCTACTTGTTGTTATAGGGTTTTGCTAGTGGAAGTTTGGATGCAGATGCACAGTCGGTTCGCATGTTTGTTGCTGATGGTGGCGAATGCTTTGTAGCTCAGAGTTATGCAAAGAACTTGGGCCTCTATGGGGAACGTGTTGGTGCACTAAGCATTGTAAGACTAAGATTGATGTCTATGAGAATTTATACTAACTAAGTTGCAATTTTTTAATTTATGGTGGCTTTTATTCTTTTTGTGCAAGTAGTGTGTTATCAAGATTTGTCCACCATATTTGTGACCATAGATCAAGTTGTGTATCTTTCTCTGCCTTGTTATTTGTGGACCATATTTGTGACCGTAGATCAAGTTGTGTATCTTTCTCTGCCTTGTTATTTGTGGACCTGCAGTAGGTATTCTGATTGTTTATCACAAATTTCATTGTTAATAGGTCTGCAAGACAGCTGATGTTGCAAGCAGGGTTGAAAGCCAGCTGAAACTTGTCATCCGGCCCATGTTTTCAAATCCACCAATTCATGGTGCATCCATTGTGGCTACCATCCTGAAGGACAGGTATGACCCATTGCCCATGGTTGTCTACATGGATGTTGCCTGCATCATTTAATTTGCAGAAACTCTATCTTGTCTTGTGTGTATGTGTCGAATCTAAGCAACCATTTGTAGGCTAATTTTTAAATGGATTTTGCAGAGTTCAATCACTTATCCTGCTTTAGTATTTTCTTTCTTTTTATCGATTTCATACTCCTAATGGGTGTTCTTTTTTATTTTCACCAACAGGAACATGTACAATGAATGGACTATTGAGTTGAAGGCAATGGCTGACCGTATCATCAGCATGCGGCAGAAGCTTTTTGATGCTTTGCGTGCTAGAGGTCATTCAACTTATTGCTATTTGTTGTGTGTTTTCGTTAGCTATTCTGCTGCTATATTTGCAACAATGTTTATCTGTGTGTGCAAGAGGTCATTTGACTTTTAGGCATGCTTATCTGTTTGTTCCGTTTAAAAAGATTTGTCTTCTAGTTTGCATAAAGGAAATACGTAAACTTAGATAACCTTCAAGAGTTACTTATAGTCAAGGTTCATCCTAGTGTAGATGCTGTTTTCTCACGTGTAGTTTTCTTTTCCATATGGCAGGAACACCCGGTGACTGGAGTCATATTATCAAACAAATTGGAATGTTTACCTTCACTGGACTGAATTCAGAGCAAGTTGCCTTTATGACCAGAGAATACCACATCTACATGACTTCTGATGGGTAAGAAGCTCAATTACTGTAGTCTGTAAAAACCAAAGTACTGAAGTGGGGCTTTGCTTTTAGTTTTGCCTTCTGAACCCTTCACAAATTGGCCCATTTCTCATTTTTGTCAAAAGTTTGCACGTATTGCTTTACTGAAAATTTTACATAGTAAGAACAATTCATAGTAAGAGATTTCATGTTCGAATCCCTGTTAGGTCAATTTTTCTTGAGTCAGCGTCAATCACGCAGCGTTAACGAGGATTAATCTCATATTTAATGTGATATGAAAATACCTCGTGATTTAAAAAAATGGATAATTTTACATATTTTCTCTCTTGTACAGGAGGATTAGCATGGCAGGTCTGAGCTCCAAGACCGTCCCTCATCTTGCTGATGCAATTCATGCCGCCGTTACTTTTATGTCATAGAAATTGGGCACACCACACATCACCGCCTTCCTCATGAATCACAGCGATATAGTGTTTGTTTTTCACTTTTCTGTTCATTCAATAATAATTGTAGCCCTCAAACACAAATAAACTCACTTTTAAACTTTCTTATTTCCCCTTCGGTATACAGCTGCTACATTTGAAATAAAGTAGTTTTCAAATACAAAATCCAGGTCTCTTTACTGCATTTTTTTCTTCTTCAATTCTCATGATTGCTGTAACCATTGGAGGACAACTGGTGAAACTAAAATTCTCCAATAACAATTTGAAAGCAGGACGCCGGAAATGCTTTCTACTTCGATGGGGCAGAAGCATCCGACCATCATACTTTGTCTTTTTGATTTAGTATAAGGGTTTAAGGCGCAGAACCTTGTGACTAGCAAATGAAATAATCCTTGTTATGTCTAACGAAACACCATTTATGAAATTATGACTAGTAAAATATAAGGATAAACTTTATTTTCGTTAATGTTAGAAATATAAATGAGTTAAGCTACTCATAAGCAATTCGAGTTTAACTTGATTCAAGTTTAACTTATTTGTTTTCGAACCGATAAAATTAAAAATTGACAAATCGAGCTTATCAAATCGAACTTAAACGGTTCGAGTATTCTATCAAGTCGAATTCGAATTTCAAAAACCAAATCCTAAAGAATTCAAACCTCAAATTTTCAAATTAAGTAAAATTCAAATCTGATACTAGATCGTCTTAATTCATCTCAATTACATTCCCAAGTAATGCCTGCAGTGTGCGGTGTTGAAGGGTCAACCTAGTAGTTTATTCTTAGGAAAAAAACTCATGATATAACACAAGATCAAGGGCCAGGACCAGGAGGGAGACAACAAAAAGTAAAGATCCGAGGCTTACCAGAATTCCACCACAAACAACTCGTTGGGACACAAGGAAAAAAATGTAGTCCGTAGATCAATCTTTTATCAATTAAATAATTAGATCCATTGCACTTCCGACAACAAATTTAAGAATTTTGAAGGGGAAAAAATGAAAAAGAAAAGAAAAGAAGGACTTACACATATAAACAAATATGACAAAAACTGCAAACACGGGGGGGAGGCTTTTAGCCAAAGGAAACCACTATCTGCAACCTTTCAAAAGATAGGAAGAGGGGCTTGCAATAATACTCATGGAAGTTGAGGACTTCCCATTCTCAGTTCCCTTTGCAGGTGTTCCACATTCACTAAAATCAAGGATCCGGCACTCTGCCTGCAAATAATTGCATACAAAATTTTTAACTACTCGCTCTAAATAACAAAAGAAGAGGATGTTAAACCATGGTTTTCCAGCAATACCAAGATATTTGAAGCCAAATGTGATCCGGTCTCCAATTGATCATTCTCTTTGTCCATGTTTGGATTGTTGGAGCGTCTTCCCTTTAAAATTGATTCTGGAGTTTCATTTCCCAAAATCTCCAAGGCATCAGCATAAGCAGCTGCTGTATGCTCACTTAATTGCTTCATCAACCCAAGGGCATCATAGCTTCTATCCACAGGGCTCATAACATATCCTATGTCCTGGAAATAAAATTCCAATTATTAGGAAGCATAAACTAAAGAAAAAAAAAGTTAAATTCTAAAATCTACCTGAACTTTTGAATTCCAATTATACCTCAATTGTTATTTCTGTGTCAATCCTTGGGCCTGGAACAAAAGAGTTGATAAACCAAGGAGACTTCCATCTTGACGGGGATTCAATACTTCTTTTCAATGGAGTTTCTCCAAATCTGGAAAAATCCACATTAAGCAAGCAACCAATCAATTTATCCTAGCATTTGAAGTAAAAAAAAAGCGCTCTAGACAATCAAGTACACTGAATGGCAAAATATAATGACACAATTAGGAGCAGTGGAATCTTACATATAATTTTCAATACCAGCATCAATCCCAGCATTATCAACCAAATTCTCTAGGGTTGCTGTTGAATTGGTACATTGTACTGTAGCAACAGCAATTGAATGGCCTGCAGTGTCCTTTATTTTCAGAGTAGGAGAGCTAACAACTATGCATGCATTTCCTGATAAGCATTCAGAAGCAAAACCCTGATTTGATATAGCTCCAAAGCTTTTATGATACTGATTTCTTGGAGTTCGCATGCTTGAAGACAATAATGGTCTGTCTGCTTTAGGACCAACACGATCAGGAGAAAATAATAGTAGATCATTTAAATTATGCTCAAGAAGCACTGCCGAAGGCCGTTGGACCTGTCAAAAGTAGAGGAAAAGATTAGTAAATAATAAATAAATTTGATAGTAGATGCAAAAGGGAATATAACAGTAATAAAGAATGAAGAATTAAAACCAAGATTTCCAACATAAGAGGAGAAGATAAAACAGTGTAAGGTGTACATAGAACTATGAAAGTATGAAGCATCATATCCGAGTTAAATAAAACACTCACTAATAGTATGAATTATCATTAGAGAAACTAGTACCAAAAGATTGGCAGGGATTTAATCAGACGGCTGCACCTTAAGCTAGAAAACTAACATCAAAATTAATAAAATAGAAAAAAAAAAAAACTCACAATTTTGTCAGAGGCATTAGCTCTGTCCTTGGTATCAATATTACAGGTTTCCTTTTTTACGTTTCCTTGGGAATTACTTCCTTTAGAATCTTTGTTCTGAGCTTCATCATCTAACAATTGAGTGTGATCTCCCCCATCGTCTTGTTCCCCATCAAATGCTTGACAAAGGTTTCCTTTTTCTTCAACAGAGACACCAGATTTGGTTTTATGTTCACTAGGAGACACCTGAGATGTGTTGCCACCAGTCCCACTCTCATTGAACATAACATCCAATCGAGAGAAATCTTTGGTCAAAGTGGATGTTATGTCAGTTTCCAGCTTTTTGTCAGTTCTTCTTTCTGATAAAGGTGACAATAGATCACGATGGCGTTTCTTCAATATGGAAGGTGTACCAGTAAAAGTTTTGGCAGCACTTTTAAGTACAGCATCAGGACTATCGTCTTGTGATGGTGAATCCCACAACCTAAATGGAGTTATGCAGTTCACAGAAGACATCATCAGTTGGCGAATACCTAGGGGACTATATTCTTGCTGCATGTCACTGCCAGATGGTATAAGATCACAGCTGAAAAATGGAATATCCAAGCTTGGAAATCGAGGAGGCTCATAACATAGACCTCCAAAATCTTGCTCAGCAGGCAAGTTTAACTTATCATTCACAATGGGACAAGTTTGCGTTGTATTTGATTCTGAACTGAAAGTACTCACAGGAACCAACTTCAAAGAATCCTTGTCAAGATATAATTGCTCTTGCAGGTCTGTATTATCAGTATGGTCATCATTAGTGTAGATAAAGGCATCACTTGCATTCTTAGTAAATTCTTGCTCTTGAGTTCCAAAAAGTTGACCATTTAACTGACCGGTCTCTCTTCCATATATAAATCTACCATCCTCAACTGAAAGAAGTGAAGGAGACACAAAAGATTGACAACATGAGGTTGGCAATACTTCAGAAACTGAAAGACAATTAGATTGTGAGGCTGGAGGTCTTCCAGTTTCAGACATTTGATAGTCTGAAGCTTGAGTAGGTGACATATTTGTGCAACCACCCAGCTTAACCATATTAGATCCTCGTGTAAAATTTTCAGAGGCAAAGGATCCATCATTCACAGCCTCTGGGAATAGGACCCTACAACATTCATCATCAGTGATCAACAAATTCTCTGTTTTGTTAGAAGCTCTAACCATATCTGAGAAAGATGTAGGAGGATTTAATCCTACAGAAGTTTGAAATGCAGCACTCATCACTCCACGGCTTTCGCTAGTATCTATGCAGTGAGTTGGTAACCCTGATGATTCTAGCCCCAATTCTAGAGAAGAAATAGTAGGTTCATCTGGTAAAGCAAACTGGTAATCCTCACTCGCAGAGTACCCTCCTTCACAAGGTATTTCTGGAATGAAGAAGTTGGCATCTTCGAAAGATGGGTAATACTCTTCCGAACAAGGTGCTGGACTGAAATTCTTCTCCTTTGCCACACAAGGCAATTCGGTCAAGTGGAATTGCTCTCTTGTATGTACAGCAGCATTATCCAAATCACTTGCAGACTGAGAGCAGCCAATCACAGTCGACTCTTGGCTGCATTCTGATATGTCCTCTGCTTCTGTCCCACATTTGGCACCGCTATCATCTAAATTGCTCTGAATCCTCGAAGAAGATGAAGGCATGGACTGGCTTTGATTTGTAAGAAGCGGGAATTGAAATTGTTCTAAAAGGCCTGATGCTATGTAAGAGTCCAATTTCTTTTTGACCGAACTGTTCCAGTGATTTTTTATTGCATTGTCTGCCCTGTTACCCAGACCAAGATGGAAATATATCAAGTAATTGGTAAGTTCAAATGCAAAAAATATATTAGCTTCCAATTAACAAAACATTGGAGTTTAGACAAATATAGAGGAAACTAGAAATTACAGGTGGAAGTAGAGGTGGCAAATGGACGGGTCGGATCGGGTTTGTGTTGGATCATTTTGAATCGGATCATTTTGGGTTAAGAAAAAATTGGATCATTTCGGATTCGGATAAGGTCGGGTTTGGGTCAAGGAAAAATCGGTCTATTTCGGATTTAGATCATTTCGGGTTCGGATATGGTCGGGTTTGGGTCGTTGACTTTTTTAGTCAATTCGGGTTGGTTAGATTTGGATTCAGGTTGGTCGGATTTGGATTAGGGTCGATTGGACAAATTTATTGAATTAAGCTTTGATCATCTTGATGTGATTTATTTGGTATGAAAATCAACTGAAACCATATTTCTAAGAATTACAAAACTCATGAAAATAAAATTTTCTTCTTACATGACCTATAGTACAATTGGGATTGAAATAATCAAAATATTTAATAATCTGTATGATAGTTGTTTTTATAATATATTTACCAATATTCATAAATTAATTACATTTTTTCATTTTATTTTTATTATCTACAATAATTAATAACTTTTGAATCAAAGTGATTTAATAATCCCTATTAAATATCATAAAACAATACTATATATCTCTTTAATTTATTTTATTTTTTATAAAATAATTGGAGACATTAGTGTAGATGATATAGCTTCTGTACTCTATTATAGATTAGCCATTAAATAATTATACATTAGGTTCAAATGAATGCAATATAAAAGTGAATATTTAAATTTAACTAGATTAAAAAAATATATAACACTCATATTATTGAAAAAAATTATATTTTTACTATATTAAAATACTTTGATATTTAATTTTAACATTTAAATATTTATTGATAATATTAAATTTAAGTTTGAATCTTTTCAAGTTTGGATAAATTTGGATTCGGATCAATTTGGATTCAGGTCAATTTGGATTTGGATCAATTCAGGTTTAGATCAATTCGGGTTTGGGTTAATCTAAATTCGGATGAATTTGAGTTCGGATCAATTCGGGTTCGGATCCGGTTGGGTTTGGATCAATGTAAATTCGGATAAATTTGGTTTCGGATCAATTCGGATTCGGATCGGGTTGGATTTGGATTGTTGACTTTTTTAGTCAAATAGATCGGCCGGGTTTGAATTCGGGTTAATTGGACGGATTTTTCGGGTCGAGTCAACTTTTACCACCTTTAGGTGGAAGTTAAAAGAATAAGAGATAAATATAGATAACCTCAACACAACATTGATGGAAAGGTGTGGTCTCTCTAAATAATAAGTTGACATACCTTCCTGGTAGGAACTTTGTGAGCTCTGCCCATCTGTTCCCAAAAATCTGATGAGCACGAATAAGAGTCAGCTCTTCTTCCTGAGTCCATGCCTCTTTGTTTATGGCAGGGTTGAGATGATTATGCCACCTACATCAGTACTAAGTTGTATGAGCAGAAATGTAAAACAAGAACAAGTTTTTATCACTTAACCTCTGGGTTTTTTTTTTTTTTGGGGGGTGGGGGTGGGGAGGAGAGCATTGAAACAGCAAAATACTTTCATAAAATCCGAGAGAAGATGTTTTATAATTACATCCCAGAAGGAAAACCTCTCACAAACTGTTATCCAATGCAACTGGGCTTAGCCCAGCTGTTGTTAGCCATCCTAAGAAACGTAACATTCCAAGGTTCAAACTCCCCCTCTTCTTGGCCCTTTCCAAAGATCCAAATCTAAGTGGGTTTAAAATAATAAAAATAAAAGCTCTAACATCATACCTTTCTCTGCATTGCTTTCCAATACGTCCAGGTAAGTGCTGAGCAATTGTTGACCACTTTTTCGGCCCAAATTTGTTCACCAACTCAATCATTAGTTCATCCTCCTGTTTAAATTTCAACAAAAGCAACTCAAAATGACATACTAATTATCAAGAAAAAGCTGTTTGCTTGTTAAGAACAATCAAATTCAAGTAATTGTGAGAAAAAAAATAAGTAGCAAAAACAATCACCTCTTTGGACCATGGCCCTTTAACAAGTTCCGGATTCAAGACCTTTTGCCACCTATGTAAGCACTGTACATCAGTCCGATCCTTGAAACACTCCGCTGCAGATGAACCAGCTTACAATTAGATCATGCGAAATGATGCTCAAAGAGCTATTATGCCACCTCAATTCAAAAATCATACCTATCTTTTTCCAAGTTTTTCCTTTGAAACGTTGAACAGCTTTGCACAGAATCTCATCCTGGAAACTCATATAATCATGTTGTCAGATTACAGGATGGGACTAAAATTACTGGAAACAACAGTACATGACACAACAGGAGCAGTTAAGTTATAGAAAGGAATTTGTCTTAAAACATGAGAGCAACCATAAACTAGGGAAAGAAATATACCTCTTCAGCTGTCCATTGTCCTTTCGTAGAACGTCTTGTAGGACCACTAGTCCTTCTACAAAAGGATTGCAAAGTCAGCAAAACTCAGCAGTACATAAACAAGAATTTCTTATAAGATAAAGTACCAATTTTAGTAAGACAAAAAAGATTGTAGAGGGAAGGCAAGAGCATCCAAGAACACGAATAATGGTTTTAAAATTTTCAACAAAGAGTTAATATAAGTAAAAATCACCACTGTTTAAAAAGAAAAAATACCCATGAAGAGCTCGCATTCTCTGAGCACCATCGCCGATGCTGAGCCCAACTGAAGGAGTCGATACTGTTCTGTCACCTTCCATAGTTCCTTTGCAGATGAATAAAGCTGCATACCCCAATTCCAACTCGACAACACTTCTGTTCGCAATATGCTCTCCACAACATTATAAATCAACCAAACTAGAAAGTTCCTCCCCACAAAACAGCAGAACAAACTAACATGAAAAGCGAAAAAGAAAAAAAATGTGGAATCAAGAAAAAGAAGTATCGAAGAAATTTTATAGTAATTAAAAGGTCACAAGCTAACGATTTGAAAATTCGAATTAAAATTAAATAAAAAGAGATCAATTAATTGAAATTTATAATCAATTCTCTCAAAGTCAACCCTAGGTCATGATCAAAATTTAAATTCATTCAATTATCAACACTCAGAAATTGGATAAAGAACCAAAAGTTATTAAAGCAAATTAGTTCAGTACTTAACTTAGACATCAAGTTCGATGGAAGAAATTGCAAATTCAAAAGATGAAAAAAAAAACTGAAAGGAAAGAAAAAGGAAGCACTCACCGAACTGAGTTTCGAAAACCTAGAAATGGAGAACCGGAGGAAAGAGGAATTTGAAACGACGCGCATTTGCAGATCCAAGCAAATATAGGGAAAGAAATTTAAGATAGAGATCTGCAAATGCAATGCGACGATTATAGAAGAAGAAGAAGAAGAGCTAACAGGCAAGCAAAGAAAAGCGAAGCGAAAGAAAAAATGAAACGGTCTGGAAAGCTATTCAAACACAAAGGGGCGGACTAATGGAGTTTCAAACCCTGTGGTTAAAGATCGATTATGTTTTGGATTTGATGGCCCCGATTCGTCCACGTTGTAATCGTGGCCGTTCATGTTTGTTACCTTTGGGTATTTTTTTCAAATCAGCAACAGTTTTTTTCCTACTTTTTTTACAAAAAAAATAAAACTATGATAATTTTCTTTTGGTCTTTAAAAATAAAATTAATTAGTTATTAATTATAATTTTTTTTAACCCCATCCTCCACTATAAAAAAAAAAGAAAGAAAAAATAGTTAGAAAAGTTATAAGTTACCAGGCTCTGAGTTGGTTACCATGACTCTTAGCGGTTATTTTGTTTCATAGTTTTAAAGTTGTTTTTGACAGTTCCAACGTGTCCCTCCCCTAAACTCACCCCCTGATTACGGTTTTAGTCAATTCTTTGTCGTGTTTTCTTCCTTCTCTTTTCTCTAGAATCTATTTTCTTCTTTTTTCCCTTTATTACCCACACTTTTTTCCCTATTGTCATGGATTCTTCTTTGCTTGGAGCCTAGAATGACATGAAGCTCACTGATTTTGAAGGTGATATTCTACAAATACCTAGAACAATAAACCAACAAGCAGATGCCATTGGTGATTTTTGTCTAGTTGGATCCCTACTGCCTTGTAAGCCTTATAATCATGATGCAACGTTTGCCTTGTTCAAACAACTTTGGAAACCATCCAAAGGCGTGAATTTCCATATCATGGATGATAATCTATTTCCTTTATCCATGATGAGAAAGGAAGTTGCAAAGTTGATTGCTTTCCGCATTGGAAACCTTACTTGAACTAGATTTAGAAGATGATTATGGATGTTGGGGATGATTTATTAGACTCAAAGTGGAGTTAGATGTGAATAAGCTATTACTACATGGTTTAATGATCGCTGACAGCCTAACAAATGTGCAGCATTTTGCTACATTCAAGTATGAACATGTGACGCCTCGACGTGCACCACTAGGCAATCGCGTTAGGCGGGTCACTCAACCATATTGTCCACTCTAGACAATTGGTTAGGAGGATTCAACACTTGCATAGTGTCAAGGGTTCGAATCCCTCTAAATGCAAATTGGACGATGGCCCTTCGGGGTGCACTTCGATAAAACTGTGCAAAGCGATGGCCTATAGGTGCACTCTAGAGCAGACAATATGGCTAAGTGACCCCTTGACACAGTGGCCTATGGGTGCACCTACAGGCCACCGCATCGAGCGGGTCACTCACCTATATTGTCCTCTTTGGGATTCTATAGATGGCTCCCGCCTACAGACCACATTGGCCTAGGACGTAACACTTAGTTCTCTCACGGTTTTGTTGGGGGATTAATCACCCCAATTCACATCTTGAAAGATTCAAACCCTTAACCTTATGTAAATGTTGAATCTTCAGCACTTACATGAGGTTAAGGGTTCGAATACTCAAGGACATTTCAATCCTTCAAGACATGAATTGGGGTGATTAATCCCCCGACAAAACCATGAGGGAACTAAGTGCTACTTCTTCGGCCAACGTGGTCTGCAGGTGGGGCCACCTCTAGAATCTCAAAAATAACAATATGGGTGAGTGACCCGCTCAATACGGTGGCCTGCGGGTGCACACCGGGGTGTTATAGAACATTTACCAAAATTTTGTGATGATTCTGGTATTCTCAGGCATTTGTTTCCTAATTGCTCTATTACCTCGGATGCTGAAGAGGCAAATTTAGCAACTTATGGTGAATGGCTATGTGCATCTCCACTTCCAAAGAAAAGCACTAGAACAGTTTCAAAACAGAACACTAGCATCACAATCCCAAAACATACCTCCTTTGATGCGCACGGACAAGAGGAAACGTAGATTGGAGTTTGAAGGAGGTGCAACGCAACAGGACAGAAACGAAGTTGATGAATGACAACGTCTGAAAACCTAGACCCGAAGCCTAAAGAGACTCGAACCCAAAGTATTGGACCTTGACCCTACGAATAAGAATTCGAGAACCTAAGGTATAGCAATGATGGATGGTGAAAAAGGAGGCGCCACAAGGAAGAAGACCTTGATAAGCCTAGTAGAGAGGGAACCCAAGAGAAAGGCACACTCAAATTCTGAAAATTCAATTTACTAATCTGTTCATCAATAGCGTTTACAAGGTATTTATAATAATACCTAGCACTTAAGCCCATAAACAAGTGGGCTGGAATTAACACCAACAGAAAATAAGACTAAACCCAAATTCAAGCCTAAACCTAATTACATAAAATAAATAGTCCAAAACACAACAAGACTCAAACGTGGGCTATCCAAACACTTAGCCCATCTTATTGTTAAGCTAAAGTAAGACAGTAAACCATGCTCATGTCGTTTGGGCTTCCAAGCAAGTATAGATGTCTTAGGACTCTTCATGGAAGCTTCCTTGACACTTCAATGATGCCAGAGCTTGTTGCATTAATGAGGCCAGGGCTTGTTGCGTCTTCTTAGCTCGAGCTCGGGTAATTGGACCTCCTTGGATGACCAATGGATCCTTAGCATCACGAACATCACGAGCAAGTGGATCTCCATCATTCCCCCTCTCCTCAAAAGGATTTGTCCTTAAATCGCATATACCTTCATCAAAAGAAAAGGGAGAAAGATCAGAAACATTAAAAGTAGCAGATACACCATACTCACCAGGAAGATCCAATCGGTAGGCATTATCGTTGATCTTCTCAATGACTTGGAATGGTCCATCTCCTTGGGGATGCAACTTGGTTCGTCACTGAACAGGAAACCTCTCCTTTCTCATATGTACCCAAACCCAATCACCAGGCTCAAAGACTACTCTCACATAACCTTTCCTCATAAGCTCCTCAACTTGCCTTTGTAGCTCCTTCGTCTCCGTGGGATTACTTCTGTAGGCTGGATGGTTAGGAATGGCAGCTCCAGGGACAAGGTCAATCGTGTGCTCGATCCCACGAATCGGTGGTAATCCACTTGGGATCTCTTCAGAGAGGACATCTTTGAACTCCTGCAACAATGAGACAACATCATTAGGCAAAGTATCATGGAGTTCAGCATCAATAAAATAAGAATCTTTAAATAAGAGTAACAGGATAGGAGACTTAGCAAGAAATGCAGTCTTCACATCTCGGGGTTTGGCATAGCAGCTCACTGTGTTGCTGTCCTTGTTTTCCTTCTTTTCTTTAGCTTGCTTCCTTTGCTCGTCATGTTGCTCCTTTAGCCTTAATTGGTCCTCATAAATCTCCGTAGGGCTAAGGGGAACAAGAGTGATCTTCTTGCCATTCGTAGTAAAGGAGTAATGGTTAGTGTAACCATCGTGGATGACTCTACGATCATACTGCCACGGTCTACCCAGCAATATGTGGCTAGCTTGCATGGGCACCACGTCACACAACACCTTATCCCGATAACTTTCAATACAAAAAGGAACCAAGACTTGCTTCATAACATTCACTTCACCACAGTCATTAATCCACTGCAACTTATATGGGTGGTGATGCTTGGTAGTGGGCAACTTTAATTTCTCAACAAGGGATGTGCTAGCAATATTAGTACAGCTCCCACCATCAATGACTACAGTACATACCTCGTCACTAATATGGCATTTCGTATGGAAAATGTTCTCGCGCTGTGCCTCATCTTCAAACTTCACATGTGTAGTAAGAGCACGCCTAGCAACAAGTGCTTCACCATGAGCAGCATACTCAACAACTTCTTCTTCGTCGACATCTTCTAACGCAGGCATCTCATCTTCTATACCGATTTCAGAACCTTCACTCTCAACATCTCCATTCCCAAGCATGATCATCACTCTACGGTTGGGACACTGTGAGGCAATATGACCGCGACCTAAACACTTGAAACACTTAATGTCACGTGTCCTGCTCTGGGGTGCTTGGGCAGGTTCAGTCTTGGGCTTTGGAGGGCCCTCAGGCTTGGGCTTAGCATGGCTCTCTGACTTAGGCGTAGACACAGGCTTATCATCCCTACGAAAGGTGTTAGATTTCCAAATAGGAAATGAACTAGGAGTGAAACGGGATGTACCTTTCTGTTGGAGTTGCCTTTCGACTTTGATGGCCACATGCAGCATCTCCTCTAAGTCCATGTAATGCTGCAACTCTACTACATTGGCAATCTCACGATTTAAGCCTTGGAGAAAACGAGCCATAGTAGCTTCTACATCCTCCTGGATATTGGCTCGGATCATGGTTATTTCCATCTCTTTGTAGTAATCCTCAACACTCTTTAAATCCTGGGTAAGACATTGGAGCTTCTGGTATAACTCTCTGTAGTAATGAGTAGGAACAAATCTCTTCCTCATGATGTGCTTCATCTCATCCCATGTAGACACTGAAGGATCACTATATCTTCTTTTACTAGTGACTAATTGATCCCACCAAACCATAGTATACTCTGTGAACTCAATTGCTGCAAGTTTGACCTTCTTTTCCTCAGAGTAGTAGTGGCAGTCAAACACCATTTCAATCTTCCGTTCCCACTCCAAATATGTCTCAGGATCATTCTTGCCTTGGAAAGGAGGAATCTTCAATTTTATACTGCCAAGGTTTCCATCCATCTTCTCCTTGCCTCTATCACAGGCTCTATCAACTCGATCTCTATACCCATGGTACCTTCTATGATGTCTATCGATCCCAGACTCTTCGTTCGAATATTACCCAACATTATCATCATACTCGTCATTGGCAACAACCTTACTGTTTAGACGAGAAGCATCACCTTGCTGGATCTTTGCAAACCGAACTTCATGCTGGTTCAACTTATCATGAATATCATTGAATTTCACGTCCATCCGTTGGAACTGTTGTAGCATTGCCTGAAGCATGAATTCAATCTTTTTGAAGTCGGACTTATCACCTTCAGAAGACATTTTCAACAAAGATATCCTCACGTGTTTACACTCGTGTTTCACTCAAGGAATTTGGCTTTTCTCTACGAATGTTTCTCACACACTCATGCCTTTTTCCCTTACTCTACCTTAACTCTATAGGTTCACAATCGCACTAGAGACTTAGTCAAAGATTCAACCTCGTAGAATTAACTAATTCACCAAGTATTGTCACCAAGATTTTTTTTTTGATTTTTTTTTTGAATTCTTTTTTTTTTGAATTCTTTTTTTTTTTGCACAGAAAGGTGTGGCTAGGGATAGGGTGACTCAAATAAAGAAAGACAGAATAAAAAATAAAAATAATAATAATAAAAATTACTAGAATGACAAAAAATAAAAAATGGCATAAAACTATAGGAAAACGATGGAATTTGGCCAAGATAGGGTGGGGCCCGTGGAATGAATTCCACGGGTTTGTTTTCTTTCGTCGTTTTCTTTAAAACGGGTACTTGCACGCCTCCTAACTCAACCAAATTTTCCTGTTTGACCAATACCGCAAAATTTTTTTTTTTGATTTCTGCTTTTTTTTTGAATTCTTCTTCTTTTCTTTTTTTTTCTTTCTCTTTTTTTTTTACTCTGAGTGTTGCGGTTTCCTTGAAGAGAGGAGTGTGCGGCTAGGGTTTTTTTTTGAGGGGTGCGGCTAGGGTTTTTTTTTTGTTTGGGGTGCAGCTAGGGTTTTTTTTAAGGGTGCAGCTAGGGTTTTTTGTGAGGGGTGCGGTTAGGGTTTTTTTTTAGGGGTGCGGCTAGGGTTTTTTTTTTGAAGGGTGCGGCTAGGGTTTTTTTGTGAGGGGTGCGGCTAGGGTTTTTTTTTGAGGGGTACGGCTAGGGTTTTTTTTGTGAGGGGTGCGGCTAGAAATCAAAACCAACAAGAGAGGAGGAAAAAAAAATCGAAACCAGCAAACCAAAAATTGAAAAGTGAGTGACGCACAGACAAACCAGAATCGAAACTTGAGCTCTGATACCAACTGATGCGCACGGACAAGAGGAAACGTAGATTGGAGTTTGAAGGAGGTGAAACGCAACAGGACAGAAACGAAGTTGATGAATGACAACGTCTGAAAACCTAGACCCGAAGCCTAAAGAGACTCGAACCCAAAGTATTGGACCTTGACCCTACGAATAAGAATTCGAGAACCTAAGGTATAGCAATGATGGATGGTGAAAAAGGAGGCGCCACAAGGAAGAAGACCTTGATAAGCCTAATAGAGAGGGAACCCAAGAGAAAGGCACACTCAAATTCTGAAAATTCAATTTACTAATCTGTTCATCAATAGCGTTTACAAAGTATTTATAATAATACCTAGCACTTAAGCCCATAAACAAGTGGGCTGGAATTAACACCAACAGAAAATAAGACTAAACCCAAATTCAAGCCTAAACCTAATTACATAAAATAAATAGTCCAACACACAACAAGACTCAAACGTGGGCTATCCAAACACTTAGCCCATCTTATTGTTAAGCTAAAGTAAGACAGTAAACCATGCTCATGTCGTTTGGGCTTCCAAGCAAGTATAGATGTCTTAGGACTCTTCATGGAAGCTTCCTTGACACTTCAATGATGCCAGAGCTTGTTGCATTAATGAGGCCATGGTTTGTTGCGTCATCTTAGCTCGAGCTCGGGTAATTGGACCTCCTTGGATGACCAATGGATCCTTAGCATCACGAACATCATGAACAAGTGGATCTCCATCATCCTTCCCTACAAAAGTTACAAAAGGATCACTTCTTATAGCTACTCCAATTCTTTTGTCAGTGGTCCTTACACAATCTTCTACCACTAAAATCATGCCTATGGATTGTCAGACTGACCTTTCACCCGTAAACACTCACCCACCTATTATTACCACAAATAAGCCGCCACTTATATCCAATGACAATATAGATTTTTCCATGATAATGAAACGCAAAGCTCATGAACTAACACTGACATTTTCCCTTATGACCCATCCTTTCGACCCCTACTGGCTACAAACGAGTCAAGTCCTTGCATACTTGCCTTTTTGTACATGAAACATTATCCACCTTATCCAACGACGCTAACCAGATGTGGCATATAGTTCAGGAGGTTCACAACTCATCTACTCAAGTTATTCACCAACCAAACAATGTTGAAACGACAGAGGCAAAGAATGTTTTGGCCCGTTGACAGCCATGAATATTGTTTACCTCAACTATCGTGGTTAGTGTTAGGGCCTAAAAGTGCCTTGGTCGGCTAGGGATTTGTCACCCCAGAACCGCTAACTCATATGTACATCTTCTTTGGGTCAATAGACCCTCAAGGTTTTGTCAGGGAATAACACTCCAATTTGCATCCGGGGGGATTTAAACCCTTGACATCATGCAAGTGTCGAATACCTCCTAACCAATTGGCCTAGAGGTATTCAACACCTGCATGATATCAAGGGTTTGAATCCCTTCGGACGTGAATTAGGATATTATTTCTCGATAAAACCTTGAGGGTTGATTGACCCAAAGAGGGCAATATATATGAGTTAGTGATTTTGGGGTGGCAAATCCCTAACCAACTCAGGCACTCTTAGGCCCTGACAAAACCAACCCTCAAGGTTTTGTCTAGAGCTATCAAAATGGGTAGGCCCGAGCTGGCCCTGATGGGCTAGGCTATAAATAGGGCGGGCCAAAAAGCCATTTTTGTTAAATGGGTCTCAAAATGCAAGCCCATATTCAGCCCTAAGGGCTAACGAGCTTAAATGTGCCGGCTCATATAAAAAATTTAAAAAATTAAAATTTATATTAAAATCCCATTTTTTAGTATATGAACAAAATAAAATTTGAAATAAATATTAAACAAACATCAAATAAATTCATATAAAATTCATCAAATATTTAACATCATTTAAACATTACATATTAATAGTCTAACAAGCATAATATAAATTGTTTTAACAAACATAGATATTGAAAAACATGTCTCAACATATTAAAAATCAAAAACATGATAAACATATCCATATCCATCCATTTCCTTCATAGTGTTAATCACATTCAATCAATTCTTTTCAACTTCACCATTTACAAACATAAATAAAGAACAACATAAGAACTCACAAAAATTAAACTTATGAATTGATTAAAAATTGTCAACTAATTAATAACATTACCTTCAAAACCACTAATTAAATTTTAAGTGCAAATGAGAGTTTTCACATTATCATGATCTAAAGAACTTCGATACTTATTTAAAACACAAGAACCAATACTAAAAAAACTCTTTGATGTCACTGTTTGTTATTGGAATGCTCAAGATATCACAAGTTATACTTGCAAGCTCTAAAAATCATGGCTTATGATCTTTCCACCCTTGCAACACATTTAAATCTTCAATCATGCGACCCATAATCTTTAGCTCTTCCAAATAAAGATCTAATTGAGATTTTGATTCTTCCATTTGAATAGTTTCAAATCTTTTGAAAGCCTATATCATTGAACATTTCAAATTAAATTAATTATCATTACAAAAGAGAATTTAAAATAAAGTATATATTTAAAAAACAAAAATGGACTTACATAACTCAAAGCAAATGTATTCTTCCCCTTCCAACTAGCATGTGTAAGGGGTTGTGAGTCATTAGATCAGCTTGAAGTAATTTAGTAATACTAAATAGAATTAATTTTATATATTTTACTTTGATTAAAATGTTAAACATATAAATAATTAAAATAAAAATAAAATTTTAATATAATTAAAAATATTAAAAAAATTAAACGGGCTGGCCCATTTAAGCCCGAGTTAAATCCATTTAGACTCGGGCCTAAATGGGCTGGGCTAAAAAGCCCTCTTTCTTAAATGAGCTACAAAAATGAAGTCCGAGCCCTTAATAAAGCCAGGTAGGACCGACCCAATGGGCTTTGGCTCATAGTGTGCTTACTAAAAGTATATACGAATGATTTGATCGATTTTAAAACTATAAATGATTTAATAATGATAGATTGCTGTATGGTACTATTACTAAAGGAATGAAATGTTTTAACATTGATTTGATACGCATGAATTCCTTCTATGAGAAATTCTAGTATAACTCTGATAGTCAGACTTAGGGATTGAGACAAGTGAGGTGTTCTAAAGAATCTTTTTGTATTCAACTTGGTATCTCAATCTACTATAGTATCTATTCCTTCCAACTTCCTAAGCACTATTATCGATTGTCACTATCACTATAAGCGCATGTTTATGATATGCGCATATAGTTTTGCATATTATCTGCTCTTTTATATATATATATTTCTATACATATATTTCTAGCTGGGTGTAAGCTCACCCTCTCTTCCACCTTATAGATTGTCTTTAGTAGTAGCTGCCCTTGTTAAGAGAGGATTTTGATCGAATTCCTTCAAAGCTTCAACATTGTACTTTGGAGGTATATTTGCACAGTTACATTATGTATTTAGACTTTATTGTACAGTACTTTAATGTGTCAAAGGGATGTGAACTAAAAGAGTCTGACTGTCAATTATAGTTTTTTGATAAAGCAATGAATGTATAATTGATGTTGACATTTGGTATTTGATATGTGTAAGTTTTGAGGTTATTACTCGAGTATAGTTATGGGATGCTTTTAAACTGACTTGATTGAATTGAAAGGGAAATGAAAAGAAATGTAAATGCATATTGTGCATGATTGAACTGGGACCAATCTAAATAATTGGATATTAATTTAACTAGGTAAGTTTAGCTTAATATTGAATTGATGACACTGAGCACAACCTAACTAAATGAATGAAAAGGAAAACGTTAGTCTTAAATTTAAGAAATCAGGACGTGACAGTTTGGGAGGTCCACGAGCAGTTTCAGGGCTTCAAAACCTTCTCAACAAGGAGAAACCAGCACTAGTCTTCTTATCTGGGACTAAGCTTTGGCATGCACAAGCACAACAATTGAAGATACTGTGTGATTTTTCCTCGGTTTTCTATGTTAGTAGTGTTGGTAAGAGTTGGGGCTTAATTCTTCAAGGAACAAGGATTTTTCATGTGAGATTATAGACTTTCTCCAAGAATCTTATAGATGTTGTGCTAGAGGATCCTTCTGTTGATTTAAAGTGGAGATTCACTGGGTTTTATAGAGAACTAGAAACTCAATTGAGATTTAGAGGATAGGAGTTGATTCAAAGACTAAGTAGATTAAGCTCTTTGCCATGGCTATGTGGTGGTGACTTCAATGAGATCTTTTTTCAGTATGAGAAGTATGGCAGATTACAAGATGCCCTACACAAATGATCTCTTTCCATGATGCTATTACTTACAGTGGATGTAGACACCATATTTTGCTCAGATCATTAAATGGGTCTATCAATTTAATCTAAATTAATTAAATTAGTTTATAGTTGGTTCTAATTTATAATTAGAGTTTTGTTATAATTATGTTTAATTAAAATTTAGATTTTTTTTATTGAGCTTTAATGGACTGTTAGTTTAGGTCCTTATTAAATCTGTTTGAACTAAGGTGCAAAGTTGGGCTAGTTTCAAATGATTTAGCCTTTCCATGATGCTTAACCTATTTATTTATATCTATATATTATCTTATATATTTTTCTTATTTTTATTTTTTAAAAAATAAACAAGCTTTTATCTTTTCTTTTTTAGATAAATAATAATTAAAAAAAGAGATAATATAATAAACAGGATAATTACAAATTTTAAATAAAAAAGAGATGAGATCAAGATTGGTCCAAATTGAATCAATCTTGATCTTTATCTTAATTTGACTATAAATTGAGCACAAGGATCAGTTCTGGAGGAGAACAAATCGGAGAAAAAGTCATAAAATCAAGAAAATTAAGTCACACGACTAACAAAAGTTTGTAGAAAGGAGTTTTAGATTGCAGCAGCACCCATGGCGGCATACAGGTGACATCTACAGCAAAGCAGTGCTAGGATCTAGCGGCACCAGTGTACAGTAGAAGCACAGGCAGTGGCGGCACAGACTACTGTGATGACATATAGAGGAGAATCTTGGAGGCGATTGGTAGTTGTCTTGAACTGAGTGTAAAGGGCAGCAACACCCAGCAACAACCTTTGTCAAATTTTCCAGAATAGTGTCAGAATATTGGTTGCTATCTTAAAGGTCAATTGGGTTTCATGCTCTCAACATTTCACCTATATCTTGGACCCATATGGGCTAAATCCAAAAGTCAATTTGCAGTTGATCGTTTCGCTTGGCTCAAGGCCATTACTTTAACCCATTGGAGTTTCTAGCATCATTCCAACTAGGGATGTAAACGATACAGTGGTGCTCGCAAGCTACTCAGACTCAACTCGAAGAAAACTCGAATTCAGCTCGATTTTTGTTGAGCTGAGCTCGAGCTTGAGCTACTCGAGCTATCGAGCGAGCCGAGTTCGAGTATTAAGATACTCTGCTCGAGTAGCTCGCGAGCCTAATCGAGCTTTTAATATTCTAATATATATTTTATTATATAATTTTAAAATTACATATTTCTCTTAATTTCTTCTAAAATATCATGTTTGTCCTAAAGCCTAAAAAACCCTAATTCCCTTTTCTTCCGCATATTGTTAACCTATTTTGAATCATACTTTCTTTCGGTCCTCACTCCTCGACAAAGGCAAAGTCGACTCACCTACAGGAGTTTCTAACCCAGATCTGGTGCCTTCTCTCAGGAAATCCTCATCGGCGACATCTTCTTCACACTACCCTCCGTGATTCACCCACCTCTACTGTTGTTCTCCAATCTCAAGCCCAGATTTGGCCACCCATCGAAAGTCCTCACCGGCGTGAACACCTAAATCTTCCTCATGCACTTCCATCAACAATCCGTGTCACACCCTCCCTGATTCCCTCATCCTTGTTGTTGTTTTCCAAACTCCAGCCCAGATTCGACTACCCATCGGAAGTCCTCATTTGCGATAATGATTGAACGCCCTCTTCAATTCTTCATCAAGCACTTCCTCATCTCCAACAATCAGCATCGCACTTTTCCCATCACTGGTAAGAAATTTTTTTTTTACCCATTAGTAGTGTACTGTAGTTACGGTGGTGTACGGTGTACCATGGGGTATACATTTACATTTTGAATTAAACTGTTGTGGTATGCCAAGATCTTTCTTAGCTTATAAATTGAACTGTTGTGGTTATACTTTATCTGGGTATGTTGTAAAAGTTGAAATTTTGTTATTGTTGGTTAATTTCTCAAAGCATTTGGCTTTGTTGATGTTTTCTGGAAGCAGTTCAGGCTTCTACAGCTATGGAACAGAAGGAACCCCTGGAAGAGCTTGCCGAATCTGTCGCTGCAACAACTGACTAAACAGCAATATTCTGCGATTGAGGTAAACTCTGAAGAAGTCAAAGAAATCACTCATCAACAAATCAAAAAAGCACTTCTCTTGCACATCATGGCACTGCTTTCATTTGTGTGGCAGAAAATTGTACAAATAAAAAGGCCACTTAAAATTTAAAAATGCAATGATATGGTGCGCAAATGATTTCATTTCGATAGATTGAAAGACAAACCATTTTCATTTGCAAAATTTATACTCTATGATGAAGTTCTATTGTATTTGTCTTATTCATTCATTGATGTTAGATCCATTAGTCTAAAGATTATTAAACTCTGTTACTCGAACTTGGAAATAGGCATTGGATACAGGTATGTTAAAAAAAATTGATGTGAATATGCAAGTTGTGATATGCTGTAAAAGATGCTTGTCTAAATTATGTTTAATTGATAATATAATTATATACATACAAATAAATTCGAGCTCGAGTTCGAGCATAAGATTTGAGCTCGAGCATAAAAATCGAGCTTGGATAAACGAGCTTAATCGAGAGAGCTCGAGTAGCTCGATTTCAATCATGAGCCAAGCTCGAGCTCAAAAAACAAGGCTCGATCGAGCTCGAGTCGAGTACCGAGCATCGAGTTTTCGAGTCGAGCTCGAGCTCGAACACCCTGCTGTATCGGCTCAGCTCGGCTTGAATACACCCCTAATTCCAACCACCAGGCCATGCTTGAAAACTCACAAATTAAATTGATTAGGACATCTTCTGTTGGCCAAAATAGGTAAGTGTTCTATATTGTTTTTTTATACTACATATATAGAAGTTTATATGTCTATCTTATTTAGGTGTGTGTCTTAGTTTTCTTAGTAAAAAAAATAAGGGAAGTATAAAATAGAAATAAAATATAATAAAACGTTAGATAGTAGTATAGTACGCAAAATAAAATAATGACAACAATAGTATTAATGATTAGGATAAAAATAAAAATAAAAATTGAATAAATAAATATTAGAAATTAAATCTAAATAATTCCAATGATGAAATTTTGAAGTGTCACAAATGGTTGACATTTTAGATTTCCTAGGTGAGGATGTTTTTTATGAGTTTCGCCAAAATGATGAAAAATTCATGAAAGATGTTCAATATTAAAAAATATTAAAATATATATTTTTAAAAATTTAATTATTATAAAATTATAATTATTTAATAAAATTAAAATTATTCTGATGAAAGAATTCTGAAGTGTCACTAATGGTTGGTATCTTAGATTTCCTAAGTGAGGATGTTTTCAATGAGTTTTACCCGAATGATGGAAAATTCACGGAAGATGTTTAATATTAAAAACTATAAAAATATATATTTCAAAAAATTTTAATTATTATAAAATTACAATTATTTAATAAATTAAAATTATTCTGATGATGGAATTCAAAGTGTTACGACTGGTTGATATTTTTGAAATTCCTAGGTAAGAATGTGTCAGAACCATTTATACTGTACTGTACATGTGTAGATAATTAATAAATAATAAATTTTTGTATATTTTGTAAATTATAAGTAAAATAATAATGTGGGCCCCACTAGGTTTATTGTGCCTAGATGTATATAAGACTGAGGAAAACAGTATATGGAAGGTGTAATAATCATAATGTGGAAATTTTGAGATAAAAAATCTTTTATTTGCATTACTTTGGAAAGCGTGGCAAACAAATTAGAAAATGATGGTTACGTTCCGAGGCTATTTTCGTAAATTGTGTCCAAACTAAAATGAATTGAGACGAAGTAAAAATATCATGATATTCTACATGAAAAGGAGTTTAAGATAGTGTTAATGGATTTATCAAATCGGTGGTTAAATCGAAAAATTTCGCTGATGGTCTGCTAGGGGTAATTGCATAATTTTACATATGTGGTGTACCACGCGTTGATGAAACCACCATGATTCATTAAAATACATCCAATAAGAGTAATTGGTGATGAAATCTGAAATTTTGGAGTGCAATTACATAGTTATAACGATTACGGAAGCTTAAGGGTAAAATTGTCCGAAAATTTAATAACTAAGGGCATTTTCATAATTTTACCCCCATCTAGAATTTTCTATAAAACTCTCCTTAAACTTGCCGGACACTATTCATCATCTCCTTCCTCTCATCCATGCCACCATTAAAATAAAAATAAGGAAAGAAAAGAAAACCTTTTTAAACTATATCAAAATTACATTTTCTCACGAATTTTATTTCTACAAACTTGTTCATTTTTTCATGCTCTATCTAGCCATACCTAAAGCTTAGTGTAAAAGTGACTACATCAAGAGAAAAGTGGGCTGGAAGGTTTTGGTCAAGGTACCCATTTTATATACCTTCGTGTTCTTTGAATTTTAATGATGGATTTTGATGTTTTTAAGTTGCCTAAGCATGAATCTAGTGTTAGTTTTGATTAAATCTCATTAAATCATGTTCAAGCATAATTATGGGATTTCAATTATGCATGGAACTAAAGGAATGCATGTTGGTTGATGTATGGAAATGAAGCTAGAATGATGAAAGAACATGTTTAAGTGTGAAATTTAAGTGAAATTGTCGAAAAGTGAAAGAAATTCATCCTTGTGCATTTCGGCCACATGAAGGGGAAGGGGTTATGTTGTTGCATTTGATGATTTTGAGATGCCAAAATAATGTAGAAATTATAAGGAGTCCATTGGTGCAATTGGATTTAAATTTTAACTTAAAACGAAGAAGTTAGGTTTTATTACTGATCGAAATTATACTGGTTTAATATTTCTAGTATCCAATGTGGTTGCAATTAAACATGAAAAGTAGCTTAAAAAAAAGTATTAAGTAAGCTAATATTATTGGTGAAATTATTTACAGCCCGAGAGTATCGATTTACGAGTGGTGCAATCGAGGAAGTCAAATCAGTCAAACAGGTAAGGGATGCGTGTGTAGACTGTAGGGATATTATGAATGCATGTTTTCGATGCAAATAATTTTATGAGAATATTTTGGAAATGAAATGCCTTGCAAACTATGAAAACTGTGGCTTTTGGCTGGAAATTGAATTGTGTCTTAAGTGCAGGGAGGTTGGGGTAATAGTAGCCGTTATGCTGCTAAAATTTCTTAAAAAATTTTCTAAAAATAGCATGAAATCTTTTAGTGCATTATTGAGTGAACTCCTAGCCTCAATGATTAATATTTAACATTTTTCGTAAAATGTGAATTTATCGAAAAACAATATTCAATTAGTCATAAAAAAGAATTTTATCGAAATAAAGTTACCGATGAGTTCCTAAATGTGTTCCACAGTGAAACAGTGTGTTTATGAAAATTAATATTAGTCTTAGAAAATAAATATTTAATATTTTCCATAAAGTGTGAAATTATCGAAAAAAATATTTCGGTAATCCTGAAATTAAACTTCATCGAAATGAAAGTATTGAAATGTGTGTATATGAGTTTTATGGCGAAATAGAATATTTATGAAATTTATTACTACAGTTCAAATATTTTATAATTTGTTTTCATCGTACAGTATACTGTGTGATTTTATACCTTTAAGGATTTTCTTAAAGATATTATCTATTTTGCTAAATTCCATAAAGGTGATATGATTTCTTATAAACTGTTTTGAGATTGCTAGGCCTCGTATCATGCTCACGTGTTTACTCTATTGTTACTGTGTGAAGCTATTGATACTGATCCTATCTTCAGCGTCCCGATTGACACCTGATTAATGAACGACCGAGGACAATTATAAACTATGGCCATATGTCTCATGTGTTACTGTTACTGTTCCCTACGAGGATTATAGCATGATATATTCAGGGTGTTGCTTGGTCTACATTCATGTGTTATTGAATTACTATGACGGTTTTCACTGAACTGTTACTGTTATTGAAGTGTTTACTATTACTGAACGATTTTCTGTACTGCTTACTAGGTTTTATCGAAGAGTGTGAAATGTGTATAAAGTGATTTGGTAAAATACTAATTAAAGTATTTTATTGAAACGATTTCATAAACCATTTATGTGATTATTTATTTATTTAACTATTATTGTTTACCTAATGGTTTATCATACTGTTTATTGAAATGTTGTTACCATTGAACTGTTTATCATATTGAATGGTTTATTGTACTGTTTTACTAAAGTGTTACAGATATTTAAGTGTTTACTGTTTACTGAACTACCTATCGTATTTATTACTGTATTGTTATCAACACTACTATTTACTGAATTTAACTAAAGTGTGTGCTAGGTGTTTAAAGTGAAATTATGAACATTTATTAAAGTATTTTATTTAAAATGGTTTTATAAGCCAATTTTCTAATTGATTATTTATTGAAAATTTTCTAAATGTGATTTTATATCAAAATAAATAGCTACTCCCTATAATCACTTCTAGGTTCCGGGACAAGATAGGTATTCTAAAATACCTTCCATACTCCATTCGGATCTCTAGCTGACTATAGTATCCTTCCTTTACTGTCCCTAGTGTACTGATAGGAAATAAAGGCTTTTAAATGCATATAGATTTCATAATATCATCTCTACATACAATTACTTTACTGAGCACGTTTCGCTCACCCTCTTATTTTTCTACTCCACAAATTTTATTAAGTGGTTAATTGGTATACTGATCTGTGGATTGGTTGCGCTTTGATTATCTTGAAGCAATTTATAATGGATCCTGGAGGTATTGTGCTTACATTTGTATGTTCAAACGTTTATTATACAGTGTTATTTGTTGTAAATTTAATCTTAGGGGATGTAAACTGATTTATACAGTTGTACATATTAATTATTTATGTGAATAAAATATTGAGTAAAATGTTTTACTGTTTTAAGTGAATAGTGTTAAAGGCATAGTAGACAGCCCAACCAAAAACTGTATACTTGTGATATGTGATAATTACTATATATAACAGACTATTACAGAATGATTCATTTAGGTTTCGCTAGAATGATGAAAAATCTAAAGGTGATTGCTCAATGTATTTATAAAAAAATATAATAGTAATAAAAAATAAATTAAAATTAAATTAATTAAATAAAAATATTAATCACAGTATTAAAATTTAGGAAAATATAAAATAATAATTCTAAGGTTAATATTAGAAAAAAAATAAATCAGGGAAAAATGTTTAATAAATCTGATGACAGAGCCTCTCTAGAAAGACGAATGAGATTTTTGGATACACTTTAGGTGAGGAAAAAGTTCTTAAGGGTTCCGCCATAATGATGGAGAGCAATTAAGAATTTGCCCAATATCTAAATAAAAAATTCAATCAAAGACCAGTAAATTAAAATTCTAAAAATCACAAAACTAATTGGTACCATTTAAGACGAGCATCATGAGGGTGCTAATCCTTCCTCATGCATAACCGAACTCCTAAACCTTAAACTTTAAAGTATAGACCAGTCCTTAAAGTCATTTAGGTGGGCAATCACACCTAGGTTAAAAAGATTGGTGGCGACTCCATATGTTTAATGTTTAGCGACCTAGGTTTAGCAAACGTTGTGACAGTTTGGCGACTATACTGGAGTCACTTAAGAGAGTCAAGCCAATAAAATTTTGTGATGTATTTTAGAATTTTGCTGAAATGGTTTTGTAAATATTTTATGGATGTTTTATGAATTTAAAAAGTTAAAGTTCCTTCACACATATAAAGCAGTTGCATAAACACAACATGAGCTTTATACCCAGGCTCTGTCTTTTTTAAGAGAAAGTAAAGTAACTACACTCTTGTGAGGTGGTAACCTCCACAATGGCTAGCAAAATACTTTCACTCAAGTTGAACTTTTCCATTTTTTGCCTGTGATGGGTGAAGATTGGGTGCCTTACTAGTCCAGAGTGAACGACAGTAAGGAACAACTTGGGAACCTTTAGCTTTGTAAAACTACTTGAACCTAGCATGTTGTGAAACTTAGGAAGCCAACCTTAAGATAGAGCCATGCCAATCCACGAAGTAGAGGATTCGACGTTAAGACAGATGATGGAACTCAACATGTTTGTAATGATATTATTTTCTTTTCTTTTCTTTATTTTGTATGTCATGCTTGCATTCATTGAGGTAACTTGTCTTATAGTAGTTGTTTAATAAGCTTAAAATTCTTCATCCATGGAAAGTCAAGAAGAATCCCTTTATGATGCGAAGATCAGATTAGAAGAGGCCTAATGTCGTAAAGGTGATTGTTTGAGTAAAGATCATGTTTCAACCCTTCTTGAGATGGTGCACTTGAATGTGAGGCCAAGTGACATGACAAAACTAATCAACACTTGGAGGCATTTGAGTCAAGCAAAACAACACAATTTTCAGCAAAAGTATGGGACTACGACATTCCTTCTTCCTATAGTTATGGATAATAATTTGATCAGAGTTATGATTCATTTTTGGGATCCTTCATATAGATGCTTTGTGTTCAATGAAGTGGATATGGTGTCGACTATTGAAGAATATCTCACATTACTTCAGTTAAAACCTTCCAATAAGATTTACTTGCAAAACAAGACCGGATATTACAAGAAGTTGACAAAGCTATTGGGGATAAGTTTGACTGAAGTCGATACATCTATGAAGCTGAAAGGAGAAAGCACTTGTATTCCTTGGAATTTTTTATAGAAGTTCATTGTGGAGCATCATGATGATGATCAAAGGCTGAAGGCCATAGCTATAGCTATCTCTGAATTAGTTGTATTCTCGAAAGCTTTGGGTTATGTAGAGATAGCTAATGTGGATCTCATAGATCAAATTGAACATGAAGTTAATCCAGTCCCAGCAATTCTCTGTAAATCTATTTGATCTCTTAATCATTGTAGGCGAAGTGGAGAAGGAAGTTTCCATGGACGTGCACAATTGCTTCATATTTAGATGAAGAATCATTTGGAATGCAAGAAGAGCAAATTCCTTAGAACATTTATCGGTCATAAAAATCCTAACAAGGAATTTTGTATGAGTTCATGGCCTAAATCAAAATCAAAGAAGGAATGGATTTTGACTCTTCAGAAGCTTAAGAATCGAGAAGTTGTTTGGAGTGCACCATGGATGACTCATGATCCAGTATTATACAGTTGTGTGAGCCAACCTTGGGTTATTCTTTTGGGACTTTGGGGAGCTGTCAGCTATGCTCCAACAATGGTGCGAAGACAAGTGGGAAGTGAACAGTTCATTCTTGATACACATGGGCTTAACCAGTTTGAGTTTGCTTATATTGAGATAGGCACATTGAGAAAGGTGAAAGAGGTAGTCAAGGCTTGGAAGCAAACTATCAAAATCTTTCCAAGAAGATATGCAAATGATACAACTCTAGAATATTTTGTTTGGCATGCTATGTGAGTAAAAGATCTTAAATTACCCCCAGAAGATGATTCAGAAGATCCGATAGAAGCGACGCCACCAGATCCCATGATTAACTTAGAAAAGGCCAAGAGGAAACTCTAAGCGGAGAAGGAAGAGTTAGAAAATGAGAATAAGAGACTCAAAAAAGCAATGAAGAGTAGTAAGGAACAACGAGATAAGAAAATCCAACAGCTTGAGCGAGAGCGAGATTAATGGAAGATTTTGTTCAAAGAGATAAATGAGACAGCTTCAACCATTGGGGTAGAACTCAAATATCTTTTGGAAGAAAATGAAAAGCTACATACAATAGTATAAAAAGGAGAGCTCGATAGAGAACACCTCCAAATAGAGAAAACAAGGATAAAATTCCAATTACAGCAAGAAAGAACATTTTTAAGACTATTTGATTTAGTTAGACTTTGCAAGAGTCAAACAGCAATCTCAGAGCACAAACAAATACTTTAAGTAGAGAACACGATCAATTGAGGAATGTATACTTAACAAGGGCAATCAACTGAGGTATTTGTGCGACAGGGTAGCTAACAGAGCAACAGAAATGGAAGATAGGGTCATTGCAATGAAGGAAAGAATCCCTCCAGTTAGACTTCTTAATAAGAGATTGTTGTGCATCCTAAATGAAGTAGCAGACCACTATTTCCAAGTTAGGAGTTTTTTGGGAAGACCATAGCTTTGAGATTTCTTTTAGATTTTTCATGGGTGTAATAGAATTTTAGTTTTTGTCAAACAATTTGTTATGAGATTAGTTTCAGTTATTAATAAATTGTACTTCATTCATTGTTCATTTTTGCATAGCATGAAAATAATTTTTCTAATTTCTAATTTAAAATTAATTCATGGCAAAATAGCTCTCACATCTAAAGATTCAAGATACTTTACTTAACATTCATATATCACTTGAGCAAGAGCTAAGATTATGGAGAATGAATAACCTGTAAGAATTGAGAAGATGGAAAGAATGAAAAAAGAAATGAAAGAATGAGTAGTAGGAGATTTGGATGAAATAAATAAGCAAATGTTCGAGATGATGCAAATAATGAAAGCTATGACAAAAAGGAAAACTGTTATTGAAACATCCCCCTCAAAAGATGAAGGCAGGTCTCATGAATCCAATGCTAAAACGGTTTATCCACCTTAGTTTACGCCACTACAGAATCCTCATGGCGTAACTACTCAAGGTCACCCACCAGCTGTAGAGCAACCACATATACTTATGAAGCAACAAAGAGATCAAGCTCAAGTGGAATCAAACCCTAGAGGAGGCTCTGTGAACCCTTTATATGTTCCAAATCTGGATGATCCTTTATAACAGATGAAGTTGAGAAGAAGAACTTCTGAACTTGTAGAGGATAAAGAAATGTAGCTTGTTGGAAGAAAGGTTGAGAGCTATAGAAAGGAAAGACAATTTTGATTACATCGATGCAAGTGAACTGAGTTTGGTTCTTGATTTGGTGATTCCACTAAAGTTTAAAGTTCCTGAATTTTTGAAATATGATGGAAGACATGCCCTCTGACCCACATCACAATGTTCTGTCGAAAAATGGTTGTGTATATGAACAATGAAAATTTGCTAATTCATTGTTTTCAAGATAGCCTAATGGGATTTGCAGCTAGGTGGTATGTCTAACTCAATAGAGGGCGTATTCACTCTTCAAAGGATCCGGCTAGAGCTTTTAAAGCTCAATATAAACATATAGTGGATATGGCTCCAATTAGGCTATATCTTCATAATATGGAGAAGAAAGCAAGTGAAGGTTCTAAGGAATATGCACAGAGGTAGAGGGATACAGCTACACAAGGCCACCCACATCTCACAGAAAAGGAGACTATTATGTTGTTCATTAATTCTCTTCGAACACCTTATTATGAGAATCTTGTTGGTAATATAATGAAAGATTTTACAGACTTAGTAGTTGCAGGAGAAATGATTGAAAACACAATAAAAAATGGGAGGATTGAAGCAAGTGATGCTCCAAGTTTTAAGAAGGGAGCAAACTCTAAGAAGAAAGAAGGGGAGACCAACAACATCAGCTTTGGAAGTAGGTAACCGAGCAATGTTCCTTACTATGCCAGATCCAATTACAGTTCTTACCCCACCACCAATAATGTATCACTAAGCCCCTACCTTTACCAACCAAGGTCCCAAAACTCATACCCTCACCAATCGATGTCCCAACCTCAAACCTATCATCCAATAACCCTATTCACTCCACAAACACAATACCAAGCCAACAATTCATGCCACAACCTAGGAAAGTCTAGGAATAATCAAAATAAATGCCAATTCGATCCCATCCAAATGACCTACATTGAATTGCTACCTCAACTCATTGAAAAATGCCTAATAGCACTAATCCATATTGAGCCATTTAAACCCCTTTTTCGTAAATGGTACTATCCCAATGCTCATTGTGATTATCATTATGGGATCGCCAGTCATTCGACAGAAAATTGCATAGGGCTCAAGTTTAGAGTTCTTGATCTCATAAAAGCAAGAATTTTGAACTTTGATGCTAAAGAAGAAACCAATGTAGTTGGGAATCCTTTACTGAATCATAAAGGAAAGGTGAATGCTATTATTGAGGGAAAACGTGCTAGATTAAGGGAAGCATCAATGAAGTTAAGACACCAATAGAAAGGGTATTAGATGCGATGATGAAAACAAAGATAATTCAGCCTGCTAATATAAGACTAGAAGTTGAAAGAAAGAAGGATGAGGAAAGCTTTTGCAAGTATCATGGATAGTTAGTTGGACAGACTGTTCTGTTTTGTGAACAACTTTGTAAGAAAGTACAGATGATGATGAATGAAGGTACAATAAAATTTTATGAAGAAATGGAGGAAGATGCCATTGTTACTATGAGAGAAGATTTAAGGATTACCCTTTTGAACGAATGGAGCCAATGACTATATTTTATAAAAAGAAATTAGCACTTAATACTACTCCAATTGTTCCCAAGGTCACCATCAAAGTTCCAAAATCATTCCTATAAAAGGATGATAAAGCAGTTCCATGGAACTATAATTGCAGTATCATAACCGAAAATGTGTCGGACATTAATAGTACTACAACTTCTGGGAATTTAACAGGTGAACGTGGGATAAGTCGTAGTGGTCGTTGTTACATACCCCAAATGCTGATATCCCAGAAAGAGAAGGAGATTGAAGAGGTTCCGTTGGAAAATGACAAGGGAAAGACAGTAGTATCTGCAGAACATAAGTAATCTGTAACAAAAAGAAATGTTTGTGAATTCCTAAAATTCATCAAGCATAGCGAGTACAGTGTTGTGGAGTAACTGAATAAATTATTGGCTTGCATAACAATGCTATCTTTGTTGTTGAATTTAGAGCCGCATAGGAATGCCTTATTAAAGGTACTCAATGAAGCACATGTGGCTCATAATATTTCGATGGAAAGGTTGGATAGATTAGTGGGAAACATCACAGTTGATAATTTTATCTCATTTAGTGATGACAAGATTTCACCCGATGGAAGGGGTAGTACAAAGGCTTTACATATAACTACCAGATGCAAAGATCATATCTGATAAGTCTCTAAAATATATATTTTTAGAGTATTTTATTGTACAAAAGTTTAATTAAAATTTGGAATTTTAATGTAATTTCTTCTCAATTTAACTAAATTATTTTTATATGTAAGAAATTCGAGAATGATGAGGAAATCAAGAAGATGGCAAGAAAGTCAAGGAAAAATGGTTGGATTTGGTGTTTAAACTTTCAACTTAACCTTATCCTTAAACCCCTAAACTTACTCAAACCCCAAACTCAATTCCTACCACCTTACCCCTAAATTATATATATATTTTTTAAACCATAAACCTTACCTAAACCAATTTTCCAAACTCTTTAAAAAAAATAAAAAAAAACCTTTAACCATTACCCCATCACAATCCACTTTAACATATCTCATTCTCACATAAAACCCAAACATTATTTAAGCCCATCTTAAATAACTCACAAGCCTAAAACATTTCAATTTCAACCCACAAACCTTGACATTTCTTCATGCAAGTCCACAACATATTCATTGAAGTTGATTTCAACAAGCACAAAAGAAAAATGAGAGTCTAGCCCGTGAGACTAATGGCCAAAGCCCTTGAAGAACCCAAGTGAATAAAAGAGATTAAGCTGCCGCAAGAGAGGAAGTGGGTGGAGGAGGCTGGTGACAGCAGCAATATTCTTCAACCTTTACTGCAAATTTATTTACTGCTTTCTCTAGTTTAGGATTAGATGTTTTAGGATTTAATTTTCAGTAATAGAATAGGCTTAAAAACGGGCGGATAGTGGCTGGTGACAGCAGCCAAAGTTCTTCCCGATTAGCTGTGTTGTTCCTAGTTTTTAGTCTCTTCCTGTTTAGTTTTAGATTTCAATTAAAGTTTGAATAGCTCTTTCAAAGTTTACTTTAAAAACTGAGTCTTTCTTACTTAATTAGATTAAATAAAGGACAGCGTTTATTTACGTTTTCCTATGCCCTGTTTCTGTTATTATTTAAGGCTTTATTTTGATCTTTCATGCTTTAGTTTTCTTCTAGTTGTTATTTAACTTTCAGTTTCTAATTTAAAGATTATGCATTGCAAATTTTTACCCTTTTCTATTTTCACGATTCTATTTTCTTCGTTAACACATTGCACTTTGTTTCGTTTTTTTTTCTTTTTCTTTATGGCTGGTTCTTTGCGTCTCTGTTTTCTGCATTTTTTGTTTCTGTTCTTTACTTTGTTGCATTACGTTTCTATAGGAGCTGTGCTGCGTTCTCTAAGCTCAAGTTTGCTGCGTGTTCCTACTTTGCTGAAGCTTGGACGCAGAAGCTTCTAGCGTAAACAAAGCTGAAGTGTGGCAGGGGCAGAACGTGGCTTCTTACTGCTGTTGGGCGCTAAACGTGGCAAGGTTAAAGCAGGAGCATCGACGTTTAATTGCTGTAGCTGCTGGGTGCGTGAACTACTGTGGAATCGTTGAAGCTAGAGCGTGGCGTGCCTTTGTGCGACTTGCATGGTGGTTCAACGCCGGTGGATGTTTGGCGTGGATAGCAGGGGACGCATGGCAAGTGGAGACGTGAGCAGCTGGCAGTTCTTGCAAGGCTATGTGGCGTGGCTCTCTGCTGAAGGCGTGTCAGTGTGCAGCAGGCTTAGTGGCATGGCAGAGTTGAAGGCGTGGCAGGCATGGGAAGGGCTGGCAGCTTGAAAGTTTGTTTTGTTAGTTTTAATTGTTAGTAGTATATTAAATCTGTTTATTAATTTAGTTTATTATTTAGTTAATTAGTTTATTACCTTTAAATGGTTTTAGTTTAATTAGTAGTTACTTGACTTCTAAAAAAAAAATGCTCAATTGCTTGAATAAACCTAGGATGACCAATTTTAGTACTTAGCTATATCAATTCTAACTAATCCTCGTGGGAATGATACTCTACTCACTCTTTATTACTTGTCGCGACCCGTGCACTTGCGGTATAGGTCTTAGAGCGCAACAAGTTTTTGGTGCCGTTGCCGGGGATTAGTCTAGGTTGTTTTTAGTTAAGATTAGAATCAATCATGCCTAGGTTTAGTTCAAGTCTTTTTTTTTTGTAAATATTTCTCCTTCCTAATATTTTAATTCTGTTACTTTGCGAGGTACCATGGCGAATCTGGCAGAGCCCAGAACCGTGGGAGATTACATTATGCCTCGTGTACCCACAATACATTCAAGCATTAGGAAGCTCAAAATCGAAGCTAATAGCTTTGAGATTGAGCTAGACTTCATCCTAATGATCTTAAATTCAGTTCAACTTGGAGGTTTGCCTAGTGAAGATCCATATGCTCATCTTGTCAAATTCTTGGAGATATATGACTTATGCAAGTACGATGGTGTTTCTAATGATTCCATTCGACTGAGATTCTTCTCATTCTCACTCTGGGACAAGGCAAAGGATTGGTTGCGATCACTTCCTCATCATTCTATTTGTACGTGGAATGATCTAGCTCATAAGTTCTTAGCTAGATTCATTTCACCTGAGTATATGGCGAAGATGAGGAATCAAATTTTATTCTTCTAGCAATATGACTCCAAGTCTTTTTGTGAAGCATGGGAAAGATTTAAGGACTTGATCAAGAGATGTCCTTCTCATGGATTACCATTATGGTTACAAATTCAAACTTTTTATAATGGTTTGGGTGATCCATCGAGAGTAGTGATTGATGCGGCAGTGGGTGTAGCTCTTATGGGGAAATCTGTTGAAGAAGCATATAAGTTGATAGATTTAATGGCTTCTAATGAATTCCAATGGCAATATAAGAAAGATACATTTGGGAAGATCGACAATAGTTAAGAGCTTGATCTTATTGAAACCTTGTCTTCTCCTGAAGTCATCTTGTCCAAAAAAGTCTACATGAGTCCTTTTATTTCCTGTGAGATATGTGAAGGAAGTCATGTCATCGAGAATTGCCCTATAAATTTGAGTTGGGCGAGTCATCCATGCTATTCTTCAAGCAACTACGAGAAGCTTTCGTCACCTTCTTCGGAGCCTATGGAAACATGTTACCTTTTTCCTCAAGCTCCTTTGCAAGCACTACATCAAGAGGTGTCGAGTGAAGAAGTTGAAAAGCCTAAACCACCCGAGCTTATTGAAATTGAAAGTGTGATTGTTGAAAAAGAAATGGAGAATAGTGAGGGTGAGGAAGAAGTTCAAGAGGAAGGGTTTGAGATTGAAGTCCAAGTCCCAGAGGTTGACAAGAACATCGAGAGGCATCATTCATTGTTTCTTCATGGAACTTTCCACACGAGAATGAAGAAGGTTATATCTTAGAGAACTGTGGAGTTAAGTTCTGTGAAACAAAGTATCTGATGGAGTCACCTTCCATGGTCGTGCACGATGTGCATCCATCCATTTTCAGACCATTCAAACCACCTTGAAGGATGACAGAGATAGTCAAGTTGATGACTATAAATCAAGAGCTTCTAGGGAGGCAACCCTAGCTTTTTAGTTGTAACATCCCGTTACCACATTTTTCACGTATTTCCATACAACTTAACCGGTTGGGCTGTCTACGATGTCATTAACATTCAACAGTAACAGTGATAAATGATATCCATTTATCTATTAACTATGGAATAGGAAATTTCTTTTCATTATTCCTTTAATCTGACATCCCCTATTAACCTTTATTTCACAAAGGTAGTACTGTATACATATGTCTGAAATGTAAAAGAGAAGAGACTATACCTGTCACATTTAACGTGCCATGTCTCAGTGCTTTAAACATAGCTATACCCATCTGAGAGCTAATTCTCTCAACTCCGTGTACTTCTTATTTGTGGAGTTAAAAAAACAAAGGGGTGAGCGATTCGTACGCTCAGTAAAGGAAACATATGCTGCTTTAAATAAAGCAAAACTATATATCATAAGTCATTTATTCTTTTCTTAACAATAACCCAGTAGAAAAGAACAGTGGATACATAGTAAACACTATATATAGGATTTCAATAAATCCTTACAGTAAATAGAAATTGGTAAGTTGAGACTAGGCAACAAATAAATCATGCTATCATCGTTCCCCCTCCCCCTTGCGAGAACGGAATCTGCCGCTATTGGGGTGCACCCGTAAGCCATCGCCCCTCACAGCTATCTCAGATCTATGGCCATAATCTATAGGTGGTCCTCGGGTCCACTTGCCAAGTGACCTCGAGACCGCTGATGACTTGGTGGGTCCATCAGCCTTGTGACGCCCTGAGGTGCACTCATTGGTCCATCGACCGAGCTATCGCCCCACGCGGGTCACGCAATAGTAATGCATGAACTAGAGGCCTAAAGTCTCAAAATCAATTTATATCACATGAAAAACCTTTAAGGAATCATTTCATAATGTCATCGTTTTCTTTCCAAAAAGGTTTCAAAAACAACCCGCAATCTCACTAAATTCCGTGTGAGAAAGGCACGGTTAAACTGACTCGCCATGGCTAGTTCGCCCATGGTCAACTCACCCATTGGTCAACTCGCCCAAAACATAATGAAAACAATTCATTTTTCGTTAAGAAAATTTGGAAAAGCGAAACCTGTTCGTCATGGTCGACTCGCCCGATATGGCTCGCCCATGACAGTTCGCCCGCCCTCTTGCTTTTAAAATCCGAAAGCAAACTGGCTCGCCCTCAGTGGCTCGCCCAGTAATCAACTCGCCAAAAGGTCTCAAATTTCTATTTTGAAAATATTTAAAACGTCTCATTTTTCGTTTGAGAAAATGTACTCTAAACCTGTTCGCCGGGTCAGCTCGCCCATAGCTTTCATAACAAAAGAGGTCGCCCGCCCCATTTTAATAAGAGATTTGGCTCGCCCGCCAATACCAATAATTTATATTTTCCATTTTTAAAATGTTAAAATGGCTAATTTTTCCTCAAGAAAAATACCACCGAAAATCTCTTCGCTATGATCACTCCAAAACAGGTTAACATATAGTCGTCCGCCAATTCTTTCTTTTAAAATATTAAGTAAAACCGGCTCGCCTTCAATGGCTTGCCAACAACTTTCTTAACTTAGGGGTCGTCCGCCCCAAATAAAATGAAAAAAGGTTCGCCCAAATGGTTCGCCCGCCCTTTATTAAATCAAGAGTTTTTTTCGCCCTAAAACAAAACAAACACAAGGGCTTGCCCTCATTAGCTCGCCCGCCTTTAACCAATTTCGTCCAGAAAATAATATAGGGGTCAGCTTTTAGCTCGCCCGAGACCCAAAACACTTAAACAAATAATGCATGTCAGAAAACAAAACATTTAGTAATATTTTCATATTGTTTACTCCACAGGACATGCATTCTCTTCACACACATCTCCCTTACCTGTTAGAAACGAAGCCTTGCTTCGCCCTGCTCTCTGTTCGCCCACAGCTATTCCCAATTATCGGCTGCAAATTATATAAATTCTGTTAATATTTTCTTTATATAATATATAATTTTCCATTACTTGGGCGAAATTAAAATAAATCGAATCACTACTCGCCCAAATAGAACTTCACTAGTTCGCTCAGACGAGCTCGCCATTCACCATATGGCTACCACGTGGTATCTCGCCCGCCATTACTCACCGTGGTTTTGTGAGCTCGCTCATGAACTAAACTACCATTGGGCGACCTAGCCCACATGAATAACAACATTGGCGAGTTCATCATTTCCTACTCGCCTCATTGGCGATTACAAACCTTCAACACGGGCGATCAACATAGTCGCCATTGTCGTCACTTATTCCATTATTTTTTTTGTTTCCATATTCTCCAAAGATCTAACTAAAAACAAGACTGTATCTATGTTTATTACTGCATAAAACATAGAAATCTATCATTGAGCATCAAGGAAACCTCAGAAAATATGAAACTCACCTCAACCAACTGCACTTCCAAAACAGCTTGTTTTCTGTCTCATGTTGGCCTTCTTTTGCTTATTCCTTCAGCTCATCAACGAGGAGAGGTTTTACAAGCAGGTTTATGTGTTTAGCCAAGTTAAGGAAAAAGCTTAGTAGATCAAACATGGCAGAGAAATGGAAGAAACAGAGAAATGGTTTTCGCGAAGAAGCTGGAATTGGCTAACTCGTTTTTCCTCAATTGTTTCTGCTTATATAACCATGCTCAACCAATCAATAGTTATCGCCTGTCCCTTATCTTGTTTCCTTCATCAGTGTTCACGTCCTTCATGCATTTAAAGCATGAAGAAAACTGCAGCTCAAAGTGGCGTGGAAGTCTCCTTTTCACACGCCTTTTTCTTCTGCTGCACCCTTTACTTATTTCCTCAACCAATAAGGCTGGCGCCTTTGTTGACTTTAGCATCTATCTATTAAATGTCTTCAACTGTGGGGCGTCCAAAGTCAATTTTTGCTGCACACGTGTTTTGAATCTATTTTCATTTTGTCCACAAATGTTGCTTCGAGTTCGCCCCATCATTCCTGAGGCCTCAACTCACCAATTCACTTTCAGTTCGCCAACAAAATCAGGTTTGCCTATGCAAATATAAAATCTATATAGGCGATTACATGTCTTCGCCCATTTGGACGATTATCCCAGCAACTCACTTGGCTAACTCATTGACCAATAAGGTCATTAATCATACTGGCCCACTTGCTGTCTTTCAAGTCTCACAATCTATGTGGGCGATCATGAGTCCTTACCGAACTCGGGCGATCACCACACAATTAGTTGGCGAACTCATCTATTCGCCCAACAAGCCATTGTCCAACTTATCATGATCATTGGCGAATGTGCTCTTGCTCGCCAATTGGCGAACTGTTTCATTATGATACTCGCCCATGGAGTATCTCACGGGAATTGCCCCATTTGTAACCAAAGTTAAGGAGCTTTTCATCAAAATATAAATCTTTATTTATTATTTACTTAATTTCCAATATCAATTTTATGAAATTAAGGTCTATAGTAGGGTAAAATCAGATCTTACATTTTCTCCCCACCTTAAGAAATTTGGTCCTCCAAATTTCAACCAGACCTGTCAGTGAAGAAACTATGGATACTTCTTATGCATAAGGCTTTTAAATTTTCAAGTAGCCTTATCCTTAATATTATACCATCAAAGCACCTTAGCCATAACATGATCTTAGGTCACAGCACTTTATCACTGCAATTTATCTTTCATATCCAGAATCCGTACCAATTTCTCAACGTAATTCATGTCCTCTTTAATCTCTAGGACTCATCTCGAATCACGTGAGAAGGATATGGATAGTACTTCCTCATTATTGAAACATAGAACACATTGTGCACTCCTGACAACACGGGAGGTAGTGCACATCTTTCACATGATCTAAGATCTCCAACGATCCAATGCATCGGGAACTCAATTTCCCTGTCACTATGCATCCCAATGGTGAGACCTTAATATACATAACCTCTTGTATATCTCAATATGTCTGTTCGACCAAGTCGAAAATAATTTTCGGTCTCCCATTTTCTCATGCTATCGTGGATTATATCGTCTGCTAAATAATATTTTCCAAATGTTATGCCTATACTCTCTTGTGGCACTTATTATCAACAAACTCTGCCAGGGTAGAGGATTATCACAGGAGCCTATAAAATCAATCGCACACGCTCACATCATATCCTCGAGCGTCCATCTCATACGCTCGGACTGTCTCTCAATCTGCGGATAAACTGCGGTGCGAAACTCAATCAAGTTCCCATAGCTTCCCGTAATCTCTCTCAACACTGAGATATGAAGTGGGACTCCCTATCAACAATAATGCTCACTGGAATATTGTAAACCTCATCATTTCCCTGACATATTATCCGGCCAAGGCATTAATTAGCTCAACAAATTCCATAGTTAAGGAATGAGCAGACTTACTCAATATATCCACAACTATCCAGATAACAATTTACTCTTTTTAATTTTTTACTGAGTATAGGAAGTACCTCTAATATAGGTATTTTTCTTTCTTATCACTTTTTCAACTCTTATTTAATCTCGTCTCCAATATGAGACAACGAATATCTTTTTATATACCTCATTGTCTCTAAGAGTACTGCCCGTCGCTTTAGGCCATCAATAATCATCCCTTTGGCGCTCTCCCGCGCTCTAGGATTATTCACTCAAGTGTGTTGGTGACCACTTAATTTGCCCACTTCTCACAACATGTTATCCGATGTTGAGCGATCACCCACTCGTGGGTCGCCCATCCCGAATTTTCTCAAAGTCCTAAAGAATCTCGGGCGTCTTTTCTCAAAACCAATTTACACTCGCTCAAGTCTTTTATCATCCTTGAGAGTTAGTAACTCATCTATACTATTTATCACTTATCATCTCATTCAGTGCTAGTCGATTATAATTTGGTGACTATCATATAGATAATTTTAATCATTCGTATGTAATTGTCCCAGTAGTCTCTAAAATACTACGTACTCGCTCTCAATATATCCCGGAGCGTCCACACAATGCGCTCGGATATTTATATCAATCTGAGGCGGTGCTAACAATAAAAATTTGGAATCCCAAAGCCTCTTGTTATACTCTCAAAGCATACGACGAATCAGGGATCCCTATCACAAGTACCCACTCACTGGAACTTCACATACATCCTCTCTATTTCACCAATGTATATCGACTAAAGCACTTATTACATCCCGAAACCTGATGATGAAAAAGTGAAATAATTTAATTACTCAATCCATAATCACTTCTATAATGTCATGGTTCTTTCGGATTCTTCACCACCTCACAGTGATTGTTTCATGATTAATCTAGGACTGCTTTTCTTTTGCAGACCTTAATATTAGCCACCGATTATGTCTCAGGTAATCATTTTCCTCGATAACTTTTTTTCATATCGAGTTATCATTTTATCTCTTATTCTCCTAGTACATGTAATGTTACTACTTGGAGAATATACTTTTCCTTACATTTATTTCTGAAATTTAAATTTATTATCATTCAGATTTCATCACCACAATTCTTTTCCCACTTAATATAGTACTTTACTGTTACAATATCGTAACCATTTCGAATACTTTATTCATACATACCCATTCACTTTTACTTCCTCCCACTTAAGTATTGAATCAATAAGGTAGCAAATTCCACAAACTCTTCAAGAATTCATTTGTGCTATACGGTTAAAACTCATAAATTTTATACCTCAATAACCATACTTTAACCTCACTTCAATAGCAACATCCTCTACTTAAACAATTTCAATGTCATTTAATCACTTGAGACCTCATGTCTCTAATGTACATAGTTCAATTAGAACTCATGTTAACTGACTTAAGAGTAAAGTTTTTCATACCTTATTCAATAATATTACTTATATCAATATATTTATTTTCTTTTTAAAATCATCCTAGTTGGCTCTGGGCACACAAATAGGAAGGATACTACAGTCGGCTAGGGATCTAGATAGAATATGATAGGTATTTTAGAATACCATACTTGTTCCGGAACCTAGAAGCAATTGTAGAGAGTATTAATCTCATTGTTTTCAAAATGATAAAATTTTCGTTTTCACCAGTTATAACAAACTAGTTTTACTTTTTACTCATCAATCTCTTGAGTAATTTCTCAAGCTCTACTAATTCACTGGTAAGAGCTTACAACAATTTCTATTTCAATTTTCCAATCTCTAAGCTTGTCAACTAAATCTCGATGCCAGCTTTATCATTGGGTAATCACGAGACATTTCATTTTCTTGGCGATTACAACTTTTGTTCTGTTCGCCACATTGCTTTGACTCATGTCATATTGTTGATCAGATTACTCACCATACTCTTTGGGCGATCAGGATTCTCACCCACTTTAATAATTCATGTTATATTAGCGGACTCATTTAAGTCCTTGCCATCATCTAACTCGCCCACATCATTGGCGATCATACATTTGCACGTCCATTGGCGAGCTATCTCAATGTAGTTCTCGCCTATCGAGTATTTCTCATAAATCTCATAATATCACGGTTCTATGGATATCGTAACGGACCAGCCCAACCGGCCGTGGCAATCCCCTTTTTGGGCCCATCGACAACGATTGCTGTGACAACGCTACTCATCCATACTGTCCTCTTTAGCGATCACCTCGATGCCCGGTTCTTCCAACCGTGCTCGAGTTCGCCCATTTCAAAATTTTCTCTCTCATTCACAGACTCAAACACTTGACTTCCTCAAATGTCAAGTTACATCCCTTTTTCTCTCAATATTATCATTTCAGGATCTTAGTTCGATATGGACAGAGAAGTCTTGGTGGGGCCCTCACCGAGTTCCTCACTGTACCTTATCAAATAGACCCGACATTACGATGATAAGATCGCCTATCTCATGCAAAATTTCTGGATTACTGTCTCTATTTGTAACCAATAATTCATCAACTTTCACCATATTTCACCACTTAACTCATTTCACAGTCATTCGACTCCTCTACACATTTAGACTATACAGTACTACAGGGGATGTTAACCTTTCTCAACACTTTCCATGCTAAAGGCATCAACAGAAATCAGACCAACCCAAGCTCTGATACCATTAAATTTGTAACATCCCGTTACCACATTTTTCACGTACTTCCATACAACTTAACCTGTTGGGCTGTCTGCGATGTCATTAACATTCAACTGTAACAGTGATAAATTATATCCATTTATCTATTAATTATGGAATATGAAATTTCTTTTCATTATTCCTTTAATCTGACATCCCTTATTAACCTTTATTTCACAAAGGTAGTACTGTATACATATGTCTGAAATGTAAAAGAGAAGAGACTGTACCTGTCACATTTAACGTGCCATGTCTCAGTGTTTTAAACATAGCTATACCCATCTGAGAGCTAATTCTCTCAACTCCGTGTACTTCTTATCTGTGGAGTTAAAAAAACAAAGGGGTGAACGATTCGTACGCTCAGTAAAGGAAACATATGCTGCTTTAAATAAAGCAAAACTATATATCACAAGTCATTTATTCTTTTCTTAACAATAACCCAGTAGAAAAGAACAGTGGATACATAGTAAACACTATATATAGGATTTCAATAAATCCTTACAGTAAATAGAAATTGGTAAGTTGAGACTAGGAAACAAATAAATCATACTATCATCGTTCCCCCTCCCCCTTGCGAGAACGGAATCTGCCGCTATTGGGGTGCACCCGTAGGCCATCGCCCCTCACAGCTATCTCAGATCTGTGGCCATAATCTATAGGTGATCCTCGGGTCCACTTGCCAAGTGACCTCGAGACCGCTGATGACTTGGCGGGTCCATCAGCCCTGTGACGCCCTAAGGTGCACTCATTGGTCCATCGACCGAGCCATCGCCCCACGCGGGTCACGCAATAGTAATGCATGAACTAGAGGCCTAACGTCTCAAAATCAATTTATATCACATGAAAAACCTTTAAGGAATCATTTCATAATGTCATCGTTTTCTTTCCAAAAAGGTTTCAAAAATAGCCCGCAATCTCACTGAATTCCGTGTGAGAAAGGCACGGTTAAACTGACTCGCCATGGCTAGCTCGCCCATGGTCAACTCACCCATTGGTCAACTCGCCCAAAAACATAATGAAAACAATTCATTTTTCGTTAAGAAAATTTGGAAAAGCGAAACCTGTTCGTCATGGTCGACTCGCCCGATATGGCTCGCCTAGTAATCAACTCGCCAAAAGATCTCAAATTTCTATTTTGAAAATATTTAAAACGTCTCATTTTTCGTTTGAGAAAATGTACTCTAAACCTGTTCGCCAGGGTCAGCTCGCCCATAGCTTTCATAACAAAAGAGGTCGCCCGCCCCATTTTAATAAGAGATTGGCTTGCCCGCCAATACCAAGAATTTATATTTTCCATTTTCTCATGCTATCGTGGATTATATCGTCTGCTAAATAATATTTTCCAAATGTTATGCCTATACTCTCTTGTGGCCCTTATTATCAACAAACTCTGCCAGGGTAGAGGATTATCCCAGGAGCCTATAAAATCAATCGCACACGCTCACACCATATCCTTGAGCGTCCATCTCATACGCTCGGACTGTCTCTCATTCTGCGGATAAACTGCGGTGCGAAACTCAATCAGGATCCCATAGATTCCCGTAATCTCTCTCAACACTGAGATATGATGTGGGACTCCCTATCAACAATAATGCTCACTGGAATATTGTAAACCTCATCATTTCCCTGACATATTATCCGGCCAAGGCATTAATTAGCTCAACAAATTCCATAGTTAAGGAATGAGCAGACTTACTCAATATATCCACAACTATCCAGATAACATTTTACTCTTTTCAATTTTTCACTGAGTATAGGAAGTACCTCTAATATAGGTATTTTTCTTTCTTATCACTTTTTCAACTCTTATTTAATCTCGTCTCCAATATGAGACCACGAATATCTTTTTATATTCCTCATTGTCTCTAAGAGTACTGTCCGTCTCTTTAGGCCATCAATAATCATCCCTTTGGCGCTCTCCCGCGCTCTAGGATTATTCACTCAAGTGTGTTGGTGACCACTTAATTTGCCCACTTCTCACAACATGTTATCCGATGTTGAGCGATCACCCACTCGTGGGTCGCCCATCCCGAATTTTCTCAAAGTCCTAAAGAATCTCGGGCGTCTTTTCTCAAAACCAATTTACACTCGCTCAAGTCTTTTATCATCCTTGAGAGTTAGTAACTCATCTATACTATTTATCACTTATCATCTCATTCAGTGCTAGTCGATTATAATTTGGTGACTATCATATAGATAATTTTAATCATTCGTATGTAATTGTCCCAGTAGTCTCTAAAATACTACGTACTCGCTCTCAATATATCCCGGAGCGTCCACACAATGCGCTCGGATATTTATATCAATCTGAGGCGGTGCTAACAATAAAAATTTGGAATCCCAAAGCCTCTTGCTATACTCTCAAAGCATACGACGAATCAGGGATCCCTATCACAAGTACCCACTCACTGGAACTTCACATACATCCTCTCTATTTCACCAATGTATATCTACTAAGGCACTTATTACATCCCGAAACCTGATGATGAAAAAGTGAAATAATTTAATTACTCAATCCATAATCACTTCTATAATGTCATGGTTCTTTCGGATTCTTCACCACCTCACAGTGATTGTTTCATGATTAATCTAGGACTGCTTTTCTTTTGCAGACCTTAATATTAGCCACCGATTACATCTCAAGTAATCATTTTCCTCGATAACTTCTTTTCATATCGAGTTATCATTTTATCTCTTATTCTCCTAGTACATGTAATGTTACTACTTGGAGAATATACTTTTCCTTACATCTATTTCTGAAATTTAAATTTATTATCATTCAGATTTCATCACCACAATTCTTTTCCCACTTAATATAGTACTTTACTGTTACAATCTCGTAACCATTTCGAATACTTTATTCATACATACCCATTCACTTTTACTTCCTCCCACTTAAGTATTGAATCAATAAGGTAGCAAATTCCACAAACTCTTCAAGAATTCATTTGTGCTATACGGTTAAAACTCATAAATTTTATACCTCAATAACCATACTTTAACCTCACTTCAATAGCAACATCCTCTACTTAGACAATTTCAATGTCATTTAATCACTTGAGACCTCATGTCTCTAATGTACATAGTTCAATTAGAACTCATGTTTACTGACTTAACAGTAAAGTTTTTCATACCTTATTCAATAATATTACTTATATCAATATATTTATTTTCTTTTTAAAATCATCCTAGTTGGCTCTAGGCACACAAATAGGAAGGATACTACAGTCGGCTAGGGATCTAGATAGAATATGATAGTTATTTTAGAATACCATACTTGTTCCGGAACCTAGAAGCAACTGTAGAGAGTATTAATCTCATTGTTTTCAAAATGATAAAATTTTCGTTTTCACCAGTTATAACAAACTAGTTTTACTCTTTACTCATCAATCTCTTGAGTAATTTCTCAAGCTCTACTAATTCACTGGTAAGAGCTTACAACAATTTCTATTTCAATTTTCCAATCTCTAAGCTTGTCAACTAAATCTCGATGCCAACTTTATCATTGGGTAATCACGAGACATTTCATTTTCCTGGCGATTACAACTTTTGTTCTGTTCGCCACATTGCTTTGACTCATGTCATATTGTTGATTAGATTACTCACCATACTCTTTGGGCGATCAGGATTCTCACCCACTTTAATAATTCATGTTATATTAGCGGACTCATTTACGTCCTTGCCATCATCTAACTCGCCCACATCATTGGCGATCATACATTTGCACGTCCATTGGCGAGCTATCTCAATGTAGTTCTCGCCTATCGAGTATTTCTCATAAATCTCATAATATCACGGTTCTATGGATATCGTAACGGACCAGCCCAACCGGCCATGGCAATCCCCTTTTTGGGCCCATCGACAGCGATTGCTGTGACAACGCTACTCATCCATACTATCCTTTTTGGCGATCACCTCGATGCTCGGTTCTTCCAACCGTGCTCGAGTTCGCCCATTTCAAAATTTTCTCTCTCATCCACAGACTCAAACACTTGACTTCCTCAAATGTCAAGTTACATCCCTTTTTGTCTCAATATCATCATTTCAGGATCTTAGTTCGATATGGACAGAGAAGTCCTGGTGGGGCCCTCATCGAGTTCCTCAATGTACCTTATCAAATAGACCCGACATTATGATGATAAGATCGCCTATCTCATGCAAAATTTTCGGATTACTGTCTCTATTTGTAACCCATAATTCATTAACTTTCACCATATTTCACCACTTAACTCATTTCACAGTCATTCGACTCCTCTATACATTCAGACTATACACTACTATAGGGGATGTTAACCTTTCTCAACACTTTCCATGCTAAAGGCATCAACAGACATCAGACCAACCCAAGCTCTGATACCATTAAATCTGTAACATCCTGTTACCATATTTTTCACGTACTTCCATACAATTTAACCGGTTGGGCTGTCTGCGATGTCATTAACATTCAACAGTAACAGTGATAAATGATATCCATTTATCTATTAATTATGGAATATGAAATTTATTTTCATTATTCCTTTAATCTGACATCCCCTATTAACCTTTATTTCACAAATGTAGTACTGTATACATATGTCTGAAATGTAAAAGAGAAGAGACTGTACCTGTCTCATTGCACGTGCCATGTCTCAGTGCTTTAAACATAGCTATACCCATCTGAGAGCTAATTCTCTCAACTCCGTGTACTTTTTATCTGTGGAGTTAAAAAAACAAAGGGGTGAGCGATTCGTACGCTCAGTAAAGGAAACATATACCGCTTTAATTAAAGCAAAACTATATATCACAACTCATTTATTCTTTTCTTAACAATAACCCAGTAGAAAAGAACAGTGGATACATAGTAAACACTATATATAGGATTTCAATAAATCCTTACAGTAAATAGAAATTGGTAAGTTGAGACTAGGCAACAAATAAATCATGCTATCATCGTTCCCCCTCCCCCTTGCGAGAACGGAATCTGTTGCTATTGGGGTGCACCCGTAGGCAATCGCCCCTCACAGCTATCTCAGATCTGTGGCCATAATCTATAGGTGGTCCTCGGGTCCACTTGCCAAGTGACCTTGAGACCGCTGATGACTTGGCGGGTCCATCAGCCCTGTGACGCCCTAAGGTGCACTCATTGGTCCATCGAACGAGCCATCGCCCCAGGCGGGTCACGCAATAGTAATGCATGAACTAGAGGCCTAACGTCTCAAAATCAATTTATATCACATGAAAAACTTTTAAGGAATCATTTCATAATGTCATCGTTTTCTTTCCAAAAAGGTTTCAAAAATAGCCGGCAATCTCACTGAATTCCGTGTGAGAAAGGCACGGTTAAACTGACTCGCCACGGCTAGCTCGCCCATGGTCAACTCACCCATTGGTCAACTCGCCCAAAAACATAATGAAAACAATTCATTTTTCGTTAAGAAAATTTGGAAAAGCGAAACCTGTTCGTCATGGTCGACTCGCCTGATATGGCTCGCCCATGACAATTCGCCCGCCCTCTTGCTTTTAAAATCCGAAAGCAAACTGGCTCACCCTCAGTGGCTCGCCTAGTAATCAACTCGCCAAAAGATCTCAAATTTCTATTTTGAAAATATTTAAAACGTCTCATTTTTCGTTTGAGAAAATGTACTCTAAACTTGTTCGCCAGGGTCAGCTCGCCCATAGCTTTCATAACAAAAGAGATCGCCCGCCCCATTTTAATAAGAGATTTGGCTCGCCCGCTAATACCAAGAATTTATATTTTCCATTTTTAAAATGTTAAAGTGGCTAATTTTTCCTCAAGAAAAATACCACCGAAAATCTCTTCGCCATGATCACTCCAAAACAGGTTAACATATAGTCGTCCGCCAATTGTTTCTTTTAAAACATTAAGTAAAACCGGCTCGCCTTCAATGGCTTGCCAGCAACTTTCTCAACTTAGGGGTCGTCCGCCCCAAATAAAATGAAAAAAGGTTCGCCCAAATGGTTCGCCCGCCCTTTATTAAATCAAGAGTTTTTTTCGCCCTAAAACAAAACAAACAAAAGGGTTGCCCTCATTAGCTCGCCCGCCTTTAACCAATTTCGTCCAGAAAATAATATAGGGGTCAGCTTTTAGCTTGCCCGAGACCCAAAACACTTAATCAAATAATGCATGTCAGAAAACAAAACATTTAGTAATATTTTCATATTGTTTACTCCACAGGACATGCATTCTCTTCACACACATCTCCCTTACCTGTTAGAAACGAAGCCTTGCTTCGCCCTGCTCTCTGTCCGCCCACAGCTATTCCCAATTATCGGCTGCAAATTATATAAATTCCGTTAATATTTTCTTTATATAATATATAATTTTCCATTACTTGGGCGAAATTAAAATAAATCGAATCACTACTCGCCCAAATAGAACTTCACTAGTTCGCCCAGACGAGCTCGCCATTCACCATATGGCTACCACGTGGTATCTCGCCCGCCATTACTCGCCGTGGTTTTGTTAGCTCGCCCATGAACTAAACTACCGTTGGGCGACCTAGCCCACATGAATAACAACATTGGCGAGTTCATCATTTCCTACTCGCCTCATTGGCGATTACAAACTTTCAACACGGGCGATCAACATAGTCGCCATTGTCGTCACTTATTCCATTATTTTGTTTGTTTCCATATTCTCCAAAGATCTAACTAAAAACAAGACTGTATCTATGTTTATTACTGCATAAAACATAGAAATCTATCATTGAGCATCAAGGAAAACTCAGAAAATATGAAACTCACCACAACCAACTGCACTTCCAAAACAGCTTGTTTTCTGTCTCATGTTGACCTTCTTTTGCTTATTCCTTCAGCTCATCAACGAGGAGAGGTTTTACAAGCAGGTTTATGTGTTTAGCCAAGTTAAGGAAAAAGCTTAGTAGATCAAACATGGTAGAGAAATGGAAGAAACAGAGAAATGGTTTTCGCGAAGAAGCTGGAATTGGCTAACTCGTTTTTCCTCAATTGTTTCTGCTTATATAACCATGCTCAACCAATCAATAGTTATCGCCTGTCCCTTATCCTGTTTCCTTCATCAGTGTTCACGTCCTTCATGCATTTAAAGCATGAAAAAAACTGCAGCTCAAAGTGGCATGGAAGTCTCCCTTTCACACGCCTTTTTCTTCTGCTGCACCCTTTACTTACTTCCTCAACCAATAAGGCCGGCGCCTTTGTTGACTTTAGCATCTATCTTTTAAATGTCTTCAACTGTGGGGCGTCCAAAGTCAATTTTTGCTGCACACGTGTTTTGAATCTATTTTCATTTTGTCCACAAATGTTGCTTCGAGTTCGCTCCATCATTCCTGAGGCCTCAACTCACCAATTCACTTTCAGTTTGCCAACAAAATCAGGTTTGCCTATGCAAATATCCAATCTATATAGGCGATTACATGTCTTCGCCCATTTGGACGATTATCCCAGCAACTCACTTGGCTAACTCATTGACCAATAAGGTCATTAATCATACTTGCCCACTTGCTGTCTTTCAAGTCTCACAATCTATGTGGGCGATCATGAGTCCTTACAGAACTCGGGCGATCACCACACAATTAGTTGGCGAACTCATCTATTCGCCCAACAAGCCATTGTCCAACTTATCATGATCATTGGCGAATGTGCTCTTGCTCGCCCATTGGCGAACTGTTTCTTTATGATACTCGCCCATGGAGTATCTCACGGGAATTGCCCCATTTGTAACCAAAGTTAAGGAGCTTTTCATCAAAATATAAATCTTTATTTATTATTTACTTAATTTCCAATATCCATTTTATGAAATTAAGGTCTACAGTAGGGTAAAATCAGATCTTACATTTTCTCCCCACCTTAAGAAATTTGGTCCTCCAAATTTCAACCAGACCTGTCAGTGAAGAAACTATGGATACTTCTTATGCATAAGGCTTTTAAATTTTCAAGTAGCCTTATCCTTAATATTATACCATCAAAGCACCTTAGCCATAACATGATCTTAGGTCACAGCACTTTATCACTGCAATTTATCTTTCATATCCAGAATCCGTACCAATTTCTCAACGTAATTCATGTCCTCTCTAATCTCTAGGACTCATCTCGAATCACGTGAGAAGGATATGGATAGTACTTCCTCATTATTGAAACATAGAACACATTGTGCACTCCTGACAACACGGGAGGTAGTGCACATCTTTCACATGATCTAAGATCTCCAACGATCCAATGCATCGGGAACTCAATTTCCCTGTCACTATGCATCCCAATGGTGAGACCTTAATATACATAACCTCTTGTATATCTCAAGATGTCTGTTCGACCAAGTCGAAAATAATTTTCGGTCTCCCATTTTCTCATGCTATCGTGGATTATATCGTCTGCTAAATAATATTTTCCAAATGTTATGCCTATACTCTCTTGTGGCCCTTATTATCAACAAACTATGGCCAGGGTAAAGGATTATCCCAGGAGCCTATAAAATCAATCGCACACGCTCACACCATATCCTCGAGCGTCCATCTCATACGCTCGGACTGTCTGTCAGTCTGCGGATAAACTGCGGTGCGAAACTCAATCAGGATCCCATAGCTTCCCGTAATCTCTCTCAACACTGAGATATGATGTGGGACTCCCTATCAACAATAATGCTCACTGGAATATTGTAAACCTCATCATTTCCCTGACATATTATCCGGCCAAGGCATTAATTAGCTCAACAAATTCCATAGTTAAGGAATGAGCAGACTTACTCAATATATCCACAACTATCCAGATAACATTTTACTCTTTTCAATTTTTCACTGAGTATAGGAAGTACCTCTAATATAGGTATTTTTCTTTCTTATCACTTTTTCAACTCTTATTTAATCTCGTCTCCAATATGAGACCACGAATATCTTTTTATATTCCTCATTGTCTCTAAGAGTACTGCCCGTCTCTTTAGGCCATCAATAATCATCCCTTTGGCGCTCTCCCGCGCTCTAGGATTATTCACTCAAGTGTGTTGGTGACCACTTAATTTGCCCACTTCTCACAACATGTTATCCGATGTTGAGCGATCACCCACTCGTGGGTCGCCCATCCCGAATTTTCTCAAAGTCCTAAAGAATCTCGGGCGTCTTTTCTCAAAACCAATTTACACTCGCTCAAGTCTTTTATCATCCTTGAGAGTTAATAACTCATCTATACTATTTATCACTTATCATCTCATTCAGTGCTAGTCGATTATAATTTGGTGACTATCATATAGATAATTTTAATCATTCGTATGTAATTGTCCCAGTAGTCTCTAAAATACTACGTACTCGCTCTCAATATATCCCGGAGCGTCCACACAATGCACTCAGATATTTATATCAATCTGAGGCGGTGCTAACAATAAAAATTTGGAATCCCAAAGCCTCTTGCTATACTCTCAAAGCATACGACGAATCAGGGATCCCTATCACAAGTACCCACTCACTGGAACTTCACATACATCCTCTCTATTTCACCAATGTATATCGACTAAGGCACTTATTACATCCCGAAACCTGATGATGAAAAAGTGAAATAATTTAATTACTCAATCCATAATCACTTCTATAATGTCATGGTTCTTTCGGATTCTTCACCACCTCACAGTGATTGTTTCATGATTAATCTAGGACTGCTTTTCTTTTGCAGACCTTAATATTAGCCACCGATTACGTCTCAGGTAATCATTTTCCTCGATAACTTCTTTTCATATCGAGTTATCATTTTATCTCTTATTCTCCTAGTACATGTAATGTTACTACTTGGAGAATATACTTTTCCTTACATCTATTTCTGAAATTTAAATTTATTATCATTTAGATTTCATCACCACAATTCTTTTCCCACTTAATATAGTACTTTACTATTACAATCTCGTAACCATTTCGAATACTTTATTCATACATACCCATTCACTTTTACTTCCTCCCACTTAAGTATTGAATCAATAAGGTAGCAAATTCCACAAACTCTTCAAGAATTCATTTGTGCTATACGGTTAAAACTCATAAATTTTATACCTCAATAACCATACTTTAACCTCACTTCAATAGCAACATCCTCTACTTAGACAATTTCAATGTCATTTAATCACTTGAGACCTCATGTCTCTAATGTACATAGTTCAATTAGAACTCATGTTTACTGACTTAAGAGTAAAGTTTTTCATACCTTATTCAATAATATTACTTATATCAATATATTTATTTTCTTTTTAAAATCATCCTAGTTGGCTCTAGGCACACAAATAGGAAGGATACTATAGTCGGCTAGGGATCTAGATAGAATATGATAGGTATTTTAGAATACCATACTTGTTCCGGAACCTAGAAGCAACTGTAGAGAGTATTAATCTCATTGTTTTCAAAATGATAAAATTTTCGTTTTCACCAGTTATAACAAACTAGTTTTACTCTTTACTCATCAATCTCTTAAGTAATTTCTCAAGCTCTACTAATTCACTGGTAAGAGCTTACAACAATTTCTATTTCAATTTTCCAATCTCTAAGCTTGTCAACTAAATCTCGATACCAACTTTATCATTGGGTAATCACGAGACATTTCATTTTCTTGGCGATTACAGCTTTTGTTCTGTTCGCCACATTGCTTTGACTCATGTCATATTGTTGATCAGATTACTCACCATACTCTTTGGGCGATCAGGATTCTCACCCACTTTAATAATTCATGTTATATTAGCGGACTCATTTACGTCCTTGCCATCATCTAACTCGCCCACATCATTGGCGATCATACATTTGCACGTCCATTGGCGAGCTATCTCAATGTAGTTCTCGCCTATCGAGTATTTCTCATAAATCTCATAATATCACGGTTCTATGGATATCGTAACGGACCAGCCCAACCGGCCATGGCAATCCCCTTTTTGGGCCCATCGACAACGATTGCTGTGACAATGCTACTCATCCATACTGTCCTCTTTGGCGATCACCTCGATGCCCGGTTCTTCCAACCGTGCTCGAGTTCGCCCATTTCAAAATTTTCTCTCTCATCCACAGACTCAAACACTTGACTTCCACAAATGTCAAGTTACATCCCTTTTTGTCTCAATATAATCATTTCAGGATCTTAGTTAGATATGGACAGAGAAGTCCTGGTGGGGCCCTTACCGAGTTCCTCACTGTACCTTATCAAATAGACCCGACATTATGATGATAAGATCGCCTATCTCATGCAAAATTTTCGGATTACTATCTCTATTTGTAACCCATAATTCATCAACTTTCACCATATTTCACCACTTAACTCATTTCACAGTCATTCGACTCCTCTATACATTCAGACTATACAGTACTACAGGGGATGTTAACCTTTCTCAACACTTTCCATGCTAAAGGCATCAACAGACATCAGACCAACACAAGCTCTGATACCATTAAATCTGTAACATCCCGTTATAATATTTTTCACGTACTTCCATACAACTTAACCGGTTGGGCTGTCTGCGATGTCATTAACATTCAACAGTAACAGTGATAAATGATATCCATTTATCTATTAATTATGGAATATGAAATTTCTTTTCATTATTCCTTTAATCTGACATCCCCTATTAACCTTTATTTCACAAAGGTAGTACTGTATACATATGTCTGAAATGTAAAAGAGAAGAGATTGTACCTGTCACATTTAACGTGCCATGTCTCAGTGCTTTAAACATAGCTATACCCATCTAAGAGCTAATTCTCTCAACTCCGTGTACTTCTTATCTGTGGAGTTAAAAAAACAAAGGGGTGAGCGATTCGTACGCTCAGTAAAGGAAACATATGCTGCTTTAAATAAAGCAAAACTATATATCACAACTCATTTATTCTTTTCTTAACAATAACCCAATAGAAAAGAACAGTGGATACATAGTAAACACTATATATAGGATTTCAATAAATCCTTACAGTAAATAGAAATTGGTAAGTTGAGACTAGGCAACAAATAAATCATGCTATCATCGTTCCCCCTCCCCCTTGCGAGAACGGAATCTGCCGCTATTGGGGTGCACCCGTAGGCCATCACCCCTCATAGCTATCTCAGATCTGTGGCCATAATCTATAGGTGGTCCTCGGGTCCACTTGCCAAGTGACCTCGAGACCGCTGATGACTTGGCAGGTCCATCAGCCCTGTGACGCCCTAAGGTGCACTCATTGGTCCATCGACCGAGCCATCGCCCCAGGCGGGTCACGCAATAGTAATGCATGAACTAGAGGCCTAACGTCTCAAAATCAATTTATATCACATGAAAAACCTTTAAGGAATCATTTCATAATGTCATCGTTTTCTTTCCAAAAAGGTTTCAAAAACAGCCCGCAATCTCACTGAATTCCGTGTGAGAAAGGCACGGTTAAACTGACTCGCCATGGCTAGTTCGCCCATGGTCAACTCACCCATTGGTCAACTCGCCCAAAAACATAATGAAAACAATCCATTTTTCGTTAAGAAAATTTGGAAAAGCGAAACCTGTTCGTCATGGTCGACTTGCCCGATATGGCTCGCCCATGACAGTTCGCCCGCCCTCTTGCTTTTAAAATCCGAAAGCAAACTGGCTCGCCCTCAGTGGCTCGCCCAGTAATCAACTCGCCAAAAGGTCTCAAATTTCTATTTTGAAAATATTTAAAACGTCTCATTTTTCGTTTGAGAAAATGTACTCTAAACCTGTTCACCAGGGTCAGCTCGCCCATAGCTTTCATAACAAAAGAGGTCGCCCGCCCCATTTTAATAAGAGATTTGGCTCGCCCGCCAATACCAAGAATTTATATTTTCCTTTTTTAAAATGTTAAAATGGCTAATTTTTCCTCAAGAAAAATACCACCGAAAATCTCTTCGCCATGGTCACTCCAAAACAGGTTAACATACAGTCGTCCGCCAATTCTTTCTTTTAAAACATTAAGTAAAACCGGCTCGCCTTCAATGGCTTGCCAACAACTTTCTCAACTTAGGGGTCGTCCGCCCCAAATAAAATGAAAAAAGGTTTGCCCAAATGGTTTGCCCGCCCTTTATTAAATCAAGAGTTTTTTTCGCCCTAAAACAAAACAAACACAAGGGCTTGCCCTCGTTAGCTCGCCCGCCTTTAACCAATTTCGTCCAGAAAATAATATAGGGGTCAGCTTTTAGCTCGCCCGAGACCTAAAACACTTAATCAAATAATACATGTCAGAAAACAAAACATTTAGTAATATTTTCATATTGTTTACTCCACAGGACATGCATTCTCTTCACACACATCTCCCTTACCTGTTAGAAACGAAGCCTTGCTTCGCCCTGTTCTCTGTTCGCCCACAGCTATTCCCAATTATCGGTTGCAAATTATATAAATTCCGTTAATATTTTTTTTATATAATATATAATTTTCCATTACTTGGGCGAAATTAAAATAAATCGAATCACTACTCGCCCAAATAGAACTTCACTAGTTCGCCCAGATGAGCTCGCCATTCACCATATGGCTACCACGTGGTATCTCGCCCGCCATTACTCACCGTGATTTTGTGAGCTCGCCCATGAACTAAACTACCGTTGGGCGACCTAGCCCACATAAATAACAACATTGGCGAGTTCATCATTTCCTACTCGCCTCATTGGCGATTACAAACTTTCAACACGGGCGATCAACATAGTCACCATTGTCGTCACTTATTCCATTATTTTCTTTATTTACATATTCTCCAAAGATCTAACTAAAAACAAGACTGTATCTATGTTTATTACTGCATAAAACATAGAAATCTATCATTGAGCATCAAGGAAACCTCAGAAAATATGAAACTCACCTCAACCAACTGCACTTCCAAAACAGCTTGTTTTCTGTCTCATGTTGGTCTTCTTTTGCTTATTCCTTCAGCTCATCAACGAGGAGAGGTTTTACAAGCAGGTTTATGTGTTTAGCCAAGTTAAGGAAAAAGCTTAGTAGATCAAACATGGCAGAGACATGGAAGAAACAGAGAAATGGTTTTCGCGAAGAAGCTGGAATTGGCTAACTCGTTTTTCCTCAATTGTTTCTGCTTATATAACCATGCTCAACCAATCAATAGTTACCGCCTATCCCTTATCATGTTTCCTTCATCAGTGTTCACGTCCTTCATGCATTTAAAGCATGAAGAAAACTGCAGCTCAAAGTGGCGTGGAAGTCTCCCTTTCACACGCCTTTTTTTCTGCTGCAGCCTTTTCTTACTTCCTCAACCAATAAGGCCGGCGCCTTTGTTGACTTTAGCATCTATCTATTAAATGTCTTCAACTGTGGGGCGTCCAAAGTCAATTTTTGCTGCACACGTGTTTTGAATCTATTTTCATTTTGTCCACAAATGTTGCTTCGAGTTCGCCCCATCATTCCTGAGGCCTCAACTCACTAATTCACTTTCAGTTCGCCAACAAAATCAGGTTTGCCTATGCAAATATCCAATCTATATAGGCGATTACATGTCTTCGCCCATTTGGACGATTATCCCAGCAACTCACTTGGCTAACTCATTGACCAATAAGGTCATTAATCATACTCGCCCACTTGCTGTCTTTCAAGTCTCACAATCTATGTGGGCGATCATGAGTCCTTACCGAACTCGGGCGATCACCACACAATTAGTTGGCGAACTCATCTATTCGCCCAACAAGCCATTGTCCAACTTATCATGATCATTGGCGAATGTGCTCTTGCTCGCCCATTGGCGAACTGTTTCGTTATGATACTCGCCCATGGAGTATCTCACGGGAATTGCCCCATTTGTAACCAAAGTTAAGGAGCTTTTCATCAAAATATAAATCTTTATTTATTATTTACTTAATTTCCAATATCCATTTTATGAAATTAAGGTCTACATTAAGGTAAAATCAGATCTTACATTAGTAGTTTATTAGTTGTTTCTTTCTTTTATTAGCTTTCGTGTTAGTATTTCATAGTTTTGATTTTCTTTTTCTTTCTATTTTGTGGGCTTGGAGTCTAAGTTTAGGGGAGCAGTAAAGACACCTTTTTGGGCATGCAATTGAGCTTCAACAGAAAATTCAGGGGAGTTTCCATCTATCTTTTCTTAATTCTTGAATCACTTACACATTGAGGACAATCTGCACTTCAAGTTTGGGGGGAAGGAAATTTAAGCTAAACTTTTTCAAAAAATTTCAAAATTTTTCAAACTTTTTGGGCTTTAAATATTTTGCCTTGAGATATATTGTGCTTGATTTGGTTATTTCCCATTTCCCCATGATTGAGATTTTGATTGAGTCTGATTCTGATCTTTGGAAAAGCATGATTATTGAGAAGCATGAGTTGAATTCTTGAATTTGCCTTGTTCTGATTATGATTTTTCCATCTTTATGCACTATGTCTTGATCATGGATTTGAATGCATGTTTAGAGAAGGATTATGTAAATATAGGATTGCATTTGTCTTTGAAGTTGTGAGCATATCTTAGAATTTGTTTAATCTCCTCTCGAGGCAAAATTTTTAACCCATGCTTAGTTAAGAAAATGATTTAGGCCATCCTTGGATCGTTTGAGCTTTTCAAGCTAACCTTGTACATATTTGTCCTTAGTCACCCCTCTGTGCCAAATTAGCCTATCTCTGTTTATACACTTATAAGTTAAATTCCCTTAGCCAAAAAAAAAAAAAGAAAGGAAAGAAGAAAAAAAAATAGAGAAATAGAAAATTCAAAGAGAAAAAGAAAAGAAAAAGAAAATGAATGAAAAATGAGAAAAATACAAAAATAGACTAAGGTGTATAATAAAGTAAGAAGAAACTAAGTTTGGGGGAGTTAATTGAAGCTCGAAACATAAAGATCCTAGAGTGTAATGCATGAAGGGGTTGTTGAGCCTAAATTGACTTTTATCATACCTTTACCCTAGCCTTACATTACAAGCTTATTGAAGTCCTATTGATTCTTGATTGAGTATGGCTACATTAGTGGAGAGGGAAGTGAAAAGTAAACTTATGGGATTATTCATGCTTTAGGGACTTTGCTTTTTCATGTTTGTAGAATCTCATCCAGATATGTATGCTTTGATATGTGATGGACACTTCACGCACACACGGAGAATCTAATTAGGATTTAGGCATGTGATTGGAGGAAACTATGTTAATTAATATTTTTGACTTTCCTTAGATTAAATCAGTACTCTTTTTATGAGGTGTATATGGGGAGTATATCTATTAAGTACATGTTATCTCTAGCATATTTTGAGATTGTTTTGCTTGAGGACAAGCAAAATATTAAGTTTGGGGGTGTGATAAGTCTCTAAAATATACATTTTTAGAGTATTTTATTGCACAAAATTTAATTAAAATTTGAAATTTTAATGTAATTTCTTCCCAATTTAACTAAATTATTTTTATGTGCAGGAAATTTGAGAATGATGAGGAAATCAAGAAGATGACAAGAAAGTCAAGGAAAAATGGTTGGATTTGGTGTTTAAACCCTCAACTTAACCTTATCCTTAAACTCTTAAACTTACCTAAACCCCAAACTCAATTCCTACCACCTTACCCCTAAATTATATTTTTTTAAACCATAAGCCTTACCTAAACCAATTTTCCAAACTCTTTAAAAAAATTAAAAAAAAACTTTAACCATTACCCTATCATAATCCACTTAAACATATCTCATTCTCACAGAAAACCCAAACATTATTTAAGCCTATCTTAAATACCAAAACTCACAAGTCTAAAACATTTCAAGTCCAACCCACAAATCTTGACATTTCTTCATGCAAGCACATAACATATTCATTGAAGTTGATTTCAACAAGCACAAAAGAAAAATGAGAGTCCAGCCCGTGAGACTAATGGCCAAAGCCCTTGAAGAACCCTAGTGAATAAAAGAGATTAAGCTGCCGCAAGAGAGGAAGTGGGTGGAGGAGGCTGGTGACAGCAGCAATCTTCTTCAACCTTTACTGCAAATTTATTTACTACTTTCTCTAGTTTAAGATTAGATGTTTTAGGATTTAATTTTCAGCAATAGAATAGGCTTAAAAACGGGCGGATAGTGGCTGGTGACAGCAGCCAAAGTTCTTCCCGATTAGCTGTGTGGTTCCTAGTTTTTAGTCTCTTCCTGTTTAGTTTTAGATTTCAATTAAATTTTGAATAGCTCTTTCAAAGTTTACTTTAAAAAACTGAGTTTTTCTTACTTAATTAGATTAAATAAAGGACAGTGTTTATTTACTTTTTCCTATGCTCTGTTTCTGTTATTATTTAGGGCTTTATTTTGATCTTTCATGCTTTAGTTTTCTTCTAGTTGTTATTTAACTTTCAGTTTCTAATTTAAAGATTATGCTTTGCAAATTTTTACCCTTTTCTATTTTCACGATTCTGTTTTCTTCGTTAACATATTGCACTTTGTTTCGTTTTTTTTCTTTTTCTTTAACGCTAGTTCTTTGCGTCTCTGTTTTCTGCATTTTTTGTTTCTGTTCTTTACTTTGTTGCATTACGTTTCTATAGGAGTTGTTCTGTGTTCTCTAAGCTCAAGTTTGCTGCGTGTTCCTACTTTGCTGAAGCTTGGACGCAGAAGCTTCTAGCGTAAACAAAGCTGAAGCGTGGCAGGGGCAGAACGTGGCTTCTTACTGCTGTTGGGCACTGAACGTGGCAAGGTTAAAGCAGGAGCATCGGCGTTGAATTGCTGTAGCCGCTGGGTGCGTGAACTGCTGTGGAATCGTTGAAGCTAGAGCGTGGCGTGCCTTTGTGCGATTTGCCTGATGGTTCAATGCAGGTGGATGTTTGGCGTGGATAGCAGGGGACGCATGGCAAGTGGAGACGTGAGCAGCTGGCTGTTCTTGCAAGGCTATGTGGCGTGGCTCTCTGCTGAAGGCGTGACAGTGTGCAGCAAGCTTAGTGGCATGGCAGAGTTGAAGGCGTGGCAGGCGTGGGAAGGGCTGGTGGCTTTAAAGTTTGTTTTGTTAGTTTTAGTTGTTAGTAGTATATTAAATCTGTTTATTAATTTAGTGTATTATTTAGTTAATTAGTTAATTAGTTTATTACCTTTAAATGATTTTAGTTTAATTAGTAGTTAATTGACTTCTAAAAAAAATGCTCAATTGCTTGAATAAACCTAGGATGACCAATTTTAGTACTTAGCTATATCAATTCTAATTAATCCTCGTGCGAACGATACTCTACTTACTTTTTATTACTTGTCGCGACCCGTGCACTTGCTGTAACAACCCGTTACCACATTTTTCACCTTATTGTACACAACTTAACAGGTTGGGCTGTCTGTGATACTTCACTTGTACTAACTGTTAAACAATTTTACATAACATTGTTTATATTATGTACATCCCCTATCTTAATTAATTAGATAAGTAGTACTGTAGACATGTCTAAATACAGAAAATAAATGATCGTACCTCATATAAATCAATCAGTCTGTCACATTATCCTTTGTGTACAGTCGTGATCCACTATCAACTGATCTCACAATTATCAAAACTTAAAATGTTTAAAATTAAGGGGTGAGCAAAACCACGGCTCAGTAAGGGAATTATATGCTTCACTTGATACTCAGCTATCTATATGCTGAAAATCTTTTTTCATTTTTTTCCTATGGGCTTTAGGCTTGCATGTAGGAAAGATACTACAGTCGGCTAGGGATCCGGATAGAGTAAGGTAGGTATTTTGAAATACCTATCATGTTCCGGAACCTAGAAGTAACTGTAGAGAGTGATAAATTTGTTTTCGCTTGAAATTTAAATCATTTTCCTTTTTTATTTCATATCATTTTCATATTCTTTTCAAAATAATGCTTTTATGAAATAAAGCATTTAAATAAAGTAACTAATATTCATATATTCTTTGAAAAGAATATTAGTTAAATCATCATCATTCTTATTTAAACTCATTTCGTATTTTATTGTACGATCATAATTAGTACAATACTTTAAATAGTAAAATAACCTATAAATTCCTTTTCGTATAACATATAAATTATTTAAATCTAATATTCAATTTTAAAATTGAAATAAGAATATTAGATTTGTTTTCCTCCTCTTTCCTTTTTGGAAATATATCACATATTCATGTCACATATAGTCTAATATTCAATTTAAAATCATAGTAATAATATTAAAATCTATTCCACTTATCACATTAGCAAAGCAGCAAGCACTTCGGTAGGTTAGTCACTATACACGTCGATAAATCGGTTACTATGCAAGATTATAAATCAATCCATTCATAAAACAAAAATCAATAAACTTCAAGCATATAGCTTAACTCACTGAAGCAACTGTTCAAAATAACCGATCACTTATCACTTTAGGCGTAAGCCCTAGTTCACTGATTCAGTTACGAAATCCATCCTAACTAGCAATGGATTTAAGTGTCGTATTGAGAAACTCGTGTGGCACTAGGTTCTCAAAGGATTCTAGAGGTGGCTCACACGGTACAAAGATCGAGTCTTTACTCGGATTGGCCTTTATGCCATATACTTTCCACTATCTCATCAGAACTCATGTAGCACTTAGTGCTCAAAGGATTCTAGAGGTGGCTCCCATAGGTTCCGAAGAATCTATGTAGCACGTAGGTCCCTTGAGTCTTCTAGAGGTGGCTTACACGGTACAAAGATCGAGTCTTTACTCGGATTGGCCTTTATGCCATATACTTTCCACTATCTCATCAGAACTCATGTAGCACTTAGTGCTCAAAGGATTCTAGAGGTGGCTCCCATAGGTTCCGAAGAATCTATGTAGCACGTAGGTCTCTTGAGTCTTCTAGAAGTGGCTTACACGGTACAAAGATCGAGTCTTTACTCGGATTGGCCTTTATGCCATATACTTTCCACTATCTCATCAGAACTCGTGTAGCACTTAGTGCTCAAAGGATTCTAGAGGTGGCTCCCATAGGTTCCGAAGAATCTACGTAGCACGTAGGTCTCTTGAGTCTTCTAGAGGTGGCTCACACGGTACAAAGATTGAGTCTTTACTCGGATTGGCCTTTATGCCATATACTTTTCACTATCTCATTAGAACTCGTGTAGCACTTAGTGCTCAAAGGATTCTAGAGGTGGCTCCCATAGTTTCTGAAGAATCTACGTATCACATAGGTCCCTTGAGTCTTTTAGAGGTGGCTCACATGGTACAAAGATCGAGTCTTTACTTGGATTGGCCTTTGTGCCATATGCTTTCCACTATCTCATCAGAACTCGTGTAGCACTTAGTGCTCAAAGGATTCTAGAGGTGGCTTCCATAGTTTCCGAAGAATCTACATAGCATGTAGGTCCCTTGAGTCTTCTAGAGGTGGCTCACACGGTACAAAGATCGAGTCTTTACTTGGATTGGCCTTTGTGCCATATACTTTCCACTATCTCATCAGAACTCGTGTAGCACTTAGTGCTCAAAGGATTCTAGAGGTGGCTCCCATAGTTTCTGAAGAATCTACATAGCACGTAGGCCCCTTGAGTCTTCTAGAGGTGACTCACACGGTACAACGATCGAGTCTTTACTCGGATTGGCCTTCGTGGCTTATGTTTTCAATGGTTCATCGACACACGTGTAGCACGTATAATCTAATATTCCATTTAAAATCATGGTAAGAATATTAGATTTATCACTTCTTCCTTTTTGAAAGCATACTACATGTTCGTATCACATATCTTATGAAAATCATCTCACAGTACTATAATCAGTATCGTAATGAGCATTTTGTAAAAATGCTATAAATCAATTGATTTTCTTCTCATATCATATAAAACATATTCTTTTCACCTGTCATGCATTATATATAGAGTCTAAGACAAATATCAATCGTATCATGCTATAGACCTCGGAGGGCAAAGAAATAAACATGTCAAATCTATGACCGTAATCTATATTGTCCTCGGTGGATTACTGATCACATGTCGACCGGGACTAAACATATCACATATCATACATCAGCATGATAGGATGCCTATTAGTCTGAAAATAGTATTTTTCATCATCAATAAACCTTTATGGAATTTATAAAAATATAATTTCATAATTTAAAACCATAAAGGTTATAAAACCATTTAATGAATATTTAAGAATTATATAAAAAATATTCACTTTATTTCTTTTCATTTCTTATCTTGTATTACGTGTAATTTATATATCAAGAGAATTTTCGGTGATTTCATTATCACCATTCTCGAAGAGAATTTTCGGTGATTTCATTATCACCATACTTAAAAACATGAATATTTTAAAATCACTTTCATTTTATTCATGTTTTTATGAAAATATTCATTTTCTCAATTTTTGTGGTTAAAAATCATTTCTCGTGACATAAAATCATTTATTATGATTTTCAGTAATTTTCGAGAATTTTTTGATAATTTTTCGGCAGTATAACGGCTGCCGATTGGCTAGCCTCCTGCACAAAAAATACAGTTTATAATTCCCAGCTAGTACTTCATATCAAATTTCCAACCAATCATTCATTATAATAATTTCATAAAATATTTCCATAAAATATTTCGAAATTAAAACATGCAGACTCAATATCCTTACAGTGCTGCACATGCATCCCTTACCTTTTCCAGGTCAGCGACTTCCTCTTATCGATCGCGCCGCACTCCATCTCTCTCGATTCCTCATCCCGATCGCTGAGAATAATTTCTGGAAATAAAAATTCTAAATTTTAGAATTTTTTTCCATAATTTATTAAATTTTTCTGAAATTTAATCTCCGAGAATTTCTTACCGAATTTTCGTAAATTTTCGGGTTGTCGAATTTCCGAAAATCTCCAAATTTCCAAAATTCTCCTTTTTCCTCTTTTCTTTTTTTTTCTTTCTTTCTTTTTCTTTTTCTTTTTCCTTTTTCTTTTCTTTTTTCCTCTTCCTTTCCCGGTCAGACCGATCCAGTTCCCTTCCTCACCGGTTTCTCGCCTGCGGCTCGGTGGCTCAGGAGTTGGTTGACTTCAAGGCGAACTCGCCGGTGCCCTTCGTTTGCCCTGGATCAGCGGCACAGCGGTTGATCTACTCGATTTAGGTCGGCGTCTTCTCCTCCTTTGTTCGTCTTTCTCCGACCGCCAGTGGCCTCACCGGTGGCCTCCTTCTTCTTCCTCTCGTCTTCGCTGAGGTCAAGGTGGTGGTGGCGATGCCTGGATCGGCCGGCACCGCCGATTCCTCCTCTCCTTTCTCTTCGACTTTTTTTTTTGTTTTTGTTTTTCAATTTTTTCTTCCCTGTCACTGGCGATCTTTCTCTTCCCCATCTCGCTGGCCTTTCTCCTTTGCCTCTCTTACTTTCTTTCTCGCTGACGACAGCAACGGTTGCTGCCGCCGGATTGGCTGGGAAGGGATCGGGCACTGTCCCGATTCCTTCTCTTCTTTTTATTTCTGTTTCCTTTTTTTTGTCTTATTTCCATATTTAGTATATAATACACTATATACTATACACTATAAAATATATTTTATACATATAATATATACCATATATTATACATATATTATTTCACATATAATATAATACAATATATATTATATATAAATTATTACAAAATATATATCTAGTATATATTTATGTATATTTATACACATTAAAATAAATAACATTTATATATATACAATTATATAAATGTTATAATACAATATATATACATATAAACTTTAATATAAAATCACATTTATCTTTCTTCTATATATATATATAATTATATATACACATAAAATATTATGCTTATATACATATGTATTATTTAAATTTATAAAATAGTATATATTTCCATATATATACCAACGTATATTAAAATGTATTATATAGTATTTTAAATGCATATGTATTTGTATAAAATTCACTTATAAAATTTGTAATTATATAAACATATTTTATTTTCATTTCTCATTTTCCTTATTTAATTTGGATTTTAATTTATCCAAGTTAGTTTTCCTCTCTCCGTTATTTTTATTTTCACTTCCAATTTAATTTCTTTTACACGAATTTCCCGATTCTTTCACTTCCTCAATTCTCGGGATTTTCACCAATATCCCGTTCTCACAATTTTATTTATTTCCTCTAATTTATTTTCTCCAATATTTGTTTCCAATATTTATGATTTCCAATAAATGGAAAATTTACAGTTATCACATCCTCCCCACTTTAAGAAATTCGATCCTCCAAATTTAACTTAAGTCTAAAGGTGGTACATGCCGTATACTTATGACTTCTGACCTCTTGTTCATCCTCCAAGTAATACTGCCAGCACACTTTCGACATCAAGAGTACTTTAGACCACTACATGTTGTCTTACATCATATATGTCTATGCTCCCATAGGTTCGTTTCTCAAATCAGGAGTTATTCACTTTCACTCTTTTCATATAAGAGTCCATACACAATATTTTCATATTACAGCTGATCTATGCTGTTCATCATCCATTCTTTTCACTTAGTGTCAAGTCGACATAATTTGATACTATGATGTACTCACGTCAATCAACTATATGTAAGTGTCCCAGTAGCTTTCACATCTCATGCACACGCTCTCTCAATATCATGGAGCGTTTACATCTTACGCTCATATATATATATATCAGTATAGAGCGGTGCTATCAATGCACTTGGGATCTCAAAGCCTTTTGCTATCTCTCATTAGCATATGGCAACTCAGAGACTCCCATCACATGTAAGGCTCACTGGAACTATACATACACATTCATACCGTTTAACACTTATACTTCGACTAAGGCACTAGAGAATCTAGAAGTCTGATAATGGAAAGTGATTCTATTTAGATCATCTGTCTTTAATCACTTCCATATCATTATTTCTCTTTTGGACTCTTTATTGTCCACAATATTCATTTTATCAAGGCAGTATCTCACTTGCAGACTTTATTATGGATTATCTCTTACAATGACAATCCATGAGACAATCATATTCTCTTCATGAAGTATGGTCTTTAAATTTCTTTTCATAATTTAGATTCCATAATTGAATCCTCAATTTACATATTTAATCACCACATCATCTATATACTTCCACCGTTTCTATCATGTTACGGTGGTTATATGTATAATCATTTTTCATTTATATACTGGCAGTAAAATAACACGTGTCATTCATTTTACTCCTTTGAATATCATTACTTTCACTTATCAAATCTAGCTTGATTTTTTTTTTGATAACCAACACAAATCACTTTCAATCTTACCTTCGGGAATTGTTTTATATTGATGTTCCCTTCTCATCATGCAACTTATTTCCTTATTCCACTTTCATTTTTTTTTCCTAATCCCACCTTTATCTTTTCATGTTTTTACTTTTATCCTTTTAGTCGATTTTGTCAATTGGTATGGTACTATACTGCTAAGATCTTTCAAAATCTTGCATACCATCTATTCTTTAAACTTATCCATCTACCGACTTTAATTTCTTTAATTAGGTCTCATTTATAGAGCAGCTAGTCTCATCACTCTTTTATAGACTAGCAGTAGTATCTAGCTAAACTCATTACTTTCGTATCTCAATCATTATCTCTATATCATGGACAGGTGCACTGTCATCCTATCGCCTCGAGATCATATATCTCAGGAGGAGATACTATTTAGCCAAATCTCTTAGTTACTAATCTTAACATAATTCCACAGTCTTTAAGAGTTTAAGGGTTATACCACAATTCTGCTCATTTTCCATTTGTACTTTAGACTCTATCAGTATTTCACCAATTTACTCATGTATGGATGCCTCATTCTTTAGGCTTATATATTTCACAAGGCAAATCATTAACCTTGTAACCTCAATAAGAACTCGTAAAATTTACTCCGAGTTCTAATCATCATTTTGTGGACACCAATCTTCAATCTTTTATCTAAGGACGCTTTATACTGAGCCTAGTCTTATTAACTCCTCACATATCTCTAATTAGATCAATAAAGCGTCTATTTTCATGTAGATGAATAATTGTTCTTCACCAAAACTTTATTAATGATAGGGAAATTAATACATCCTTTTTAATTCATCTACATCTCAATATCATTTGTATTTCTCTCATTTACACTTATACAGATAATTTCATTATTCTTGATTTTTCATTATCTTTATTTTTGTCATCCAGACCTTTACACATGAATTTCATTATTCACACATTTTCCAGAGTTGTTATTATTATTATTTTATTATTATTATTTTTTTATTATATATATTTTTAAGCTTTTAGGATTCTTTCTATATCCTCCGATATAAGCTTAGAATTTAACTTCATATTCAAAATCGAGTCAATGTTATCTCGATTCCTCTAATTTATATAACTCTGGAAGTTCTATCAGAAATCAAATCCGATACTTTCTTTAATCATACATTTCTTATCATCTTGGACATTTCATCCTTGTGTCCTTTCATTTACACTGTGTATTCTCAAAGCAGAGACATTCGATATTCAAATCATTTTGATACATACTCTACCTTGATTTCATTACCTAGTCATACTTTACAGCATTATGAATCTCATTCTGGTAAGCTGTATCAAGTACAATGGTTATCAACACACTTTATAGCTACCCGTTTCAATTCAGTTATTCACTTTAAAATCATTTCCATTTAATGAATTCAGGCTTAATTCCCTTGAGTATATTCTCCACGAGGTTTGAACCTTGGCACCCTTACATACCTAGTTTCTTACATTTGTGTTACCATTGAGATAATTGTAAGAGCCCTGCCCATTCGTATCGGCCGTCGGCGAGCATCCCCTAGGCGATCCTTTCGCCCTAGGTTTACCCTTACTAGTGAATCGACGATAACATAGTTCGCCTGTATCTCACAACACATGATCCACTATGGGTCGCCCATCACAGTTCTGTCTCAAGGGTCCTGAAGAACTTAGGTTAGCTATCATCTTCTTTTTATCACTTCACTGTTCTTATAATTATTCTCCAATTCACAATACTCCACACAGTACCTCATTCTCTAGCACATATTTCAAGATATGTTGGTTCTATATAAGATTATCTGTTTGATACCTCAAAGTAGTAAAAAACCATAAGTAACCACACCAGTATGTATTTCATTATCTGTACTATCTACTTTTTCATTCAATTTCTGTATTCGTTTCACTTTCCATAATATTCAACGATCCCGTAATAATATCCATTTCAATACACTCGTAATTTAGGCTTTTACAATCAGTAACCGAGCCAATCATCATGTAACATCCTACTACACTCTTATCGGATCGCATCATATAAGGCCTCGACCCATCCGTCGTCCTCCTTTACACATGTATACTGTTCTCTTTGAGAATGCCCAGCCCGTTCACTGGGTCATCTCTCAAGGTTTTATTATGAGGCCAAGCTCGTTCACTAGGTCACTTATAGTCGCGTCTGAAATCTAAGTGTCAGCGGAATCAGTAATGGGGATTGCTATATCCATATGACATCCTCTGTGCCATTAATAACTCCATTTCTATAAATGGATTCCAATTCAGCTCGGTTTTAACACTATTCCGAACATCGCCCAACTTAGGGGCATTTTCGTCATTTCAACATTTATTTCTATCTCCTCAATATACATTTAAATCAATGAACTAATCATCTATATGTTGATAGTATCCTTTCTAATACTTATACCAGTAATTTAGATCTCATTCGATTTCGATAGAGAAGTTCACTAAAATCCACAATTGGATTATTTTGCTTGTAATTCAGCTTTATATCATCAATTTCTCTGTCAGATCAATCAATTCCAACCTCTGTTGGTTTATTTTAACTCCTTGTAAAATATTGGAGTCATGGGTATTTTGGTCATTTTTGGCCAAAAATTTTCTCTCTTCAAATTACTCTCAATCAGTGATCTTAAAGTTTATTTAATGATGATATTTCATTCCCCTCCTTTATACCATCACTTTCAGGTCTCAGTTCGGTTCGAACAGAAAAGTACTGGTGGGGCCCTCACCAAGCCCATTTCTGTTCCTTACCGAACCGACCTTCATTTAGATTATAAAATCATCATTTCAGGTAACATTCCCGAGCCGTTTTCCCTTTTTAGCATTCCTTATTCCAAAATTGCTCACTCCCTTCTAAACACTTAATTCAATTTGCAATCATTTATTTTCTCAATGTATTCAGACTACACAGTACTACAGGGGATGTTTAACTCTTTTCCTTCCAAAAGTATCCACAGACATTAGGCCAACCATGCTCTGATACTATTAAATCTATAACGACCCGTTACCACATTTTTCACCATATTGTACACAACTTAACCGGTTGAGCTGTCTGTGATACTTCACTTGTACTAACTGTTGAACAATTTTACATAATATTGTTTATATTATACACATCCTCTATCTTAATTAATTAGATAAGTAGTACTGTAGACATGTCTAAATACAGGAAATAAATGATCGTACCTCATATAAATCAGTCAATCTGTCACATTGTCTTTTTTGTAGAGCCGTGATCCACTATCAACTGATCTCACAATCAGCAAAACCTGAAATGTTTAAAATTAAGGGGTGAGCAAAACCACGGCTCAGTAAAGGAATTATATGCCTCACTTGATGCTCAGCTAGCTATATGCTGAAAATCTTTTTTCATTTTTTTCCTATTGGCTCTAGACTCGTATGTAGGAAGGATACTACAGTCGGCTAGGGATCCGGATGGAGTAAGGTAGGTATTTTGAAATACCTATCTTGTTCCGGAACCTAGAAGCAATTGTAGATAGTGATAAATTTGTTTTCGCTTGAAATTTAAATCATTTTCCTTTTTTATTTCATATCATTTTCATATTCTTTTCAAAATAATGCTTTTATGAAATAAAACATTTAAATAAAGTAACTAATATTCATATATTCTTTGAAAAGAATATTAGTTAAATCATCATCATTCTTATTTAAACTCATTTCGTATTTTACTGTACAATCATAATTAGTACAGTACTTTAAATAGTAAAATAAGCTATAAATTCCTTTTCGTATAACATATAAATCATTTAAATCTAATATTCAATTTTAAAATTGAAATAAGAATATTAGATTTGTTTTCCTCCTCTTTCCTTTTTGGAAAACATATCACATATTCATGTCACATATAGTCTAATATTCAATTTAAAATCATAGTAATAATATTAAAATCTATTCCACTTATCACATTAGCAAAGCAACAAGCACTTCGGTAGGTAAGTCACTATATACGTCGATAAATCGGTTACTATGCAAGATTATAAATCAATCCATTCATAAAATGAAAATCAATAAACTTCAAGCATATAGCTTAACTCACTGAAGCAATTGTTCAAAATAACCGATCACTTGATCACTTTAAGAGTAAGCCTTAGTTCACTGATTCAGTTACGACATCCATCCTAACTAGCAATGGATTTAAGTGTCATATCGAGAAACTCGTGTGGCACTAGGTTCTCAAAGGATTCTAGAGGTGGCTCACACGGTACAAAGATCGAGTCTTTACTCGGATTGACCTTTATGCCATATACTTTCCAATATCTCATCAGAACTCGTGTAGCACTTAGTGCTCAAAGGATTCTAGAGGTGGCTCCCATAGTTTCCGAAGAATCTATGTAGCACGTAGGTCCTTTGAGTCTTCTAGAGGTGGCTCACACGGTACAAAGATCGAGTCTTTACTCGGATTGGCCTTTATGCCATATACATTCCACTATCTCATTAGAACTCGTGTAGCACTTAGTGCTCAAAGGATTCTAGAGGTGGCTCCCATAGTTTTCGAAGAATCTACATAGCACGCAGGTCCCTTGAGTCTTCTAGAGGTGGCTCACACGGTACAAAGATCGAGTCTTTACTCGGATTGGCCTTTATGCCATATACTTTCCACTATCTCATCAGAACTTGTGTAGCACTTAGTGCTCAAAGGATTCTAGAGGTGGCTCCCATAGTTTCCGAAGAATCTACGTAGCACGTAAGTCCCTTGAGTCTTCTAGAGGTGGCTCACATGGTACAAAGATCGAGTCTTTACTCAGATTAGCCTTTATGCCATATACTTTCCACTATCTCATTAGAACTCGTGTAGCACTTAGTGCTCAAAGGATTCTAGAGGTGGCTCCCATAGTTTCCGAAGAATCTACGTAGCATGTAGGTCCCTTGAGTCTTCTAGAGGTGGCTCACACGGTACAAAGATCGAGTCTTTACTTGGATTGGCCTTTATGCCATATACTTTCCACTATCTCATCAGAACTCGTGTAGCACTTAGTGCTCAAAGGATTCTAAATGTGGCTCCCATAGTTTACGAAGAATCTACGTAGCACGTAGGTCCCTTGAGTCTTCTAGAGGTGGCTCACACGGTACAAAGATCGAGTCTTTACTTGGATTGGCCTTCGTGGCTTATGTTTTCAATGGTTCATCGACACATGTGTAGCACATATAATCTAATATTCCATTTAAAATCATGATAAGAATATTAGATTTATCACTTCTTCCTTTTTAAAAGCATACTACATGTTCGTATCACATGTCTTATGAAAATCATCTCACAGTACTATAATCAGTACCGTAATAAGCATTTTGTAAAAATGCTATAAATCAATTGATTTTCTTCTCATATCATATAAAACATATTCTTTTCACCTGTCATGCATTATATATAGAGTCTAAGACAAACATCAATCATATCATGCTATAGACCCCGGAGGGCAAAGAAATAAACGTGTCAAGTCTATGACCGTAATCTATATTGTCCTCGGTGGATCACTGATCACGTGTCGATCGGGACTAAACATATCACATATCATACATCAGCATGATAAGATGCCTACTAGTCTGAAAACAGTATTTTTCATCATCAATAAACCTTTATGGAATTTATAAAAATATAATTTCATAATTTAAAACCATAAAGGTTATAAAACCATTTAATGAATATTTAAGAATTATATATAAAAATATTCACTTTATTTCTTTTCATTTCTTATCTCATATAACGTGTAATTTACATATCAAGAGAATTTTCAATGATTTTATTATCACCATTCTCGAAGAGAATATTCGGTGATTTCATTATCACCATACTAAAAAACATGAATATTTTAAAATCACTTTCATTTTATTCATGTTTTTATGAAAATATTCATTTTCTCAATTTTCGTTGTTAAAAACCATTTCTCGTGACTTAAAATCATTTATTATGATTTTAAGTAATTTTCAAGAATTTTTCGATAATTTTTCGGTAGTATAACGGCTGCCGATTGGCTAGCTTCATGCACGAAAAATACAGTTTATAATTCCCAGCCAGTACTTCATACCAAATTTCCAACCAATCATTCATCGTAATAATTTCATAAAATATTTCCATAAAATATTTCGAAATTAAAACATCAGACTGAATATGCTTACAGTGCTGCACATGCATCCCTTACACTTTCCATGTCAGCGGCTTCCTCTTATCGATCGCGCCGCACTCCATCTCTCCCGATTCCTCATCCCGATCGCTGAGAATAATTTCTGGAAATAAAAATTCTAAATTTTAGAATTTTTTCCATAATTTATTAAATTTTTCTGAAATTTAATTTTCGGGAATTTCTTACTGAATTTTCGTAAATTTCCGGGTTGTCAAATTTCCGGGAATCTCCGAATTCCCGAAATTCTCCTTTTTCCTTTTTTCTTTTTTTTTCTTTCTTTCTTTTTCTTTTCTTTCTCTTTCTTTTCTTTTTCTTTTTCTTTTTCCTTTTTCTTTTCTTTTTTTCTTTTCTTTTTTCCTTTTCCTTTCCTGGTCAGACCGGTCTAGTTCCCTTCCTCGTCGGTTCCTTGCCGGCTGTCGGTTATCCGGCGGCTCGGTGGCTCAAGAGCGACGTCAAGGCGAACTCGTCGGTGCCCTCCGTTTGCCCTGGATCGGCGGCACGACGGCGGATCTACTCGGTTTAGGTCGGCGTCTTCTCCTCCTCCGTTCGTCTTTCTCCGACCGCCGTTGGCCTCACCGGTGGCCTCTTTCTTCTTCCTCTCGTCTTCGCCGAGGTCGAGGTGGTGGTGGCGGTGCCTGGATCTGTCGGCATCGCCGATTTCTCCTTGTTGGCTCTATAGGCTATACCGAGAGGGGGGTGAATCGGTTTTTCACTAACCTTAGGTTCGTTTTTCGGTTTCTCTAAATTCTCTAGCCTATATTGATATTTTCTAAGTTCTCTTAGCTAGGCAATTATACAATATAAATTCAATGCAATAAACACAAATATAATTGCAAGAAAGTAAAGAGAGAAAGGATAGAGAAATGTACACAAGTGATTTATAGAGGTTCGGCAACTTTGCCTACGTCCTCTACCTTGAGACGCTCCCAAGGATTTTCTCAAATTCACTATCCTTGAATTTGTTACACTCCCTCTTTTCAAGGCTCAAGAGAAACCTCTCTCTTTTCTAGGCTCAAGAGTAACCTCCCTCTTTTTCCTAGGCTAAAGAGTAACCTCCCTCTTTTTCAAGGCTTAAGAGAAACCTCCCCTTTACAAGGAATGAAATGAGTTTACAAATGAGTAATCAAAGAAAGCCTCTAGATAGGCAAGTGATTACAGAAATTAAGCACAATGAAAAGCCTATACAATATTCGTGCTTTTCTATATAAGGAATATGAGAGTGATAGAAGATATTGAATTCTAGCTCTTGAATTGTTGTTGAGGCTTGAGGATTTGAGGAAAATGAGTATTGGAGTTGATTGAGCAGTTCCTCATGCTTCCTTTAGCTTCTAGGCCTCTATTTACAGTCCCTTGGATGTATTCTAGCCGCTGGGTGGAGCCAAATCTCGGATATTACCGTTGTCTCACAAAAACTAGCCGTTATAGGCTATTTTCGAGCAAAGGGATCGATCCTGCTATAGTGGGGATCGATCCCTTTTGTCCAGACTCTTGATTTTGGGCTTCAAGGACCTTGGGAAGACTTTCTGCCAAAAAGGGATCGATCCTGCTACAGTGGGGATCGATCCTTTTCTTCCAGAGGGCATTTTTCCTGCACTTTTGGGTTAGAAATGATATGACCTTTGATTCTAATTCAACCCAAAACATTTATAAGCTTTAAGGGAGTTTTTCTTGACTTTCTCAAATGAAAATATTGTCCAAGAAATCATCAAGTGATTTTCTAAAATGTTTATAAAGAATTAAGACCAATAAGAATATGCATCATTAAATCATGGTCTTAATGTTTGATATGAACACTTGAAATGTATTGAGAAAATCATGTGTGATAAGTCAAATTTACAATATGAATTAAAACATTAAAGCTTACTTAAGTTTTTGTCATTTCAAAATATATATTGCAATTTAAAGCTAACAATCTCCCCCTTTTTTATATGACAAAACTTAATGTAAATTTGCTTTGAAAATTCTTTGAAAAAATACTCCCCCTCAAATAAAGCAGGATTTTATAAAGCTCCCCCTTAATATAAGCATGGGTTTTGAAAATGAATTTTCCCTCATTATCTCTCCCCCTTAATATCTCTCCCTTTATCTATCTCTCCCCCTTTTTGTCATAGCAAAAAGAAGGAAAAATAATAAAAAATATGCTCCCCCTAAAATCATGGCTATGTGAGAACAAATAAAAATGCTCCATCCAACAAGAAACATGTTAGTACATGGGACTTATAGCACAAATAAATAAGTCAATATTCTCAAAGAGTATGAAATATTTATGCAATGAATATGACTTATGATCCTATACCAATTGTTTATAAATAATTTTGATACCAATTGTTAAGTAATTTTGCAAGAAGGTTCCAATTGGTAAGAAGTTAAGCAAGCACCTAAGTATATCAATTGTTCTCTAAGGTCCAACTAAGGTGCATGACAATACATCATGATTATGAGCTAAAATTATATAACATATCATATGCATGTGCTCATAAATCATTCTCAAGAAATATTGTGTCTAGAATTAAATCATATAGCAATTAACTTCAAATTCTAGCACACAGAGTTTCATGCAAAAATATCCTAAGAGAATTCTTCTCTATTTGTCATTTCAATCTAAAGAGCATGAGAAGAATTGTCAATTTAAAGCTCATACCAATTGGCAATTTAGTTTTGGCCTACCAATTGTTGAAAATATGATTGCCAATGATATTAATTGTTATTTCAATCTAAATTCCAATTGTTACTAATGGTTGACTTAGTTATTTTGCATGAATCCAATATCTATGTGTAGTGTGTTCATGTCAATAAAATAGTCATTCTAAATATGCAAGAACACAACATACATCATCAAATATGCATATGGATTAATTATACATAAGCATAGAATCATAAAGTATTAATCCATATTCATATTCACAAAGTTATATCATATGGAAGATTCATAAAATCAAGGTATTCAAGCAAACACATTTTCTTCCATGTTTTCATTCACAAAAATCCTATGCTCATTTTCCAATTCAAGTCCTTAACCAATTATGAGCAAGGAAAGAGTCAAATAATAAATGCATGGATATCAAGTTTGTTCAAGTTTGCATTTATCTTTGAATGTTGGTGTTGTCATTAAGACCATAGTTCTTTAAGTACAAGGATGATAAAGTTTTATGCATTTTAACATTTAGAATCCATTTACCATCACAAATTATAGGCCAATGACTATTACCAATTGTTAAATTTACATTTGGAATCAATCCACTAGATGTAAATTTATCATGAAACCTAGTGTGGAATTGATAAGTCAAGCCAATACACATAATCCTATAAGCATGCTTGACTAAGATGAACAAAAGGAATGAAAAATATTCATTATGCATAAGTTCATCAAATTCTCAAATATACACAAATCATTGAAATAAATCTCAAAATTATGTTTAAGCATTCATTGAAAGTATGTTTCAAGATTATTTCAAGATTTATGCAATTCATGACCATTTTCAATGAGAAAACTGATTTTGCACTTGTGAGCTCAAGAAAAGTGATATTGATTGTTGAAAGTGATATCAATTGTTGGAAATGATACAAATTGATGGAATTGAAGCATGATATCAATGAAAAATGATTTTTCATAGTTTAAAGATCATCAAAGGAAGTTAAAACAATGAATTTTAAGCTTATACAAAAGATAGTGTGATACTAACAAGAGATCCTCCCAATTTTCAGTTTAAACATGCAGGAGAGCCTTTTCTGGCCTGGGGGGATCGATCCTGCTACAGTAGGGATCGATCCCTCATATGTTCCTGCAGATTCTGTAGTTGTTTTGACAGAAAATCCAACTTGTGAGGTACCAAAACTCCGTTTTTGAGTAATTTAAGTCCAAGTAAAGGTTTAAACATTTGTAAAACATGATCTTGGACTTGTATGAGTGAAACATATGATTGAAATACCATTTAACAATAGATTTTGCAATTTTGGAAGGATTTTCACCAATAAAAGCATTTTTGGCCTCAAAGGGGGTCATTTTGAGAGTTATGCATATTTTGGCCAAACCAATGCATTGAATTTCATAAATATGTCAAAACAAACTTGTTCACACAGATTTTAAGCACATATAACATCAAATCATCATACTTGTGAACATTATGCCATGATTTCCAACATATATATTCTTCATTAAGGCTCATGACAAAGCATTTTGCATAAATGACATATTTGACAGCTTTTGAGCAACTGAATATATTATCTAAACATATCAAACTTGCTCAAACTACTTAAATTCAATAATCTTTTCAAAATCATAAATCATGCCTTTCATTCAATCATCCAATGCATCATGAACTATCCATCAACCACTCAAAAATCATTTTTCATGCCTTTTGATCAATCATTCAACTTATAGTGCATCAAAAATCATCAACAAACCATATCATCAAGGCATAAACAATAAAAAGTTTAAGGAGTAAGGAATTAAGCTTACAATACTCCTTTGCTATAAAATGCTTTGCCTTGAATAATTGAATCCACCTTGTGCTATTCTTTGAAGAATTGTTGTGACCTTGCTAAGGATGGATTTCCAATCTCTTCCTTTTTCTTATTGGCACAAGCAAACTCCATGAGGATGTGTTGGGCATTTAAACTCCATTGTTCCATTGTATTCCCATGCTCTAACACTCCTACAACAAACCATATTCAAACATGCTTTGGTACCCACATTTTCTTGGGTCCTTGAGAGTTAGTGTTCACAATTTTTGATCCTTTTGGGATCCATTTTAAGCACAGTTCATCATTGTTTATAGCATGCTTTGGCACCCACATTTTTCTAACCACTCTTCCTCTAAATGTGGTTTTTCTATATGTGCATGCTTGTGAAGAGTGTCCTATCCTATTGCATAGTAAGCATGTAAGAGATGTATCATGCATGGAATTTTTGCTCACTAAGAAATTCTTAAGATGAGTTTCTTTTTGTATTGCATTATAACCTAACTCATCTTTATCAAAGAAAGCTCTTTGGGTCTCAAGCATATGATCTAATTTTTGTTGACCCATATAAAACCTAGAAAATGAGTTATGCAAATTTGTATTCTTTTCATTCAACTCATTTATCTCTAAGTTAGCCTCTTCTAATTTCTTTTGAAATTCTAACTTAGCATTCAATAGCTCATCATTTTCCATTTTTAATTTTGTAATCATTTTCTTTTATTTTGAGTTCATGCATTCAAATTCACTAGCTAGCTCATCAAAGGCATTTTGTAAATCATCATAGGAATGGTCATTACATTCACTAAAGCTAGGTTTCTCCTTTTCATCCTCGATAGTCAATGAGCTAGGATTTGCTAATTTATCTTTAATGTCTTCTAATTTCTTTTCTAGCTCTAATTTCACCTTGTTGAGTTCATCATTCCTTGAGCCTAGATCTTTTATTTTCTCCTCCAACTCAACATTAGTATTCATCAAAATTTCATTCTCTTTTCTAAATTTATTTAACTTTTTGTTATATTTTGCATGCATTGATTTATATTCATCACTTAGCTCATTAAATGCATCTTGAAGCTCATCAAATGAATATTCTTCTAAAGTTTGTGAGCTAGTCTCAAAATCATCACCTAGAGCCATTTATGATCGTTTTGCTCGATAGAGGTTAGTCTAAATCAATCTTGAGCCCAAGCTCTGATACCAATTGTTGGCTCTATAGGCTATACCGAGAGGGGGGTGAATCGGTTTTTCACTAACCTTAGGTTCGTTTTTCGGTTTCTCTAAATTCTCTAGCCTATATTGATATTTTCTAAGTTCTCTTAGCTAGGCAATTATACAATATAAATTCAATGCAATAAACACAAATATAATTGCAAGAAAGTAAAGAGAGAAAGGATAGAGAAATGTACACAAGTGATTTATAGAGGTTCGGCAACCTTGCCTACGTCCTCTACCTTGAGACGCTCCCAAGGATTTTCCCAAATTCACTATCCTTGAATTTGTTACACTCCCTCTTTTCAAGGCTCAAGAGAAACCTCTCTCTTTTCTAGGCTCAAGAGTAACCTCCCTCTTTTTCCTAGGCTAAAGAGTAACCTCCCTCTTTTTCAAGGCTCAAGAGAAACCTCCCCTTTACAAGGAATGAAATGAGTTTACAAATGAGTAATCAAAGAAAGCCTCTAGATAGGCAAGTGATTACAGAAATTAAGCACAATGAAAAGCCTATACAATATTCGTGCTTTTCTATACAAGGAATATGAGAGTGATAGAAGATATTGAATTCTAGCTCTTGAATTGTTGTTGAGGCTTGAGGATTTGAGGAAAATGAGTATTGGAGTTGATTGAGTAGTTCCTCATGCTTCCTTTAGCTTCTAGGCCTCTATTTATAGTCCCTTGGATGTATTCTAGCCGTTGGGTGGAGCCAAATCTCGGATATTACCGTTGTCTCACAAAAACTAGCCGTTATAGGCTATTTTCGAACAAAGGGATCGATCCTACTACAGTAGGGATCGATCCCTTTTGTCCAGACTCTTGATTTTGGGCTTCAGGGACCTTGGGAAGACTTTCTGCCAAAAAGGGATCGATCCTGCTACAGTGGGGATCGATCCTTTTCTTCTAGAGGGCATTTTTCCTGCACTTTTGGGTTAAAAATGATATGACCTTTGATCCTAATTCAACCCAAAACATTTATAAGCTTTAAGGGAGTTTTTCTTGACTTTCTCAAATGAAAATATTGTCCAAAAAATCATCAAGTGATTTTCTAAAATGTTTATAAAGAATTAAGACCAATAAGAATATGTATCATTAAATCATGGTCTTAATGTTTGATATGAACACTTGAAATGTATTGAGAAAATCATGTGTGATAAGGCAAATTTACAATATGAATTATAACATTAAAGCTTACTTAAGTTTTTGTCATTTCAAAATATATATTGCAATTTAAAGCTAACACTCCTCTCCTTTCTCTTCGACTTTTTTTTTGTTTTTGTTTTTCGATTTTTTCTTCCCTGTCGCCGTCGATCTTTCTCTTCCCCATCTCGCCGGCGTCTCTCCTTTGCCTCTCTTACTTTCTTTCTCGCCTGCTGCCGCCGGCTTGGCTGCGAAGGGATCGAGCATTGTCCCGATTCCTTCTCTTCTTTTTCTTTCTGTTTCCTTTTTTTGTCTTATTTCCATATTTAGTATATAATACTATATATACTATACACTATAAAATATATTATATATAGATAATATATACCATATATTATACATATATTATTTCATATATAATATAATACAATATATATTATATATAAATTATTACAAAATATATATCTAGTATATATTTATGTATATTTATATACTTTAAAATAAATAACATTTATATATATATATATACAATTATATAAATGTTATAATACAATATATATACATATAAACTTTAATATAAAATCACATTTACCTTTCTTCTATATGTATGTATATAATTATATATACACATAAAATATTATGCTTATATACATATGTATTATTTAAATTTATGAAATAGTATATATTTCCATATATATACCAACGTATATTAAAATATATTATATAGTATTTTAAATGCATATGTATTTGTATAAAATTCACTTATAAAATTTGTAATTATATAAACATATTTTATTTTCATTTCTCATTTTCCTTATTTAATTTGGATTTTAATTTATCCAAGTTAGTTTTCCTCTCTCCGTTATTTTTATTTTCACTTCCAATTTAATTTCCTTTACACGAATTTCCCGATTCTTTCACTTCCTCAATTCTTGGGATTTTCACCAATATCCCGTTCTCACAATTTTATTTATTTCCTCTAATTTATTTTCTCCAATATTTGTTTCCAATATTTATGATTTCCAATAAATGGAAAATTTACGATTATCACACTTGCGGTATAGGTTTTAGATGCAACAATATCCTACTAGGAGTCCTTATTGACAATGGTTCAGTTCTAAATGTAATACCGATGGCTACTTTGTCTAAGTTTCTGGTTGATAAGTCTCATATGAGAAGAAGCCATACGATTGTCAAAGCTTTTGATGGTACTCGTCGAGAGATAATAGGGGAGATTGAATTGCCTATCCAAATTGGGCTACATGTATTCGACATTGAGTTCATATTGATGGTTATCACTCTGCCTTTTTAGGAAGGCCATGGATTCATCAAGCTGGTGCAGTCCCTTCAACTTTGCATTAAAAGATTAAATTCATCATCAATGAACGCTTGGTGAGTGTGGATACTGAAAAGGATATGATTGCCACGACCTCTTTGTTAACACCATATCTGAAAATTGTGAAAAATGCCACTGACTGTTCTTTCAGGTCTATAGAGTTGTTCAATGCCACCTTTGTAGGAGAAGGATCTAGTGTGCCTGTGCCATAATTGTTCAAGGTTTCTAAAGCAGGTGTTTGTCAGATTGTATGAAGGGGATGCCATGCTAGGTTAGGTTTAGGAAAAAGGCTACAAGGAATCAAGATGCTAGTGAAAGCCTTCATAAAAAAAAGGTAGGTTTGGCTTAGGTTATAAGCCAAAGGGAGTTGAGATGAGGAAGTTTGACGAAGAAAAGAGGAAGAAAAGGATGCCTGCTTTTAATGAGGAAGATTTGGAAACTCAGCCAATGGTATTCCCTCATTTATATGATACCTTCCATTCAACAAGATATATCTATCCTGAGGTGAATAATTTTGCATTGGAGAAGGCTTTTGAAGAACTTTCTATCTAGATGGTACATAAAAAAGAGATTGAGGAGAACACTAAGATGTTGGAAGTATGCCCTTGCCCACCAAGTTTTGAGTTGAAGAATTGGAGTGTCATTGAGATCCCTATTGTCTATAAATCTTCTTCAAAGTAATGTAATAAATCCTTTCTCAATGCTTATGCCTAAAAGCATTAGAGATCTTATATGTGGTATTTATTCAATTTCAATAAAATAAAAGCATGATGCATTTGTTCATATCCCTTTCCATTTGCTCTTTTGCATTCATTTCTTTTTGCCATACACTTCTCTATATTTTCCTATTTTTTGCCCAATGCCAGGTATCCAAATGTTGAATGCACAAACAATTATAATGATGATCTAGGATTTGATTTTGAGAGGTTTAGTTATGTGGGTGAAGTTAATGAAGATGAGAATTTTGATGATTGTGCTTTGCCTCCCCGATCTATTGAGATTAGTAGAGTAAGAAGAAAAACAAATTATGCCTAATAAGGAACCTACTAAAGTTATCAATTTAGGGGATGAAGAAGTCAACAAAGAAGTCAAGATCAAAACTTCCATCTCATCTTCTATAAGAAAGAATTTGGTGAATTTGCTCCATGAGTTCAAGGATGTATTTGCATGGTCATATCAAGACATGCTTGGTTTAGACACAAATATTGTGGTACACAATTACCTCTAAAACCAAAATGTAAACTAGTCAAACAACAGTTGAGAAGAATGAAGCCAAACAAGCTTTTAAAGATAAAAGAAGAAGCTAAAAAGCAATTTGATGATGGTTTTCTAGAAGTGGCAAGATACCCTCAATAGGCAGTAAACATTGTCCCTGTTTCGAAAAAAGGTGGAAAAGTATGAATGTGCATTGATAACAGAGATCTGAATAGGGCTAGCCCAAAAGATAACTTTTCCTTTCCACATATCGATACTTTTGTTCACAATACAGCTAGGTACTCCCTATTCTCTTTCACGGAAGGCTTTTCAGTTACAATTAGATCAAAATGGATAAATATGATATGGAGAAAACTACATTCATCACATTGTGGGGGACTTTCTATTATAAAGTCATGCCATTTGGATTGAAGAATGTGGGGGCAACCTATCAAAGAGCTATGGTGACTTTATTCCATGATATGATGCACAAAGAGATAGAAGTATACGTTGACGATATGATTGCCAAATCCTGTAAAGAAAAGGATCATGTGGTTAACCTAGGAAGTTATTTGAAAGATTAAGAAAGTTTCAACTCAAGTTGAATCTCGCTAAGTGCACGTTTGTGGCAACTTTTGGAAAATTGTTGGGATTTATTGTTAGTGAAAGAGGCATCGAAGTATATCCATACCAAATTTGTCCTATTCAAAACTTGTATCCGCCACGTACTCAGAAAGAAATAAAGGGTTTTCTTGGAAGATTGAATTACATTACCCATTTCATTTCTCAATTAATGGCCATATGTGATCCAATTTTCAAACTCCTACGAAAGAATGTTATGGGAAATTAGGATGAAGACTATCAAATCCACCAGTATTGGTCCCACCTGTTCCATGAAGGCCTCTCATCCTCTACTTAACGGTGTATGAAAAATCCATGGGATGTGTATTGGGGCAACATGATGCTGCAAGTAGAAAAGAAAGGCAATTTATTACTTGAGCAAAAAGTTTATTGACTATGAATCTAAGTATTCATCCTTGGAAAAGATGTATTGTGCTTTGGCCTAGGTAGCTCATAGACTCAGACAATACATGTTGTATCATAACTCTTGGTTGATCGTAAAGCTGGATCCTATCAAGTACATCTTTAAGAAGCTTTATTTGGAAGAATAGCAAGATGGTAGGTATTGCTTTCTGAGTATGATATTGTGTATGTGTCAGAAAAAGCCATCAAAGGGAGTGCCATTGTTGAATTCCTTGCAGAGCAAGCTTTAGCAGATTTTGAGCCCATAAAATTTGACTTCCTAGATGAAGACTTAATGGTTGTCATGCAAGTTAATGAAGATTATGTAGAAAAGGATACATGGAAGATGTACTTTAATGGTGCATCAAATGCCTTGAGGCATGGCATTGGGGTGGTCTTGATATCCCCAAAAGGAGATCAATTCCCATTCACTACAAGATTAAATTTCGATTGCACCAACAATGTGGCAAAATACGAAGCTTGCGTCATGAGACTTCAAGCTACTATTGAAAAGAAATCAAGAAAATAGAAGTTTATGGTGATTCAACTATAGTAATCTACCAATTGCGAAGAGATTAGGAGATGAAGGATTTTAAATACTTCTCCTCCATGACTTCATAGTTAAGTTGATTGAACAATTTGATGAAATTCAATTTAGTTATTTACCTTGGGAAGAGAACCAAATGGCTGATGCTCTGGCCACCTTAGCTACAATGTTCAAAGTAAATTCCAATGCTGAAATTTATCCCATTAACCTAAGAATACAAGAGTCTCCTACACATTGTTGTAATGTAGAAGAGGAAATTGATGGAAAAACATCGTATTATGATATTTTAATATATCTAAAATATAAACAATACCCGGATCCAATCTCTAAAAATGATAAGAGACCGTTGAGAAGACTAGCGATGAACTTCTTTTTAGATGGTGAAGTCTTGTACAAGAAAGGAAAAATCAACTGCTCTTGAGGTGTGTAGACGCTATTAAAGCTATAAGAATTCTTAAAGAAGTTCATGAATGAGTCTATGGGACCCATGCTAACAATCAGAGAATGGCTAAGCAAACTATAAGGGCAGGGTATTATTGAATGACTATGGAAGGTGATTGTATTAAGTATGCCAGAAGGTGCCATAAATGCCAAATATATGCAAACAAGATGCATGCTCGTCCATTGCCTTTACATGTAATGGCTATCCCTTAGCCTTTTTCTATGTGAGGCATGGATGTCATTGGACCTAGTACTCCAAAAGCCTCAAACGGACACCGTTTCATCTTTGTGGTCATTGATTATTTCACAAAATGGGTAGAAGTAGCTTCATATGCTAGTGTGACAAAAGCTGTGGTATGTAGGTTTATCAAGAAAGAGATAATATGTCGTTATGGTCTTCTAGAAAGAATCATTTCAAACAATGCACTTAATCAAAATAGCACGATGATAGAAGAAGTTTGCAATCAGTTTAAAATCACACACTATAATTCAGCACCACATCATCCAAAGATGAATGGGGCAGTAAAGGCAACCAACAAGAATATAAAGAAGATCATTAGAAAGATGGTGAAAACATATAAAGACTAGCATGAAAAGTTAGCATTTACTTTGCATGCTTATCTACCTCAGTTCATACATCTGCTAAGGCCACCCCATTTTCATTTGTGTACAGAATGGAAGCAGTGTTACCCATTGAGGTAGAAATCTCGTTACCACAAGTATTGATGGAGGTTGAATTAGAATAAGCTAAATGGGTTTGTTGTCGATATGAACAACTAAATTTGATCGAGGAAAAAAGGTTCAAAGCTCTTTGTCATAGATAATTGTATCAGAAGAGGATGATGTGAGCACATGATAAGAAAGTTCGTTGCAGACATGTTCAGGAAGGGGAATTGGTTTTAAAGAATATTCTACCCAATCAGCCAGATCCTTGTGGAAAATGGGCACCAAATTGGGAAGGCCTTTATGTAGTGAAGAAAGCTTTTTTAGGGGGAGTTGTTGCTTAGTGAAATGGATAGAGATGATTTACTAAATCTAATAAATTCAGATGCCGTGAAGAAATACTATGCCTAAAAAAAATTCGAGTTGGAACCTGAAAAGGTGGCTTGAATTAGAAAAAAAATCAAGTTGAAAACTTGAAAAGGCGACTTTAATTCAAAAAAAATTCAAGTTGAAAACTTGAATAGACGACTTTAATTCAAAATCAAGTTGAAAACCTAAAAAGACAACTTAAATTAAAAAAAATCAAGTCAAAAACTTGAAAAGTCGGCTTGAACAAAAAAGAATAATCGAGCCAAAGATTGAAAAGGTGGCTAAAAGTAGAAATAAAAAAGGAGCGTCTCACAGTGAAGGAGGCAAAGCTTTGATTTAAAGGTTCGTAGAAGATTATGGACATCCATTAATGAGGCATCCAAGGCAAGTTCTGTGATAATGGGTTTATAGTTGTCTGGATATTCATTATTTGTGACTCACTAGCCATTGCTTTTGTACTTATCCCTATCAATTCTTAAAAATGTGCACTTGTCATTCAAATAAATATACCTTCTTGTTCATATCTTATTCATCTTGTTTTTGTTCTAATTGAAATTGAATAACGTATTGTAAGGTCCTTTCAAAAATAAAAAAGGTGTTTGCATTACCTTGAAGGAAATATAAAAGGATGATAATTCCAACGTCATTTGGGGTAAGAATATGAAAAATAAAGATTGATTCCATGTCAGTATGACACCAATCTCATGTGAGGCAAGAATAGTGGAAGGAAGGAATTGATGACACCACGAAATTGGAATGAAAGATGTGGGGAATAAGCTTGTTGGATATTGAGATGAAGATTCTAACTAAAAAATGATTTTTACATTTGCATCATGTATTAAGGTTATAGGCATTCACATTATGATAAGAATGTTGTTAATCCCATTGCTTTCATAGTAGCATTAAAAGGAAGTTTAGTGTTGCGTTTGCATGGGCATATGCAGTTGCATTATTTGAGACATACATTTACAAGTGCACTATTTGGGTGCATACATTGAATGAAAATGATAAAATAAAATTCAAGCTGAAGAGGTTTGTGGAAATGAAATTTTAATGAGATTGCTAACATCTTGTATGGTTTCAAGTCTAGTTGGTATAAATCTTGTGTAGATAGTATCATTCTATGATATTGAGTCCAATGGAACTAGTATATGGTCAAGAGAAAAAAACCAGGTTATTTTTTTTAAAGTCCCAATGCCTTTAGTGAAAGGAGCATAAGTTATTTTTCTAAATCCCACTGCCTTAAGTGAGAGAATCAAAGGTTAATTTTCAACTCTCAATGCCTCTGGTGAGAGAAGCACATGTTATTTTTCAAAGGCCCTATGCCTCTGGTGAGAGGAGCACATGTTATTTTTCAAAGTCCCAATGTCTCTAGAAAGAGGAGCACAAGTTAATTTTCAAGTCTTAATACCTCTGGTGAGAGGAGCACAACTTATTTTTCAAAGTCCTGATGCCTCTGGTGAGAAGAGCAAAGGTTATTTTTCAAAGTCACAATGCTTCTGGTGAGAGGAGCATAGGTTATTTTTTTCAAGTCTCAATGCCTCTGATGAGGGGAGCATAAGTAGTTTTCAAAGTCTCAACGCCTCTAGTGAGGGAGCACGGGTTATTTTTTCCAAGTCCCAATGCCTTTAGTGAGAGGAGCACAAGTTATTTTCAAGTTTTAATGCCTTTTGTGAGAGGAGCATAGGTTATTTTTTCAAGTCTCAATGCCTTTGGAGAGAGGAGCATAGTTTATTTTTCTAAGTCTCAACAGCTCTTGTGAGAGGAGCATAGGTTATTTTTTTAAAAGTCGTAAAGCATTTGGTGAGAGAAGCATGTTTTAGGGTTAAAATTCCAAAATTGCATAATGTATATAGTTAAAAAAAAGAGAAAAAAAAAGAAAAAAAGTTTGGATAAAATAGTTGTCTTTATCTTTGCACAATTCTTGATTATCAAAAAATGCACAAAAAAGAGCTACTGTAGACACCATATTTTGTCCGGATCATTAAATGAGTCTTTCAATTTAATCTAAATTAATTAAATTAGATTATAATTGGTTCTAATTTATAATTAGAATTTTGTTATAATTATGTTTAATTAAAATTTAGATTTTGTTTATTGAGCTTTAATGAACTCTTAGTTTAGGGCCTTGTTAAATCTGTTTGAACTAAGGCGTGAAATTGGGCTAGTTTCAAATATAATCTTTTATCTTTTTCAGATAAATAATAATTAGAAAAAGAGATAATATAATAAACAGAATAATTACAAATTTTAAATGAAAAAAGAGATGAATTGAGCACAAGGATTAGTTCTGGAGGAGAAGAATTCGGAAAAAAGTCATAAAAAGTAGCAAGCATTAAGTCACACGACGAACTAAAGCTTTTAGAGAGGCGTTTCAGATTGCAGCAGCACCCACGGTAGCATACAGGCGACATCCACAACAAAGCAGTGCTTGGATCTAGCAGCACTAGTGTACAATAGAAGCACAGGCAGTGGCGGCACAGACTATTGCGACGACGTACGGAGGAGAATCTTGGATTGGCGATTGGTAGCTGTCCTGAACTGAGTGTAAAGAGCAGCAATACCCAGCAACAACCTTTGTCAAATTTTCTAGAATAGTGTCAGAATATTGGTTGCTATTTTAAAGGTCAATTGGGTTTCAAGCTCTCAACATTTCAACCCACATCTTGGATCCATATTAGGCTAAATCCAAAAGTCAATTTTCAGCCCATCATTTTGCTTGGCTCAAGGCCATTGCTTCAACCCATTGGAGTTTCTGTGCATCATTCCAACCACTAGGCCACGCTTGAAAACTCACGAATTAAATTGATTTGGACATCTTCTGTTGGCCAAAATAGGTAAGTGTTTTATGTTGTTTTTTTATATTATGTATATAGAAGTTTATATGTCTATCTTAGTTAGCTGTGTGTGTCTTAGTTTTCATAGTAAAAAATAAGGGAAGTATTAAATAGAAATAAAATATAATAAGACATTAGATAGTAGTACAATATGTAAAATAAAATAATGACGACAATAGCACTAATGATTAGGATAAAAATAAATATAAAATTTGAATAAATAAATATTAGAAATTAAATCTAAATAATTTTGATGATAGAATTTTGAAATATCAGAATGGTTGACATTTTAGATTTATAGGTGAGGATATTTTTCATGAATTTCGCCAAAATGATGGAATTTCATGAGAGATGTTCAATATTAAAATATATATTTCTAAAAATTTAATTATTATAAAATTGTAATTATTTAATAAAATTTAAATTATTTTGATGATGGAATTCTGAAGTGTCACGAATGGTTGATATTTTGATGATGGAATTCTGAGTTTCACCAAAATAATGAAAAATTCATAGAATATGTTCAATATTAAAAATATAAAAATATATATTTCTAAAAATTTAACTATTATAAAATTACAATTATTTAATAAATTAAAATTATTCTACTGATGGAATTTAAAGTGTCACGAACAGTTGATATTTTTAAAATTTTTAAGTGAGAATGATTCCTTTAAGTTTCGCCAAAATGATGGAAAATCTAAAAGTGATTTCTCAATATATTTATAAAAAATATAATAGTAATAAAAAATTAAATTAATTAAATAAAAATATTAATTACAGTATTAAAATTTAGGAAAATATAATATAATAATTCTAAGGTTAATATTAGAAAAAAATAAAATAAAGCATGGAAAAATTGTTTAATGAATTTGACGACGGAGCCTCTTTAGAAAGACGAATGTGATTTTTTTTTACTTCTGGGGTGAGGGAAAAGTTCTTAAGAATTCTTTTAGAATGATAGAGAGCACTTAAAAATTTGCCCAATATTTAAATAAAAAATTCAATCAAAGACTAGTAAATTAAAATTCTAAAAATCATAAAACTAATTGGTATCATTTAAGATTGGCGTCATGAACCCTAAACTTTAAAATATAGATCAATCCTTAAAGTCATTTAGGTGACCAATCACACTTAGGTTAAAAAAGATTGATGGCGACTCCATATATTTAATGTCTAGCGGCCTAGGTCTAGGAAATGTTATGACAGTGGACTTCATGATCTAGGCTATAATGGACCAAGGTTCATGTGGTGGAATGCGCGTGAGGATTCAGATACTATCAAATAACAACTGGATCGTTTTCTTGCAAATGATGATTGGTGCTTTCTTTTCCCAACTCACCATGTCACTAACTTACCATTCACATTCTCTAATCACAACCTACTCAAAATAAGATTTATATATGATGCACTGACAGTATATAGTTTCTATACACTGTCAATGCAGCAGAGGTTGACACCTCATCAATAAGCCCTTATGGGCAAATGAGGTGTCAACTTTTGATGCATTGACAGTGTATAGAAATTATACACTGTCAGTGCGTTATATACAAACTCATCAAAATAACTCTCAAGTTTCAATCCCTACTGCTGCAAACCATAAACAGCATAGATTTTGTTTCGAGGAGATGCGGTTACGTGCGGATGATTGTGAGCAACAAGTAGCTATGGCTTGGTCTTCTGGTTCATCTTCCAGACCATGTTCGGTACTTGGCAAAATTAAACAGACTAGAAAACGGATAGCTTAGTGGAACAAAGATTGTTTTGGCCATGTTGCTACAAAAATTACACAAGTTACCAATGAGCTATTAAAGCAATCTTCATCAGTGAGTGCACAAGTCATTACTACAGAAAAGAGATTAAAGTTGGAGTTGCAAGAACTTTTGCAAAAGGAGGAAACGATGTGGAGACAGAGATCTCGGGTCTCTTAGCTAAAACATGGTGACCGAAACTCTAAATATTTCCATGCAAAAGCTTTAACAAGGAAAAAGGTTAATTCTATTGTAAAGTTGAAGGATGAACATGGTACTTGGCATGATAATGTGGATAGTATAGGCCATGTGGCATTGAACTATTCTAAAAATTTGTTTCAAAGTTCTTCTAATCTGTGTCTTAATGGTATTCTGCCCACCATTCAAGCAAAGGTGACTACAGAAATGAATCATTGTTTGTTGCAACATATGCAACAAAGGAGTTGGAAGAGGTTCTTTTTTAGATGTAACCAAACAAAGCAGCTGGGGCGGATGGAATGCCTATGTTTTTTCTATCAAAAGTTCTGGCATCTAATTCACAATGATGTTACTGAATATTGCTTGGCATTCTTGAATGGCACCATGTCTCTATCTCCAATCAATTACACAATTCTTGTTCTCATTCCCAAGCTCAAAAAGCCTAACAACATGTCTCAATTCAGGCCAATAAGTTTGCGCAATATATTGTATAAAATCATTGCAAAGGCTATGGCTAATAGATAGAAATTGGCATTGCCCTAGGTAATCTTTGAAAACTAAAGTGCTTTCATTCAAGTTCGAATGATCTCCTATAATTTCTTGATTGAATATGAACTCCTCCATTATCTTCAAAACTAAAGAGGTGGTCGTACTAGTTTCTGTGCATTTAAATTAGATGTGTAAAGCATATGACAAGGTGGAATGGGGCTTCCTTGATGCTTTGATAAGGAAAATGGGCTTTGCAGATAGATTTGTGACTAAAATCATGCATTGTGTTACTTTAGTCTTCTTCTCGGTATTACTTAATGGCAAACAGTTTCAAGTCGGGGTTTAGAACAAGGTGATCCTTTGTCTTTGTACTTGTTCATACTATATGTCAAAGGTTTATTCATGTCTTTATAGTCTTCTCAAGCACAGGGATAGATTGTTGGTGTAAAAATTTGCAAAGCAGCACCTTTGGTGAATTCTTCATTCTTTACAGATGATGCTATTTTCTTTTTCAAATCAAAGTTGGCTGAATGCAACAAGATCAAGTATATATTGAATAGATATGAATTGGCTTTAGGCCAATAAGTCAATTTTGCAAAGTCTAGTTTGTTTCTCAGTTATACCATTGATGAGACATTACAATATGACATCACTACTGTCTTTGGGCTACAAGTGGTACAAGGTATTAAGAAGTATTTGGGTCTTCCCACGGTGTTTGGTCGTCCCAAGAAACGTGCTTTTATTATGATTCGTGACAGTATCTGGAAAAGAATCACTGGTTAGAAGGAAAAGTATCTCTCCCAAGATGGGAAGGAAATAATGATCAAGGCTGTTGCACAAGCTATTCCAACATATGCCATGTTGGTTTTCAAGCTGCCAACTTCTTTCTATTCAAATCTTAATAAGATGATATGTAGATTTTGGTGGCTTCATGGTGATCATGATAAAGGACTGCATTGGCTTTAATGGTCCCAGATGTGCCTACCTAAGTCTCAGGGTGGATTAGGTTTCAAATGTTTAGATACCTTCAACCTATCGCTTCTTGTCAAACAGTGTTGGAGGCTTCTCAAGCATACTAATTCCTTGTGTTATAAAGTGTTGAAGTCCAAATATTTTCCAATTTGTTTTTTTTTTGGAAGCCAAAGTGGGCACATAAGCTTCATTTACTTGGAAAAGTCTCTGTGCGATAGAACTGTATTGAATTTAGGAGTCCGATGACGTATCGAATTTGGTCTAGGTGTCTTAGTATTGAAGGACCCCTAGATCCTGAAGCCATGGTGTTTCAAACCAATCTCCAATCCAACTAGTAATAGTTTCCTTATAGTCTCAAATCTAATTGATTACTAATCGGGAAAATGAGATGAAACTAGGCTATAGCAATATTTTCTGGATTCTGATGCCAAGGAAATCATGTTTATTCCATTGCTAGGTTTGAATATAACTGACTTATTGGTGTGGCATCATACAATTGATGGGCTCTGTTCGGTTAAGTCTGGGTTCCAGGCACTGCTGTTGTACAGGAGAAGTATGGGACCTCCAACATCATATAATGGTCTTTTGCAGGGCGAAACTTCTGGTAGTTCCATGTCCAAATCAGTGTGGAAATAGTTGTGGAATATTGGAGTGCCAAATAAGATTAAAATGTTTCTTTGGAAATGCTTCAAAATATCCTCCCCACATTGACAAATTTGCATTGCAGGAAAGTAGTTGCTCAACCATACTATCTTATGTCATAAAGATTCAGAAACTATCATTCATGCTATATGAGATTGTCCTTTTGCGGTTTCAATATGCAGAAGAACTGAGTTTCCAAACATTCTAGGCAAGAAACAAGCTACTTCATTTTCAGATTGGTTTCATTTACTTTTCCAACATGATGATGCTTTTACTGTGCCTCTGTTCTCATTGCTGTTGTGGCAAATCTAGTATGCAAGGAATGAGTTCCTTCACAATGCGTCCTCATTGATCCAAACACCATTGCTCCATTTGCTCAAGCAGATCTAGAGGAGTTTACTACTGCAAACCAATCCAACTATACTAATGGTCCATCTTCTCATCTCCTTCCCAAGTGGCTGCCACCCAAAACCCCGGATGCAGTAAAAGTTAATTTTGATGGATCTGTATTACAGGCGGACAGATTTATAAGGGTGGGGGTATCTATATGGGATGCGCATAGAGAGGCTCCAGCCCTACTGTCAACCAACATACCGAGACCTTTCGGCCCATATGAAGCAGAATGCCTTGCGTTGAAGGATGCCATTGTCTTTGCTCCATTTGCTAGTTTCTTTAATGCCAAACTAGAATGTGATTCATTGACAACTATCACTGCAGTTGTCAAAGCTCAGGAAGATCATTCAACGGCTGGTGCGATAATTGAAGACATTAAGCTGTTGCTACCAAGTTTCAAATACTACTAGCACTGTCAAAATGGGCCAAAGCTCGTTGGGCCGGCCCGGTTTGACCCATTTATTTAGGGTTTTAACTTCATTTTTATAGCCCATTTAACAAAGAGGGTTTGGCACATTTAGGCCCGGGCTTAAATAGACCGCCCGTTTAATTTTTTTAATATTTTTAATTATATTAAAATTTTATTTTTATTTTAATTATTTATATGTTTAACATTTTAATCAAAGTAAAATATATAAAATTAATACTATTTAGTATTACTAATTTACTTCAAACCAACCTAATGACTCACAACCTCTTACACATACTAGTTGGAAGGGAAAGAGTACATTTGCTTTAAGTGATGTAAGTTCATTTTTGTTTTTTAGTACATACTTTATTTTAAATTCTCTTTTGTAATGACAATTAATTTATTTTGAAATGTCCAAGGATATAAGCTTTCAAAAGATTTTAAACTATTCAAGTGGAAAAAGCAAAATCTCAATTAGATCTTTATTTGGAAGAGCTAAGGATTATGGGTCACATGATTGAAAATTTAAATGTGCTGCAATGGTAGAAAGATCATAAGCCAAGAGTTCCAAAACTTGCAAGTATAGCTTGTGATATCTTGAGCATTCCAATAACAACAATAGCATCAGAGACTTTTTTTAGTATTGGTTCTTGTATTTTAAATAAATATTGAAGTTCTATAAATCATGAGAACGTGAAAACTTTCATTTGCATCCGAAATTGGATTCTTAGTTTTGAAAGTAATGTTATTAATTAGTTGACAATTTTTAATCAATTCATAAGTTTAATTCTTGTGAGTTCTTATATTATTCTTTATTTATATTTGTAAATGTCAAAGTTGAAAAAAAATTGATTGAATATGATTGACACTATGGAAGAGATGGATGAACATGGATCTATGTATCATGTTTTTTATTTTTAATATGATTGAGACATATTTTTCAGTATCTAGGTTTATTAAAACAATATATATTATGCTTGTTAAACTATTAATATGTAATGTTCAAATGATATTGAAGACTTGATGGATTTGATGTGAATTTATTTGATGTTTGTTTAATATTTATTTCAAATTTTACTTTGTTTATTTACTAAAAATGAGATTTTAATATGAAATTTAATTTTTTTAATTTTTTATACGGGCCGACCCATTTAGGCCTGTTAGCTCTTAGGACCGAAAATGGGCTTGTATTTTTAGGCCCATTTAACTAAAAGGACTTTTTGGCCCAACCCATTTAGGCCCTAGCCCGTTAGGGCCAGCCCAAGCCGACCTGTTTTGACAGTGCTAGATACTACTCTGTTTAATACATCAAAAGATCTGGGAATTTAGTAGCTCATCTTTTAACAAGTATGCTAGACATATTAGTTCAGAATTAGTATGGATGGAAGATACTCCACACTTAGTTGAATCTGCCGTTCAATTAGATAAAATAAGCTATAATCTTCCTGTTACTACTACTTGAATAAATGAATCACCATTTGCACTCAAAAAGAAAAAAAAATTTTTGGTAGCCTTTACACCGAAAAAACATAGTAAATAAAACCAAAAACACTAAGGGAGCCTTTGATTTGCAAAAAGTTAGATTATTTTTGAGAATTTGATTAAAGCCAAAACATTGTACATATGGGAATTTTTGAAATATTAGGTTCCTGTTTAATTTGAAGGAAAGTAATATTTTTGTTTTTAGTTGAGAGAATGTAAGCTTAGCTAATAAGATTTTTGTGTTTTGTTGGGAGAATATAAGATTACCTAATAATTTATTTTACTATATTACCCTTATATATTAGTAGTTGTGTGAAGTGAATAACTCATGACAAAAATTTATATTTAAATTACTTATTTATTTAGCGTATTAAATTATTTAATATTAAATATGTAATTTCTTTATTTTAACCTGTAAATAATATTTAAAATGTTATACTTAAACAATTTTTTATCATATATGTTAAATCAAATTTAAATATAATTGTTATTAGAACTTTTCAATATAGGAGAAAATCATGTATAATTGTTTATGTATTTAACATGTAATTATTTATTTATTTGACATGCATATTTTTTATTTAACATGTAAATTGTTTGTTAATTTAACCTGTAAATTATATACGTATTTATTTAACATTTAAATTATATATATTTATCTAATATGTAAATTGTTTGTTTATTGTGTAACAAAAAATTTTGTTTGTTTATTTAACATGTAAATTATATATTAACTTACTAAACAATTGAATTATGTATTTATTTAACATATAAATTGCTTATTAATATTCTTTACTATGTAAATTATTTATTTATTTAACATGTAAATAATATTTAAATAATATTTAATGGTTGGGTTGGAAATATTACTCAATAGTGTAAGCAGATGTAAGATTGTGAAATAATGCAACACTTTTATTTTATAATTTTAAGTGACTAAAAAGAATAATATGGTCCAAACACATAATTAAGTAATGACAAAATGGGAAAAATCATTTTCACCTAGGAATTCTAAAAAACCTAAGGAGATGGAGGTTATTTGATTCCCTCTATTTTCCTCGCATTTGACACTGTTAAAAAATGTAAAATTCATGGTGCAAGGGAAAATGCAATAACCAAACAAAAGAAAATGATTACGAAAAGTAAAATTCCGGCCAAGAATCTTAAATTTCTCTAACTAAACACCCCTGACATTTATCTAAAATCTTCTCTTTGAAACTTCATTGTAGGAGCTTCATTGTAGGAGTTTAGTTTAGTATCCGTGTTACTCTTTGTTGTTCTGACTTATAATATTAAGTTTGGTTGAAGGATGACGGTTGCTTAGTTTCACTCGACAAAATTCTCTTATTTTTTACAAGTTTCGTCGACGATTTATTTTTTTCCAATATGGCGGATTCACTGCAAGCAATGTGGAATAATCTGAAGTTGACTATGGCAGAGCGTGAAAATGTCCATGTTGACGATCTAGGTGACTTTGGGACACAAAATGAACGAAGGCAATGGATAGTTTCTAAATTGCTTGCTAAGAGGTTGTTAACAAAGATGCTTTGCTAGGAACAATGAGGGTTGATTGGAAAATATCTAAAGAAGCCAATGTTCTGATTCTTCGAGATAATCTCTTCTTGTTTCAGTTCGCAACTATCAATGATAAAGAACGTATTTTGGAGGGCTCTTCAGTTGTTTGGTAAACAACTCCTAATGCTCCACGATCACAATGCTAATCTTAAGCCTAAAAGATATGTCGTTCAATATGCTGCTTTTTGGGTTTGTGTACATAAGTTGCCGCTTGGGATGATAAACACGCTGGCAGAATTGGTGCAAGGATTGGCATGCTTGTTAAATCAGATGATGAGCATTCCATCACAGGTTGTGGGAGAATCATGCGACTACGAGTGATTATTGATGTGACTCTGCCCTTACATCGATTTTTTATAATCGACGTATCCTTTTCTCAAAAACTGATTATAAGGAGGCTTGCATATGAACGCCTACAGAACTTCTATCATCGATGTGGTCTGTTGGATCATGTTAATCAAGATTGTGATTTTACCCTTTCAAATGTCAGTGATTCCTTGGCTCCTCCTCAATGCGGTGAATGGCTCTCTCCTTTTATTGGGTTCAGTTTCAGGCCCAGTGACACTAGTTCAGCCCATATTAGTTACAAATGCTTATCTTATACATGTCATTATCCTCTTCTTGAATACGTCACTTTTTGCGGGTTGGAAACCTTAGAGGATTATTTGGATTGATCATGGTCAATATACACAAGTTGATGTGAAAAGTTAAGTGTTAGATATATTATATGGAAATGGAACAGGTAAATTTATGACTCTACTTTTACTAAATGCAAGATAATATATTGATTTGGATTTAAAATTACATCTCTTTGACAACGAGATAGAATTATTTTGATTTTCTAATCTAAACTTAACATTGTATGGGATTAACCGTTGAGCTTAGGATTGTATTGGACCTACAAACATTTACAGTGATGGATGCAACATGTGTGCAACGTTTTTTGGTTCTTAAAGTGCTATGTATTTACTAATGAATTGTCTTTATTAGTTGAATTTGTTTCGGAAATTATGTGTTTTTAGTGGTTGAATCTAAGTCATTTGAACGTTTATTAAGTAATGCAGTCGTAATCATTTTATATGTTTAATATTTAAACATATAAACTGACAACAAAATAACTGCAGCATCGCGCGGATGGCGTTTTACTTGTCGGTATCATTATGACAAAAAATGGTAACAGGTATTTTATAACATTAATTAGGATGATATTTATAAAAATTACAAGTAATTCACTTTTTTTAAAAAGAAAAAATTGATGAAAATAATATATTAAATGCATTTTTAAAAAATAAGATTTTAAATATGTTATTTTCTATAAGCACAATTTTTTTCTTTGCTAAAATAAAATTTTAAATATTATTAAGCATACTTATGAGACGTGTTAACTTGTAACCAAAAAAAAAAATGAGACGTGTTAACCGAATATGTCTTTATAATTGTAATTAATTAAGCTGAACTTCCCAATTTAAGAGATCATAGTGGATACAGAGAAAGATGCTGCAATATATCCAAAAAGAAATATATTCTTTGGTATTTGATTTGCTTATAATTTTGTTAATTTAGCCCCCAGAAAAGTACCAAGCTGCAATTGCCTTTCAAGTTTTCTACTTGTAAGAAAATGGCAGATACTGATGGTATACTACATAAGCAAACAAAAACTACTTTTAGACAATAGATAGCAGCTTCCAAGTATTAAATGATTCAGTATCCAACAATGGAAGAATCCAAAGACACTGCCTTCCTATCAGATCGAGGACTTTGTCTTCCTTTCACAGTCTTAATTCGTTTCGACTTACACCATCAAACCAGCTCATTAAGAACATGGAAAACCAGTTGAATATCATAAAAAAGAAAAAAAAATTTAAGCAAAGAAGTGATCTTCATGAAGTAATAGAAGAACTCCCCTTGAAGATGAGAAAGTTGAGAGTTTCCAAAGCAAAATAGATGAAAGATCCTTTGAAATGGGTGAAGAAACAGCTGAAATTTGTACCCACCACGCATTGCCATCCAGGGCCATACATCTTGTCAAAATCCTGTAGTGCTAAACAAAAGTTATTCTAAGAAAATAGTGTGAAGGAAGAAAAAAAAGCACAAGGGATATTGGTTTGAAGTGATTTTGATAACCTTTTTAATATAGGCAGCGATTGCAACGCAGTCAAAGACTTCATGGAGATCGAGAGCCCGAGAGGCAGAAGCCAGGGCTTGAGCTTGCATCTTCAAAGGCATATCTGTGTCTTCAATCACAGCTTTGCCTTCCAACATCTCTTTTTCTGTCTCTTCACCTGGGAGAGTAGTAGAAAGGAAAGGAGCACAGCGTACCTCTTTACTAGCGTGAAGGAACAATGATTTAACGTTCTCTTTCTCAGGACTTTCAAGTTTCCATGTTCCTTAGCCTTTTAGAACTTTCTTTCATCTCATATCTCTCTTCACTGTAACTATTTGAGATGCTCTGGCAAAGGATAAAGCAAGTGAGGCAGATATTAAGCAAGGAATCAGTGTCTTTACTAAGTTTAGAATAGAATGAAAACAAAATATATACTATTTTACTTCCAAGTTAACAAGCATGTCTCCCCCTTCAAAAAAAAAAGAAAGAAAAAAAATTAGTCATTGAAGAACAAAACAAACCTGCTACAGTGCTACACCCTACTCCAGATCTCAAAATGAAATTCCCGTGGTTTCACTTTTTTTACTACTACTTGAATTCAACAAGGTAACAGATTTCACTAGGTAATGGAAAAGACAGTGATACTGGCTGGTGAAACTTTAAAATAGAAAATAAATACAGGCAAAAGCAAGAGCCAATGCTCCATGTCCATGGTAATTTATTTGATGGCTGCAGAAAAATGTTATAGCCAAAGATTTCAAGGGTGATGGAAGTGAAAGAAATAGATAGGAGCGAGGCGTGATGCGAGTGTAGAACCAGATCATCAGAAACCACATTCTCTTTATTTCCGGAATTTCATACAATAACATTGATCCCAAAACTTACGACCATGGTATCAACGGTTAACAATTTCTCCACAACTACACTATCCTATTCCTACCCTTCATAGCCACTTCTATTTTCCAAATTCCAACCAATCCCCTTCACCAACTACAATAAGCCAAGGCTCCATGGCATTGGCAACACCCCTTTCATTCAATCAAAAAACAAGTCTGTATGTCAAAACTCATACAGTAAGGAGTTAAACCAAACTCTAATCCTGTCTACATCACAATCTAATCTAGTTAGGTTGTGTGCAAAACGATTCTGGAGCCTAGGTAAAGTATTCAAGCTACAAAATATATTTGCCACTCATTATAAAAGCAAATAAAATTATAGATAATTATCCAATACACTGCTAATGAATTTTTTTTTACTCTCTAAACGAGCTTAAGATGATAACACATATCTTTTAAAAAATATTAAAAAAATAAATAAATAAAATAAAAAATTTGTCACAATTTTAACACCGTTTGTGGAGTAAAAAACCCATCGGCAATGCATTGGATAATGATTCTAAAACTATTGGCTAGCATTGGATAATGATTCTAAAACTATTAGCTTAAGTAGGAAAGAAACAAGCACCATGGCTTATTTCCTCCAAAATCCTAAAGCTATGTACAAAAAAGATCTCAAATCCCATCTTACATCCATAGATCACTCTCACACCACTCTATTTCTTTTCGCTTTCTTTGGAGCTTTCTTTGGACGACCTCTGGGAGAATCATTTTCTCTACCTCGGGCATGTTTTCCACCTCTGTACTTCTTAAGAAGCCTAGAGAAAAGAAAAAAAAATTAACAAGTGAGATAATTAGAAGAACAAACATTAAAGGGGGATTTCCCAGGCGATTGCTTATCCAAACAAATGAACAAAGCGGTAGAACTGACGTTGCTTGGATGCGCATGTTTTTTCGGTGCTTTTCCTGGTTACCACGAAGTAGACTCCAAAACTCCTCCTCAGCATCACCTAAAACATTACCCAGCTCTTAATGAGTTCATCTACTACATCAGAGGTTGTCTTGACCTAAAGTCATCACTTCCTCATGTAATACATACTTTCCCATTATATGCAATATGAAAATTAGAAAATAAGGCAGGAGATCAATGAAATGACACAGTGATCCATATGGCTTTCTAAACTACACAAACCAAATAATTGCCCCAGGATAAAATAACGAAACCTTCCACTACTGACAGGAATAAAAATTACATTACATGCAAAAAAAATTCGAAATCAGGTTTAAATGAAATAAAATGGGAGTAGTTTCTTCCTTACCAGTTACTGGTTCTAAAGAAGCAATGAATTTTTTGACAACCAGACCACCTTCTTTAGCCAGGTCTGCAGCAGCACAAGCTCTTTGGGCTGCTTCAGGTGCATTAAACCAAACGTAACCCTCATCCTCTCCAACTTTGAAATCAACATACTGCACATGTTAAAAAATACGCATCATGGGGAAAAAGTACTTAATAAAGAAGAAAGATTAATTTGATTACAAAGAACATAGAGAAAAAATTGTCTAGTGCAAGGACTATTACTTAATCTTTCTTTTAGTTTTTAGTTATAATTTGTATGTGATATGAGAAAGGCCAAACTATGTGAACCGGTCCCAGTAGGCCAAGAAGAAGGTATCAAGGCTCGCTATGTAGCACAATATCATCAGGCCACGTGGCAACAAGCGCCGCACCTCAAGAGATGGCCTCCCGCACAGTGGGAGAGGGCATCCACGCCATCTGAGGTAGCCTCTTGCACCGCGGGAGAAGGCCTCCCGCTTCGCGAGAGGTACTCTCCTGTCGCCATGGACAAAAGACATGGAAAAGTCTCTATTACGTGCAGGGAACGAACTCACAAGTATGCAAAAAGATGGAATTATCCTCTAGTAATTACTATAGCAGCAAAAGTAATTATTTGACTATAAATAAACCACAAGTATTATCTTAATCTCTAAGTTTTACTTTCTGCTAATACAAACTCTGAAAAACCCTTTTGCTAACTTAAGCATTGGAGTGCTTACGTAGGGAACCACCCCTACGTCTCTCTGACTTCTCTTTCTTGCGGAGCTCTCAGTGCCACGTGGGAAGAAGGACAAGCAATCTACTTCAGCATTTAATCATTGTTGTTTCGTGCAACAACAATTGGCACCGTCTGGGGGAAATCGATATAAAAAGTCAGTTATTTTGAAGATGGTGAGAACAAGGTCGACAACTGTTAGAGATTGTAGTGATGAGAATTTTGTGAGTTCTCCTAAACAGCAGCCTTATCGAAGAACTCAGGAGAATAGGGAAGAGGCTAGGGTGACTGTGCCTTTAGCTAAATTTAAGGCTTTGAAAAAGCAAAGTGAAGAGACAACACATACGTTGCGAGCTATGGTGGATTTGTTCAAAGGAATCCTCCCCCACCTAAGTTTACCAGAAGCTGTGCAAAACCTCGTGGGAGAGACAAGTCGGGGGAGGCTACCGTAGGACCTCCCGAGATAGGATGTGCATGCTGCGGTAGGGCCACCATTGGGACAAGAGGTGTAGGCTGTGGTAAGGCCACCATTGGGACAAGAGGTGCAGGCTGCGGCAGGGCTAAAGAGGTGTAAGCTACGGCAAGGTTATAGGATGTAAGGGCAGCGACAGGCTTGCCACAGAGATAGGGTGTGCAGTCTGCGGTAAAGTCACCACAAAGACAGGATGCACAAGCTACGGGAGGTGTGCACCCTGCAGCAGAGCCTTAAAGTCAGCAGAGTACATATGTTGTGGCAGGGTCCTCCTCCTTGCATCGGAGTCTGTCAAATCTCGTTGATTGGCGAATGGACCCTGACTAATACAAGGTGTAAAAGGTGCTGGATAGACCGGATTGGGACAAACATAGCTTGCTTATGGTGAAGAAAGCGCATGGTGGACTAGGTCAAAAGTTGACCCTACCTGGAATACACAAATGATGCAGGGTGAAGCCTTGCAAAGCAAAGGGAAAGAAGTGGTTGTTGACGATCGGCCCAACTTATCTCATGTAGAGAAAGGAAGAATCAACTAACTCTAGTAGTTAATATGAAAAAGATGATAGAGCAGGTGTTAGAGGAGAAAAAGTTGGTGTCAGCAAAAGAAAGTCCAAAGAGAAGGGTACTGTTCAACATATCCATCAGGGAAAAACCCTGCCTCTGAAGTTTAAAATGCACATATGATTGCGTACGCAGGAAAGATAAACCTGTATGATCATATGCAAAATTATGAAGTGTTGATGTTGCTTCATGGATTGGAAGACAAAATAATGTGCAGAGCTTTCTCGCTTACCTTGATAGGACACGCGATGAAGTGGTTCAACAATTTGCCTGAAGGGTCCATCACTTCTTTCGATCAGTTACAGAGTGAATTTTTGAAGGAGTTTGTGGTTAATAGTCAGAGGAAGAAATAGCCAACTTATTTGCTTAACTTAAGTAGGGAAGTAAGGAGTCACTGAAAAGTTATATAAACCAATTCCGAGATGCCACATTAGAAATCTGAGACTTGCAAGTGGGGATTGATGTGGCAACAATGTTACAAAGGACTAGGTCTGAAAAGTTGGAAGAGTCCTTATCATTGGATCAACCTACTATAATTTCGGACTTATTTTCTAAAGCAAATAAATATATTACTCAGGAGGAAGTAATGAAGATGGTATCGACAGGGGAGCAAAAGGAAGGAAAGAAGCGTGGGAGAGAATCCTCTAGTGGGTCTGGCAGTCAATTAAGCAAATCTGAAAAGATTCCCAATTAAGATATACCAATTATACCCCTTTAATCGAATCTTGAGCCTCGGTGCTAGCAGCTATTGAAGGATTGGGCCTTATACAATTTTCGAAGAGGACAATAAGAAGCTTGGGTCGAAACCTCGACTCATACTATAATTTTCATGCCGCACATGGGCACTCCACTAAAAATTGCAAGGAATTAATGAATCAGTTGGAAAAACTGGCTTAGGAAGGAAAGATAGAGAGATTTGTGTGGAGAAGTGAAAGAACTAACTACCCTACTCGAAATAGGGGTAACAATCCCAAGGATAGGAGAGATAGAAATAGGAGAAACGATGGGAGAAATGAAAATGTTAGAAGAAATGAAGACAAGAGAAATCACGAGGAAGATAATGAGCTTACAAGCCCGGCAATTAATGTCATATCGGGAGGAGAATCGATGGCAGGAAGCTCTTCCTCATCCAGAAAGTCTTATGCTCGACAAGCCTATTAGGTCAACTCGATGATGGAGGAAAGCAAAGATGAAGAACCCATCACCTTTACGCCAGCTAATCGAGGAGATGTGATTCTTCATGATGACTCGATGGTGATTTCTACAGTTGTTGTGAAACATTCGATTAGCTGAATTTTGGTCAACAACGGAATTTCAATAAATTTGATTTACTGGAACTATTTTGAAAAAATGAATATTTCGGAGGACAGGTTGAAGTCGATGCCCACGCCTTTATATGGGTTTTTCGGTGAAAAAGTGAAGGCGGCAGGAGCCATTCAACTACCCGTCACCTTAGGGGAAAGCTCGAAGAGTGTTGTTTGCCAGGTGCTATTCATGATGGTGAAATCAACTTCAGTAGCCTACAACATGATTTTCGGGTGGTCGCTATTGAAGGATATGAGAGCAGTAGTCTTCCCTTGCTACTTGTTGGTAAAGTTTCCAACACCTCATGGTATAGGTCAAGTATGAGGAGATCAAAGGAAGGTAAGGACATGTTATGTCGCGTCCACTACATGTAAGGGGATTAAGAGGAAAGAAAACCTCACAATCAAAGAGCCACCTAAGCCAAAACCTAATGAAGAAATAAAGGCGGTTCAGCTAATTGATGACGATAAGGAAAAAGTGGTTTACTTTGGAAGCCAATTGCCTAATAAAACCAAAAAGGAGATAGTTCAATGTTTGAAGGAGAATTCTGATGTCTTTGCATGGACCCTTGCCGACATGTCGGAATGAATCTTGAGGTCGCTTGCCACCAGTTGAATGTCATTCTAGGAGCCAATTCGGTCAAGCAAAAGAAAAGGAACTTTGTTCCAGAAAGACAGCAAATTATAGATAAGGAGATTTCGAAATTATTACAAATAGGGTTTATACGGGAGGTTAATTATCCTAAATGGTTAGCAAACGTGGTGATGGTAAAGAAAGCTAATGGGAAATGGAGGAAGTGTGTGGACTTCACTGATTTGAATAAAGCTTGCTTTAAAGATTCTTAGCCGTTGCCCCATATTGATAAGTTGGTAGATGAAATTTTAGGATATGAACCATTGAGCTTCTTGGACGCTTTTTCAGGGTCCCACCAAATCAGGATGCACCCTGACGATGAAGAGAAAACGTCATTCATTACTAATAGTGGAACATATTGCTATCGAGTAATGCCTTTTGGCTTGAAAAATACAGGTGCTACATATCAGCAAATGGTGAATAAAGTGTTTAAGGATCTGTTGGGTAACACTATGGAGGCTTATGTGGATGACATGATCATAAAAAGCCGTGAAGGAGAGTCACACGCAGAAAGAATGTCAAAAGTATTCAAGGTGTTACGGCAATATGGTATGAAGTTGAATCCGAACAAATGCTCATTTAGAGTAAGATCATAAAAATTCTTAAGGTTCATGATCACCAATCGAAGAATTGAAGCTAACCCTGAAAAGATTCAAGCTATCTTGGATATGAAACCAACAACCACAGTAAGAGAAGTGCAAAGACTAACCGTGAGGATAGAGGCTCTAAATCATTTTTTGTCTAAATCAGCAGAAAAGAGCTTACCATTCTTAAAAGCGATTAAAAGAGGTAAAAATTTCAAATGGACTGAGGAATGTCAAGTTGCATTCGAAAAGTTGAAAGAATATTTGAAGAGATTACCACTATTGTCTTGACCCCAGCCTGGAGATGAACTTTTCATGTACCTAAGAGTAGGAGAAAAAGTAGTTAGTGCGGTCCTGTTGAAAAAAGATGGTAATAGGGATTGCCCAATCTACTTCGTAAGCGAGGTGTTGTTGGATGCAGAAACAAGATACCCGCAAGTTGAAAAGGTATCCCTATCATTGGTGATGGCTACTCAGAAGCTACGCCTGTACTTTTAAGCACACTTAGTAACTATTCTAATTGATCAACCTCTAAGGTAGATATTGCAAAAGCTAGAACACTCAAGGCGATTAACTAAGTAGGCAATTGAGCTTAGTGAATACAACATACACTTCCAGCCTTGCCAAGCAATAAAAGGGCAGGCCTTAGCAGACTTTATTGTTAAATGCATGGGTCAAGGAGTTCAGGATGAATCAGAATTGGCTTGGTGGAAATTTTTTGTGGATAGAGCTTGTAACGTGGATGGTAGTGGAGAAGGCATTGTCCAAGTCTCGCCCAAAGGCGAAATCTTTGAATACTCCCAGCGCTTTGATTTTTCGAGTTCAAACAATATATCTGAGTATGAAGCTTTGATAGCGGGAATGAAATTAGCTAAAAGGCTCCAAGTTAGCAATTTGATGGCCCATAGTGACTCCCAATTGGTGGTGAATCAGTTTCTTGGTGAATATGAGGCTAGAGGTGGTTGTGGGCCAGTTCAGACTGGTTCTGGACCGATTTTTACCAGTTCCGACCCACACAATAATGGAACCGGTCTAAACTGATATGCGAACCGGTCCGAGCCGAGCCAGTTCCTCTTATGTTTAGGTGCGAACCTGTAACATCCCGTTACCACATTTTGCACGTATTTCCATACAACTTTACGGGTTGGGCTGTCTGCGATGCCAATAACATTCTACAATGATAGTGATAAATAATAATATTTATTTATCAAATACGGAATATGAAATTTCTTTTCATTATTCCTTACATCTAACATCCCCTATTATCTTTGTCTCAATAAAGTAGTACTGTATACAAATGTCTGAAATGTAAAAGAGAAGTAACTGTACCTGTCATATTTGACATAAGTTGCCCCCGCGTTTTGTATGTAGCTATCCATGTGGGAGCTAATTCTCTCAAACTCCGTGTCTTTTATCTGTGGAGTTAAAACAAAGGGGTAAACGATTCATACGCTCAGTAAAGGAAACATATGCTGCTTTATAAACCAAAACTATATACCACAAACTATTTGTTTTTCCAAAAATCATATCAAATAGGAAAACAGTGGATATAGTAAGCAACACTCTCAATACACCATTCAAACTACTGGTTAAACAATTTACTTTGAAATGTAGTAAACAATAAATAGGATTTAATAAATCCTCTCAATAAATAGAAATCATCAAGTTGAGACTAGGCATCACCCTACGGATAAATCATGCTATTGTCGTTCCCCCTCCCCCTTGCGAGAACGGAATCTGCCGCTATTGGGGTGCACCCGTAGGCCATTGCCCCTCACGGCTATCTCAGATCTATGGCCATAATCTATAGGTGGTACTCGGGTCCACTTGCCAAGTGATCTCGAGACCGCTGATGACTTGGCGGGTTCATCAGCCCTGTGACGCCTTGAGGTGCACTCGTTATTGACCGAGCCACCGCCCCAGGCAGGTCACGCAACTACATGAATAATAATGCATGAATTTAGGGCCTAAAGTCTCAAAAATCACTTTATATTTCATGAAAACCTTTAAGGGATTCTCTCACCCATATTATCATTTACTCAAATGATTTAATTCCCAAAAAGGTTTAGGCTTTCTGTTTACAAAACACCCTGAAAACATTTCAAAATCTCAACATTTAAACCTGCTCGCCCATGGTCAGCTCGCCCATTATGGCTCGCCCATGGCAGCTCGCCCAGTGCGGTGAACTTGTGTTCGCCCGCCAACCTTACTTTTAAAATCAGAAAGCAAAACTGGCTCGTCCTTAACTGCTCGCCCATTTATCAATTCGCCCAAAAAGGATTTATATTTTCCATTTTCAAAATATTAAAATGGCTCATTTTTTTCCTTAAGAAAATACCACCGAAACCTGTCCCCCATGGTCGGCTCGCCCATGGTCACTCGAAAATGGGGTGACAAGTGTTCGCCCGCCACCCCTTGCTCTTAATAATAACAAGTAAACTGGCTCGCCCTCAGTGGCTCGCCCATAACTTTCTTAAACAAGGGTTCGCCCTCCCCAAAACACCATTAAAAGGGTTTGCCACTTTGGCTCGCCCGGATTTCAACTTAAAACAGGGCTACTCGCCCAAGATATCAAATATCATAAAAGAGAGCTCGCCCATTTGGCTCGCCCGCCAATACCATTTCGCCCAAAAATATCACAAGGGTCGGCTTAGTAGCTCGCCCAATATCAAATAGGTTTCTCAAACAATGCATGTCAGAAAACAAAACATTTAACTCAATATTTTCATAAAATCTACTCTACAGAACATGCACCACTTCACACACGTGTCCCTTACCTGGTTTAATGAAGCCTTGCTTCCTTCTCGCCTTCCAAATCGCATTCACTGAGTTCATAATTCCTGGCTGCAAATAATTTATAAATTCTATTAATATTTTCATTTCATATCACTTGGCGAGAATGAGATAAATCAAATGACTACTCGCCCAACAGAGCTCTAATTAGCTCGCCCAACCGAGCTTGCCATTTAATAAATGGCTTACACGTGGGAGCTCGCCAACATTCAACTCACCAAGCCTTTACTGACTTAAATGTGGGAGTTCGCCCACCATTTAACTCGCCCAAAGCATATGCATTTGAGTTCAACTTACATAGATTTCTTATCAGAAGTGAGCTCGCCCATGAATTAAACTACCGTTGGACGACCTCGCCCACATGAACAACAACTTTGGTGAGTTCATTATTTCCTACTCGTCTCATTGGCGATTACTAACTTTCAACATGGGCGATCACCATAGTCGCCATTGTCGTCACTTATTCCATTATTTTCCTTGTTTTCATATTCTCTAATGATCTAACTAAAAACAAGACTGTATCTATGTTTATTACTTCATAAAACATAGAAATCTATCATTGAGCATCAAGAACACCTCAGAAATATGAAACTCACCTCAACCAATTGCACTTCCAGAACAGATTGCTTTCCATCTCACGTTGGCCTTCCCTTGCTTATTCCTTTAACTCATTAAGCTAAGAAGGAAAGGTTTGCAAGCAGGTTTACATGTTTAGCCAGCTTATGGATGAAATTTCGTAAACCGAGCATGGTAGAAATAGGAGGAAATCAGAACATAAACTGGCAATTGCATAGCTCTCGTGAAGAAGATGAATATGGCTAAGTCGGTTTTTCCTCAAATGTTTCTTCTTATATAGCCATGCTATCCAATCAAGGCTCATCACTTGGCCTTATCCCATTTCCTTCATTTATTTCACGTCTTTCATGCATTTACTGCATGAAGAAAACTGCAGCTCCAGATGGTGTGAAAGTCTCCCTTTCACACTCCTTTTTCTGCTTCTACTGACTTTGTTTTATTTCTCAACCAATAAGGTTAATTCCTTACTGACCTTAACATCCTCTCTATTAATTGTTTTCAACCGTATGATTTACAAAGTCAATTTTTGGCTGCCAATTGGTTTAAATCTCTTTTCATTTTGTCCATGCTGATACCAGTTCCAGTTTGTCTATTCAACCAGAAACCTCAGCTCGCCAATCTCAATTTCAATTCGCCAACCTTTGAGCTGGCCACCTTATCTTGATGCCAACTTTAAATTTGGCAATTTTGAGAAATTTTCTTTTTCTTGGCAATCACATTGTGATTTGGCGAGTAGCTATTGCCTTTCTCGCCAACTAAGCTATCATCTTCACCTCTATATGGGCGATCACATTACTCGCCCAATACGTGCCTTGGGTGATCACAGCCCTCGTCAAAGCGGGTGACTACCTCACACAACTAGTTGGCGAACACACCTATTCGCCCACGCCATCGTCCAACTCACCATCACCAATGGCGATTATCCTCTTGCTCGCCCATTGGCGAGCTGCTCTATCTACTCGCCCTTACATTATTTCACCTCAATTGCTCCATTTACTTCTTAAATTAAGGAGCTTTTTACCCATGTGAAAATTCAATATTTATTATTTACTTAATTTCCATTATCCATTTTATGAAATTAAGGTCTACAGTAGTGTAGAATCGGGTCTTACATTTTCTCCCCACCTTAAGAAATTTGGTCCTCCGAATTTCAACCTGACTTATCAATAATGAAACTCTGGATACTTCTTATGCATCAGGCTTTTAAATGCTCAAATAGCCTCATACTGCCATAGAATCCCATCAAAGGATTAATCTTTGATCACCACCCTTTATCACCATACTTTATCCTTCCTATCCAGAATCTGTACCGATTTCTCAACGTAATTCATGTCCTCTCTAATCTCAAGGACTTATGTTAAATCACGTTAGAAGGATATGGATAGTATTTTCTCATCATTGAGACTTGAAATATATTATGCGCTCCTGACAACTCTGGAGGTAGTGCACATTTCTCACACGATCCCAGATCTCCAATGATCCAATGCATCGGGAACTAAATTTCCCTCTCATTATGCATCCTAATGGTGAGACCTTAATATACATAATCTCTTGTATATCTCAAGAAGTCTGTTCGACTAAGTCAAAAATAATTCTCGGTCTCCCATTTTCTCATGCTATTGTGGATTATATCGTCTGCTAAATAAATTCTTTAAGGAGTTATGCCTATACTCTCCTTTGGCCGTTATCATAAGCAACTCTGCCAGGGTAGAGGATTATCCTAGGAGCCTATAAAATCAACTGCCCACGCTCACACCATATCCTCGAGCGTCCACAACATTTGCTCAAACTGTCTCTCAGTCTGTGGATACACTGCGGTGCAAAACTCAATCGGGATCCCATAGCTTCCCGTAATCTCTATCAACACTGAGATACGAAGCGGGACTCCCTATCAAATGTAATGCTCTCTGGAACACTGTATAACCTCACCATTTCCCTGGCATATAACTTGGCCAAGGCATTAATTAGCTCAATAAATTCCATAATCAAGGAATAAGCAGACTTACTCAATACATCCACAACTATCTAGATAGCATTATACTCTTTTTTTAATTTCCACTTAGTATAGGAAGTACCACCAACATAGGTATCTTTCTTCCTTATCACATTTTTAACTTTTATTAAATCTCGTCTCTAATTTGAGACCACGAATATCTCTTCATACTTTATATTGTCTTTAAAAGTACTGCCCGTCTCTTCAGGCCATTAATAATACTCCCTTTGGCGCTTTCCCGCGCTCTAAGATTACTCTTTTAAGTGAGTCGACGACCACACAGTTCGCCCATATCTCACACCTATTATCCGCTATTAGGCGATCGCCCCACTCATGGGTCGCCATCCCAGATTTTATTCAAGGATCCTGAAGAACTCGGGCTTCTTCTCTCAAAACCAATCTACACTCCCTCAAGTCTTTTATCATCCTTGAGAGTTAGTAACTCATCTATACTATTTATCACTTATCATCTCATTCGGTGCTAGTCGATAATAATTTGGTGACTTATGTAGATAATTTTAATCATTCGTATGTAATTGTCCCAGTAGTCTCTTAAATACAATGCACTCGCTCTCAATATATCCCAGAGCGTCCACCCAATGCGCTCGGATATCCATATCAATCAGAGGCGGTGCTAACAGCAAAATTTAGGAATCCCAAAGCCTCTTGCTATCTTCTCAAAGCATATGGCAAATCAGAGATCCCTATCACAAGTACCCACTCACTGGGACTTCACATACTTTCTCACTGTTTCACCGATATATATCGACTAAGGCACTCAATACATCTCGAAACCTAATGATGAAGAAGTGAAATAATTTGGTTACTCAATCCATACTCACTACTATAATCTCATGATTCTTCGGACTCTCAAACATCCCATAGTGATTGTTTCATGGTTAAATTATGACTGCCATTCTTTTGCAGATATTAATACTAACCATCGATTATGTCTTAGGTAATCATTTACCTTAATAACTTCTCTTTTATCAAATTATCATTTTTATCTCTTCTATTCTCCTAGTACATAAAATGTCACTACTTGGAGAATATACTTGAGAATCTACTTTTCCTCACATCAATTTCTGAAATTTATTATCTTTCAGATTTTCATCACCACTTTATTTATACTATTTCACATTCCCAATATATGCATATATATACACATATGTATATCCTTTTTCAGGATTAGCAGTACTTATTGTATCTGCTCCTCTGAGTATGACAACTTCATCTTTTTAATTCTGGCTTGTCATTAATTCCAGCCATAACTACATAATGATCAGAGGAAATCACATTTATTCATATACTAGGGAACAACCTCATAACTCGTGTTCCCTAGTCATCATATGACTTGTCTTCTCAAGACAATTTCAATTTTTCAGCTTCATCACCACAAAGTTCCTCAACAATCATAAACAGGTAAATCTCATAAATCCTATATCTCAATAACCACACTTTAATCTCACTTAAATAGTGAGATCCTTTACTTATACAACTTCAATGTCTACTTAAATTATTCGAGACCTCACATCTCTACTGTATATAGTTCAATTAGAACTCATGTTTACTAACTTCTCAGTAAGTTTGCTGCATTTTCATCGATATTGCTTATATCAATATACATATTCATTATTTTTTAAATCTTCTTAGTTGGCTCTAGGCACACAAACAGGAAGGATACTACAGTCGGCTAGGGATCCAGATAGAATATGATAGGTATTTTAGAATACCATACTTGTTCCAGAACCTAGAAGCAACTGTAGAGAGTACAAATCCCGTTGTTTTTCAAAACGATATAATTTTCATTTTCACTAGTTATATCAAAACAGTTTAGTTCTCTACTCATCAATCTCTTGAGTAGTTTCTCAAGCTCTTCTGATTCACTGGTAAGAGCTTACAAACAAATTCCATATTGTGAATCGAGTCAACAATCTCTCGAATCCACGTTACTTCAGATGCTTACTTAACATCATCATGTAATTTCAAATTCACAAACTCATATCATCTTGGATGTCTCATTATTTTACATCCAACCAAATCACTATGTATCCTCCAAACACATATATAAAATTTCAAGTCACTTTACAAGTATTTCACAATATTCCAGTTTTATGGATATCATAACGGACCAGCCTAACCGGCCATGCAACCCTTTTTTTTTAGGCCCATCGACAACGATTGCTGTGATAGCGCTACTTATCCATACTGTCCTCTTTGGCGAATGCCTCGACGCCCCGGTCCTTCCAACCGTGCTCGAGTTCGCCAATCTCAAAGTTTTCTTTGTCGTCCACATTGACTCGAACACTTGACTTCCTCAATTATCAAGTCACTACTAATATTCATTCTCCTAAAACATAAGGAGTATATATATTTCCAGTATTATCATAATCGATTTTACATCATTTTTCATAATATTCAATAATCTCTCATTAATATAATCCATATTTTCACTTTAATTCAGACCCTAAAATCCACAACAGGGCTGACTATCTCGCGACATCTCATATCATATACTCAGGGTCGCCTTACTCGTCGATATATTAGTGGGGTCCACAGTAGGAATCATCCTTTACACCATCACATACCATTTCACCGTCAAATGCTATTTTAAATCACTTTAGTCATTCATGACTTAGATAAAACATTTCAATATAGGGGTATGTTCATAAATTCCCCTTTAATTCTCTCTTTTCGATATACATCCAAACACGCGATCTTAGGGCTTATATGCTAATATTATCCCTTTTCATCTCAATATCATCATTTCAGGATCTTAGTTCGATGTGGACAGAGAAGTCCTGGTGGGGTCCTCACCGAGTTCCTCACTGTACCTTTTCGAATAGACCCAACATTATGATGATAAGATCGCTTATTTCATGCAAATTTACCAGATTACAATCTCTATTTGTAATCCTTAATTAACAGACTTTCATCATATTTCAACACTTAACTCAACTCACAGTCACTTGACTCCTCTATACATTCAGACCATATAGTACTACAGGGGATGTTTACCTTTCTCAATACTTCCCATGCTAAAGGCATCAACAGACATCAGACCAACCAAAGCTCTGATACCATTAAATCTGTAATATCCCGTTACCACATTTTGCACGTATTTTCATACAACTTTATCGGTTGGACTGTCTGCGATGTCAATAACATTCTACAATGATAGTGATAAATAAAAATATTTATTTATCAAATATGGAATATGAAATTTTTTTTCATTATTCCTTACATCTGACATCACCTATTATCTTTGTCTCAATAAAGTAGTACTGTATACATATGTCTGAAATGTAAAAGAGAAGTGACTGTACCTGTCATATTTGACATAAGTTGCCCCCGCGCTTTATATGTAGCTATCCATGTGGGAGCTAATTCTCTCAAACTCCGTGTCTTTTATCTGTGGAGTTAAAACAAAGGGGTAAGCGATTCAGACGCTCAGTAAAGGAAACATATGCTGCTTTATAAACCAAAACTATATACCACAAACTATTTGTTTTTCCAAAAATCATATCAAATAGGAAAATAGTGGATATAGTAAGCAACACTCTCAATACACCATTCAAACCACTGGTTAAACAGTTTACTTTGAAACGTAGTAAACAATAAATAGGATTTAATAAATCCTCTCAATAAACAGAAATCATCAAGTTGAGACTAGGCATCACCCTACGGATAAATCATGCTATCATCGTTCCCCCTCCCCCTTGCGAGAATGAAATCTGCCGCTATTGGGTTGCACCTGTAGGCCATCGCCCCTCACGGCTATCTCAGATCTATGGCCATAATCTATAGGTGGTACTCGGGTCCACTTGCCAAGTGACCTCGAGACCGCTGATGACTTGGCGGGTTCATCAGCCTTGTGACGCCCTGAGGTGCACTCGTTATTGACCGAGCCACCGCCCCAGGCAGGTCACGCAACTACATGAATAATAATGCATGAATTTAGGGCCTAAAGTCTCAAAAATCACTTTATATTTCATGAAAACCTTTAAGGAATTCTCTCACCCATATTATCATTTACTCAAATGATTTAATTCCCAAAAAGGTTTAGGCTTTCTATTTACAAAACACCCTGAAAACATTTCAAAATCTCAACGTTTAAACCTGCTTGCCCATGGTCAGCTCACCCATTATGGCTCGCCCATGGCAGCTCGCCCAGTGCGGTGAACTTGTGTTCGCCATCCAACCTTACTTTTAAAATCAAAAAGCAAAACAAGCTCGCCCTTAACTGCTCGCCCATTTATCAATTCGCCCAAAAAGGATTTATATTTTCCATTTTCAAAATATTAAAATGGCTCATTTTTTCCTTAAGAAAATACCACCGAAACCTATCCCCCATGGTCGGCTCGCCCAGTTCGGCTCGCCCATGGTCACTCGAAAATGGGGTGACAAGTGTTCGCCCGCCACCCCTTGCTCTTAATAATAACAAGTAAACTGGCTCGCCCTCAGTGGCTCGCCCATAACTTTCTTAAACAAGGGTTCGCCCGCCCCAAAACACCATTAAAAGGGTTTGCCATGTTGGCTCGCCCGGATTTCAACTTAAAACAGGGCTATTCGCCCAAGATATCAAATATCATAAAAGAGAGCTCGCCCATTTGGCTCGCCCGCCAATACCATTTCGCCCAAAAATATCACAAGGGTCGGCTTAGTAGCTCGCCCAATATCAAATAGGTTTCTCAAACAATGCATGTCAGAAAAAAAAAACATTTAACTCAATATTTTCATAAAATCTACTCCACAGGACATGCACCACTTCATACACGTCTCCCTTACCTGGTTTAACGAAGCCTTGCTTCCTTCTCGCCTTCCAAATCGCCTTTACCGAGTTCATAATTCCCGGCTGCAAATAATTTATAAATTCTATTAATATTTTCATTTCATATCACTTGGCGAGAATGAGATAAATCAAATGACTACTCGCCCAACAGAGCTCTAATTAGCTCGCCCAACCGAGCTCGCCATTCAATAAATGGCTTACACGTGGGAGCTCGCCAACATTCAACTCGTCAAGCCTTTACTGACTTAAATGTGGGAGTTCGCCCACCATTTAACTCGCCCAAAGCATATGCATTTGAGTTCGCCCTACACAGATTTCTTATCAGAAGTGAGCTCGCCCATGAATTAAACTACCGTTGGACGACCTCGCCCACATGAACAACAACTTTGGCGAGTTCATTATTTCCTACTCGCCTCATTGGCGATTACTAACTTTCAACATGGGCGATCACCATAGTCGCCATTGTCGTCACTTATTCCATTATTTTCCTTGTTTCCATATTCTCTAAGGATCTAACTAAAAACAAGACTGTATCTATGTTTATTACTTCATAAAACATAGAAATCTATCATTGAGCATCAAGAACACCTCAGAAATATGAAACTCACCTCAACCAACTGCACTTCCAGAACAGATTGCTTTCCATCTCACGTTGGCCTTCCCTTGCTTATTCCTTTAACTCATTAAGCTAAGAAGGAAAGGTTTGCAAGCAGGTTTACATGTTTAGCCAGCTTATGGATGAAATTTCGTAAACCGAGCATGGTAGAAATGGGAGGAAATCAGAACATAAACTGGCAATTGCATAGCTCTCGTGAAGAAGATGAATATGGCTAAGTCGGTTTTTCCTCAAATGTTTCTTCTTATATAGCCATGCTATCCAATCAGGGCTCATCACTTGGCCTTATCCCATTTCCTTCATTTATTTCACGTCTTTCATGCATTTACTGCATGAAGAAAACTACAGCTCCAGATGGCGTGAAAGTCTCCCTTTCACACTCCTTTTTCTGCTTCTACTGACTTTGTTTTATTTCTCAACCAATAAGGTTAATTCCTTACTGACCTTAACATCCTCTCTATTAATTGTTTTCAACTGTATGATTTACAAAGTCAATTTTTGGCTGCCAATTGGTTTAAATCTCTTTTCATTTTGTCCATGCTGATACCAGTTCCAGTTTGTCTATTCAACCAGAAACCTCAGCTCGCCAATCTCAATTTCAATTCGCCAACCTTTGAGCTGGCCAACTTTATCTTGATGCCAACTTTAAATTTGGCAATTTTGAGAAATTTCCTTTTTCTTGGCAATCACATTGTGATTTGGCGAGTAGCTATTGCCTTTCTCGCCAACTAAGCTATCATCTTCACCTCTATATGGGCGATCACATTACTCGCCCAAGGCACCCAATACGTGCCTTGGGCGATCACAGCCCTCGTCAAAGCGGGTGACTACCTCACACAACTAGTTGGCGAACACACCTATTCACCCACGCCATCGTCCAACTCACCATCACCAATGGCGATTGTCCTCTTGCTCGCCCATTGGCGAGCTGCTCTATCTACTCGCCCTTACATTATTTCACCTCAATTGCTCCATTTACTTCTTAAATTAAGGAGCTTTTTACCCATGTGAAAATTCAATATTTATTATTTACTTAATTTCCATTATCCATTTTATGAAATTAAGGTCTACAGTAGTGTAGAATCGGGTCTTACAAAACCGGTTCGGTTCATAGGACCGGTTCGCCTCAAACCGAATCGAATTGAACTGGGTTAAACCGGTTCGGTCCATTTTTTTTAAATTTGAAATTTTTATTAATTTATTTTAATAAAAATAAATATATTAATATATTTTTATAATTTAATCTAATAAATTTATTTTTATTATAAATAATGTTAATAGTTTAATTTAACAATAATTTATTATAAGGTTATTATAATTTATTTAATTTATGTAACAATAATGTAAAAATAAATTACTATAAAATTATCTAATAAAATTATTGTTATAATAAAATAAAGTTATATTATGAATATAATATTATAATAAAGTTATTATGATCAAGTGATATTTAATTCAAAATATAAATAATAATATTATGAATATTATTATTATATTCATTTTGCAATATCATTTTGCATATCATTATTTATATTCATTTATTATATTCATTTTGCATTTAAAATGATAAATAAACTGTAAGCGTATCAATATCATTTTGCATTTAAAATAATTTATTATATTTGAAATATAATTTACTTAATATTTATTCATTTATTTATTCATTCATTTAGTATGTTTTTAAAATATTCATTCATTTTGTATTTTAAATATTTACTTATTTTAAACTTAGATAAGTATAACATTAATTAATTTGGTATATAATAATAATAATAATAATAATAATAATAATAATAATAATAATAATAATAACAACAACAACAACAACAACAAAGAAGAAAAAGGAGAGTAGGAGACCAAAGATTTTTTACATGGAAAACTCCTTCAAAAGTTAGAAGGGTAAAAACCACGGGACCGTAGTCCATAAAAATATTTACTATGACTAAACTTATTTACAATTTTACATACAATTTACAAAAAAAAAGATTATTCTCTATTCTTCATAATTTATATGGATTGCCTTGGAAATTTCTTCCTCATCCTCTGAATTATTATCAGCGAATTTATTGATCATTCCAAGTTCGACATTACGCGATTCCGCATCAAACCAATCTTTAAGACATGTTAACATGCACAATGAATTCAGATTAAGAGTGGTTCGATGGTCTCCAATAATTCTTCCACATGTCGAGAATGTGGATTCCAAAGCAATAGAAGAAACTTGCACCGCAAAAACATCTCGAGCCATGGAAGCTAAAATTGGAAATTGTTTTTGGTTTTCTTTCCACCATTGGAGAAAATCAAAGTTGTCATCTACAGAAAAATCATGACTTAAGAAAAATCCTAGCTTATTGAAGCTAGGACTTCATCGAGTTGTTGATCCAGATCCGCTGGCTTTTCCTTTTAGCTTCATTCTCTTCTTTGATGCTTCCTTAATTGCGTTTAAAATTCCATTTCCTTTTTTGCTACTCTCGGTTTCTTCGTATAAATCTTCTTCTCCTCGATTAAAGATGAACTACTCCCTTTTTGCTTCATAAACATTAAACAATTCATGAAAAAGATTGTTAATTGAGGACTTTTGATCCTCAATAGAATCAAGACCAAGAAATTCTTTATAACAATAAAAAAATCTCTATATTTATCTCACCTTAACTAGAATCTAGTAAAGTTGCAATACAATAAATAGGAGGAATTATTTCCTAATATTTTTAAATTTTTCCTCCATATCATATACAAAAGAACTTAAAGTTTCATTATTCTTAAATTTTACAAATTTTTCAAATATTGTGTAGATAATAGGAACAAAATACGGTGTAGTTGGATAAAATTGAGTTGAAAATTTTTCAGTTGCATCTTTAAAAGTAGATAAAAAATCAACACAATATTCAATAAAAGTCCAATCTTCTTCAAAAAGTGCTAAATGTGTGCTACTTGTATAATTGTTATAAAAAGGAGTAACAAGTTCTTTATAAGGTAAAATAGAATAAAGCAAACGATGAAGTGAATTCCATCTTATTTCCATAGGAAGTGGAAATGGTTTAACATGTATATTATTTGCTATACAAATTTTCTTCCATTCACGTTTATTATTTGGTGTGTGAATCCATTTCGTTAAAATTTTAATTTTATCAATTGGACCTATGCCACTAACAATACCACTAGAACTAAAACCACTTTGAACACATACATTTATAATATGACATGCACATCTTGCATGAAAAAATATACCTTGCATAACAGGGTTTAAACTTTTAATTAAATGAGGAATAGCTGCAGCATTACTTGAAGCATTATCAAAAGTAATAGCAAAAACTCTATTATTTTCTAGTCCATATAATTTACAAACTTTAGTAATATATTTATGAATAGTATATGAATTATGTGCTTCTTCCATTACATCTAAGGATAGAATTCGTTTTTGCATGCACCAATATTCATCTATCCAACGACAAGTTATAACAAGATAACTTATACCGTTAGTACTAGTCCATATATCACTAGTTTAACTAACCCTAGATGAAATATTACTAAGTTTATCAATTAAAGCTTATCTATATTCTTTAAACATATCCATGCAATCTTTTTTTAATGCATGCCTAGAAACAGATTTATATGCGGGTTGTAAATATTTACAAACAAATCTAAATATCCTACTTTTCACAAATTGTGAATGGTTGTTCAGTCCTAACTACAAATCTAACTAAACCACGTCTAGCTTGAACATTATCAAAATTAAAATTTTTCCCACCATCATGTGTATTAATTTGAGATTGTTTGCCTTCCAAAATTTCATTTTCTTTAGCATTAGGATTAATTTTATGTATAGTAATTAAATGTCTTTTATACGTACTTGTACCGCCACCACCTCCAACGGAGTTACAAGAGTAAACGCCTTTGCAGAATTTACAGATAGCACAATATTTATTTTTCTTACCTTCTTTTGCTACAATGTCGAAATACTCTCATACCCTGCTTATTTTTTTTTAGTAGACTTCGATCTTGATGATGTAGCAGTAGTGGTGGCAGCTGATGATTGTGTTTGAGCACGACCTCCTCCACAACCACGACCAAACGATGGTGCCAAAGGAAGCTCCTCTTCCTCCGGATGAATATCGGGTTCGATTTCATTAAATGATTCGTCACTCAAATTAGGAATTTCAGTGAAACCAAAAGGTCGAGAAACAGAGAGGACAAAAGAAATTTGACATTTTTATATTTTTTTGAAAAATAAATATATGTTAAAAATTAAAAAAAAGATGTAGGATATATATAATATATTGGAATTTGAAAATTGAAACTTGAAAATTAAAGGTAAAATTTGTAAAATTATAAAATAAAAAGAAAAACAAAATTTAGAGAGGAAAATAATGATATTATAAATTTGAAATAAGGGAATTTAAGTGAATTTGAGAGAGTTTGAGTGAATATTGAAAGAGTATATGAGTGAAGAGAATAAAAGTGGATAAATGTAGATAGTAGATTTGAGAGAAAATATAGAAGAAAATGTAAAGAAAAATAAAAGGAAGAATAAAGGTATTTATAGAAAAAAATTGAAAATTTTAAAATAAAAAAAAAGGTTTGATGGATGGTCGTTGCCCATCAAATGGCAACTCATAGCAACTTGAGGCTGCTGTGACTTGCCATGGTCGCGTAGTGGTAGTCTTCCTTTTCTTTTTTTTTTTAATTTAAATTTGAACCGGTCCGGTTCGAGATCGGGCCCTTAGCGAGCCCGGTTCCTATTTATTGGAACCGACCTGGTACTGATTCGGTTATTGGGCTGGATCGACCCGATCCAGTTGCGAGTCGGGTCGGGCCAACCCGGCCTAATAACCACCTCTGTATGAGGCACAGGAGCCTACTTTAGTGCTTGATTTGCAAAAGTCCAACCATTTGCACAGTCATTCAAGAATTTTCGGTTAAACCAAATTAACCAGTTTAAGAACAACCATGCAGACGCTCTTTCCAAGCTAACTTCTTCTAAAGGAACAAAAGGTGGAATAGTGAAGGTGGAATGTCTAACCAAGCTGAGTACTGTAGAAAAGGAAATCTATGATGTTGAGATTGGAAATGACTGGAGGAGCCTAATAAAAAATTACATCCCGGAGGGAAAGCTTCCCAATGATAGAGAAGAATCTAGGTGACTAAAATTATAAAACGTTAGGTTTACAATGATAAACAGAGAATTGTATAAGCGAGGGTTTACCATGCCCTTGTTAAAATGCCTGGGGCTTGAACAAGTTGAATACACACTAGTCGAAATGCATGAAAGAGTTTGCGGAGAACATCTAGGAGCTCAAGCACTAGCCTCAAAAATACTTCAAGTTGGGTTTTATTAGCCAATACTGAAGCATGATGCTGTTGCCAAAATGCATAAATGTGATAAGTGTAAAAAATTTGCTCCTATTGCATCAACACCTGTTTCAACCCTTTAAAACACTTTCCAACCAACACCATTCGCGTAATGGGGCCTAGATATTTTGGGGCCTTTTCCCTCAGGAACAGGGTAGAGGAAGTATTGTTGGCAGCTACTGACTACTTCACCAAATGGATAAAAGTAGAACCCTTAGCCACAATTTCTGAAAAGAAAGTAAAAGCCATGGTGTGGAAAGACATTATTTGTCGATTTGGGATTCCTCAGGTGTTAAATGCTGACCATAGAAAGCAATTTGATTGTGATACTTTTCGAGAACTTTGTAGAAGGTTAAGTATCCAGCTCAGGATATCATCGTCTCCTACCCGCAAGCCAACAGGAAGGCCGAGGTTAGCAACCGAACCATACTTCATGGATTGAAAACCAAACTACACAAAGCAAAAGGAGCATGGGTGGACGAACTCCGTAGTGTTCTTTGGGCTTATAGGATTACAAGTCAAGTTTCGACAAGAGAGACACCATTTAATTTGGTGTATGGAACCAAAGCCCTCATCCCAGTCGAAATCGGAGCAGCATCGCCTAGGATGGTCCCTTATGTGCAAGAAATCAATTCTTAAGGACTAAGAGAAAACCTCAACTTAATTGGTGAGCTAAGGGACAAGGCAAGGATAAGATTGATCGCCTACCAACATAAAATAGCTGGATACTTCAATGCTCGAGTTAAAAACAAAGTGTTACGAGAAGGAGACCTAGTGCTAAGAAAATCAACCATCACAAACACACACAAGGAGGATGGTAAGTTTCGAGCAAATTAGGAAGGACCTTACAGAATCAGGAGATTGATTGGACCGAGCACATGCACTTTAGAGACTTTACAGGGAAAAAGGATCTTAAAGACTTGGAATGTTAACCATTTAAAGGTTTACTGGCAGTAAAAGTTTTATATTTTTGCTTTATTACATTTTTGCAGTTACTTTATTACTTGTTTTATATGTAGAAAATATCACATGATGATGGTATTTGATTTATGAGAATAAAGGGCCAGTTATCCATATCTTTATGCGTTTTGTATTGATAATCTTGCATAAATGATAGATGTATTACAGGAACAAAAATAAGAGAGGCAAAAGCTAGTTGCAACTAAAAAGTCTCTAAGCGAAAAATACGCGAGATGGGCAAACTAAAAAAAGTCCCTAAGCGAAAAATGCACGAAAAAGGCAAACAAAAAAGTCCCTAAGTGAAAAATGCACGAGATGAGCAACCTAAAAAAATCTCTAAGCAAAAAATACACGACATGGGCAAAACTAAAAAGTCCCTAAGCGAAAAATGCACAAGATAAGCAGAATACCTAGGCAAGAGTTCTTCTTTAGAAGAAATAATGCTCTTTCACAAGAAGAATTGAGGAGCATAGGCCATATGGTATGGTCTGTTACGATTTTATCGTTGGATATATGTTACGATTTTATCGGTGGATATGTTTTGGCTTTGTAACATTTTAACGTGTCAATATGTTATGCAACATTACACTTATAAGAATGTTATAGTCTTATCCTTAGATATGATCTCATAATATACTAACATGTTGGCATGTTATACATATTACAGTCGTGTTTTAATGATGGCATGATATACATATTATAGTTGTGTTTTAATGATCCATCACAATGTCATGAGCATGTGTGAAAAGTAAAATAGCAAAGGAAAAAGTACAAAAGAAATCATCACTAACTTTTACTAAAAGTAAATGAATGATTTATAACTGTAAAATTCCTAAAAGTAAATGTATGATTTACAATTGTAAAAAACAAAAGTCACATAAAAGGAAGAAAAGAAATATTTAGGCTACTCAACCGCAGAACCAAAATTAAGAAGAGGTATAAGAGCCGAGCCTTCAACTGGACCCTCAAGAATAGCAACGTCAGTAGGTTGGACTTTACCAGGAAGCCCCGCGATCTTGACAACTGCAAAATTTGACACAGGCTAAACAGCGGTTGAGTTAAAAAATTGGAAGTGCTCGCTGTCTAAACCTTTTAAAGCCTCAATAGACTCTGGTTAGTCCCGTGGCTGACGAGCAGGCCAAAGGTCGCTAAGATTCTCCAAGTCGTCTTCAACCTTTTTCTCCAAGTAATCTTCGAGCTTCTCAGAGCCAGGCTCGTATTCGATACAGGGGGAGGCTCATACAATTCGACCTTATCGGAGTATTGAAGCTCCGAGAACGTCTTGCTAGGTTTCTCCTTTTCTAGCCACGTGCGGACAAGATAGAAACCGTATTTCACGAAGCTCACAAAATATACTTGCTTCTTCTCAAAACAATCTTGGGAGAGACGATATTCCTATACCGCTTCAGCTCGGATACGCTCACGATCGATTTTTATGCCCCTTTGCTAATCTTGCAAGCTTTGAACTTACTTAAGGGCTTCATCACGCTAAGACCGTGTAAGTCGTAAGTCATCCATTGCTTTTTCATAAGCTTCCTTGTACCCCTCCAAAGAATGAGCTTTCACCTGCTCATTACCTAGCCTAACTTGCAGATCTGTTATCTAAGATCTCAAGCCCTCAATCTCCCTTTTTAGCTTGTCCACCTTGTTAGGAAGCGAGCGTAGCTGCTAAACTTCATTCCAAGATCCAAGTTGTTAGTCCTAAGTTGTTGTAGCTCCTGATAGGTCCTGTGCTACACATTCACAGCTACTACTTACTGTGCAACCTGACAAAACGAGAAGAATAATCAAAAATAAAAAAGGGCAAAATAATAAAATATATGCACTTAAGTAGGAGTTGAAGCCTTTTACTTTCATGACAAAGTAGTCTAAATTGTCTTCGCCTGCAGGAAGACCTTTGAAAATCTCCTTCTCGTCTCGGAGAAGGATAGTGCTCCAAGCTAGATGAGAAGCTACCCCGGCATCTTCAATACTATCATTATCGTTAATGCTGGGGTAGGTCTAAAAGTCATCCTCATCAACAACTTTGCCTCCATCCATTTGATAATGTCTGAGTGTAGGAGGTGCCACCTTTGGCAAACTAGACCTCACAACCATCGCCTCTTCAACATATAGCCTATTTCAATTCTTTTGGCGAGGCTTGCGAGGAATACACTAGTCTTTTGAAGGATCGGGGTCACCCTCCTAAGGAGCAAAATTGCTTCTTTAGGACCTCGAGCTCTCACGACCCTTCGAACTAGGCGTGGGGCGATCGCGAGCAATTAGCCTCCTCTTTTTTTGCCACTCAACTTCTTACATGAAACGATTAGCTTCGCCAGTAGTTGGAGGAGTAGGAGCACGAGGACGCTCTGAAATGGATGTGTTGGCACGAGGTTGTTTCCGTGGAGGAAGACCATCAAGAGGGACCCTAGAAGATGATACGGTCGCCCTCCTTTTACGGATGGCACCCTGAAAACTCATATCTGCATAATGAAAGAAAAAGCATTAGCATATCATATCGGAAGCATTTATCACACATGCAACTACAAGAATTACTGTTGAAAAAATAAATATGCGTCAAAATCTCCTATATTGGCTAAACTTTCATCCGTTGGAAGATCGTAAAAAGGACTCCCAAAGGCATCACCTTGGTTCTACTCTAAATCTTCTCCAAATGAATTGCTAGTACTTGTGGCACCAGATGACTCATCCTCTTTATCATCTGAGTTTGAGAAAGAGTCTCCAACTAAACAACCTATAGGATTTGTCGGTTCGACTAAAGGGGTTGCAAGCAAATCTGTAAGACTAGAAGTATGAGTAGTTGAAGCTTATGGTAGGTCTGTAGGAACGGTGGAAGTGTTAAAGGGAATCCTACCTACTCTCCAACTAGCTGTAGTAATATTTTTTGGAGTGAGAAGGGAAAACAAATTTCTCTCCCAATAAAACATATAAGATTAATGGACTCATTATACTGCTCTTTCAAAAAGGTTAAACTAAATTTTTCAGAACACTTTGTGTGGTCACTGGTATCCCTGTTCCATCTAGTAGAGATATTCAAATCCTTTGGAAGCTCTACAACAACTCACTCGCTCTCGAACTTAAGTAATTTATTGGGGAAGTTTGAAAAAATTTTATTATGAAAGCCTCTTTTCGTTACCCTCTGAAGAGAATATGAGATTGACCCAATCAAGCCACGAACGCTAAAGAAGGCATTAAGTAAGGGAATCGAGGGCGTAATACTTAGCCTATAACACAGTATGGGAAACAACACTAGTTAGCCCAACTGTGAGGGTGAAGCTGACATGGAATGATTTTCTTATAACTAAGAAAGTCAAATCCTAATTCAGGAAGAGGAAAACGAAAGCCAAAATGAATGGAAGCCCTAGACACGGCCACGCCACTAGTTACTAAATCAGGGTGAGCTTCTCTTTCAGTTGGAAGCCTATATCGATAACCTTCAAAAAGAGGGTAATTGGTGTTAACTTTCTCTAAGTTCGCACTGCCTAACCTAAAACGAACACCCTTTCTTAATGATTTACCTATACCATGGGTGGCTATAATTAACAACTACTAAAGCGAAAAAGAGACGAAGCAATATGCGACACGCTTAGGACCTGCAAAAGATCACAAAAAGTGCAAAGAACTAAAAAATTAGTGGCAGGTGTAAAAGGTGCGACAAGGTGCAGTACACGAGAGGTTAAAGCTCTACGGCAAGGATTAAGTCTGGAAAGAGCTCCGTTAAATGGTTACGCGACAAGGTAGGTTCTTGCGGCAAGGTGCAATACACGATAGGTTATAAGTCTGCGGTAGGATACTATCTTAGAGAATTTTCAAAAAAATTTACGTACCTTTTCGCATTTATATAGCCGCAACAGAGAATCCCAAAGATCGCGAACCAAGAAACACCTTTCAGAGAGCTATGCTTCAAAATCTGAGGAAGAATACAGAAAAATGACTAAATTAACAAAATGATCGAAACGCCCAAAATATATACTCTCTTATTGGATTCTTCAATAAAAGAGTGGAGAGCAATTGATATGGGAAAGGCCAAACTAAGTGAACCAGTCCTAGTAGACCCAAAAGAAGGTATCAAGGCTTGCCATGTGGCACAATATCACCAGGCCATGTGGCAACAAATGCAATATTGTGGGAGACGACCTCACGCACCACAGGAGATGGCCCCTAGCACAGAAGGAGAGAGCCTCTAGCGCCATTTGAGGCAACCTCCCGCACCACGAGAGAAGGCCTCTTGCTTCGTGAGAGGTTCTCTTTCGCCGCTATGGGCAAAAGACATGCAAAAGTCTCTATTACGTACAGGGAACGAACTCTACAATTACACAAAAAGACGAAATTATCCTCCGATAATTACTACTGCAGCAAAGGTAATTATTTGACTATAAATAGACTGCAGGTATTATCTTAATCTCTAAGTTTTACTTTATGCTAATACAGACTCTAAAAAACCCTTTTGCTGACTTAAGCAACGGAGTGCCTACGCAAGGAATCATCCTCTGTATCTCTCTGACTTCTCTTTCTTGCAAAGCTCTTAGTGCCACATGGGAAGAAGGATAAGCAATCTATGTGAAAATCTAATCATTGTTGTTTCGTGCAACAACAGTATGACAATAAAAAAACAAACAATCAAGAAAGTAGAGACCAATTTCAATGATACCTTCACATCGCCAAATTTATTAAAGACACCCTTCAAATCCTAACGCAAAACTACATTCATATAATCTTGATAAAAAGATGCAGCGGGTTTATGTTCCTTCTCTCCAAACTTTTGAATGTGACTCTCGATGTCTATTCCGTGACTCTGCACAAAATGTTTCTCATCAATCTTTTCTTTGTTGTCATTGTCATTTTCTGTTGTCTTCCGTTCCATCCTTCCAGTAGCACCATCTTTCAAGAGTTCATCAGAACCATTTTCCTCAGCAGAGACCCCAGCTGAAATGCTCTTTAATGTAAATGCAACCAGTAGGCCCTTGGGATATCTGTTATAGTCATTACACAAGTGCGGTTACATGCCTATGGCAAGAAAAAACTAATGCCAGTTGAATATCATGATCAGTTACTCACTTTCTTCTACATTTGAGTCACAATTACCATTTGAACCTGTGACTGAATGAACTGCTTCTTCTCTTGTGGCATCAAAATCCTTCCTAAAATTAAAATTATGAGAACTATCACATCAGAAATTAAAATCATAACAGCATTTACAACCACTTATTCAAAAGCAAAACCTATTTCAAAATCAACTATATCAGACAACTTGATTATCTAGTCTTATTCATTAGAGATGACTTGAACCCTACATTGGAAGTCAATACTACTTTTATATCCATTTCAACATATAGCATGATAAGCAAACAAATGGCAGAAAAATGTAGCCACAAGTATAGCTTACTTTGGTTTTAATTCCAGCTCAGCATCTGCAAAAGCTAAGCTTTGCTCCAACATCTTTTGGGCATCCTCCTCAGCAGAGAATTCAATCAAAGCCGTGCCACAAAAATACTTCTTGTGAGCCACATGAGAAGGCAACCTCACACTATTAACCTAAAATAAGTACGAAGACAATCAGTTTACATTAAATTGCAAACACATCCATAACCTGTAAACAAATTATTGGCTTTCAATTTGTAATTAAACAAGAAAAAAATTGATAACAGAACAACTATTACCACCAACGAGCAATACCTTAGCATTCTTCCCAAAAAGGCTTCTACATCTTCCCTCTTGACATTGAACTCGAATGGAGACGCAGCAATTGTTCTACCGTCCAATTTCTATATCAATTCCTCGGGCTTTAATAGCTCAGTGCTTCTACCGACTTTCTTCCCTGAAAAAAAAAAAAAAACCCTCAATGTCTTAGTTTACAAGAAACAAATTCTTTCTTTGAGGTTTATAAAACTGACCATTTTCAGAAACCTTGAGGGAAGAGGAAGTTCTGAGGATTTCAGCAACGGCTTTCAGAGTAAGCTCTGGTACATTGTCCGCCTTCACAGCCTTTAAATTCAAATAGCCTCTCATCTTTGAAAACGAACAAATCAATGCCAAACTAACCACTTTTAATTCACCGTCAAGATCAACAACAACAATAAAGTACCATAAAATAAATAAATAATAAAGGACGTCCAAAAGTTTTTCTTAGATAATTTCTCCAAAGTCAAACAACTGGAAAATAATTTAAAAAAACGATTGAAGTGAAAGGATACTGCCATCTTCGCTCTCGCTGATTTTTTTCTTGAGAAAATCGTCTCTTGGAATATTGCTATCGCTGAAGTAAAACTCTATCTGTGTTGTAAAATTAAAAAAAAAATAAGAAAAAATAAATTCTGAAGCGAAAGTAAAAGGAAATTAAACTTAAAAAGATAGGAGGGGGTGATTTTGACCTGGCTAATAACAGCCTTGTCAGTATCTTCTCCCAAAGGAGAAGTCGCCATTGTTGTGCGGTAAGTGCTTGAGAGACAGATTTAAAAGAGTTGAGAGAGAGAGCGCGCGGAGTTGTTCAAAGTTTAGGGAAGCTTGGATTGGCGCCTGGATTTAAACGTGAGTTTTTTTTTTTTTTTATCATAGATGAGGAATCAAGTTTTGGACTAGATTTTTTTATGGAAGCCTACTAATCATTTGGCCAAACTTTGGTATATTAAATACAGTCACCAAAAAAAAAATTGCAGCATGTTTGTACCGTATCATCTTCTTGTTGCACTCCAATTTGACTGTTGGAAGGATGATTATTTGATATTAAAATGTTAAGAAAATATTATTGCAATATTTGGTATATAAAATGGTATTGATTAAAATACTAATTACAATATTATGGAAAATACAATTATAATTCCTAAATTTATTCTTAGTATCAAAATAAATTTACTACAGTTGCAATTTATAATTTTTTAATACAAGTTTTTAAAATTAAAATACTAGTTTATTGATTAAATATTATTTTCACTTCAATTATTTTTGAATTTGACAGAATGCATATAACTTTTATATTAAAGGGTGAGTGCTGAAAAAAATTATTTTTTTAACTGCACGTTAGTAGATTTAGGGTTTTTTTTTTTTTGCCAAAGATTTAGATTGGTATAATTGTAATTTGAAGGTTAATTTTTTTTATGTAAACCACAGGTGTCTTCATCCGTTTTAACGGCCTGAGATTAATCATATTCGAGATTTAGTCACATTTAAGACTCTTTACCCCTCTCCAAAGATGTGTTTAGTGAGAATCGAACTCGAAAACTCTTTTTACAAACTCAGCCTGCGTTGCCAACTAAACCATAATTTGAAGGTTAATTTTGATCAATCATTTGCAAAATCAATTCAGCTTTCCAATTGAGAAAATGCATGTCTTAAATAACTGACACATCAACCTTTTCCATCTGCTCAACATTGCAACAGCAAACTCATCTCCCAATGTTTTCAATAAGGAAAGCTCATCAAGAGATTTTTTTTTTCTTTATTTAGCAAAATCTCCCTGTCCATCGACACTAACTCATCAGCCGCAGTGTAGCAGGCTGATTTCAGAGTCCAGACCCGGTTAGACCGACCGATCACGATTATGGCCTAATTTGATATCGTGGCTAACAGGGTCTCATTTTCACTAAGAAGTCACGCAGAAAAATAATAGCACGATGCACTTTCCTACAATGAGAGCTTGAAACAGAAGGAAGGCCCTCTATTGGAATCTCCTCCAACTAATTTCCATTATTCATTAACCAAAATCTTTCACTAAAACATGCAGAAGAAATATGAAACATGACGAGAAAGAACAAGAGAAACACCATCACCACTACCGAAAATCAATCCTTGAACATGCAGTAAGCACAACCATATAAAGTTGTCAACATTTCATATGCAATTAGAAACTTCCACATTCCCGACCCTTGTGCATCCCTTGATGTTATCAGTGAGTTTATGAGGTAAACAAAAGCAAAACAAACTCATAACCATGGTGATATAGCATGATCGTTTGCAAAGTTGCAATCTGAATGAATGTTAAATTAAAAAATGGTCACACATTAATCAACAGTGGAGATTTGAATCATGTTCAGTAGAATATTGCCAAACTTTAGTTCACATCCCCCACCTCAGCCTTGATCTCATTGTACTCCTTGAAGTTAGTTTCCACACCACGTCTCTTTTTCTTATCAAATCCGATGGAAGCATATGTCCAGGACTGAGGTGACTTATTCATGAGGCAGAAACTTCAAGGCAGCAATCAAAAAGTAACAACAAACCACCCTTTATAATGAGCAGCAGGTTTTTGGAAGCTAGCAGCATCTTGATTGGCACTTAAATATCAACATGTTTCACATAAAATCCTCCTCAAGTTCCTGCAAAGACTTACTTGTTGCTGCAATTTGTTTGTTTGATGTCATCTTTTCAGATACCATGAGACCCTTGTAGCTTCTGATCTCTGCTTGTCTTTCCTTTTCAAGCTTTTCTAGTTCCTCACGTCGTTTCTGCCATAGCAATCAAAAGATTTTCAATTTAGACATCCAATTAAGAATATGTATGTGGATTAGTGCACGTATGTGTGCACAGCATGAGACTAATCTGCAGATTTTCTAATCTCAATCACAATCCATGAATTGTAAAACAATCTTCAACACTTAGTACCTATTGTATAATTATTGCTTAAGCCACAAAACCGCGAGAAATTCTTAGGTTTTCAAGCCAAGTATCTGAATTGTTAGCAGCAAAGAAAAGCTGAACACAACTCCATTAAAACATTGTGCTATTCAACCTTTCCAGTCATTTACTAATTAGCACATATAGTATTTGGTTTAAGAAACTCAACAAGAAACAATATCCAAGAATATAATTATGTATATAGAACTACAACATCATATCTTTGACTAAATGACAATTTGTCTGTGCTATTATTTCCTTTATTCTTTATAGACAATCTAGCTCCCAACTCAGCTTCAAGAATCTGTTATGGTAAAACTAATTTTTTACCCTAAATAAAATCTAGAAGGTTAACTTTTATTTCAAGCTACAACCATTTAGGATATTTATGTTCTATAACATATCCACATATATCATCAGTTGATATAGCCAATAAGAAGAAACAAGTCAAAGAAAAAAGGCTCACTTTTTCCCTCAATTGTTGCTTTCTCTCTGCTCTTTCTGCTGCATTAACTGCTTCTCTTTCAGCTGCAACAAAATATTATATTAAGTCGCATTAGTTCCATCAAGATCAAATAAAAGAATTATAATTTTAAAAACAATATATATAATATAAAGTAGTACAGAAGATGCAAAATGCAAAGCCAACTTTACTGCATACTAGGATGGAAAACAAGATACATAAAAGCATAACAAGCAAAATACAAAGACAGAAATCACACCAAATTTCTTTCGAAACAATGATAATACTACCTTTAGTCCCAAGTCATAGCAGAAAATCAAACCGCAGATATTTGCATACCTTTCAAATCAGGTTTCCTTTCCACTTTAGTCCTGTTCAACCTGTTAACTATCTCATTTATTCGCTTCTCCACTCTCACAGTCCGGACCTAAATCAAACAATAAAATCAGACAAACATCCATTCTAGAAGAAAACATATGCAAGAAGAATAATCAAAGTACTACAGAAGTTTACCATCTTGGAATTGTGAAAGCCAACTTGTCCAACATCCATGGAAGGAGTTTTCTTCAAATTGAACCATGGAGTGTAAACAACATCAATATTGTTCACTTTGTTGCCTAACCTCACATAATAATTAAAACAAAAAGAAAATTGCAACTTATTATATCAAACATATTTAAATTACATTTTACAAAAAAAAAAATTGATGAAATTAAAGTAAACCTTGGATGGAATTAGCTTTAACAAGCTGAGCACAATCTTGAAGCAAACCCTCGCTTATATCATCGATGGTTTGACCTTTTCGAAGTCTTAAATAAACATGAGCAGATGACATTTTATCCACATGGAACCTGTAATAAAACTAAATTCAATCACCCAAATTTCTAAATAACAAAAAAATAAATGACACAGAAAAACCCTAAGGACCCTTTATTTATAGCACAAATTATGAAATTCCAATAAATTTACTATGGTATCCGAAAAGTAAAAAACAAAAATTACCAAATGTCTTCGGGGAAGCCGTATTTGATGAGCTCTTCGTTCTCGTACTTGTCGAGTCCCATGATAATGGTGTAATCGCCAGCCTCTGATCGGGCTTTGAAGTAAAACACCATTTTTTTTCTGCTATCCTCTCTTGGGAGAACAGAGACAAAATTAGGTTTTTTTTTTCCCTTCAATTAGCACTAAGTCGGGAGATGAGATAACTTTGACAAAATGATCAGTAGAAGGAACAGCCTGAATTATTCGAATTTAATTAAAGATTATTAGAATTTAATTCATTTATTTATTTCCAAAAATTACTCCATTCCAATGAACTTTGAGCGATTTAACTTTGATTTTTTTTTTGGTTACAGATTTAACTTTGATGAACTCATAAATTTAATGGATTTTTAATATATATATATATATATATATATATGTTATTATTTAATTATTGATTTAACTTTATACCCTTCTCATATATAATATATAATTAAAAAATAAAAATTGAATTTATCAAATCAGAATTAGACTCAATTTTAAAAATTAAGTTCAAATTAGATTTAAATTTGTGTGATGTACGATGAATTTTAATTTATAATAATTTTAAAAAATTAAATAATTAATGCGTTAAGATTATTTATAAAAAATAAAATTAATTTATTATTCCAAAAGCTTCGACTTTTATATATGATAATAACTTATATTAGGATGATTTTAAGAAATAGGTGTTTTAGGCACTAATGAAATAATGACACCTCATATATTTTTAAATATATGTAATAATTATTTTACACTTATCCTCACCAAATCAATTTTGATTATAAATTAATTTACTAAAAGTCAACTCTCATTAAATATATTTACTTATCTATTTAACTCAAATTAATGAAAAAAATAAATAAAAATGGTATAATTAACAAATAGCGATTAACATCTAACAAAAAAAATTTATTTGTAGAATGCAAAAAAAAAATGTATTTGACATAATGTTTTTGAAAGTGTCATCATTTTTTTTCTTTTGGAAGTATCAAATACAAAATTTCTAATTCATCAAATTAAATTTTTGCTACTTATTAAATTAATCTTTTTGTTAAATGTTAATAGCTTTTTGTTAATTATGTGAGTTTTTAAATTTTTTCTATTAATCTAAGTTAAATAGGTGAGTAAATTAATTTAATAAAAATTAGCTCTTAAGTAAGTTAATTTTATCAAAATTGATTTGGTGTGAATGAGTGTAATATAGTTATTACATATCTTTAAAATAATATAAGTTGTCATTATTTTATTGATGTCTAAAACTCTCACTTTTTAGGATCACCCTAATATAAATTATTCTCTTTATATATATTTATATAAGATTATCATTAAAAACTGAATCTTATTGAAATTAGAAACATAACTTTGGATCAATGATTAAGTGACTTTTCATGAATATGTTATACTTTAACGATGAAAAAAATTCATCTCACCACACATGTTACTTGTTTATGCAAAATACATATGCTTTTTTTTAAAAAAGTTCATCCAAATAAAAAATTTATATCAAAATTAATTTTTTCTATATATATGTTTTTAATGTATATAACAATTGTACACACACACACACATATATATATAAAAGATGAGTAAAGAAATAGATAAATGATATAGAATTTTCTTTAATTTTAATATATAAATATAGATGTTTATTTTTTAGAAATTGAATAGATAATTTATTTAAAAAGATAATTAATTTATTTTGTAATTTTAATGTTTGTAGATTCATATCTTTTAGAAAATTGAATAAAATTTTATTTTTTATTTAAGAATATTACACGTGCCAAATATAAGATGTTTTACTTTGAGTCAATTGCTTTGACTTATATATAGAGGTGGCAAAAATTGTCTAGAGCCTGAAAACTCGCCCAAGATCGAACCCAAACCAACCTAAATTGATCAAAAAAAGTCAAAGGCCCGAAACCAAAAAAGCCTAAAACCAAAAAAGCTCGAACCCGAAAAAACCTAAACCCAAAAAAGCCCAAACCGGAAAACCCAAACTGACACAACTAGAACTTGACATAACCTGACTAAATATAATACAAAATCGAGACCAATCCAATACGAAATACGTAAAAAACCAAATTTAGAACTTGAAAAAACCTGAATTATAATTATATGATTATTATTTGAAAATAAATAAATAATTGATACACTTTTTGAATTATAAAATTAAAGTATGGATAAAAATAATTATTTCTAATAGTAAAGTGTAATTTAAAAATATTCTATAGTAGGATTATTGTGTAAGTGGTAATTTTAATAAAAATACATAAATAAATCAAGCTATTGGTAATTAAATATGGATAATTATTTCATACACTATCAGTGAAATATTTTTATTCTACAAGCGATGTTAGGATCGTGACATGTGTCTTATTTTATTTACTTTTTATTTTTTTAATATTTTTACAAGACATGTGTCACAATTGTAACATCGCTTGTGGAATAAAAATATTCCATTGACAGTGTATGGAATAATTATCCATTAAATATTTGTTATATTAAAAAGATTCCAATTTTGTATCTTATAACAATGATTTTGTGAGAACCGCGATTTTTCCTAACCCAATATGTATTCTGTTAGCTTTAAATTGATATATGTATTTTGAAATGACAAAAACATAAGTAAGCATTAATGTTTCTTTCATATTGTAAATTTGCTTTATCACACATGATTTTCTCAAACCATTTTAAGTCTAAGATCATGATTTAATGATATATTCTTATTGGTCTTAATACTTTATAAAATTGTTTTAAATATTTTCATTAAGTAATGTTTTCAAGAATATATTTGAACACAACCTTAGAAAATTACTTAATGAGTTTTTGGACCATGTTTTCAACTGAGAAAGTCAAGAAAAACGCCCACAAAATTCTGGAATGTTTTGGGATAAATTAAAATCAAAGTTTACATCATTTCTATCCCAAAATGGTCTAAAAAATTGCGGGAAATGCTCTCTGGAAGCATGGGATCGATCCCTTCATGACAGAATGCATTGGAAGGCATTCTGGAAAATACGGATCAATCCCTTATGGCAAAGGATCGATCCCTTTTCATGAAAACAGTGCCCAACGGCTAGTTTCTGTGAGATATAATGGCTACATTCAGTTTTGGCTCCTACCAACATTCATAAACCATCCAAGGGATTATAAATAGAGGCTTGGAAGCTCAAGGAAGCAAGAGGAATAGCTGAGCAACATTTTTCTTCATCTTCTCCATCTTCCTCAAGCCTATCAAAATCACAAGTGCTACAAAGTCTTCACATTCTATCATACTCATCATCTTTGTGTAGCGTAGCACAAATATTATATAGGATTTTCCTTATGCTTAAATATTGTAATCACTTGCCTACCTAGAGGCCTTCCTTTGATTACGTTCCTTGTAAATACATTCACACCTTGTAAAGGGGAGGTTTCTCTTAAGCTTTAGAAAAAGAGGGAGGTTTTTGTTTAGCCTTGGAAAAAGAGGGAGGTTTCTCTTGAGCCTAGAAAAAGAGAAAGGTTTCTCTTAAGCCTAGAAAAAGAGAGAGGTTTCTCTTGAGCCTCGAAAAAGAGGGATTGCAAAGACAAATTCAAGTTAGTGAATTTTGGAAAAATCCTTGGGAGCGTCTCAAGGTAGAGGACGTATGCAAGGTTGCCGAACCTCTATAAATCGCTTGCGTATATTTCTCTTTCCCTTCTCTCTTTATTTACTTACAATTATATTTGTGCTTATTGTATTGAATTCAGATTGCATGCTTGCATAGCCTAGAGAACTTAGAAAACTTCAATATAGGCTAGAAAATTTAGAAGAATCGAAAAACGAACATAAGGTTAGCTAAGAACCGATTCACCCCCCTCTCGGTTTAGCCTATAGAGCCAACAATTGGTATTAGAGCTTGGGCTCGAGAATGATTTAGATTAACGTCTATTGAGTAAAACGATCATAAATGGCTCACTTGAATGTAGGCACACCCCTAGGAGAAGAGGAACACTCATTAATTAGACCTCCACTCTTCAATGGAGAGAATTATTAATATTGAAAAATTAGGATGATGTTGTTTGTGCAATCAAATGACTATGAAGTGTGGAGAGTAATAGTAAATGGTCCCAAGATCCCAATAAAGAAAGTTGATGGAAAAGATGTCCCTAAAAGTGAGGATGAGTGGGACACAAATTATATGACATTGGCACAATTGAATGCCAAGACTATGCACACTCTCTTTTGTGCATTAGGTCCCAATGAATATAATAAAGTCTCCCTATGTGAGAATGCAAAGCAAATATGTGACAAATTAGCCATTACACATGAAGGGACAAATCAAGTTAGAGAAACCAAAGTAGGAATGCTCACACATGACTATGAGCTTTTTAGGATGAAAGAAAATGAGTCCATGAGTGAGATGTTCACTAGGTTTAATGACATAATCAATGGACTTAAGGCTTTAGGCAAGACCTATTCTAATGTAGAAATGGTTAAGAAAATTTTGAATAGCTTGCCAAAATCTTAGGAGGCAAAGGTAACCACAATAGAAGAGTCTAAGAATCCTAATACCTTGTCTTTAGATGAACTTATGGGCTCCCTGCTTACATATGAAATGAAATTAAAAAGAAATGAAGAGCCTTCAAAGAAAGTAGGGATAGCACTTAAGTCTTTCACTCATGAGATCACTGAAGATGATAGTGATAAGACTGGAAATGAGGAAGAAAAGGAAATGACAATGTTTGCCAAAAGATTTAATAAGTTCATGAGAATGAAAGAGAGAGAAAATAAGAGGAGACATCAAAGAGGAGAGTCAAGTAGAAGAGAAAAGGACCTCTTAGTGTGTTTTGAATGTAATGAACCAGGTTACACTAAGCTAGATTGCCTCTTACTTAAAAAAAAAGGACAGGAAACCTAAGAAGAAAGCATTCGTGGCTGCATGGAGCGATAGTGATAGCTCCTATGAGGAAAACATAAATGATGAGGTAGCCCACTCATGCTTTATGGTTATTAGTGATGATAAGGCTAGTTGTAGTTCTAGTTCTAGTGAAGATAATATTTATACATTTGATGAACTACAAAATGCCTTTAATGAATTAGCAAATGAATTTCAATATATGAACTCTAAATATAAGAAAATCATTGCTAATTTGAATATAGAAAAGGAAGCATTGACAAGTGCTAAGCTAGAACTAGAGAAGAAATTAGAAGAGGCTAACCTAGAGATAAATAAGTTGAATAAAAAGAACTTAAATTTGCATAATTTATTTTCTAGATTCTACATGGGTCAACAAAAGCTAGATCATATGTTAGAGACCCAAAAAGCTTTCTCTGACAAAGATGGGTTAGGCTATAATCCAAAACAAAAAGAAACTCATCTTAAGAATTTTCTAGTGAGCAAAAATTCTATGCATGATACACTCTCATATTCTCACTATGCAATAGGATATGCCACACCTCTCAAGCATGCACATATAGAAAAACCACATTTAGAGGAAGAGTAGTTAGAAAAATGTGAGTGCCAAAGCATGCTGTAAATAATGATGAATTGTGTTTGAAATGGATCCCAAAAGGATCAAAAATTGTTTCCACTAACTCTCATGGACCGAAGAAAATTTGGGTACCAAAGCATGTTTAAAATTGCTTGGTGTAAAAGTGTTAGGGCATGGAATTACAATGGAACAATGGAGTTTGAATGCTCAACACATCCTCATGGAGTTTGCTTGTGTCAATAAGAAAGAGAAAGAGCTTGGGAATCCATTCTTAGCAAGGTGACAACAATTTCTCAAAGAATGGCTAATGGTGGATCCAACAAATTATGGCAAAACACTCTCAAGCAAAGGAGTTTTGTAAGCCTAAATCATTCTTCTTAAATTTTTATTTGATTAAATTATTTGTGCCTTGATGATATGGTGGTTGATGATCTTTGATGATTTATGACTTGAATGAATTAATAATAGGCATGATAAATGATTTTTGATTGTTTGATGGATAGTTCTTGAGGCATTGAATGATTAAATGAAAAGCATGTTTGATGATCTTGAAATGATTACTGGATTTCTGTAATTTAAGCAAGTTTGCTATGTGTTGATAATATATTTTCCTGCTCCAAAAATGTCAAATATGTCATTCATACAAAATGCCATGTCATTAGCATCAATTAGAAATATGCAGGTTAGAAATTATGGTATGATGTTCACAAGTTGGATGATTTGATGATATATGTGCTTAAAATCTATGTGAACAAGTTTGTTTTGACATATTTATGTTTTTCAAACTAATTGGTTTAGCAAAAATATGCATAACTCTTAAAATGATCTCCTTTGTAACCAAAAATGCATTTTTTGGTGAAAATTGTTCCAAAATTGCAAAATCTATTGTTAAATGGTTTTTCATTCATACAAGTCCAAAATCATGTTACACAAATGTTCAAACTTTTACTTAGACTTAAAATATTCAAAGACGTAATTTTGACACCTCACAAGTTGAATTTTCTGTCAAAAATCTGTAGAAATTGGATGAGTGATCGATCCTTCCACATAAAGGATTGATCCCCTTGGACAAAATGCAAAAAACCTGCATTCTGGGATTAATGGATCGATCCCTTTACTCTTAGGATTGATCCCTCTAGGCAAAATGTGCCTATTTTTGCACTTTTAAGCAAAAACTAAGAAGTTTTCTTAATTTTCTTAATTTTCTTGATACCTTCTTTCTTCTCAACTTAAAATTCATTGTTTTAACTTCTTTTTAATGATCCTTTAAATCACTTTTCATTGGTATCGTGCCTCAACTTCAACAATTGATATTATTTTCAACACTCAATAACTTTTTCATTGAACTCACAAGTACAAAGTCATTTTCTTGTTGAAGACATTCATGATTGCATAAATCTTGAAATAATCTTAAATTAGACTTTAAATACATGTTTAAACATTGTTTTTAAGAATTATTTCAATGATTTGTGGATATATTTGAAAATTTGATGAACTAGTGATTGATAAACATATTAATTTCTTTTGTTCATCTTAGTGAAATATGCTTAGAGGACTTTATTTTATAACTTGACTTACCTATTCCACACTAGGCTTCATGATAACTATACATCTAGTGGAATATGAATATTTAAAGGTCAAGATATATACTTGAATGATAAAATGATCATAACTTGACCTTAAAATCCAAACATGACTTAGGTGAATGAAATACATGAAATACAAAAAGCTTTACCTAAAGTCATAATTATCTTTGGCCTATAATTTGTGATGATAAATGGATCTTAAATGTTCAAATGCATGAAAATTTATCATCCATGAACTTAAATTTTTCTTATGGCCAAATTTTTAATGAACTTAGAATTTAATGACAACATCAACACTCAAAGATAAATACAAATTTGAACAAATGCACTTTGATTGATATACATGCATTGAATCTTAATTGTTTTTATGTTGAACTTGCATGTTTACTTAAGTTGAATCAATGATCATGTCTATAAGATGAGAATATTAGTTTTTCATGAAATGATATTTGACCTCTCTCATAGATTATGAAATTTAAAGTGAAAATATACTTAAACATGATATTGATTTATTTAGGCAAATCCATTTTAGTTAAAATAGCATATACCCGTTGGAACTTTAAATGTTAAGATTAACTAGGGATATTGCTTTGAATTGATTAAAATGGTAATTTTTGAATTTTTTCTTGCTCATAATTAGTGAAGATCTTGAATTGGAAAATGAGCATAGGATTTTGTGTTTTTATGGAAGAAGATATGTTTGCTTGAATAACTTGAGCTTTTGAATCTTCCATATGGTATAATTTTGTGCTTATGTTGGTGTGTGATTGTGTTCTTGAATGTTTGACTTGATTATTCACTTGACATGAGTACACCACAGACAACACTTAACATCATGCAAAATGTTTAAGTCAACCATTGGTAACAATTGGTATAAGCTTTAAATTGACAATTCTTCTTATGCTCTTTAGATTAAAATGACAAGTAGGGAAGAATTAATATAAGACACTTTTGCATGAGACAATATTGTGCTAGAATTTGTAGTTAATTGATGTATGATTTAATTCTATGCACACTCATTCTTGAAAATGATTTATGAGCTCATGCATATGATATGTCATCTACTTTTAGCTTATAATCATGATATATTGTCATGCACCTTAGTTGGATCTTAGAGAACAATTGATATACTTAGGTGTTTGATAGAATTGAAATAAGCAAGTTATAGAACTTAGTAGATAATTTATAAACAACTTGCTTCATTATTTACCAATCAGGAACTTCTTGCAAAATTATTTATAAACGATTGGTATAAGAACATAAGCCATGTCCTTTGCATGCCTAAACATCTTATTTTTTTAAGGACATTAACTTATTTATTTGTGCTATGAGTCCCATGTACTAACATGTTTCTTGTTGGATGGAGTATATTTTCTTGATCCTCACATTAATTAAGCCATATTTTTAGGGGGAGCATAATTTTTCCTTCTTTTTGCTATGACCAAAAGGGAAAGAAATAATGGGGTTTGAATGAAAATCTGTTTTTGAAAACCATGCTTATATTAAAGGGGAGCTTTACAAAATCATGCTTTATTTGAGGGGAAGTATTTTATTAAAGAATTTTCAAAGCAAATTTACCTTGAGTTTTGTCATATCAAAAAGGGGGAGATTGTTAGCTTTAAATTAACATATGTATTTTGAAATGACAAAAACTTAAGTAAGCATTAATGTTTCTTTCATATTGTAAATTTACTTTATCACACATGATTTTCTCAAACCATTTTAAGTCTAAGATCATGATTTAATGATATATTCTTATTGCTATTAATACTTTATAAAATGATTTTGAATATTTTCATTAAGTAATATTTTCAAGAATATATTTGAACACAACCTTAGAAAATTACTTAATGAGTTTTTGGACCATGTTTTAAATTGAGAAAGTAAAGAAAAACTCCCAAAAAATTCTAGAATGTTTTGACATAAATTAAAATTAAAGTCTACATTATTTCTAACCCAAAATGGTCTAGAAAAGTGCAAGAAATGCTCTCTGGAAGCATGGGATCGATCCCCTAAGGGAAGGGATCAATCCCTTCATGACAAAATGCATTGGAAGGTATTCTAGAAAATACGGATCGATCCCTTATGGCAAAGGATCGATCCCTTCATGACAGAATGCATTGGAAGGCATTCTAGAAAATACGGATCGATCCCTTTTCACGAAAACAGTGCCCAACGGCTAGTTTCTATGAGATACAACGACTACATTCAGTTTTGGCTTCTACCAACATTCATAAACCATCCAAGGGATTATAAATAGAGGCTTGGAAGCTCAAGGAAGCAAGAGGAATAGCGAAGCAACATTTTTCTTCATCTTCTCCATCTTCCTCAAGCCTATCAAAATCACAAGTGCTACAAAGTCTTATACTCATCATCTTTATATAGCATAGCAAAAATATTGTATAGGATTTTCCTTGTGCTTAAACATTGTAATCACTTGCCTACCTAGAGGCCTTTCTTTGATTACATTCCTTGTAAACACATTCACACCTTGTAAACACATTCACACATTCACACCTTGTAAACACATTCACACCTTGTAAAGGAGAGGTTTCTCTTAAGCCTTAGAAAAAGAGGGAGGTTTCTCTTTAGCCTTAGAAAAAGAGGGAGGTTTCTCTTGAGCCTAGAAAAATAGAGAGGTTTCTCTTGAGTCTTGAAAAAGAGAGATTGTAAAGACAAATTCAAGTTAGTGAATTTTGGGAAAATCCTTTGGAGCGTCTCAAGGTAGAGGACGTAGGCAAGGTTGCCGAACCTCTATAAATCGCTTGCGTATATTTCTCTTTCCCCTCTCTCTTTATTTACTTGCAATTATATTTGTGCTTATTGTATTGAATTTGGATTGCATGCTTGCATAGCCTAGAGAACTTAGAAAACTTCAATATAGGCTAGAGAATTTAGAAGAATCGAAAAACGAACATAAGGTTAGTTAAGAACTGATTCACCCCCCCTCTCGATTTAGCCTATAGAGCCAACATACTCAAAGAGTAAATTAAGTGAATATAATACAATAATGTAACTTTTGGAATTTTAAGTGTATGATTATGATCATATTCATAAAAAGAAGTCTCCGAGAATGACATGAAACGTACATTAATGTAATATGAGTAATGTACATTAAATGGATATGAAAAGAGTTGTAGTTATATATATATGATTACGTATGCACCCAAGTCAAACGAAATATATGCAACATGTATGCATGCATGTGTATGTAACTAAATGCATGTAACATACACACATGCAAAATGCATGCATGCTTACATGTGTATGTATATAAGTATATATATATATATATATATATATAATTAATTATAAAAATAAAGGATCAAGTGAAGTAAGATTAATGTAATTTACGTATAAAGGATATGTATGGGGATAGAGATGTATAATTTATATTTATATACATAAGTATAAATATAGGTATATACAAATAAGTATAAATGAATATATGTAAGTATATATAAACAATGATCAAATGGAATAAGAAAATAAATTAATATACATACATAACTATATCTATGCTTGTGGGAATAAAAGAATCATATAAATATAAATATATATATATATAAATATAGGTAAATTACACCCAACTCCTTAAGGTTTGGTCATAATTTAACTTCAGTCCATTAGTTTCAAAAATTGACACTCCGTCCCAAAAATCTTAACACCTTTAAGAATAATTAACAGAAAGTGTAAAATGACAAAATTATCCCTCAGAATTTTCGACTCAAACTCTGATCATTGCCCTATCCTTCTTTCCCTTTGCTTTCATGTTTTACTGTTTTTACACTTTTCCTAAAATCTTCCCTGAATAAACAGAAAATAAATTAAAAGTAAAAAAATAAATAATAAACAAATAAATTTATAAATTTAATGCAGAACATGAAACACAAATTTAATAAATAATCAATTATAAATTATAAATAACAAACAATAAACAAATAAATAAACAGAAAATAAATTAAAAGTAAAAAAAAATCAATACCTTTCTAGTATAACCAGCATAAGTAATCTGATTGCATTTGAGGATTTGGAGTATATAAAGCTTTACAAGGATAAAATAGTCATTAAGTTGGGTTTTTAATCGCTGACCTAACGGTTGACTCACGGATGGACTAAGTTGTCTTGCGACATACAAAAGTTTGAGGCGAAGCGTCCATTTTTTAAACTAATGGATTGAAATTGAATTATGACAAAATCTTAAGGAGTTGAGTGTAATTTATCTTATATATATCCATGGAATTAAGAAGAAGAAGAAGAAGAAGAAGAAGAAGAAATATATACCAGATGTATGTATGTGTGTATATACACACACACATTTATTAAAAGATAAAAATATAAGTAATAAAGAAAAATAATAATAATAATAAATAAATAAATAAATTTAAGATAAATATATATATATATGTGTATAAGTACAAATATGTGAATATAATTAGCCACATATATAAATATAAAAATATTTATAAGAACTGAAGATATATATATATATATATATATATATATATTATATACACACATAAACACACACATATAGATTAAGTAAAAAAAATAATGAAAAGGTTTATATATATTATAATATAAAATATCATATTATTATATAGGTAAAATTATAATATAAATATATATACTATACGGTTTGGTGTGAAAGCTCCCACCCAACCTGACAACTCTGCCTCAATGGTAGAGTTGCCAAACAAACACACACAAGCCCCACTCACACGTCTATCATCACTCACCCTCTCCTCTGTTATACCTAAAACAAAGAAAAGAAAAACGGTAGAGGAAGCATAAATAGGGAGATAGGATTTGAATAAGAAAAGGAGAGGCCGAGAGAGTGTGGGCTGAAGGAAATAGAAGCTTGAATAGAACCGAAGCAGAGTTGGATGACGCGTGAAGCAGGGGCTGGAGTGCAGGGGATTAGGCAGATTTGGTGCTGAGTATTTCAAGATTAAATGCATCGAAACTGAGCAAGGCTATGTGCTGAAGCCAAGAATAATGAGGAACTCGATAGCAGTGAATCGAAGCAGTCGCTAGTGAAAACAGAGTAGAAGCATACTGAAACAGCGGTGAAATCACGTGGAGGGGAGGCAGTTCAGGCTAGAAACAGTGGCATCGGTCCTGGTTTTAGGCTGAATGCTTGATGCTTTAAGGGCTGATGTTAGCTGTTTCAAAGTGTTGTAAGCAAGGGCATTTCTAATGGTTCTCGGCAAGGTTAAGTTGGGTTGAACTTTGGCTGTTGGAGCAGGTGAACAGAGGCAATGTGTAGGGCTATGATCGGGGTCTTGACTAAGATATTTGAAGGACTGTGGGCACTGTTTTGGAGCTGGGTTTATGCTGGCAATTGAGGACAGGAACCATGGGAATTTGATGTGAAATTTAGGTAAGGGCAACATGTGAAGAAGTTGGAAGTAAAGGTTTGAAATAGAGAAAAGTGAAGGTAAAAAACAAGGTATACACAGAGGATTGATTAAGGACGAGACGAGAGAGTGTCGTTCGCTGCTGCTAGGGGCTGATTACAAGGGCTAAGAAACAGTAGGACACAAGTGCGACAGGGGAGGTAGACCAGCCTCATTCGATAGGGTGAAAACGCAAAGAAAAATAGGTACTGAACAGGGGCCTTTCAAGGTCGAAATAGGTGCTGCTTTGGTCGCAATACTCAAGGCTGTGTGGTGTTAAAGACACGGGAAAAGGGAGCTGGAAATGTGTTTAGATGTGGCCAATACAAAGGCTGAAAGTAAGTAATTTTTTGGTGCCTGAATAGGGATTAAAAAAAGGGTATGGAAGCTATTTAAAGGGTAAATTTTAGCTATTGAAACAATGCTAAATCAAGGAGTTGAAGGCTGAAATTTGAATATATATGTATGTATGTATAGCAAGAAAGAAAAAGAGCAGAAAAGAAGGAAAAGAAAGGAAATAAGGTAAAAATGATTTCATTTAGCCGAAGCCTTAGTATAAATATTAATAATTAAAGTATATAGTTGGCCTTGAATTTTATAAGTATATGAAATTCGTTTTAGACGGGTATTGAGTCAATTTATGGGTTGAAGGTGTAGCGCGATGAAAGGACTATAAACACGAATCTAGTTAAACCCTAAAGCAATCACCTTATATTTCAGTGTGAGGAAGTTGGTAAGCAAACGCCATGTTTATTTTTATAATAGAATAGTATCATATCGAAGCTAAGCCTCTTAATAATATTGAATAGGTAGCTCAACGTTAAGGCGGTGAATTCAAGCTCGGTGAAGCTCTGCACGTAAACACCAAGCTTAATAGTGGTAAGACGTTTATATAACGTAGAAGTAGAATTATACTGTGTAAGTCAATATATGATGGTATGATGATTCAATGCTTAGAGAGTTAACTTAACTAAGAGAGTTGGAATAGTATAACTGAGGATTGTTGATAAAGTACAATATAATGGATGATATTATGAAATTGTGATTTAACCAAATGAAAATACAGGTATGACATGGAGCTTGATAAGGTACTATAGTGATGCAGTGTTAAGAGGAAATGATTAAATATGGCATTGACCTATAAGCATCGACCTATAGGCATCACTAGGCCGAAATGATATTGCATAAATGCATTTCATGTGCATTAAGTCGTAGTGTTTTAAACTCATGTTTTCATTTGCATTGCTTTAAGCATACCTTGTTTACAACCTGAGATTTTAAAATAATGCACCCATTTAATACTTATATGAATACTTTGAATTATTAATTAGTTTTGAAAAGAAAGTATATGATATACATATATATATTTCTTTATATAAATGATCTTAGAGAAAGATACTATATACTTTACATGACTTTTGACAAGAAAAGTTAAGGTTTAAACATTTTATGAGACTATGGTCACTCTAAGAGAGTTAAACTCAATAAAGCATAATGGAAGCCGCCTAATTAAAGATTACTCATTAGGCATATATGCTTCTCTAACAATAGTCATGAACAAGGCTTAGTCACACTTGATCAGTGTAGCTAAGAGATATGAGGTCTACGACCATAGATAGTGCCCTAGTTGGTTTCCAGGGACAATGACTTGATTTTTCATTGCTAGCTATAGTGAACTAAGTCTTTATTGATAAAGTATTAGGGATTCAGCCTAGTCTCAGACTGATATGATATGCTGTTTAGAGTATTGTTTTATTTGATATAAACTCTAGACTTGACATCATTTTACAATATATGAGAAATGCTTTGAGACTGTACATATTTTAGACAAGCTATAAAAGTGAATATAAGATGTTTTAAGCTATTACATGCTTTTAAACGTGCTTTAAAAGTACACATGATATGACTTGCGAATTATACATGTTTTAGCCATGTCTTAAAAGTAAATATGAAATGATCTGAAATTTTACATGTTTTCAACATGCTTTAAAAGTATATGTAATATGATTTTGATACTGTACATGCTTTGTATATGACTATAGGCTTTGTATATTACATATGCTTTAAAAGTATATGTAATATGATTTTGATATTGTATATGCTTTGTATATGACTATATGCTAAATGTGATACGATTTGAAATGATAGCTGTTTTATACAATAAAGTTGCATAAGTTTGCATACTGAATCATGACATAACACTATGTTTTCTACATGAAAGATGTTACCTTATACTACTTAAGAACATGAAATTTATATGAAGAATGTCATGACTTATACTACTTCTGATCATGTTTTCCATATGAAAAGTGATATGATTTGATATAACACAGAAGCATAATTTCTGTATGAAAAGTGACCTGATTTGATGTTGCAACTGAACATGATTTTTATATAAGATGTAAATATGACATGATATACTGTGGAATAATGACATGAGGATTGAAAAATGATTGAACTGCTATGATCAAATGACAAAGTGATAGACAAGTGCAAGGTTGTAGATGACGAGGAATTTTTAAGTACTCTTCCTATCGATACCTTAAACCCCTACTCGCTTAGAGTCTTTTAGGACATGATCTGAGAAGTTTGATAAACGATTATAGAATAAATATGATATGAGAATCTTTGCAAAAATGTTTCATACATTTGCATTAGAATAGTATAAACCTAATTTTGCACTTATATAAATGACTTACTAAGCTCTCGCTCATTAAATGAAATTAATTTCTCTCATAGATTGATCTCAAATAAGAAGGGCACATATGGACAGTCCTAGTGGTTGAGTAGTGTCTTAATTCCCGAGGGCCTTACCTCAGATATTCTGGTATGGTAATATTATTTTCTGCATATGCTTTTACTTTCATGTAATTTTGTACAGTACTATAAGATAGGATGTAAATTAGGATAATGAATTGTCAATATAACATTTTGATGCTACATGATATGTACGTGACTAGTTGTGGATATTAGGACTATTGAACTGGGAAAGACTGTCATGTTGCATTGTGTTAAATGAATTTGATTTGCAAGTGATTAATTGGAGAAAGCCTGAAAATATAAGGGGGATATTTTCAATCTGTTTCTAAGCAGTGATATGTTATGGGCTAAATATGATCATTTATGCTTTAAGAAGTAAATTATGCCACTTATGGATTAAAGGATGAGTGAAAATTACTTAGCGACTACATTGACATCGAATACAAACTTTAAAATAAAAAGGAAAAATTTAGCTCATAAATTTCTTACCTAGAATAAGTGTACGTCATTGTTTCTGGGTCATGACAGATTTATATATTGTATTATAATAATCTTTTAAGAATAAATTTGTCATATCCCGTGACTACATTATTTCACGTTTTTTCACACATTTTATATGGTTAGGCTGTCTGCGATGCCTTACTTTCCTTTTTCTTTACACTGTAATCATTGAAAAATCGTAATTTATAATTAAGGAAATATTTACATATTGAGAATTTATTCATCATTTACATCCCCTGTTTAATTCACAACACTGTAGTATTGTAAAACATGTCTAAACATATAAAATAAGTGATTATACCTCCAGGATATAAGCTCGCTGCCTCGGGACACTAAATGCGCAGCAAAAAATCCTTGGATGCTAATCACACAATTACTGGAAGTACTTTGTAAATGTTAAAATAAAAGGGTGAGCAAACCACGGCTCAGTAAGAGAATTGTATGCAAAAACTAGATATCCCGAAATCTACATGCTGTAAAATTCGTATTTTCTTATAGGTGCTCTAAGGACCAAAATAGGAAAGATATTATAGTCGGCTAGGGATCCGGATGGAGTAAGGAAGGTATTTTGAAATACTTGTCTTGTCCCGGAGCCTAGAAGCGACTATAGGGAGTAAATATTGTTGTTAAGATAAATCCTTCTCCATATCATTTCATATCATTTTCAAAATAATGCTTTTACAAAATAAAGCATTTAAATCAAATAAACTAATATTCATAATTTCTTTACATAGAATATTAGTTTAAATAATCATAATTTCTCATTTGAATTTATTCCACATATCACTATATAAACATAAACAATACGGTACTTCACATAGTACAGTAAACTGTTAGAAATCATCTTCCTTTTTTTGTAAAAACGTATTCATATACCCTTGCATTTAAACACATTTTCTATATCACATATCATTTCATATCTCATAAAAGTGGAGACTAAGGCATCATCTAGAATATATTATGCTGGAGAGAGAATACCCCGTAGAGCAATAATAATCATGTCAGATCTATGGTCATAGTTTAAGGTAGTCCTCCATCAAACACTGATCAGGTGTCAACCGGGACTAAATACATGTCACATATCACATATCACATATCATATTTCGGCATGATATGGAGCATATTAGTCTCAAAACAGTATATGTGAAATCTCATTACCTTTATGGAATTAAGTAAAACCAATAATATCTTTCAGAAAATCCATAAAGGTATAAATCACAGTATCTAGTACGGTGAAAATAGTGTTATAAAATAATTACACTGTAGTAATAAATCTCATAAATATTTTATTTCACTGTAAACACATATACTCGTATTTCCATGTTTTCTTTTCAAACATTTCACTTTTAAGATTACTGAAAATCATTTTCTAGTAATTTTCATAATTTATGAAAAATGGAAGTATTTAATTTCCAAAAATAATAATAAAATTCCATAGACATACTGTTCACTGTGGAACACATGTAGAGACATTTTAGTCTCAAAACAATATTTTCATAATCATATCACCTTTATGGAAATAAAGAAATTCAATGATTCTTCAATCATTCCATAAAGGAGTTTGTTAAATTATAAAGTGAATATTATGGAAAATAATTTATAAAACATTCACTTTTCATCTCTTCATCTCTGTTAGCTTTAAATTGCCATATATATTTTGAAATGACAAAAACTTAAGTAAGCTTTAATGTTTTAATTCACATTGTAAATTTGCCTCATCACACATGATTCTCTCAATCCATTTTCAAGTGTTTATATCAAATATTAAGACCATCATTTAATGATACATTCTTATTGGTCTTAATATTTTATAAAATGGTTTTGAATATTAAGTAATTTTCTCAAGAATTATTGAATATAAGTTTAGAAAATTACTTTTAAGTTTTTGGACAATATTTTCATTTGAGAAAGTCAAGAAAAACTCCCTTAAAGCTTATAAATGTTTTGGGTTGAATTAGGATCAAAGGTCATATCATTTCTAACCCAAAAGTGCAGGAAAAATGCCCTCTGGAAGAAAAGGATCGATCCCCACTGTAGCAGGATTGATCCCTTTTTGGCAGAAAGTCTTCCCAAGGTCCCTGAAGCCCAGAATCAAGATTCTGGACAAAATAGATCAATCCCCTATGGAAAGGGATCGATCCCTTTGCCCGAAAATAGCCTATAACGGCTAGTTTTTGTAAGACAACGGTAATATTCGAGATTTGGCTCCACCCAACGGCTAGAATACATCCAAGGGACTATAAATAGAGGCTTAGAAGCTAAAGGAAGGAAAAGGAACCACTCAACAACTTCAAATATCATATTCCTCAAATCTACAAGCCTCAAACAACAAATCAAGAGCTACAAAGTTTTCATCATCTATCATTCTCTTATTCCTTGTAGTGCTTAGCACAAATATTGTATAGGCTTCTCATTGAGCTTAATTTCTATAATCAATTGCCTACCTAGAGGCCTTTTCTTTGATTACATTATTTGTATCCCATCATTCTTTGTAAAGGGGAGGTTTCTCTTAAGCCTTAGAAAAAGAGGGAGGTTACTCTTTAGCCTAAGAAAAAGAGAGAGGTTACTCTTTAGCCTAAGAAAAAGAGGGAGGTTTCTCTTGAGTCTAGAAAAAAAAGAGAGGTTTCTCTTGAGCTTTGAAAAGAGGGAGTGTAACACAAATTCAAGTTAGTGAATTTGGAGAAAATCCTTGGGAGCGTCTCAAGGTAGAAGACGTAGGCAAGGTTGCCGAACCTCTATAAATCGCTTGCGTACATTTCTCTATCCTTACTCTCTTTACTTATTTGCAATTATATTTGTGTTTATTACTTTGAATTTACATTGCATAATTGAGTAGCCTAGAGAACTTAGAAAATATCAATATAGGCTAGAAAATTTAGAGAAATTGAAAAACGAACGTAAGGTTAGTGAAAAACCGATTCACGCCCCTCTCGGTATAGTTTATAATTTTATCAATTGGTATCAGAGCTTGAGCTCGAGATTGATTTAGACTAACCTCTATCGAGCAAAACGATCATAAATGGCTCACTTGAATGTAGGCACACCCCTAGGAGAAGAGGGACAATCATTAGTTAGACCTCCACTCTTCAATGGTAAAAATTATTCATATTGGAAAACTAGAATGATGTTATTTGTACAATCAAATGATTATGAAGTGTGGAGAATTATAGTGAATGGTCCTAGAATTCCCATGAAGAAAGTAGATGGAAAAGATGTCCCTAAGGATGAGGATGAGTGGGACACAAATGACATGAGATTGGCACAAATGAATGCCAAGGCTATGCACACCCTCTTTTGTGCTTTAGGTCTCAATGAGTATAATAGAGTATCATTATGTGAGAATGCCATGCAAGTATGGGATAAATTAGCCATCACACATGAAGGGACCAATCAAGTTAGAGAAACTAAAGTAGGAATGCTCACACATGATTATGAGCTATTTAGGATGAAAGAAAATGAGTCCATTAGCGAAATGTTCACTAGATTTAATGATATAATTAATGGACTTAAGGCATTAGGCAAGAGCTATTCCAATGTAGAAATGGTCAAGAAAATCTTGAATAGCTTGCCAAAATCTTGGGAGGCAAAGGTGACTGCTATAGAAGAATCTAAGGATCTTAACACCTTGTCTCTAGATGAACTTATGGGCTCCCTACTTACATATGAGATGAAATTGAAAAGAAATGAAGTGCCTTCATAGAAAATAAGGGTAGCACTTAAGTCTTCCACTCATGAGGTCATTGAAGATGATAGTGATGAGAGTGGAAATGAGGAAGAAAAAGAAATGGCAATGTTTGCCAAAAGATTTAATAGATTTATGAGAATGAAAGAGAGAGAGAGTGATAGGAGGCACCAAAGTAGAGGGGTAATAAGAGGAGAATCTAGTACGAGAGAAAAAGACCCCTTAGTGTGTTATGAATGTAATGAACCGGGTCACACTAAGCTAGATTGCCCCTTACTTAGGAAAGAAAAGGATAGGAAACCTAGGAAGAAATCATTTGTGGCTGCACGGAGCGATATTGATAGCTCCGATGAGGAAAACGTAGATGATGAGGTAGCCTACTCATGCTTTATGGCTATTAGTGATGATGAGACAAGTAGTAGCTCTAGTGAAAATAATGACTTTACATTTGATGAGTTACAAAATGCATTTAATGATTTAGCAAATGAATTTCAATGCATGAACTCCAAATATAAGAAAATCATTGCTAAATTAAAAATAGAAAATGAAGCCTTGACAAATGATAAGCTAGAATTTGAAAAGAAATTAGAAGAGGCTAACTTAGAAATAAATGAGTTGAATGAAAAGAATACAAATTTGCATAACTCATTTACTAGGTTTTATATGGGTCAACAAAAGCTAGATCATATGTTAGAGACCCAAAGAGCTTTCTTTGACAAAGATGGGCTAGGATATAATGAAATACATAAAGAAACTCATCTTAGGAATTTCTTAGTGAGCAAAAATTCTATGCATGATACATCTCTCACATGCTCACTATGCAATAGATTAGGACACTCTTCACAAGCATGCACATATAGAAAAACTACATTTAGAGGAAGAGTAGTTAAGAAGATGTGGATGCCAAAGCATGCAATAAATAATGATGAATTGTGCTTGAAATGGATCCCAAAAGGATCAAAAATTATTTGCACCAACTTTCATGGACCCAAGAAAATTTGGGTACCAAAACATGCATGAATGTGTTTGTTGTAGGAGTGATAAAGCATGGAGTTACAAAGAAACAATGGAGTTTGAATGCTCTACACACCTTTATGGAGATTGCTTGTGCCAATGAGAAAAAGAAAAAGCTTGAGGATCCATCACAACAATTCTTCAAAGGATGGCACAAGGTGGATTCTAGTCAAGGCAAAGCATTCTTTAGCAAAGGAGTTTTGTAAGCTTAATTCCTTACACCTTAAACTTTTTATTTGATTAGTTATGCTTTGATGAGAAAATTGGTTAATGATTAATGATGCATTGTGATTGAGCAAAAAGCATAATAAATGATTGTTGAGGGCTTGATGAATTGTTCTTGATACATTGAATGAAAGGCATGTTTAGTGAATTTGAAATGATTTTTGGTTTTCTGCATCTTGAGCAAGTTTGATATGTCTAAATAATATAATTAGTTGCTCAAAAGAAGGCAAATATGTCATATATGCAAAATGTCATGTCATGAGCATTAATGAAGAACTTGTATATTGGAAATCATGGCATGTTGTTCACAAGATATATGCTTTAATGATATATATGCTTAAAATCTATGTGAACAAGTTTGTTTTGACATATTTATGTAATTCAATGCATTGGTTTGGTCAAAATATACTTAAATCTCAAAATAACCTTTTTTGAGGCCAAAAATGCTTTTATTGGTGAAAATCCTTCCAAAATTGCAAAATCTATTGTTAAATGGTTTTTTATTCATGTTTTTCATTCATACAAGTCCAAAATCATGTTTTACAAATGTTTAAACCTTTACTTGGACTTAAATTACTCAAAAACGGAGTTTTGGTACCTCACAAGTTGAATTTTCTGTCAAAACTACTGCAGAATCTGCAGGAAACTATGAGGGATAGATCCCCTTCCTAAAGGGATCGATCCCCCCAGGCCAGAAAAGGCTCTCCTGCATGTTTAAACTGAAAATTGGGAGGATCTTTTGTTAGTTTCACACTATCTTTTGTATAAGCATAAAATTTGTTGTTTAAACTTCTTTTTGATGATCTTTAATGTATGAAAATTCATTTTTCATTGATATCATACCTCAACTTCATCAATTAATATCATTTCCAACAAATGGTATCACTTTCAACAATCAATACCATTTTTCTTGAGCTCACAAGTGCAAAATCATTTTTCTTGTTGAAAACACTCATGATTTGCATAAATCTTGAAATAATCTTGAAACATACTTTCAATGAATGCTTAAACATAATTTTGAGATTTATTTCAATGATTTGTGTATATATTTAAGAATTTGATGAACTTGTGCATAATGACTATTGATCATACCTTTTGTTCATCTTAGTCAAGCATGCTTAGAGAATTTTATCTTATAGCTTGACTCACATATTCCCATTGAGCATCATGATATAATTCTTAGTGGAAGTTGAATAGTTAAGGTCATATACTTTAATGATAAAATGATTGAAACTTGACCTTATGGATTGATTTTAAATATAAATTCAACAATTGGTAATGGTCATTGGCCTATAATTTGTGATGGTAAATGGATCCTAAATGTTCAAAAGCATGAAACTTTATCATCCATGTACTTAAATTTTTCTTATGGCCAAATTAGTAAAAAACTTGGGCTTTAATGACAACACCAACAATTGATATACATGCATTGTATCTTGATTGTTTTGATGTTGAACATGCATGTTTACTTAAGTTGAATCAATAATCATGCCTATGAGATGAGAATAGTTGTTTTCATGATATTATGTGCTTAACCTCACTCATAGTTTATGGATTTTAATGATAAAATATATGTTAGCTTGATAACATTGATTCACTTAGGTGAAGCCATTTTAGTTAAAATAGCATATACCCTCAAGAACGTTAAATGATGATAACAATTGGGGATATGGCTCATAATTGATTAAAATAGTAATGTTGAATCTTTCCTTGCTCATAATTGGTTAAGATCTTGAATGGAAAATGAGCATAGGATTTTTGTGCTTGAAACCATGGAAGAAAATGTGTTTGCTTGAATAACTTATTGTTGAATCTTCCATATGGTATAATTTTGTGAATATGAATATGGATTAATACTTTATGATAGTATGCTTATGTTTAATTAATCCATATGCATATTTGATGATGTGTGATTGTGTTCTTGCATATTTAGAATGATTATTTTCTTGACATGAACACACTACACATAAATATTGAATTCATGCAAAATGCCTAAGTCAACCATTAGTAACAATTGGTGTTTAGATTGAAATAACAATTAGTATCATTGGCAACCATATTTTCCACAATTAGTAAGCCAAAACTAAATTGACAATTTTTCTCATGCTCCTTAGATTGAAATGACAAATAGGGAAGAATTCACATAAGCCACTTTTGCATGAAACACTTTTGTGCTAGAATTTGTAATTAATTGATATATGTCTTTATTCTATGCACATTCTTGCTTGAACATGATTTATGAGCTCATGCATATGATATGTCATCTAATTTTAGCTCATAATCGTGATGTATTACCATGCACCTTAGTTGGACCTTAGAGAACAATTGATATACTTAGGTGCGTGCTTAACTTCTTACCAATTGGAACCTTCTTGCAAAATTACTTATCAACAATTGGTATCAAAATTATTTATAAACAATTGGTATAGGATCATAAGTCATATTCATTGCATGAATATTTCATACTCTTTGTGAATATTGACTTATTTATTTGTGCTATGAGTCCCATGTACTAACATGTTTCTTGTTGGATGGATCATTTTTATCTCTTCTCATATAGCCATAATTTTAGGGGGAGCATATTTTTTCTTAGTTTTCCTTCTTTTTGCTATGACAAAAAGGGGGAAAGATAGATATTAAAAGGGAAGGATATTAAGGGGGAGAGATAATGAGGGAAAATTCATTTTCAAAACCCATGCTTATATTAAGGGGGAGCTTTATAAAATCCTGCTTTATTTGAGGGGGAGTATTTTATGAAAGAATTTTCAAAGTAAATTTATATTAAGTTTTGTCATATCAAAAAGGGGGAGATTGTTAGCTTTAAATTGCCATATATATTTTGAAATGACAAAAACTTAAGTAAGCTTTAATGTTTTAATTCACATTGTAAATTTGCCTCATCACACATGATTCTCTCAATCCATTTTCAAGTGTTTATATCAAATATTAAGACCATCATTTAATGATACATTCTTATTGGTCTTAATACTTTATAAAATGGTTTTGAATATTAAGTAATTTTCTCAAGAATTATTGAATATAAGTTTAGAAAATTACTTTTAAGTTTTTGGACAATATTTTCATTTGAGAAAGTAAAAAAAAACTCCCTTAAAGCTTATAAATGTTTTGGGTTGAATTAGGATCAAAGGTCATATCATTTCTAACCCAAAAGTGCAGGAAAAATGCCTTCTGGAAGAAAAGGATCGATCCCCACTGTAGCAGGATCGATCCCTTTTTGGCAGAAAGTCTTCCCAAGGTCCCTGAAGCCCAGAATCAAGATTCTGGACAAAAGGGATCAATCCCCTATGGAAAGGGATCGATCCCTTTGCCCGAAAATAGCCTATAACGGCTAGTTTTTGTAAGACAACGGTAATATTCGAGATTTGGCTCCACCCAACAGCTAGAATACATCCAAGGGACTATAAATAGAGGCTTAGAAGCTAAAGGAAGGAAAAGGAACCACTCAGCAACTTCAAATCTCATATTCCTCAAATCTACAAGCCTCAAACAACAAATCAAGAGCTACAAAGTTTCCATCATCTATCATTCTCTTATTCCTTGTAGTGCTTAGCACAAATATTGTATAGGCTTCTCATTGAGCTTAATTTCTGTAATCAATTGCCTAGCTAGAGGCCTTTTCTTTGATTACATTATTTGTATCCCATCATTCCTTGTAAAGGGGAGGTTTCTCTTAAGCCTTAGAAAAAGAGGGATGTTACTCTTTAGCCTAAGAAAAAGAGGGAGGTTACTCTTTAGCCTAAGAAAAAGAGGGAGGTTTCTCTTGAGCCTAGAAAAAAAGAAAGGTTTCTCTTGAGCCTTGAAAAGAGGGAGTGTAACACAAATTCAAGTTAGTGAATTTGGAGAAAATCCTTGGGAGCGTCTCAAGGTAGGAGACGTAGGCAAGGTTGCCGAACCTCTATAAATCGCTTGCGTACATTTCTCTATCCTTACTCTCTTTACTTATTTGCAATTATATTTGTGTTTATTGCTTTGAATTTACATTGCATAATTGAGTAGCCTAGAGAACTTAGAAAATATCAATATAGGCTAGAGAATTTAGAGAAACTGAAAAACGAACCTAAGGTTAGTGAAAAACCGATTCCCCCCCCTCTCGGTATAGTCTATAATTCCATTAATCTCATAAACCATATCATCTGCTATAAAACATGAAAGAGAAATATTCTGTATTCTCCTTTTCAATAAAATTGGTAACATGAATATTTAAATAATATTTTTTGGTATATTCGTGTTTTATGAAAAATAATTAATTTCTCATTTTCAAGGCTAGGAATTCATGAAATCATGTAATTAAATATTTTCTAATATTTTTAGAAAACAGTTCTAGAAATTTCAGTAGCATAACGACTGCTATTATCCTAGTCCTCCTGCAAATTAAACACAGTTTTGTATATAGCAAACGGCCTCAATCCCACAGATTTCAATGCATTTCATTTCAAAAATATTCTCATAATATTTTATGCATAATAATTATGCATTCGAAATATCGCTACAGCTTACATACGCCTCCCTTACCTATGTAGCGTATTTGGTCTTTTTATGTGCACCACACGAAATCCGTTATTCTCGGGCTGCAAAAAATTCAACTAAAATTATTAGCTTAATAAATACTTATTTTTAAGCTATTACTTATGTCTAAGTGCAGCATTATTAGACACTGCAATTATTTTTGCAATATAAATTCTAACGATATTATAACGTAACTTCTTCGTTTTGCATCGGATTTAAAATCCTAGCATACTGACAGACTCCTCATAATCCCTACAGTCATAATCTACCCTTAAACTATCAAAATCAGCCATGGATAGGGTCCCCTTCATCATGGCCGAATCTTCCCTCTTCCATTTCTCATTGATTTTCAACATTTCAATGCTCAATCCTTGTTCTACCATGCTTATTGACTAATTTGGCATGCATTTAATGCATGAAAGCACATGTATTCCTCATGCTCCATCAATGGTCGAAACCTTCTCCCATGGGTATCATCTTATTTAGATCAGTTTCATTAAATCACATGGTATATTCATGCTTAGCATACATGAAACTATAGGAATCTACTATTGGAAGTCAAAGAAAGCACAAACATAATGACTTACAAAGCTTGGCCGAAACTTCCACTCTTCTTTTCTCCTTGTATTCTTCCTCTTTTAATGAGATATTGACTTCAATGGAGAGAGGGAATGGTGTAGGTAAATTTCTTAGAAGAAATTTCGGTGAAATATGTCAAATTTGGTGGCTTTTGTTGACTTTCTTCTCTTTTCTTTTCTTTCTCTTGAGATGGTGTGATGGCTGTTAGTGAAGATGATAAAAAGTAGCAATTTCCAGCAGAAATAATAGCGGGGAGAATTCTAGAAATTGGAAATTGACCATAGTGCCCCCAGTTACTTATAATATTAACGGTTTTGCCATTAAGCTTTCAAAATTGTAAAAACTATGCAAATGAACTCCAAAAATTATAATTCCAGTACCAATAAATCACATTTAATGTATTTTAATGAATGGAATTGGTTTTGTTGCTGTGCGGTGCACTGATAATGTGAAATTATGGTTTTACCTCTTATGGACCGCCTGTGAAATTTTCCAATTAAACCACCTTTTTACATAAATCTTTTGGCCCCATGTTATTCTCCTTTTAATGTAGAATATCATGATATTTTTATTTTGTCTCAACTCATTTTCATATGGGTATAATTTACGAAAATACCCTCAGGATGTATCCGTCATTTTCCAATTTGTTTGCCAACAACTCCAATTGTTGAAAATAATATCATTTCAGGTCTCTAAAATTTTCTCCTCTTCCTTATTACACTGTGAATACACTATCTTCACTTTCATATTTTTATCTGGGCCCAAATTTCTAAGTGGAGCCCACTTCTTGATTTACTTATACTTTAGGAATTAATTAAGAAATAATTCATTTATTTATTAATAAATGAATAGTAGTACATATATAGTACAAAATAACTGGTTCTCACAAAATTACGTAATTGCGTGAGTATTATTATTATAGAATTAATTATGGGTTTGTATATGATACACTAACAGTGTATAGTTTCTATACACTAGCAATGCATTAGAGGTTGTGTCACGACCCGAAAGCCACGACTTTCCTTTATACTCATACTTTTCTTAGTCTACAAATTTATGGACTAAATTTTTCTTTTTCATTTTAAGGTTTGTATTCGGTGTCAGTGTAGTTACTATACTATCTAGGTGGCTTATAGTCATTCCATTTAAATATTAAACAACACGGAAACGGTTCTTAGTTACATCCCGACTTGTTAAACAAAATATGTACTGTGCATCAATTAAAGTCATACATGTAAACAAGTATTTTATAAGTTCCATATACCTCCGGAAACTAGTACCAAGTCCATACACCGTCTCCGATGCCCACTGAGCAGCTCACATGACAGATGTTAACTTCAATAATCTGAAAGAGATGAAATTTAGTGGGGTGAGCAAAACCACGGCTCAGTAAGATACTAATATAAATGCAAGAGTAGGATTATACTGTCTTAACCGCAAATGCTTAAAACTTGCAAGGATGCAATTACAGTTAATCCTTTCTCATCGATAACATATCATTATCTCATTTCTTGTCATCTGTCTGTCACTTATACTTTTAAATCAATAATCATAATCACTTTTTCAATCTTCTCGATCTTACACTATAGTGCATCGCATCTGTCGTATCCAAATTGAATGTCATATACTACTAGTCTATATTTCCCTCTATCTCGGAGTACATCCTGTCCAATTGAAGCATCATATCAATTCACCTTCTGTTTCATAATCGTACTCTTGTAATCTATCACCTCATATCATTTTCCATATAGAGAAATCATGATCACAATAGTGTAAGTTCACAATTCTCTTCATATCGATCTTATGTTCATGTATCATTTCATGTCTTGATGAAATATCGTTACCACTGTGTGCTATCATCACATGATTCAATATGTACCGTATAAAATTTGTGTTCTGTATAAAACATTCATTTCAAATCATGTTTCATGTAGTACATAATCATGTACGAAAGTCATGTAATTTAGAATCATTTGACATATGTTTTAAAACACATTTTAAAACATATGAAATCTCTATTCATATCATGTGTGGTATAAAACACATGTACATCATTTCATCTGTCATGTCAAATAAACATGGTTTAAAACATATAAAGTCTCAAATCATATAATGCATAATATAAACCATGTTTCAATCATTCAATTTCAATCATTTCATGTATACTGTAAAACATATCATGTCTAGAGTTTAATATATAATAAATTGTACTCTAGACATTCTTTAACATTTAGTAAGAGACTAGGCATAAATCCCTATTCTATTATCATATCATCTCTAACCCATTGTAGCTATCAATGGGATAGTTTCCCTCGAAGGGTTCACTATCTATGATCATAGATCGTCCCAGTCCCACTGATCAGCTGGAAACTGAGGAATGTGTCCACGACTATTGTCGGACAGCCTGGAATGATCTCATCAGGCAACATTTACATGTACATATCATATATGTATAAATGGGGTTCCATGCCACACAGGCAGAACCACACAATAAATACATACTCTGTGCCACAAAGGCATATGCCACTCAGGCATTCAATAGGGTACCTGTCGTCTCAAAAATCGAAATCTTTTGATATATCATTTTGAATTCATTTAGACAGCCCTCATAAAAAAAAACATTTAAAACCGAGTCTTTTCTCAAATCAATGCATAATTAAATCTCATGTTCAATATGTACATGTCATGAATGATATTAAACATCAAGGTCTGTGACTGTCTAATCATTTCAAATATTTACTTTCACTTAAAAGATTTCGATGCATCTCTTTTTAAAATATCACTTTTTCTTTTAAAACAACATGAAATCATATGTCATGCATGAATGATTTTCTAAATATATCCAAATATATCTCAATACTCATTCAATCTGTTGTTGTGCATATTATGACATCAAACTAAGGTGTGTCTTTAGTAGCCTAAATTTCTTATTCAAACATGATCATGACACGAAAGTCATCCGTCATTCATTCTACAATTACACACGTCTTTCAAGTCCCCAATGGCATCATTAAAATCCACTGTACATATGTTTGCACGTTTATTCAAATACATTTCAATAACATCCATAGACTACTAGGATCATTCTAGTATATTTTTCCATCAAAGATCACAAGCTACCTCAAGCTTTCATTCTCCCTTTCATTATTTTGCACATTAATTAAATCAATTCCCAACATTAGCTTTACACATACAAAGTTAACATGCCACAATCAAACATTGATTCGAATCCATTCTGTTGACAAAGATATTCCATAATGTAGTATATATCAAGTACCAAATTCTCTAAATCTCATTTTATTGCTATATCTTTTTTTTTTCTCAATTTCAGCCTTATGGTATATTTAGATTATATTGTCATATTGCCAGATAGGTCATTATCCACACTTACAATCCTCTAACTTCGAGGTCATAACACATCAAAATGTCCATAAGATTTCGCGATCTACTTTCTTATGATCATTATCTCAATCATACCACTAAGACGGTCCATTTGTTTGAATCTATCAATTCTATAATCATCACTTTTCAACTATGATCTTCTCTTCAAAGCAATTTCATATAATTATCATCACTTTTATCCGTGATCCGTCTAATTAATAATTCCACCTCAATCTCAACTTGATACCATTTGTGATATTAAAATTACTTGATTTATCGATTCTATAAGGTTTTAAACCATGTAATTCACCACATTATCGTTTTCAACGATCTATCCTCTCATCGATTTCAATATCAAACTCTTTCGGTAATACTATAAAATCCTTTCAATATTTATTTTCAATAATTATCTCCAAGATTCCATTTATGTGAGAAACTTAATCTTTTTCCTCAATTATTTTCCTAAAAATTTCGGCAGCATAACGGCTAAATTTTCCCTAACCTCCTGCAAGGGAAACACAATTTATACTTGCAGCCGTTGATTCTCACCAATTTTACCTCTTACTAAGACCCCCACCATCAGTTGTGGGTCCTCTTAGCATTTTTTTTTTTTTTACAAATCTATTTAAATTGATGCATCATATAAAAATCATAATTCCATTTAAAGTCAATTAAATAAATGCATCATAAAAAATCATAATTCCCACATACAATATAAAGCTACTAATGCTTTATAAAAGTATCTTACTTGGTGTTGAAGCTTAGCGCCTTGACGAGCTCCTAGCATCGTCGAACCCCAAATCGCGCCTGTCACTTCCGCTACAATTTTCACAACACCAATGCATTTACGTGAATATATAACAATAAAATTTATTCAATAACATCAGTAATTTATTTTTTCTCAATTTTTCCTTACCTTTTCTTTCTTCTTCTTCTTTCTTTTCCTTTTTCCTTTTTTTCCTTTTCCTTTTCTTTTCTTCTTTTTCTTCTTTTTTTTTTTTTCTGTTCTGTTTTTTTTTTTCTGGTCTGAACCGGTTCAGACCGGTTCAGTACTCACCGGCCGGTTCAGCCTCCGGCGGCCGGTCCTTCACCGGTTCAGCCCTTCCTCAGCTGGCGGAGATGGCCGTGAGACTGGATCTGCCCTCCATTTCTCCAGATCGACGGCGACGGCGCCGGATCTGGCAGCGAAAGTTTCGACCTTCTTCTCCTCTGTTTCTTCCTTCCTCCGCCGTTTCCTTCACCGCCGGTGGCCTCCTTCTCCTTCGTGGGTCTTCACCGGTAGTGTTGGTGTCGATGGCGGTGCCCGGATTGGCCGGCACCGCCGTTCCACTTCCGCTTTTCCTTCTCGGGTTTTACCTCCGTTTTCTGTTTCGTTTTCTTTTCGTTTTCTTTTTTTTTTGTTGCCGGCATCCTTCCTCACGTCGCCGGCGGCTTCACCTCGCCCCCCCTTCCTCTCTCTCTTCTTCCTCTCGGCCGGCCGGCGTCGACCCTCTCTTTGCATTTTCTCCTCTGTTTTAACAGAGGAGAAATGAATAAGGGAATCGGGTATATCCCGATTCCCATTTCTTTTTTTTTTTTATATTTTATATTATATATATTTACTATATTTGATATACAAATAATTTGTATAAACCCTATATATATATATATATATATATATACACTTCAATTTAAAATATTATACATATACTTCATATATATATATATATGTATATGTTTATATATATAAGTATATATTTCATATATAAACCGTTTATACATGTATACTTTAATTCAAAATTCTATATATATATATATATTTCATATATATCATAAATATATATATATATACATAAATGTACAAAAATTTACATATACATATATATTCAATGATATAAAAATGGTATTTCAACATATGATATATACATATATTCCATATATGAATGTATATATATTTATTCAAAACAATATATTTATATAATAACCTTATATAAATATAAAATTACATATTTTTATTTTGGATTAAATTTGGATTTCTTGATATCCAAATATAGTTTTCTCCAATTTCATTCTTATTTAATTTGGATTTCAATTTGTCCAAATTAAATTTTTCCGGATACCTTATATTTATTTAGAAAATTCTCGGTCTTCACAGGTTGACACCTCATCAATTGGTAATTTAAAAAATATACAAAGCCCTTAAGAGTAAATAGAAATAAATTTTTTAATTTGCTTATAAGGGCTTACTGATAAGGTGTCAACCTCTGGTGCATTGACAGTGTATAGAAACTATATACTATCAGTGCATCATATATAAATCAATTAATTATTTAGAGTTTATATATGATGTACTGACAGTGTATAGTTTTTATACACGGTCAGTCAACAATGATATGACACCTCATATGGAGGTCTTTAAAAATAAATATTAACAAAGTCTCTAAATTTATTTTTAAGAGCCTATAAACCTTTAGACTTTGCTCATTAATGAGGTGTCATCCTATGATTGACTAACAGTGTATAGAAGTTATATATTATCAGTGCATCATATGTAAACTCAATTATTTATTAAAAATAATTTATTTATGATTTATTAAATATAAAATTAAAGTGTAGATAAAAATAATATTTCTAATAGTAAATTAAAGTGTAATTTAATAATATATTATAGTAGTATTATTGTGTAAGCAGTAATTTTAATAACATTTGTTTTATATACTTTATTAATATTATGATTAATTATATTTAAATAACTAGCATTATATTAATTAATTTAGTAATATCTACTATTTAACATTTTAATTAGACATTCAATCAATTAATGTATATCTAATGTTATTATTTAATATAAACATGAAAAATTAGTACTTAATTAGTGTATAACTGTATATGATTGATTATGTCAAATGTTATTATTTATTAATATAATGTCAATTGGTGTATATAACTTTTTTAATTCAATGTTCTAAATTTTTAATTAGATATTTGATTAATTAGTGCGTACGAGCACAATTATATTTAATGTAATAATGTTAATATTATGATTTAGTACAAACTAAAAACAAAATAAATATTAAATTCAAATAATTAGTTTGCCAATTATTAATAATATTAAGTATTTTTTAATGTATACTATAGTTTTATTCAACATTATAATTGAACAATTAGTTAACTAGTTATACGGTTAAATTTAATTTAATTACTAATTATGTTGGTATTTAAAAATAAAATAAATGTAAGAAAAATTATTAAAAATTTAAATTTTATTAAAAATATAATATAATTATTAACAAAGCTAATAAAACAAAGTAAAAAAAAATTATTGAACTAAGAGTGTCCAAATTCCAATGGCTCAATTTTTACCCAAAAAAATGCAATGACCTAATAAGTTATTGTTAAGAGTATAAAGTCATTTATATAAATGTTTAATTTTTTAGTGTATAATTTGTTAGATATTTATTTGTATAACTAATACTTTTGGATTTTCACTTTTCTTTAGTTTTACTATATATATATATATATATATATATATTTATATATTTGGCTCACTTAAAAAATAAATTTTTATATAATTATTAATATAAAATTGTAAATTTTATAACAAATGTGAATATCATAGGAAATTAAAAAAATCATTGTCAAGTAATAAAAACATTTAAGTGTAAAAATTTATATTTATATGAAAATTTATTAAATGTTAACTTTACTTTAGCAATTCTATTATATTTTTATTTAACTATATAAAAAATTAAATTAATTATTACATTCAAAATTATAAAAATATTTATAACTAATAAAATTTCAAAATAATTTAACTAAACCTGCTAAACTTGCTCGGTTAGAACCGAATCGAACCCGAGACCAGATAGAATCTAAAAATAACTGAACTCGAAAATACTCGAAATCGAAAAAACCCCAAACCAAAGTACCCGAACCAAAAAAAAAACTTGAATCCAAAAAAAGTCGAACCTGAAATGTCTCGAACCTGAAATAACCCGGATTGAACTTGCCCAAATCGGCTTGTTTGCCACATCTACTTATATACACACACATGGGCGTGATTAGAGCTAAACTTTAAATTTTGAAATTCTGAATTAAGCTAAATTTGAATCTATCATTTTGCTTCAGTTCAATTATATTCCCAACTATTCCATCTACTAGCAGATTTGGTAATTTGTATATAAAATTTGTGTTTGTATTATGAAAAATCATATTCATATTGTGTAGAATACGAAAATTTCGTGTCAAAATTTGAGTCAATAAACCGAACATAAAACTTTATTTTTTTAATTTTTATCATACTCATATAATTTTACCAACTTTTAGTCCGTATTACTCTTGTGTCATTTTATCATGTCATGTTTAGAATTATCAAATCTACTTAGAAACTTATCTTAAAGTGAGTTTGAATTCCATTGCATGATGAACAAATTGAGGTGCATTTGGCTTCCAAAGATCACCCAACTTTTCCCACTAGACCTAAGTAATTCTAATTGAAGTCCACTGGCAATTTTTTTCACCGACTGGACAGTAAATTATTATAATGCTCTTTTTTATTTTTAATTTTTTAAAGCTTTTAGTTACATGTATTTATTTAAAATATAAATAAACTTTTATATATGTGTAGATTTATATATTATTTAAAAAAATATATGTGAGGATAATTTTTAAATACTTAATAACATAAATATTATTTTATACAAAAATAATTTAGTAATTTTTAATTCATAGACTAAAATATTATTTTTATAAAAATAATTTTAATATTTTTTATTACTTATTAATTTCAAAACTATCAAATATTTTACTATAAAATTTTATTTTATGCAAATTTTAATTTAATGTCATTAATTGTCATTTTCTTTTCTTACTACAATTCATCCAATCGCCATCGATACATTTGCATCCACACACATAACCCACCACCGATTTTAATCTCCCTGCTACATTACCAAATCTCACTGTTATAGTACTAACCTTACATCTATCAATGTTTTCTATTTCACTGGAACCAATCTTATTGCCATCCAAACTAGCACTTATAATATAATATTCAAAATTTATTGATTTTTATTACATTTATTTAAACAAACTAGTATGTCACCTAATGTAATGTTGAAGGATTGATATTTATCTTTTATTTTTTAAATTTATGAAAAATATATTTTCTATTGGATATGTTTATGTAGTAACTAAATTAATAATTAGATTTCTTAAAGTTAATTCAAATTATTGCTTTCCAAAAAATATATATTAAAAAAAGTCTCATTGCATAAGCTTTCAATTAAAATTAAAATCACAATTGAATTAATTTGTATCATTTCATAATAAAGTAATAAGGAAAACCAAATGTATTATGATGCATTAAATAGTCAAATTTTCATAACATTCTAAAGAAACATAAATTGATGAAAAATCTTCAATATTTATTCAAATGAATGACTAATATTCAAGTTTTAGGTATCAGCCTTGATGACAAAAAAAAATTCCCAAGATTTGTAAAGGAAACAAAGGGGACAAATAAAAAAAACAAAAGTTTTTATATTGGATGAAACCATAAATCTAACTTGTTTTAACACTTCAACTTCCTTTACTTGTTAATTAGACGAATTTATATATGGTACACTGACGTGTATAGTCTCTATATATTGTTAATACAAAAGAGGTTGATATCTCATTAATAAACAATTATGAGCAAATTGAATATTTATTTTTATTTATTTTTAAGAGCTTGGTATATTTTTAGTTTGTTTATTGATGAGGTATCAACCTCTTGTGCATTTATAGTATATAGAAACTATACACTGTCAGTACATCATATATAAACTCTAATTGACATATTAGACAAAGGAATAACGGTTGGAAAATGGTTATTTAAATGAGTCCTTTAATAGCCATTTAGAAGTTACAATTTAAGTTAGAATTCACTTTGTGTTAGTGAAAATTTTATACACTGAAAAAAGATATATAAATAAATGAAATATTGATACTTATGGTAACTACCACTAGATTTGGAACTACCATTAAGATTTGGAACCGCAATTGGATTAAATTGTCTAAATTAAATTTTAGATTTGTAACTGTCATTGGTTTAAATTTCAAATGTGTAACAATCATCATATTAAATGATTGAATTAATTTTTAGATTTAATTCCAAAATTTTGAAGAACCAAAATGCCTTTGGACAAAAGTTATAAAAAGGGACTTGCTCTCATTTGTTTAACACGCCAAAAACAAATTCTTTAGCTTCTCTCTAATTTCTCTCTAAATTTTGTTCTTACTTAGCTCCAATTTTTAGGTGTTTTGAGTTAAATTTTCATTGTGATAGATTTGGCATTTGAAAGTTCCATTGAGGTAGATTGGTAGTGTGCCTTTGCTACTTGGTTGTCGTTGTATCTTGGGAGACATATGCCTAAGTTTCTCAAACACCCATGATAAGAGGGCGAATCTATTTTTAAAAAAATTGTGTGATACATAGATCTCGATTCACTTTGTTTGTATTTCTACCTTATTTTGTTTTAGTTATAATTATTGTATTATTGTTGTTGAAGATTTATTCCAGTTTATGTATATTTGCTATTATTTATTTTCCTACAATCTTAAAATAAATCTTAGGCACTAGGTTTTAAGTGGGACAGTCCTTAACCTCTCCGGTCTTTCTTGAGAGCCTTCTATTAAATAATATTTAGTTAATCAACATCCTAATCGGGAAGGAGAAGTAATAAAATTATTGTAAGTATTGTTGTTATGAAAAATTAGATATAATTTATTATAATTTTAAATTAGGTCAACTGAAAGTAATTTTGAGAACCTTCCTATGAGCGCTCAAGTTTCTATCCTTGATGTCCTAGTAATTGAGAACCATGGAGAGAAACCAGAGAAGTTTAATGGTTTAGACTTCAAGAGGTGGCAGTAGAAAAATATTGTTCTATCTGACCACCTTGAATTTTACGAGATTCTTGACTGAGGATGCTTCTAAACTCAATGAGATAAGCTTGATATCCAAGTTATCAATGTTGTGGATGCTAGGAAACATTTTAATATTTTGTGCCAAAATTATGTCATGAATAGTTTGACAAATTCTTTGTACAATGTGTATAGCACAAAGAAAACAATCAAAGAGTTATGGGAGTCTTTGGACCATAAATATAAGACCAAGCATGCTGGGACTAAGAACTTTGTGGTTGGTTGCTTTCTAGATTATAAGATGGATGACTCCAAGATAGTGATCAGTCAGGTTTAAGAGGTCCAAGCAATCTTACATGAGATTCATGCTGAGAGGATGAATTTGAGTGACACCTTCAAAGTGGTTGCAAAATTGTTAAGTTGTATCCTGCATGAAAGAATTTAAAGAATTACCTTAAACACAAGCTAAAGGAGATAAATATTAAGGAACTAATTGTTGGACTTTGAATTGAAGAAGATAAAAAGCTTTTGAAAAGGGAAGGGTTATCTCACATTTGGCTAAGGCAAATGTAGTGGAACAAGGTTTAAAAGCCAGTAAAGAACAAGAAGTCCAACAACAATGGATCCAAGTTGGGCCCAAGAGGTAAAATCTCTACGAAGCCCACTAAGTTCCAAGGCAAATGTTTTAATTATGACAAAATGGACCACAAAGTATCTGATTGCAGGCTGCCTAAGAAGAAAGAAACAAAGAGGCAAACATGGTGAACTACATCACTCACAATGTGTCAAACATAAGCCCTTTTTGCTATTGTTTTTGAAGTGAACCTTGTTAAGTCTAATATGAGAGAATGATGGATTGACATTGGTGCAACTCGACATGTCTGCTCAAATAGAATGGTGTTTATTACTTTCAAACCAATAGCAAATGAGGAAAAGTTGTTATGGGAAATTCTTTTACTTTAGATATCGAGGTTCAAGAAAAAGTGGTACTAAATATGACATCTGAGAAAGAGTTGACTTTGAATAATGTATTGTATGTGCAAGTGTAACAATTACTAAATACGTTACTGCGAGTAAATGTACCGATCGAATTATGACTAATTGGAGTTCATTTTTTGGAATTTTGGACAGATTATGGTTAGATAGGACATTGAGATTATCTTGGTGAAGTTTGATGGAATTCCGAGGTTAAAGGTAAAAAGGTAATTTCCTTAGTTTGATAAATTAAAAAGAGATTGAATATAATATTTGAACTAGTGGTAAACTATCGAAAAGGTGAATTACAAAGTGGTATTAAGGAAAATTAATTTAAATGATAAAGTAAGCAAGGTAATTAAATTGTAAGAGATAGTGGGCGACATAAAAGCATGGGTCATAATTATGTTCTTAATAGTGGTGATTATGGTTACATTGGAATGATTATGCATGTCATAGTAAAAACCCACTAAGCCTCTCTCCTTAAATAACCAAGCCTAATATAACCTTAAGGAATTAAGTAAATCCCCACCATGTCCCCTCACAAAACTGAAAATCTTAAGATCATTAGCCTTAGTGTTTTGCATGCAAACTATTCCCTAAACCTCTTTCATTCTCTCTTTTGAAAGGAAGCCAAGGGAATTCAAAAGTTTTTCATAAATCTAAGAGAGAAAGTTAAATTTTTGGTAAATCTACAGAGGGATTTTGAAGAGCCAACGTAGGGGAAGCTTGAAAAGAGCTTGCATGTAAGAAAAACTAAAGGGAAGAGGGAAACCAAAAGGAAAAAGGAAGGAGAGCTTCGGTTCTACAGTTTTAGGTAAGAAGAAGTGTCGAATTTGATTTCTTAATGGTTAAATCTTTACATATGGTAGTCTAATGGTGTTGCATGTGTGTTAGTTGAAGGGGAACTTGAGGATTGAGAGGGAGAAAGAATTGAAGCTTTGGTCTTCATACTAAAAGGTAAGAAGAAGTGGTCCTTTTGGTTGTCAAACACTAGATTTTTATGAATGATAAATTGACTTAGTGTTGCATGTGTTTTTATACAAAGGAATGTTGAAAACTGAAAGGTGGAAAAGCCTTGGGCATTCAGTCTTCATGGATTAAGGTAAGGAAACGTCGCTTTTTAGATGTTTAAGGCTTAGACAATTATGAAAACATTACTTAATGTTTTTATGGTGAAAATATAAAAGGAAGATTGGAAGAAACCGTGAGGAAGTATAGCTTGGAACATTTGGCTTTGGGTTTATTTGTTAATGAAAATGTAAATGTTGGTTTTGGTGTGATACTAGCTTCATACGCGAAGTAAGTTAACATTTGTCAATGTTGCCTTTAGGTACCACATAGTGAATTGGTAAGCTAAACATTATTTTGGCTTAGTTGATTGGTAAGAATGCTTATTTTGGTAAACTACTTAGAAATGAATTTTTTATTATTGACATGAAATTGATTGGAAACTTTTTGCGTTAAGCTTTCACAATTGACAAGCATGATTTGATCTTGTAATTAGTTGCCATGAGCTTGAGAGATTAAGAATAGCTTGATAAGTGACCACTATGTCATGATAGATATGTTGGTGTAATTGGTGTATGAATGGCTTATTTTGAGTGTACCATAGAAGTTGTGAAAAACACTAGTCTTGGTGTATGTACCTTACAGCATGGTATAAGACTTTGCCTTTAAACAATGAATTCAATACCATACTAAGTCTAATGTACCTAGAAGAATATATAGGGTTATATAAGATCACACTTTCTTATGGCATATTGCACTGATGATATGTTAGCACGCTTGTTGAGTTGGTAAGCAATTCTCAAAGCATTAACTATTTAATTAAGATGATATATTGTGAATGCTGAATATTGATAACAATTGGTGCTAGATGACCTAATTAAGTATGTGTATTGAAGACCCTAAAAATGAACCTTTTTGTGCATGCAACCTATGACTTTTAGATCGTAAGGCCCTAACGCTTGGAAATTGACACACACACGTTGAGATTAAGACACTTAGGAGTATGTATAAGGCTGTATGAAGTTGGCTATCTCACTTTGACATTGATTGAGTAATGATGAATGATTCACCTTGAAGTCTCAGCAATGCTTAATATGAGCATATAATCAAGCGTAAGTGAATTGATCTTAATATAACGTGTTAGGTAGAGAAGCAACAAGGTGATTAGAGCTTGGAATGGTTGCTACTTGTGCCAAAAAGGGGGATTTGAACTCCCTAGCTAAAGGAGTACAGTAAGTAACTTACAAGTGTTTCAAACGTATCTTAACTATTTTGGTATTGATATTGATGTTAGTGCTAAGGCACACATTCATTGAAATTTCATAACACAAGCTTTCCATTGTTGTATTATTTTAGAAATTGCTGAATTTGGTTTGTGGAACATTCAACCAAAAGCTTTCTAGGCCGTGTGTTATTCTTTTAAAATGTGCTACATTGTCTAAGTAATTCCAAAAGGATTTTTAACTTGTTTAGCTCATAGTTTCTAAGCAAGAGAGCAAGTTATTTTCGTTTTAAACTACATTTAAATCCTTGTAATAAACCTTTAGACGTTAACTGTGTTTTCAAAAAAAAGGTTATTGAAATGAAACATCTGGAGAGTTGATTTGAAAAATGATTGATGAGTTGCAATTGAGCCTTTCGTAATGAGACCATTAGGGTTGTACTTTGAGATGATGTAAGCATCTATAACTCACTTTAGAGCACTGTTTCTCGTGTATGATCTTGGAAACGATTTGCTTGTCTTGTATACTATGCTTGGACAAGTTTCAGTTTCATCCGATCAATGAACTGGGGTAAATTGGTCTATGCATGGCAGCATCCTTTTTTGAGAGATTGTCACTGTTAGCTACAGTGGATCGTTTTTGTTTATGGCTCTAACTGATAATGCCTCGTCTCAAGTTACTGTACTATGATTGACTGATTGAGCTTTGCATACTATCATACGCTGTTTTGTATGCACGATTGAGATGAAATGAATTATGAAAATCTTAGACATGTACATTATGATTTATACAGCTGCATACTTGTATTATTTTCTAAACTCGTGCATATTTTATAAATTAAGCTCACTTGTGGTAGTTGCTTATAAGTACTATCTCATCTCGTTTTCTCTCCTCCTAGATTGAGTTACAGTACTTCCTCTTATCAATAGCCTCAGTTTGGACGACTTCTCTGAGGTTATTTTGCATTCAGTGGTAAGGTATATGGCTACCGAGTTATATCAGTGGAGACAGACTTTGGTTTGGCACATTGTACCCATATATATATATTGCATGTATAGAGTCTGGGATGTAGGTTATCCTAGTTGACACGATGATGTTACAATGCTAGTATGGTTGCTTGACTTGGATTGCCTAGTTATGATATTGTACATATATGTTTGATTGGGATGGTGAGATGATGTTCTTGTGTGTGTATATATATACACCTCCAGGATATGGTTTCATGACAAAATGATGTGGACCGAATCTGCTTATATTCTTATGGTATTATATTTTGTTTCGGTGTGACCTATGTGAATTGATGCAATGGTGATAAATGCCTCTGTTTTAGTCTATGTGAGATTGATACCACTGCTAGATGCTTATGGATGAATTAACTAAGTGTGAATAGGGGCTAGAGTACATGCATGATCAAGCTTGATGTTTTCTAGGTTCGGTTAATGTGGTGTATAGTGAAGCATGATCTAGTATCTTGTCATGTTTATATGGTATGATCTTGACATCAACCATGAGCTCTCGGCTTAGAAAGGAAATTAATATGGTAAACAAGCAAATCATATTGAAAGTGGCATGAATTGTGTGAATGCATAAGTGTATGTTCCATGGTTTTGTACAGTAATGTTAATTGTCGCTCAATACGCAAATGGAGACTTTGTACTTTTTTTTTGGGCCCCGCAGACTTTGTACTTCGCTAAACACACTATAAGAGATAATATAGTAATATTAGGAATGAGACCTAAGTGATTTTAGAATCACTTAAACTTGTGATAAATCACACGATTTTTTTTTGTTACAAGAGGAATATTAAATAACTGGAGATAAGGATGCTTGGATTCGAATCCAAAACTTACAATATGCTACAACTCATTCTTAACCACTAAGCCAAGAGGTTGTTGGCATAAATCACACGATTTAGTAACTTATGCAGTGACTAACAAACATGTAAGTGAAGTAGAAAGAAAATAAAAAATTTGCTCACAAATTTTAGGCTTCCGAAGTAAGGGTATGACAGCAGGAAATCTGCAAGAACCTTGTATCTAGTTTACTATTAAAGAAACATGAATTTCATATGTATTTGAGTCGGACAAAATTTACCTAAAAATGATTGCTTCTTTGACATTTTTGCCCCAATACATATTTGTCATCACACCAGAATCAAAGCTCTGTGCTCTTCTTTCATCAAAGTCATTGCTACTCCTTACTCTTGTTGAGTTTTGAGGTTTAAGGTTCTTGTTGAAAGTTTGAGCGTGGGTAACGTTTGGATGAGAAGGGTTAAGAAGGGTTCTTAGTGGAAATCTTGGTGGATTCGAAACTCTAGGTAACAATGGAGTTTTTTAGGAAAGAATTACAAGTTATTGTTGAAGGATTTTAAAGGAAGTTTCCTTCAATGTGCCAATGTATATGTCTGATTTAGTGTTTCAGGCATGGACATTCTAACTTGTTGAATTAAAGGTTTTAATCTATTAAGGAAAACACTAAGAACATACTTTTCTGATCATGGTAACAAGATACCAAACCTGTTTGTTTGAGATTTAGTAACTTAGTCATGGTTCTACCTTCATATGTTCTCTAAATCTTTCCTCCAGCACTTGCACATAATTCTCCCAAGAGACCATCTCATATCCATTCTCGTATCTCATCTAGTTCTGATGCCACTGGACAGCCCTTCCTTCAAGATTAATTGCAGCCAACTTTACTCTGGCTTTTTGAGGTGTATTGTCAATTTCAAAGAATTATTGCCACTTATACAGTCTTCCGTTTAAATCATTACCAGAAAATCTTGGAAAGTCTATTTTATATTGTTTAGTTGAGAAATACTGATTTTGGTTTTTTCCACCATTTAAATGCTCTGTTGTAAACATGCCTCATCAACTACATTATGCAAAAATGGGCTGTTATCATGTGGAGATGTGCATAGAAAGTGGTCATGTCTTACCAAGTTTTTAGGATGTTAGTAGTGGGTTAGTTGTGTTTGTTTATGGCTTGCTAATAGGAAGATCATGCCTTGTAATTAGGAGTTATTTCAGTTTTTTGTTAAAATCTTTTTGTATTTAAGAAAGATGCAATGAATGAAATAGAAAATCATTTTTTTCTGTTTCAACATTCTTATTGTTCCTTTATTTTCTTAAACTTTGCCTCTCTAAAAACCCAACAAATTGGTATCCGAGCCTGTTTTCTTGAGGGACCTGTGAGTTGAGTGAATCCAAACACAAACCCAAAACACAATCCTTTTCAAGAATGGAAACTGAAACCAATTTCTCCCAAATTTCACCACCAACTTTTGATGGTGAAAACTACCAAGCTTGGGCTGTTAAAATGACAGTCTATCTAGAAGCATTAGATCTTTGGGAAGCTATAGAGGAAGACTATGAGGTGCCCCCATTGCCTGCAAATCCTACGGTGGCTCAGATGAAGACTCACAAAGAAAAGAAGACAAGGAAGTCTAAAGCTAAAGCCTGCCTATTCTCTGCTGTTTCAAGCACCATATTTACAAGAATTATGAATTTGGAGTCAGCAAAAGGTATCTGGGACTACCTCAAAAAGGAGTACCAAGGAAATGAAAGAACCAAAAATATGCAGATACTCAACCTGATCAGGGAGTTTGAAATGCTGAAAATGAAGGAGACAGAAACCATCAAAGAGTACTCTGATAAGTTGCTGGGCATAGCAAATAAGGTGAGGTTGCTTGGTAAGGACTTCTCTGATGATCGAATTGTGCAAAAGATTCTTGTAACTGTGCCTGAAAAATATGAGTCAAAAATTTCTTCATTAGAAGAATCTAAGGATCTGTCAAGTATTTCCTTGGCAGAGTTAGTGAATGCATTGCAGGCACAGGTGCAAAGAAGGATGATGAGACAAGAGAATTCTATGAAGGGTGCTTTTCAAGCAAAGGCACAAAAATCAAGAGGAGGCAAAGAAAGGAGGAACAATAAGAGGCAGAACAACAAGAAGCCCGACAACAATGCAGGCAACAACAAAAGCAAGGATGGAACTCATCCACCTTGCCCACACTGTAAGAAAACCAATCATCCATAGAAGAAGTGCTGGTGGAGGCCAGATATTCAATGCAGAAAATGTGGTCAGATTGGGCACATGGAGAAGATTTGCAAGTCACAAAAGCATGAAGAGGAAGCAAATGTCGCTACTGAACAATATCAGGAGGAGCAGTTGTTCGTTGTATCATGCTTTACAACAAACAGCAGTTCCAGTGACTCTTGGCTTATTGATAGTGGTTGCACAAACCACATGACAAATGATCAGGAGCTTTTTAAAGAACTTGATAAAACTGACGTTTCCAAAGTGAGGATTGGAAATGGTGAATACATCTCAGTCAAGGGCAAAGGAACAGTGGCTATAGAAAGCCTAACAGGTTTGAAATACATTACTGATGTTTTATATGTGTCTGATATTGATCAAAACCTGCTTAGTGTTGGACAGCTGCTTGAAAAGGGCTTCAAAATATTATTTGAGGACAAATGGTGCAAGATTAAAGATGCAGAAGGCAGAGAGACATTTAAGATAAAAATGAGAGGCAAAAGCTTTGCACTAAATCTATTGGAGGAAGAGCAGATAGCCTTTCCATGTAACACAAGCAATGCAGAATTATGGCACAGGAGGCTTGGGCATTTTCATCATGCTGGACTTCTTTATATGCAAAAACATGATCTGGTGAAGGGGTTGCCACTGCTGGAAGAGAGGCTGATAGATTGTGCTGCCTGTCAGTATCGAAAACAAGTTAGAAGTCCCTTTCCTCAAACTGCATGGAGAGCAAATCACAAGCTTCAGCTAGTTCACACAGATGTTGGAGGACCTCAGAAAACATCATCTTTAAATGGCAGTAAGTACTATATTGTATTTATTGATGATTATACCAGATTCTGTTGGATTTATTTTCTCAAGTTCAAAACTGAGGTTGCTAACGTGTTTTGGAAATTCAAAGTATGGGTGGAGAATCAAAGTGGTTGCAGAATGCAGGTTATAAGGTCAGATAATGGGAAGGAATACACTTCTGACAAGTTTAACAAATTTTGTGAAGAAGCTGGCATTGAGCATCAACTTACAGCACCTTATACTCCACAACAGAATGGAGTAAGTGAAAGAAAAAACAGAACTATAATGGAGATGACAAGGTGCATGCTGCATGAGAAGGAGTTGCCAAAGAAATTGTGGGCAGAGGCTGCTAGCACTGCTGTTTTCTTGCTGAATAGGCTGCCAACCAAAGTTCTGCAGAAGAGAACCCCATTTGAAGCATGGTTTGGCTATAAACCAGACTTGCAACATTTAAGAACCTTTGGTTGCTTATGTTTTTCTTATGTGCCACAGGTATAAAGAGACAAATTAAATAAGAAGGCAGAACCAGGAGTCTTTATTGGATATAGCAGCTCATCCAAGGCTTATAGAATTTTTCAACCACAATTTTTCAACCACAAAATGAAAAATTCTTATAAGCAGAGATGTCAAGTTCATGGAGGATAGACAATGGAATTGGAAGGAATCAGAAAAGGAGCAGCACTTTGAGTTTCAACAAACTCCAGACGATGACATAGATGATGTTCCAGTTAGAGGTACAAGGCCATTGTCTGATATTTATGAAAGGTGCAGTGTTGCTGTTTTTGAACCTGCAAAGTTTAAAGAAGCATAAAAGGATGGCAAGTGGATTGAAGCAATGAAAGAGGAGATCAGAATGATTGAAAAAAATGACACTTGGGAGCTGGTGGACAGACCTCAACACAAGAAGCCTATAAGAGTCAAATGGGTTTATAGAACCAAACTTAATGCAGATGGTTCTGTAAACAAATATAAAGCCAGATTAGTTGTGAAGGGGTATGCTCAAGTATTTGGAGTAGATTTCTCTGAGACTTTTGCTCCAGTAGCACGGCTTGATACAATCAGAATGCTACTTGCCTTGGCAGCACAAAAGGGATGGAAGATTTACCAGCTGGATGTAAAATCTGCATTTTTAAATGGTTATTTGCAGGAGGAGATCTTTGTGGAGCAGTCAGAAGGTTTTCAAGTCAAAGGACAAGAGGAGAAGGTCTACTTGTTGAAGAAGGCTTTATATGGCCTTAAACAGGCTCCTAGGGCTTGGTATAGCAGAATTGATGAACACCTGCTAGGTCTTGGCTTTGTTAAAAGCCTAAGTGAAGCTACGTTATATGTAAAAGAAACTAACGCTAATTTGATCATAGTTTCTATTTATGTTGATGACATACTTGTGACAGGAAGTGATGAGAAGCTGATAAAGGAGTTTAAGGTCGAAATGCTCAAAGTATTCGAGATGACAGATCTTGGCTTGATGTCTTACTTTTTAGGAATAATCAGGATGGAGTCTTCATATGTCAAAAGAAATATGCAGAGGAAATTCTAAAGAAATTTCATATGGAGGACTGCAAATGTACAAATACCCCAATGAATCATAAGGAGAAATTTAGCAAGGATGATGGATCAGACAAAATTGATGAAGGTCAGTACAGAAGTTTGATTGGTTGTTTAATGTATCTTACTGCCACCATACCAGACATTATGTTTGCAGTGAGCCTGCTTTCACGATTCATGCACTGTGCCAGTGAGGTGCACTTTTAAGCTGCTAAAAGGATTGTCAGATATATCAAAGGCACAGTAAATTATGGTTTTTGTTTTAGCTTTGGATCAGGAATGTTCTCATGGTGCTCAAAGAAGCAAGATGTGATAGCTCAAAGCATAGCTGAGGCTGAGTATGTTGCAGCCACTGCAGCTGTAAATCAAGTAGTTTGGATCAGGAAGATACTTGCAGACTTACACATGGAAGAAAAGGAGCCAACACAGATTCATATAGATAACCAAGCTGCAATTTCAATCTCAAATAATCCTGTTTTTCATGGCAGGACTAAACATTTTACGATCAAGTTATATTTCTTAAGAGAAGTGCAGAAAGAAGGTGAAATCAGTTTGCTTTATTGCAAAACTGAGAATCAAATTGCAGATGTGTTAACCAAAGCCCTATCCAGAGTTAGATTTGAAGCTCTAAGAAGCAAACTAGGCTTATGCTGCTATTGAGGCAAGGAGTAGTGTTGTAAACATGCCTCATCAAGTACATTATGCAAACATGGGCTGTTATCATGTGGAGATGTACATAGAAAGTGATCATGTCTTACCAAGTTTTTAGGATGTTAGTAGTGGGTTAGTAGTGTTTGTTTATGGCTTGCTAATAGGAAGATCATGCCTTGTAATTAGGAGTTATTTCAGTTTTTTGTTAAAATCTTTTTGTATTTAAGAAAGATGCAATGAATGAAATAGAAAATCATTTTTTTCTGTTTCAACATTCTTATTGTTCCTTTATTTTCTTAAACTTTGCCTCTCTAAAAACCCAACATGCTCCCATGATGGTTACCTAAGATTTGAACTATAATCTGACTATTCTGTACATTAAATGCTGAATAGTACTTTCCTATAGATTGATCTTGGCCATCATTTCTTTCATTGTTTCTTGCAATGTTCTGAAATCGTGAGATCTCGTATTTTCTACCATTTTGCAACTAAAAAATATTTTGATTGCCCAGAATCTTTGATACCAACTAATGTAGCTAGAATGCCAACTACACCAAGGAAGATCAGTTACAGAGACCTTGAAATGAAGAAGAACAACATCTGAGATAGTATGATCGAAAAAAACAAGAAAAGAATGAAAAGAGAGACTAGAGAGTTTGAGAGATGAATTATGTAGAATCTTTATTGATGTGTATATTTGATGCTATTTCTGTTTTTTTACATGAATGAACAATTTCCTTTCCAATGGCTAAGAGGATTATAGCTGTAATTAATCTGACTACAATAACTACTTCATCAACTTCCTTTCCCGCTCCCTTATGCTCGCACTAACTACAACAACTACTTTATCAACTTCCTTTCCTGCTCCTTTATGCTCGCACTAACTGCTAACATTAAGCTTTAATCAGTAACCAACTCAGCTCAGCTTAGTTTAGTCACCTACTGGCATTATACACACATCATCCATCCTGTTTATGACACAATATGGTAGAAAGTAGAAATCTAAGACAGCTTGGAGATTTGATTATTGACAAAAAAAAACCATTGTTTGACCCAAGAGAAAAGGGGTATTGATTACTGACAAAGCCAACAGAAGAATACTTGGATTTAATATTAGTAAAAATAAAAGATTAGCGTGCTATTTTGTTGAATAGGATCCATGTGAATCTTGTGAAGAGCTAAAACGAAGCAACTGTTGGGAAGAGGCAGACTTGTATAAAGCCATCTCCTGAAGTGACTCAGACCACCTTGGCGGGACCTTAACAAGTTTACGGACAAGACATGATAGAACAGTTTGAGGGCCATAGATTCATTACAGACAAGACATGCTAGACTTGTTTAAGGGCCATAGAATCGAAAAATGGATTTTGAAATCTAAAAATATTGTGCAAACTATGCAAAGTTTAGATATTGTTCTTTAGTTTTTCATTGTATAAGTGTAAACCATTATATAGAAGCTATTGAAATTTGTGAAATTATTAGTGTTAAAATCAAGAGTCAATTTTGTCTTGAATCCGTTGGGAGTGAATGAGCCAAGGTAAAGTCTCCTACATGAGGATGCTTTGATATCAGGAAGGATGAAATTCCAAATAATACAAAATTATATATCACATTCAACAATTTTCCAAACAAACAAAAAATTAAAAAGTTTGTCACTTAAAGTCTCTGTTTCTCGTTTTCTGGAACATCCCTACAAGCCTATGTTAAATGCATGCAAACTGATACATGAGAGGTGTAAAAAAGTGAAATTAGCGACCATCTTTCTTCCCCACAACCCAAGAAATGGTACAAAGAGAAGGCAACTTTTGTTGCCTTTGGAAAACAAATTCAACACTAGGCTATTTAGAGGGAAATTAGAGAATCAAATTTAAAAAAAAAAAATCTGACATCTTAACCTTCATACTTGCAGAGATTTTCAAATCCCATGTATTCTTTCCGCTCAATCTTTCCAATCATGTTTACTATGCCAACGCCACCTAGCAAAAATAAGCCAAAAACTTTGAGTTTGCAGAACTTTGCATATTTTGAATCATGGAAAAAATCCATCCTATCAAACCAATAACAGGAACAAATTTTACCTAGTGATACTGCACTAACAAATATTGTGAAGGCTAGAATGAAGATAATCAGAGATGCCCTTCCAAATACGATTTATCAGCCTTCTGACTATATGTTGGCCGATAAGGGCAGCAATAGTTGCCACAGCAGTGAAGTAGAGAGCTGCCAAGTATGAAAAATGTAACTCCATAAAGATATGAAACAATCATGCCCTAATCTAGAGGCAAGATTAATGACACCACTCCTCCTATCCCAACTATATCCCATGCAGGTTTAGAACTTCCCTTTTTATTTCCGAATGATGAAAACAAATTTCAATAAAATTATCACTTTGTCGTCAGTTCCCAACTTACCAGCAGGTATTGGAAAACGTTTCAGAAAGTAATATTCTACGACAGACATGGACGAGGAGAAAGTCATAGCAAAGGTAGCGGTAGCACTTGAGACCTGCACAGAAGTAAGAAAATAAGAGATCTGAATTAACAAACAATGTATAAACTTCAAGTTCATAATGAGACAAGAACAGATTTTTCCTTCATTTTACTATCATTTCAATTTAATATCTAAAGGATAAACTTCAAGGTTATAAGTTCATGCCACACATCTTAAGGACATAAAGAAACTCACCTGAGGAGGGACACCCAGCTCCAAGAATAGTGGACCAATGATAAATCCTCCACCCAGGCCGAATAGACCACCAACAATTCCACCTAGTACTCCAAAAGAACAGTAGGTAACAAGTTGAAGTACTCGCCAATTTGTACCTTGATCTCCCTTGGATGCAATTACTCTCTGTCCTTTATACAGACTAACTGCCTCATATAGAGATACTCCAACTGAAACTGGGATCTGGAAAATAGAAGGAATACCTGAAACCAGGTTCCAAAGAAGTTGTCATGATTAGGATCATCGTTCCTTAACGTTCAAAATCTTTTTATCTCGATCATGCAATTTGACAAATGGAAAGAGGTAATAGAGGTGAAAAAGATAGGATGTACCTGCAACAAGTTCAACACCCAATACATTGCTGAACAAGTAGTTGTATGATTCTGTTGCCAAGAGTCATATTTTATCAATTATGCCTCAATAACTCATATTTTGATAATACTTAAACCATAAATAGAGCAAAAGAAACACTACCTTGGCAATTTGCAGTATAAGGAATGCAACCCAAACAAAACAAAGAAGCCCAAGTTGTTTCCAACAAACATTCTCCCAAACAGTGACCTGTAATGATTGTATTAAATTAATTTTGAGAAAACTGGAACTGAATAACAGTGGATTTTAGTCAACCCACTTCTTTATCTGTGTTATCCTTCAAAGAGTCACTGTTTGGGCCACTAGGAAGAGGCTTGTATTCCACATCTCCATTACCAGTACCTGATATTGTATCAGAAATATATGGGCTTCTTTCATGAGGAAAATCATGAGGAGATTACCAATAATCCTAAGAACTTATAAAAGGAAAAAGGCAACTGACCATTTGATACCAAACGCCTGGCTGCCTCCTAAAATCCAAGACAAGCAAATTTCAGATAGCTAGCAGTTAATTTTAATAATAAAACACTTCACACAATAAATGAGAAAGTTTCCTCTTCTTTTTAGCTGATTAAGCAGCAAAGGCACAACATTATGACTGAAATTTTCTATGTTGTAAGCAATTATGATATCTTGACATCAAACATACTGGAAATCTTTTAATTCCTCATTCGTAGAACTTAGTTAAAATAATATGGGAGGAATTCTTCTTTAAAATCACAATCGAATGGATACAAATATAAAGAGCTTGACATTATCAGAAAATCAGTATGAGACTATGAGTTAGAAAATTACCTTTTTCAGCACGGTTTCTTTTTGCCATGTTTCAACGCCCTTGAAGAATGCCTTTGTTGGTGTTCCTGCAAGCCATCCGATCCATCAAAATTAACAAATACTTCTACAAGACCATTATTGGCCAGCAAATACAATAATAAATCTACAAAATATTACCTATAAAGAGAATAATAAGTAAAATTGTGACCATCCAATCTGCAAAGATCACATTAAAAGCGACCCCTATGCTAATTCCAAGCATCAGCATTGGCTGAATAAGCAGAGCCAAATCATAATCGATGTTAGGCATATCCAGCGCAGGATGCCTTAGCTTAAGGTTATAGTAAACAGTTGAAGCTGCTGCACCCATGATCATACCTAGGAAAACGCCAAAACCATAGAATGAATTAACTCATCTACTATTGCAGAGTCATCTATTTTGTTAATGATAGCATTCAAAATTCTCAAAATGTTAAGTTCGAAAGTTACATAAATTTTGAAAGGATCTAATTATGCCAATTTTTTTCTCTTTTTTTCTCCAGGCTAGGAAAGTTAAAAATCTTAAATCATAGATCGCTTGCAAGCAAATGGTAATAACAATTTGTTTTTAAGCCCACTATTGGTTTTCGCAATAAGATGGGTAAATTTCAATTTTTTTCTTTAACCGGAAAATCAGACTTATGATTCAACAGCCCACCCTTCAAAAAATTTGTAAGAATTTTCGATTTTTCGTGTAAATTTAATGGGACTAGTGCATCAAAATCATTTCCCGTATGCTCAATGACAACCCAAACCTGATAAGAAAAAGTTAGGAAAAAAGAAATAGAAAATAATGAGCAAGTCCTTTTCTTGTGAAATTGTCAAAAATTTTAGTAAAGGAATTTTACCCAGAAGGGATACATTTTTTTCTTTTTTTTTTTCATTATTATTTGGTAAAAATGTCTATCATCTTCTTTATATCTCCAAATTCTAAATTCTTATCACTTCAAATGTATTCTTATTTATTTCTTCATGCAAAGATGAGAAAAGATTAATGACCCATCTTACATTTTTGAAATGGCTGTGGCTGACTTTGGGTCAAACCCTATAACAAGGCTAAGCATAGGAACATAAATGCCACCTCCGCCTACTACTCCTACACTGCCAAAAGCTGCTCCTAAGAATCCAATTTTACTGCCCAGCACAATTTTCCAGCTAAACTCCATTTCCTATAAAAAAAAACCCTCCAAAAGAATTTAAAATGCTACAAATAAAGGTATAAAGTGAACACTGATAAGAGAAGTTAAAATATAATATAATTATATATATACTTGTGTAATATTACGAGTCTATTTTTATTTTACAATTTTTAAAATTAATAAAATTGATTATTAGATAAGAGTTGTTAATCATAAAAAATATTGAATTTTTTCATATTGTTTAGTGCAAAAGAGAAACATGTTTATTAAGGAAAGAGTTTATATATCAAACAAAATGTTCAGAAATAAGTTTTTAAGAAATTTGGATTAGCTTGGAGTAAAGAAAAATACACACTACTTAAGTTGAATAATATGACAAATAGATAATTTGTGCTAAAAATAAACAAATTAAGATAATGATGCAATAACAATACAAAGTATAAGCACCAAAATATATATACAAAGAGGTAAGAAAAATTATCTAAGAATGCTTTGTTCATATTATTAATCAAGTATAAGGTTTTAAACTCATCTGTAAGTATTTTTATTTTAAAAATAACTAATTGAACTATTTATATTTACTCTAAAGTACAACATTTAAAGTAAAAGTTTTTTTTTTGGAAAAGTTAGAAGTAAAAAAACCATTTCATGTAATAATTTTCATTCTAAAGCAAAATATATGCTAGTAAAAGAAGCAAATAGATAAAAATATAAAGCAATACTATAAAACAATAATAGAATACTAGACTAAAAAGAGTTAAAGAGCAATGTCAAAAACATGTTGATGACTTAACCAAAAAAAAGTTGTTGAGAAAAAAATAAAAGGACTTAACTAAAAAAAATTTCTTGAGAAAAAAATCAAAAGGACTTAAGTAAAAAAAACAAAATTTATTGAGGGAAAAAAAAAAAAGACATGTATCAAGCTTAAGGAGAGGAGGAGACAAAAATAGTATATAGTATAGATGAAAAAAAAAATGCATTTTTATAAATGTAAGGTTAAAGGAAATGGATTGGAAGATACGCTTACAGGCCAAACATGGTGATATCCTGATTGATTAGATTGCCACAAGAAATTAATAGCTTTCAGAATATAATTACTATTTGTTTCGGCTTCCTTGGTTGATTCTCCATGCTTCAAGATTCTCTCGGCAGAAACCAACATGAAAGCTAAGGCAAAGATCTCAAAACACTCAGCTTCATTCTAAATTGAGCCATCTTGATTTTGAAATTCAACCACCTTTTCTTTTTCCTTTTTTTTCTCTAATGAAAACTGAAAACGCTCTCTTTTTTCAACTTTTTTTTTTCTATTCAAAGAATAATTTTGAATTTTGACACTTTCAAAATCAAAATCTTTTTTTTTTTTTATTGTTAGCTTACCATGAATAATGTTAAAAGGCGTTTGGATTCCAAGAAACCAAGAAGGAAAAATGCAAGAAAACAATATCATATTTAGGAATTCAAAAATTGTTTAATAGATTGAAGAGTGAGGGATTTTCGGATTTATGATTGATGAAGTGGTTGAAAACAACGTGGCACGAAAAATCAATTGAAAAAAATGGCCTGTTTGACTCTCTTCTCTCCTAGGTCTCGTCTCCGTTCTTTTGGGTAGAAATGCGTTTCTCTCGTCTGGACGATGAGATTATATATTTAAAGAGGGTAATTTATGTTATAAACATCCTAAAAACTAATAAGCTACTTTTTAGACATTGTTAAAATCAATTACCATTAATTTAATTAACTCATATTATTTATTATGATCAAAATAAACAATTGATTTATAATTAAATATCATCTTAAAAAAATATAAAAAGAGGAAGACAAACAACTATCTCCACAAAAAATAATTCCATTTTCAATAGGATATGAAATTAACTTTTTAAGTCGCTTCACAATTAGAATTAAATTTTTTTCAAAAAGCTGTAACTAAAGAAAAGCTATTAAAAAAGAAGAGATAAAAATTTCATAAAAACTTTTATTTAAAAAATTGATAAAATAGATTTTTTTATTAAATTTAAGTTAAAAATTGTTTATTTGGTATTTGATGGTGTATAATACTAGTCATATGTTTTTTAAAAATTATTATGTGTCTGCTTCTTATTGTTGTCTAAAGTCCACTTTTTAATAAGATATTAATATAATTTAAATTCTTATTTAAAAAGTGATAAGAAAAAAAAAGAAAATATGGGTGATTCCAAGTTGAAGCTGGAGCACGTTAGCCATTAATTTATTTTGTTTGGACGTAATTAATTTGTGGGATGGGTGGTTACTACTAGATCGATTTGGATGTATCCTTACGACTCACCTCCTCATCTGTTAGTGTTGAAAAATGTTCATTTAGTGAACCATTTAATAACTATTTAAAAGTTACAATTTAAGTAGAAATTTATTTTGTGTTAGTAAAAAACTTAGAGTTTATATATATATTTATTTATGATGCACTGATAGTGTATAGTTTCTATATACTGTCAATGCACCAGAGGTTGACACTTTATCAATAGGACTTTATATGCAAATATAAATAAATTTTTTTAATTTGCCCATAAGAGCCTATTGATAAGGTGTCAACCTCTGATGCATTAACCGTGTATAGAAACTATACAATGTTAGTGCATCATATACAAACTCTCTCTCTCTCTATATATATATATGATATATTAATATTGTATAATTTTTATATATTGTCACTTAACTATAAGATAATACCTCATTAATGAACAAAGTTTAAAAGTGTATAGGCTCTTAAAAATAAATTTAAAAACTTCGTTAATATTTATTTTTAAAAACTTCCATATGAAGTGTCATTTCATGGTTGATTGATAGTATATAGAAATATACACTGGTAATACATCATATGTAAACTCAAAAACTTATACACTAAAAAAGATACATGAGTGAATAAAAAATTGATACCCATTGAAAATGTCATTGGATTAAATTGTCTAAATTAAAATTTAAATTTATAACTGCCAATGGTTTTAAATTTAAAATGTGTAATTGTCATTGAAATAAATGGCTGAATTAATTTTTGGATTTAATTCAAAAATTTTGAAGGACCAAAATACCTTAGATGAAGGCTATAAAAGGGACGATCTCTCATTTGTTTTACACACCAAAACTAAAAAGTAATTTCTTTGGTTTCTCTCTATTTTCTCTCTGAACTTGTTTTTTCCTCAAGCTCCTAGTTTTAAGATTCTCAATGTGATAGAAATTTGGGCATTTGAAAGTTTGACTAAAGTAGATTGGTTGCGCATTTTTGCTACGTGGTTACCATTGTATATTGCGAGAGAGATGCCTAAATTACTCAAGCACCTACAATGAGATGACAAATTTGTTTTAAGGAAACTGTGTGATACATAAGCCTCAATTCACTCTTTTTGCATTTTTGCCTTATTTTGTTTAAGTTATAATTAATTGTATTATTGTTTTTGAAAATTTATTCCAGTATATATATTTGCCATTATTATTTTCCTATAATCTTAAGACAAACTCTAGGTGTAGTATTGAACTCTAAATTATTACGATTAGTTATTTCTATTCAAGGAAACTGGGTTTTAAGTGAGACCAATTGTAACCCCTCTAACCTTTCCTAAGAACTTTCTATTGAGTAGTATTTAGTTGATCAACATCTAGATGGAAAGGAGAAATAATAAATTATTGTAGTTATTTATATATATATATATATATATATTATATTGTTATTTTGAAAATTAAGAGATAGTTGATTGTGATTTTCAGAAATGGTAATTGAAACAAATGTTAAGACCTTTCTTGTGGCGGCTTAAGTTTCAATTTCTTTTTTAGCAATAATTGTGAACAATGGAGAGAAATCGGAGAAGTGTATTGGTTTAAAATTCAATAGGTGACATCAAAGAATGTTGTTCTATTTGACCACTTTGAATATTGTGAGATTCTTAACTAAAGATGATCCTAGACTTAATAAGAATGAGCATGATATCAAAGTGATCAATGTTGTGGATGCTTGGAAACATTTTGACCTTTTATGTCGAAATTATGTTATGAATGGGTTGATAGATTCTTTGTACAATGTGTATAGTACACAAAAAATAGCCGAAGGGTTATGGGAGTCTTGGGACCATAAATATAAGATTGAAGATGTTGGGACCAAGAAAGTTGTGGTTGGTCGGTTCCTAGATTATAAGATGGACAACTCCAAGACTATAATTAGTAAAGTTCAAGCGATCCAAGTGATCTTACATGATATTCATGCTAAAAGGATGAATTTAAGTGAAAGCTTCCAAGTGGCAACTATTATTGAGAAGTTGCCTCCTTCATGGAAGGATTTCAAGAATTAGCATAAGCACAAGTGAAAGGAAATGAGTATTGAAGAGCTAATTGTTACACAATCAATTGGTATCGATACTTCCATGCAAAACACATGTAATTGGCTAAGGAAGCAAGATTATCCCAAATTCAAATATACATATGTAATTTTTATCTTTAATATCATACATATTTGACTCTATTCATATGTTATGCATGATCGTACAACAATCATGTAATGCCCAGACTCGCAGTCCCGTGGAACCCTCACTGGCACATTACTCAACCGGACTGTCTGCTTTGTAAGGCGATGCCACTGCACTGGGACCACACAGGTCCACCTTACGCACGGATTTATTTTGCGTCCGCCATGACTCGAACATAGGACTTACTTTGCCTATGTCAAATCATGACTAACCATTACGCCTAATGGTTAGTCATGATTTGACATAGGCAAAGTAAGTCCTATGTTCGAGTCATGACGGACGCGAAATAAATCCGTGCGTAAGGTGGACCTGTGTGGTCCTAGTGCAGTGGCATCGCCTTACAAAGCGGACAGTCCGTTGAGTAATGTGCCAATGAGGGTTCCACGGGACTGCGAGCTTGGGCATTACAATAAAACGCATGTAAGACTTAATTTTATAGTACTGTACACCACATATTTTATAAATCCATGAAAGTGGAAATAAATTAATAAGTGAAAATAAATAAAGATTAGAGATGGATTTCCATTTTAGATTTTTAGAATATTGGATTTATGATTTATAATATGGTGTATAAGAAAGGAAATAAATATTAAAGGATGAATTTAAGGCATGGAAATAAATAAAGAATTAAATCTGAAAATTTAGAATTTAAATGCAATTTCAATGGCATAAAATTCTAAAGAAATGGATTTTAGAGAAGGAAATTGATTTATTGGACATGTGATTTAACTTGATTGGTTGGAATATATGGAAAAGAGATGAGAAACAAAGTCCAAACGATGCAACAATTTCCTGCTGTGTGCTACACGGCAGAATGTTAATTTTGTTGCAAATTTTATGGTGTAAAAAAAAATAATAAAGTAAATAACAATAGATGAAGGGAGTTATTAAGTGGATATCTGATTGAAAATAGTTGGATTAAGTATGCCTCAAGAGAGGCAAAACGAATCAAGTCAAGAGCAGCCAAGATTGTAAACGGTACGCCACCCCTTTTAATGCCATGGTACGTGGCTCAGCTGGAAAATTGGCTAAGATTTTTACCATAATTTTATAGAATAAAATGCAAAATTTATGATATATACAAAGGAAGAGGAGCTAACTGATTAAAATATGGCTAAAATTTTATTGGTTGAAGTGAACAACAAGAAGAGATATGAATCAAGAAAACGTGCAGACCTCATGTCACTTTGCTGCTTCATTTAGTGTTGCACGGCTGGAAGAGGCTAAAGAAAATGAAAAACAAACTTTTATAGTATAAAATATAGTAGAGATAATGCTTAAAAGAAAGAAGCATTTAAAATCTACAATGTATGTAAATTTCATTGTCTGAAGTAAAACAAAAAGAAGTAGAAAAACAGTCAAAGCCGACCAGCACAAGCAATTCACGCCGTTCCTTTGCTGCAGTTTTTCTTCACCAATTTAATGCTTATTAGACATAAAAATGATGGGAAAATGGATAACTAAGGAAGGTGGCAAACTCTTATTGGTTCATTTGAATACAAAGAAAGACCAAATGGAAACAAAGCTCATCAAATTATTGTCTTCATTTCTGAGTTCTGCTGTTCCACGAGAAACAGAATTGTTTTAAGCTTGGTGTTCTGTTTGGCCACCGTTCATCCAAGGAAAATTCAGCAAAATAACATACTTAGATACTTAACCACTTAAGCCTTCACCATAACCTTTCCTCTATCTTTAAATCATCCAAGAAACCAAGAGAAGAGGGCTGACTTGAGGCAGAACATATTCTGCTTTGTAGTATTGCCATTCGGTCAAGGTAAGGCAACTTGATTTCCATGGTTTTCTTGATGTTCAATGTTATATTTCCATGTTTTATAACACCATTAAACATGTTTATAGGATTGTTTTTGGTTAGATCCTATTAGATCATGGAATTAGCACAAGTTAAGATCTTGATATAGATTGAAAACAAGCAAGAAAATAAAGGGTTGAACCAAATAGAACATGCAGCTGGAAACCAGATGGAAATTGTAGACTGAGTTAAGGTTTTGACCGATTTTAATGGAGATGGCATGAAAGTCAAATAAGAGGGCTGATTGTTGGCGTAGAAATGAAGAAGAAAGAAAGAAGAAAGACTAAATTTATGAGAAAATGACCTATGAAACAAATGGTCAACAATAGTGGCTAAGGTGGCGTGAAAATAAGAGGGAAAGATTGAGTGTTGTGTGGGACATGAAATGAGAAAGAAAAATGCTGATTTTGGCGTGAAAAGTGGGAAGAATAAGAGCTTGAATTTGTGCTAAATAGTTAAGAACAAAAAGTCAAAAATAAGGGCACGTGATAAAAGCAAAAATAAAAAAGAATGGCATGAAAAATAGCCATTTGTAGCTATGAGATTTACTTACATTTATATTTTGATATAAATCATAGCTTAAAATAAAAGGATAATTAAGCTAATGATTTTGGTGAATTAAATTGCAGTCGAAAATTCAACGTTCGTGTGGTGCGCGAGATAGCGCGATCTCGATAAACAGGTAAGGGAGACATGTGCAGCCTGTAAGGATATTTGGCACACATGTTTTAAATTATGCATTTAATTTTATAAATGCTATTGATAATGATTGGTTAGAAAAATTGTGGTGATTTACCAGTTGAGATTTAAACTGTATTTTTCGTGCAGGAGGCTAACTAATCGGCAGCCGTTATACTGTCGAAAATTATTGGAAAAATTACCAAAAATCATAATAAACGATTTTTCATCATGAGAAACGATTTTCAACACGAAAATCGAGAAATCGATTAGTTTTCATAAAACATGAATATACTGATAATTAATTTTAAAATATTCATGTTTTGAAAATGGTGAAAAAGGAAATCACCTAAATTTATTCCGATAGGTGATATTTCACGTCGAGATGAAAAATGAAAAGGATCAAAGTGAATATTTTACTAATCTTTCTTCAAATATTTACTTGATTTTATAAATAACCTTTTATGGGTTCAATGGTGAGAATAAGTGTTTATAGAAAATTCCATAAAGGAAATTAAAGGTGAAAAACAGTGTTTTGAGACTAAAAGGTCGCCGCATGTATTTATAGAGAAAACACGGGATAGGAGTGGTGATTTGGAAAATAAATATTTTGATTTTTCATAAATCATAAAAATAATTGATTTGAATCCCGATAATTTTGAAAATCATGTTTTCGATAGAAAGCACGGAAAAGCGTGCATATATGTTTTACGGTGAAAAAGGGACAGTTATGACCTTTTATGTTTTACAGTGATTATTTTATAAACTGTTTTCACTGTATGGAAAATGTGATTTATACTGTTCTATAATGTTTAGAACATTTTCGGAAATGATGACCCCAGTATGAATATTTTATAAATTGTTATTCATAAGATGAAAATATTTCCTTATGAATATTTGTGGATTGATTGAACTTATATTCAGTGAAATTGATTTCATAAATGGGGTTTATATCACGTGTTTACTATTTTGAGACTGTTAGGCCCCATATCATGCTCACGTGTCACGTGTTAGTGCTGATAGATACTGATCCTATTATCAGCGTCCCAATGGACACCTGATCATGCACACTGAGGACCTCATAGACTATGGCCAGAGATCTCATCTGTTTCCCCTATTTGGGATGATATTATTATAGCATGATATATTTAGGGTGTTGCCTAGTCTCCATGATACTGTACTGACGATTGTACTTTTCACTGAACTTTTGCTGGTACTAAATTATCTACAGCTACTGAGCTTTTGATATATCACGTGTTAAACTAAATATTTTACGGTGTTTTACAAGTGTGGAAAAGAGTATTTGTGAAAGGAACCTGAATTCCTTATTTATTTACTTAAGTGTTTTATCACGTGAATATTTAATGTTTTATTGGGATTGAATATCAAAAGAAAACGATTACTCTCTACAGTTGCTTCTAGGTTCCGGGACAAGCCAGATATTCTAAAATACTTGCCTTACTCCATCCGGATCCCTAGCCGACTGTAGTATCCTTCCTACATGTGAGCCTAGAGTCAGTTAGGAAGATTTAAAAAGAAAGTGAAAATTTTTTTTCAGCATATAGGTAGCTGAATATCAAGTGTTGCATATAACTCTCTTACTGAGCCGTGGTTTGCTTACCCCTTAATATTAACATTTCAGATTTTGAAGACTAAGAGATCTAGATCAGAGGATTTCGAGCTGCGCATTGGGAGACACTGCGATAGCTTGATTTATAATATGAGGTATGATCATTTATTTTCTGTATTTAGACTTACTTTCAGTACTACTTTCTTGAGAATCAAAATAGGGGATGTAATTGATAATATACATTTTCTATTTAATAGTTAAATGAATATGAAAAATGAAGTATCACCAACAGCCCAACCGGATAAGTTGTGTATTTTACGTGAAAAATGTGGTCACGGGATGTGACAGATTTAATGGTATCAGAGTAAGGTTGGCCTGATGTCTGTGGATACTTTTGAAGAGAAAATGTGTTAAAATTGTTAAACATCCCCGGCAGTACTGTGTAGTCTGAATACATAGAGAAAATAAATGATTGTGAATTGAGTAAAATAATTTAAAGGGAGTGAGAAAGTGTAAATTGAGAATGTTAAAGAGGAAAATAGGCTCAGAAATTACCAGAATGTTGGTGATCTTATAATCTAAATGAAGGCCTGTTCGGTAAGGAATCGAAAGGACTCGGTGAGGGCCCCATCAGTACTTTCGGTCCGGATTGAATTGAGACCCGAAAATGATGGTATAAAGGAAGGGAATGAAGTATTATCATTAAATAGACATTAAGATCACCGATTGAAGGTAATTTAAAGAGAGAGAAAATTTTTGACCAAAAATGACCAAAATACCCCTACCTTCAAAATTTTACAGGGAGTTAAAAGAGACCAATAGAAGTTGAAATTGACTGATTTGACAGAGAAATTGATGATGTAAAGCTGAGTTACAAGCAAGATAATCCAATTATGGATTTTAGTGGATTTTTTTGTCGAAATCGAATAAGATCTGAATTACTGATATAAGTATCAGAAAGGATAATATTAGCACATGGATAATGAGATCATTGATTCCCACGTATATTGAGGAGAAAGAAATAAATGTCGAAATGACGAAAATGCCCCTATGTTGGGCGATGTTCGGAATAGTGATAAAACCGAGCTGAATTGGAATCCATTTATAGTAATGGAGTTGTAAATAGCATAAAGGCCATGATATGAATATAACGATCCCTATTACTGATTCCACTTACACGTAGATTATGGACGTGAATGGTGAGCGACCTAATGAACAGAATGGGCCTCACGATAGATCCTTGAGGGGGCCAGTGTGCTTGCCAAAAGAGGACGGTATAGATATGTACAGGCGAACGGCGGACGGGTCGGGGCCTTACACGATGTGATCCAATGAGTGTATAGTGAAATGTCATAAGATGATTGGCTCGGTTATAGACTGTAAGAGCCGGAATTAAGAGTGTATTGAATGAGATGTTTATTACGGGATCGTTGGATAGTATGAAAAGTGATATGACTACAAAAAGGACTGAGAAAGTGAATAGTACAAATAATGAAATCAAGATGGATAATATTTCAAAATAATTTGAATATTAAATGTTTCTACCTTGAAGATATATGGTAAAAATGATAGGACATGGGGATGAAATGTCCAAGATGATAAGAGATGTGTGATTAAAGACAGTATCGGAGATGATTCCCGATAAAATTTTTAGAGTTATATAGATTGGAGAAATCGAGATAACCTTGACTCGATTGGTTATAAGCTTATATCGGAGAATACAAAAGAGTCCGAAAGCTTTACAACAACTCTGAAAAATGTGTGAACAATGAAATTCACTTGTAAAGATGTGATTTATGGAAATACAGATAATGTAATTTGAGGTTAATGAAGTTATCTGTATAAGTGTGAATAAAAGAAGCATAGATGACCTTGATATGTAGATGAATTAAAAGATATAGTAAACTATTACTAAATAGTAAAGTTCTTGTGAGGAACAAGTATTCATCTACATGAAAATAGACGCTTTATTGATCTAATCAAAGAGATATGAGGAGTTCATAAGACTAACCTCGGTATAAAGTGTCATTAGAGAAAAGTTGGAGACTAAGGTCCATGAAATAATGTTTAGAACTCGATGAAATCTTACGAGTTCCTATTGAGGTTTCAAGGTTAATGAATTACCTTGTGAGGTATATAAACCTAAGGAGTGAGATATCGAAATAGTTAAAGATACACATGGAACAGGAGCAGCATTTTAGTATGATCCTTTAAACTCTTAAAGATTGTGGATTTGTGTTAAGATTGGCTAATAAGAGATTTGGCTAGACAGTCTCTCTTCCTGGGAGATATGAAATCAATAAGGAGTCTAGCTTGATACTAGTGCCAATATATAAAAGAGTTATGGGACTAGCTGCTCTATTAATGAGACATAATTAAAGAAACTAAAGTCGGTAAATGGATAAGTGGGAAGAGAAGATGGTATGCAAAATGTAAAGAGATCATACTGTAGAATGCCCTACCACTTGAGAAAACCGACATAAATGATAAGAGTGAAAATACGGAAATGAAATAAGAAGATAAATTGCATGATGAGTAGGGAACATGAAATAGTTCCCGAAATTAAGATTGAAAAGTAATCTCGTGATGGTTATCACATGAAAATGGCAATATGTAAAAACAAGCAGATTTGATAAGTGAGAATAATGGTACTCAAAGGAGTAAGATAATTGATATGTATACTGCCAGTATATAAATGAAAAAAATGATTATACATATAACCACCGTAACCTGATAGAAATGGTGGAAGTGTATAAATGATGTGGTGATTAAATATATAAATTGAGGATTCAATTGTAGAATCTAAACTATGAAAAGAGATGTAAAGACCACACTACATGAAGAGAACATGATTGTCTCATGATTTATGATTGTAAGAGATGATCTATAGTAAAGTCTGCAATGAGATGCAGCCTTGGTGGAATAAATGTGTAAATGAATATTGTGGACAATAAAGAGTCCAAAAGAGAAATGATGATATGGAAGTGATTAAAGATTGAAGATCTAAATAGAATCACTTTCCATTATCAGACTATTAGATTCTCTAGTGCCATAGTTGAAGTATGAGTGTGAAACGGTGTAAAAGTATGTATACAGTTCCAGCGAACATTACATGTGATAAGAGTCTCTGAGATGCCATATGCTTAATGAGAATAGCAAAAGGCTTCAAGATCCCAAGTGTATTGCTAGCACCGCTCCATACTGATATAGATATATATGAGCGTGAGATGTAAACGCTCCATGATATTGAGCGAGCAGGTGCATGAGATGTGAAAGCTACTGGACAATTGCATATAACTGATTGACATGTGTAATTGATAGTTTTTTTTTAAAAAAAACTATATCGACTTGGCACTAAGAGAGAAAAATGGATGATGAACAGCATAGATTAGCTGTGATATGAAAAATACTGTGCGTGGACTCTTATGTGAAAAGAGTGGAAATGAATAACTCTTGATTTGAGAAATGAACTTACGGGAGTATAGATATATATGATGAAAGACAACATGTAGTGGTCTAAAAGTAATCTTGATGATTAAAGTGTACTGCCAGTATTACTTAAAAGATGACCTAGAGGTCAGAAGTCGTAAGTATACTGCATGTACCACCTTTTGGACTTAAGTTAAATTCGGAGGATCGAATTTCTTAAGGTGGGGAGAAAATGTCAGACTTAATTTTATAGTACTGTACACCATATATTTTATCAATCAATGAAAGTCGAAATAAATTAATAAGTGAAAATAAATAAAGATTAGATATGGATTTCCATTTTGGATTTTTAGAATATTGGATTTATGATTTATAATATGGTGTATAAGAAAGGAAATAAATATTAAAGGATGAATTTAAGGTATGGAAATAAATAAAGAATTAAATCTGAAAATTTAGAATTTAAATGCAATTTCAATGGCATAAAATTCTAAAGAAATGGATTTTAGAGAAGGAAATTGATTTATTGGACATGTGATTTAACTTGATTGGTTGGAATATATGGAAAAGAGATGAGAAACAAAGTCCAAACGATGCAACAATTTCCTGCTGTGTGCGACACGGCAGAATGTTAATTTTGTTGCAAATTTTATGGTGTAAAAAAAAAAATAATAAAGTAAATAACAATAGATGAAGGGAATTATTAAGTGGATATCTGACTGAAAATAGTTGGATGAAGTATGCCTCAAGAGAGGTAAAACGAATCAAGTCAAGAGCAGCCAAGATTTTAAACGGTACGCCACCCCTTTTAATGCCATGGTACGTTGCTTAGCTGGAAAATTGGCTAAGATTTTTACCATAATTTTATAGAATAAAATGCAAAATTTATGATATACAAAGGAAGAGGAGCTAACTAATTAAAATATGGCTAAAATCTTATTGGTTGAAGTGAACAACAAGAAGAGATATGAATCAAAGAAAACGTGCATACCTCATGTCACTTTGCTGCTTCATTTAGTGTTGCACGGCTGGAAGAGGCTAAAGAAAATGAAAAACAAACTTTTATAGTATAAAATATAGTAGAGATAATGCTTAAAAGAAAGAAGCATTTAAAATCTACAATGTAGGTAAATTTCATTGGCTGAAGTAAAACAAAAAGAAGTAGAAAAACAGTCAAAGCCGACCAACATAAGCAATTCACGCCGTTCCTTTGCTGCAGTTTTTCTTCACCAATTTAATGCTTATTAGACATGAAAATGATGGGAAAATGGATAACTAAGGAAGGTGGCAAACTCTTATTGGTTCATTTGAATACAAAGAAAGACCAAATGGGAACAAAGCTCATCAAATTATTGTCTTCATTTCTGAGTTCTGCTGTTCCACGAGAAACAGAATTGTTTTAAGCTTGGTGTTCTGTTTGGCCACCGTTCATCCAAGGAAAATTCAGCAAAATAACATACTTAGATACTTAACCACTTAAGCCTTCACCATAACCTTTCCTCTATCTTTAAATCATCCAAGAAACCAAGAGAAGAGGGCTGACTTGAGGCAGAACATATTCTGTTTTGGAGTATTGCCATTCGGTCAAGGTATGGCAACTTGATTTCTATGGTTTTCTTGATGTTCAATGTTATATTTCCATGTTTTATAACACCATTAAACATGGTTATAGGATTGTTTTTGGTTAGATCCTATTAGATCATGGAATTAGCACAAGTTAAGATCTTGATATAGATTGAAAACAAGCAAGAAAATAAAGGGTTGAACCGAATAGAACATGCAGCTGGAAACCGGATGGAAATTGTAGACTGAGTTAAGGTGTTGACCGATTTTAATGGAGATGGCATGAAAGGCAAATAAGAGGGCTGATTGTTGGCGTAGAAATGAAGAAGAAAGAAAGAAGAAAGACCAAATTTATGAGAAAATGACCTATGAAACAAATGGTCAACAATAGTGGCTAAGGTGGCCTGAAAATAAGAGGGAAAGATTGAGTGTTGTGTGGGACATGAAATGAGAAAGAAAAATGCTGATTTTGGCGAGAAAAGTGGGAAGAATAAGAGCTTAAATTTGTGCTAAATAGTTAAGAACAAAAAGTCAAAAATAAGGGCACGTGATAAAAGCAAAAATAAGAAAGAATGGCATGAAAAATAGCCATTTGTAGCTATGAGATTTACTTACATTTATATTTTGATATAAATCATAGCTTAAAATAAAAGGATAATTAAGCTAATGATTTTGGTGAATTAAATTGCAATCGAAAATTCAACGTTCGTGTGGTGCGCGAGATAGCGCGATCTCGATAAACAGGTAAGGGAGATATGTGCAGCCTGTAAGGATATTTGGCACACATGTTTTAAATTATGCATTTAATTTTATAAATTCTATTGATAATGATTGGTTAGAAAAATTGTGGTGATTTACCGGTTGAGATTTAAACTGTATTTTTCGTGCAGGAGGCTAGCCAATCGGCAGCCGTTATACTGTCAAAAATTATTGGAAAAATTACCAAAAATCATAATAAATGATTTTTCATCATGAGAAACGATTTTCAACACAAAAATCGAGAAATCGATTAGTTTTCATAAAACATGAATGTACTGATAATTAATTTTAAAATATTCATGTTTTGAAAATGGTGAAAAAGGAAATCACCTAAATTTATTCAGATAGGTGATATTTCACGTGAAACGAGGTGAAAAATGAAAAGGATCAAAGTGAATATTTTACTAATCTTTATTCAAATATTTACTTGATTTTATAAATAACCTTTATGGGTTCAATGGTGAGAATAAGTGTTTATAGAAAATTCCATAAAGGAAATTAAAGGTGAAAAACAGTGTTTTGAGACTAAAAGGTCTCCGCATGTGTTTATAGAGAAAACACGGGACAGGAGTGGTGATTTGGAAAATAAATATTTTGATTTTTCATAAATCATAAAAATAATTGATTTGAATCTTGATAATTTTTGAAAATCATGTTTTCGATAGAAAGCACGGGAAAGCGTGCATATATGTTTTACGGTGAAAAAGGGACAGTTATGACCTTTTATGTTTTACAGTGATTATTTTATAAACTATTTTCACCGTATGGAAAATGTGATTTATACTGTTCTATAATGTTTAGAACATTTTCGGGAATGATGACCCCAGTATGAATATTTTATAAATTGTTATTCATAAGATGAAAATATTTCCTTATGAATATTTGTGGATTGATTGAACTTATATTCAGTGAAATTGATTTCATAAATGGGGTTTATATCACGTGTTTACTATTTTGAGACTATTAGGCCCCATATCATGGTCACGTGTCACGTGTTAGTGCTGATAGATACTGATCCTATTATTAGCATCCCAGTGGACACCTGATCAGTGCACACTGAGGACCTCATAGACTATGGTCATAGATCTCATGTGTTTCCCCTATTTGGGATGATATTATTATAGCATGATATATTTAGGGTGTTGCCTAGTCTCCATGATACTGTACTGATGATTGTACTTTTCACTGAACTTTTGCTGGTACTAAATTATCTACAGCTACTGAGCTTTTGATATATCACGTGTTAAACTAAATATTTTACGGTGTTTTACAAGTGTGGAAAAGAGTATTTGTGAAAGGAACCTGAATTCCTTATTTATTTACTTAAGTGTTTTATCACGTGAATATTTAATGTTTTATTGGGATTGAATATCAAAAGAAAATGATTACTCTCTACAGTTGCTTTTAGGTTCCGGGACAAGCCAGGTATTCTAAAATACCTGCCTTACTCCATCCGGATCCCTAGCCGACTGTAGTATCCTTCCTACATGTGAGCCTAGAGTCAGTTGGGAAGATTTAAAAGGAAAGTGAAAAATTATTTTCAGCATATAGGTAGCTGAATATCAAGTGTTGCATATAACTCTCTTACTGAGCCGTGGTTTGCTCACGCCTTAATATTAACTTTTCAGATTTTGAGGACTAAGAGATTTGGATAAAAGGATTTCGAGCTGCGCATTGGGAGACATTGCGATAGCTTGATTTATAATATGAGGTATGATCGTTTATTTTCTATATTTAGACTTACTTTCAGTACTACTTTCTTGAGAATCAAAATAGGGGATGTAATTGATAATATACATTTTATATTTAATAGTTAAATGAATATGAAAAATGAAGTATCACAGATAGCCCAACCGGATAAGTTGTGTATTTTACGTGAAAAATGTGGTCACGGAATGTGACAAATCATACAATCAATTTTATCATACTTATCATTAAAATTATATTCCACTTTGAGATCGTTTTTTGTTTTTGTTTTTGTTTTTGTTTTGTTTTCAAATTCTAAAAACAGAAAACATGTTTAGTTAATACTGTTATGTTTTGAAAACAATTATTTAATCTGATTCAAATATAATAATTCAATTCACAAAATACGTTTTGAAAATTAAATAAAAAAATATATTTATTAAATAATAATATGTACATAATATTTGTTGGCTCTATAGGCTATACCGAAAGGGGGGATGAATCGGTTTTTCACTAACCTTAAGTTCGTTTTTTGATTCTTCTAAATTCTCTAGCCTATATTGATATATTCTAAGTTCTCTAAGCTATTCAAGTAAGCAATATAAATTCAATACAGTAAACACAAATATAATTGCAAATAAGTAAAGAGAGTAGTTATAGAAAAATGTACACAAGCGATTTATAGAGGTTCGGCAACCTTGCCTATGTCCTCTACCTTGAGACGCTCCCAAGGATTTTCCCCAAATTCACTAACTTTGAATTTGTCTTTTGCAATCCCTCTTTTTCAAGGTTTAAGAGAAACCTCTCTTTTTCTAAGCTCAAGAGAAACCTCCCTCTTTTTCTTAGGAGAAAGAGAAACCTCTCTTTTACAAGGTGTTTACAAGGAATGCAATCAAAGAAAGACCTCTAGATAGGCGAGTGATTACAAAGATTAAGCACAAGTAAAAGCCTATACAAGAATTGTGTTATGCAATACAAGGAATGTGTGAATGATAGAAGATGAAGACTTTTTAGCTCTTGAATTGTTGTTGAGGCTTAAGGAATATGAAGAAGATGAAGAATAGAATTTCTGAGCAGTTCCTCTTGGTTCCTTCAACTTTTGAGCCTCTATTTATAGTCCCTTGGATGGTTTGTGGGCGTTGGTTGGAGCCAAAATCGAATATGACCGTTGTATCTCACAAAACTAGCCGTTATAGCCCATTTTCGTGTAAAGGGATCAATCCCTTTCCATAGGGGATCGATCCCAAGCTTCCAGATTGCTTATTCTGGGCTTGAGGATCATTCTGCTATGAAAGGATTGATCCCTTCCCTTAGGGGATCGATCCCATGCTTCCAGAGAGCGTTTTCCTGCACTTTTTGGGTTAGAAATGATGTGGCTTTTGATCCTAATTCAACCCAAAACATTTTGGCATTTTTGTGGGAGTTTTTCTTGACTTTCTCTAATGAAAACATGGTCCAAAAATTCATTAAGTAATTTTCTAAAATATTAAAAAACATTTTATAAAGTATTAAGACCAATAACAATATATCATTAAATCATGATCTTAATATTTGATATGAACACTTAAAATGATTTGAGAAAATCATGTGTGATAAAGCAAATTTACAATATGAATTAAAACATTAAAGCTTACTTAAGTTTTTGTCATTTCAAAATATATATGTCAATTTAAAACTAACAATATTAAATAATATTATCTTACACTATTTAATACTAATATTAAATATTTTCATTTAATTATATAATAATTTAATATAATTTATATAATATTATAAATAAATATAATAAATAAAATAATTCAATTAAAAATAATATTAAATAATTTTTTAATATTACTTTTTATTAGATAGTAATTGAGATTAGTAAAATTCTAAATTTATATATTAAATAATAATATAAATTAATAATTATAAATTATATTAATAATATCATTTGATTTAATTGTAATAATATTAAATTATTAAATAAAATATTTAACTAATTACTTTATAATAAATTATGTAATTATTTAAATATATTATATTTAATATAAATAATATTATTTAATGTTAGGTATTCACTTATTTAATAATATTAAATTATTTAATAGTAGTAGTCATATATATTTTAAGTTTAATTAAAAGAATATAATATTAAATAATAATATTGTTTAGTAAAATAATAATTAATTATATTAGATAAGAGTACTTAGCAATAATATTATTCATAAACATATAAAAATTATAATAAATGATATTATTTAAAATATATAATATATTAAATAAATTATTATATAAATTTAAATTAAATAATATTATAATATTATATTTCAATATAATTTATATTTAATAGCTTTTTACATTTTCAACTTTTCTATATTAAAATAAATATATTAATTTTAAAATATTTATTTTATAATTAAATAATATTTTATATTAGAATTTAATATTATTTTATTTTAAAAATTTAATTAATTTTATTATATATTTTTATTATGAAAAATATTAATATTATATTAATATATAAATTCTGTTAACTTATGAATAATACCATAAACGAAAACATGTTTTCGGAAACAATAGAAACATGAAATTCTTGTTTCTAACAATTTTGAAAATTTTTATTTTTTGTTTTCGTTTTCTGAAAATAAAAACATGCTACTAAACATGTTTTCTGTTGTTATTTTTGAAAAAACTAAAAATAGAAACAAAAAACAAAAAAAATAAAAATGATGCTAAACGACCCTTAAAATTTAAGATTTGACGAATTTTGGCCTAATGTGCAGTTCGTTCCCTCAAACCTTCTCATCTTGTAAAAAAAAAAACTTTTCCCTCGTTATGCCTGAAACTAACTTTTCGGGGATATGGGTTTTGTCCTGGGAAGACAAATTCGAAGAAAAGAAATTTCAATCTTTGGTTTCATTATGATGCGTTTACATTTTGTAAAGGGGATTAAGATTTTGTTAATTGCTGTTTTACTTTGTTAATTGCTGTTTAGTTGATTTAACAATACATGTGTGGTCCAAGACCAGAAATGCTGATTTGGCACTCTGTTATACAATGCATGAGGAAAACAGTAGTGGCAGCTTTTGGCCATTCTACCAATTTTGAAATATTCTCTCTCTTTGCACATTCTTTCTGCTCTCTTCCTTCCGTCCTCTCTATCTCTCTCATATGTTCCACATTCTCAAAGTGTGTTCATTCTCCATTAACAAACCTTCTCTGTTTATATAATCTACCTACTAGTATAGACGATTACAGGTTTGGGCAACATCATTGGCATTAGAGCCAGCACTGATCAACAATGGTGGAAGGGGTTACTACTCTTGTTCAGAAAGAGTTGGGCAAGCTACAGAAAGAGATTGATGCGATTCGATCGGAAATGAGTCAAAATACTGCGATGTTGCGGAATGAGGTTAAAACTAAGATTGAAAATATGGGCATTGAGGTTCGGAAAATGTTTGAGTAGGTGATGATTAAGATGAATTCTTCTAAAGGGTCCGAAGCTATAGACTTTGGAAGTTGCAGAGATGGTGATACCAAAAAGAAGGAAATCATGGACTCTCATGGTGGGTTCAGGCTGGGTTTGGCTTCATCTTCTACCAAAATGGTAGATCTTACAGATACCTCTAAGAATCTTACCAAGTATTCTGAGTTAGAATGCCCCAAGTTCCATGGTGAAGATTTTCGAAGATGGCTCCTTAAGATCGAATAGTTTTTCGAAGCAGACCAGACAAAGGATCATGATAAGATTCGTGTTGTGATGATGCATCTGGATGGTAGAGCCTTGCAATGGCATAAGAGGTTTATGAAGAGCCAAGGTCAGGAGGTAAGTTAGGAGCAGTATCTGTTAGAAATGCAAAATTGGTTTGCTAATGCCGAATATATTGATCCTATGTTAGAGTTGGTGAGTTTGAAGCATATAACTACTGTTGATGAGTATTTTGATGAGTTTGAATGTTTGTTGAGCTTACTCCAATTGCCTGAGAATTATGCTTTGAGTATTTTCATCAGCAACCTAAAACCTGAAGTTTCCAATCCCCTAAAATTGATTTATCCCAAAACACTTAACCATGCCTTGAACTTGGCCAATTAGCTTGAATTCTTGATGTTTGATATTCCTCGTAAACCTTTATTGACCTACAGAAACACCCGTACCACAAATCAAACACTCATTATCATACAACCTCCTCCCAGAACTGCTCTTCCACTGTTACTATCTACACCCAAGTTACCTTTCCTCACCCATCCATCAAACAGAACCAATTCCAACTCCAAGCTTCCAAAGCAGCGAACTAAAAGGGTTAGAGCTAAGAATACCAAAGGGCCTACTAAGGAAGAAATGGATGAAAGAAGGAAACTGGGCCTATGTATGTGGTGTGGAGTGAAGTTTACAGTAGGACATCGATGTATGAGATCTCATTTGTATCAGCTGCTTATGGGTGACTTGGATGAGAGTGTTCAGGATCATGGGGAGTACTTAGATGGTATTGAATGCTCGGAAGAAAGGAATGGTGTAGAAAATGAGAGGTATCCTACTATCATATCTCTGTATGCCTTGTGGGGCACAGAAGGGGTCCAAACTATAAGATTGTTCGGCCAACTGAAGCAGCTTAAGGTGGTGTTGCTGGTAGACTTAAGCAGTACCCACAACTTTATTGATCAGGTGCTAGTCAAACGATTGGGGTTACCTACTCAATTTGTGAAGGGTCTCAAGGTGTCAGTTGCCAATAGGGATAGTATAATGGTTACTGAAGGGTGTAATGCTGTTAGTTAGGAGGCTCAAGGATTATGTCAACAAACAGATTTTCTTGCGTTGCCGATCAAGGGTTGTGATGGGAGTTCAATGGCTTTAACAATTGGGACCCATTGTTTAGGACTTTAAGGCACTCACTATGCAATTTCAATTGGGCGATAAAAGGGTGTTACTCTAAGGTATGATGGCAAGCACAGTGAAAATTGCAAGTTTTAGGCAGATGAGCAAGTTTAACCATACTGGTAAAAACCCTTGCACCCTTCTTATGACAGTTACAGCAGCGGTTACTCCTACCTCATTTGAAGATAACGTACAGACACTACCTTTAGACTTACAGAGTCTGTTGCACTATTATGCTCCAAGTTTTGAACTCCCTATTGGTTTGCCTCCTCTACGAAAGCATGACCATCGACTTCCCTTGTTGGATGAATCGGCTACAGTTAAGATTAAGCCTTATAGATATCCTGCAATTAGGAAGACTGAAATTGAAAAGATGATACAGGAAATGAAAGATGTAGGGGTGATTAGAGACAGTTCCAGTTCTTTTGCCTCACCTGTGGTCTTAGTTAAGAAAAAGGACGGATCTTGACGTTTGTGTGTTGACTACAGGAAATTGAATCAGCTCACTATTAAGGATAAGTTTCCTATTCCTTTAATTGAAGAACTCCTTGATGAGTTAGCAGGGGCTTGTTATTTCTTTAAGTTGGATCTTAAGTCTGGATACCATCCAAATAAGGATGAATGAGAGTGATATTCACAAGACAGCTTTCCGAACTCATCATGGCCATTATGAGTTCCTCGTAATGCCATTTGGCTTAACTAACGCCCCTTTAACATTCAAAAGTTTGATGAATCATGTTTTCCAAGATTGTTTGCAAAAATTTGTCTTGGTGTTCTTTGATGATATCTATAACAATCCAAATGTATAGTAAATAACATATTTTTTACACATATTCTATGGTTGGGCTGTCTATAATGCCTTTAACACTTGAACAGTAATAGTAATAAATAGTAAACATTTATTTAATTAATAATTTCGAAATATGAAAAATCTTATAATATTCCCTACACTTTGCATCCCTTGTTTCTACTTTACACTTTAAGTAGTACTGTACAATTTACCTAAAAGTATAAAGAAAGTTCAATTACCTTCTAGTCTGACACAAGTAGTCTCGGTAACCAACTTTCAGTCGATCCTCTAATGTATACCGCTTTTTAATCTCTTTTAATATCCCGTGGAGTTGAAAAATAAAGGGTTGAGCGAAACATGCTTAGTAAAGGAATCGTATGCAAGACTGATATAATGAAACCTACATGCTGGAAAACTTTATTTTCGTAATGGTTTACTAGGCACAATAAATGGAAGGATACTATAGTTGGCCGAAAAATCCAGATAAAGCATGGAAGGTATTTTGAAATACCTATCTTGTCCTAGAAACTCAGAGCGACTATAGGGAGTAATCCTTAAATTATTGTTATAAAACAATTTAATGAAAGTTTCAATAATTAAATGGTAAATAGAACCATTTAATTTTATCACTTCAGGAAGTTTGACACAATGAGACAGGTAAGGGATGAGTGTGTAGTTTACTCTTCATCTTGGGCTGATCATATGCTTCACCTCCAAATTGTCTTTGATATACTGTTGCAGAATCAATTGTTCGTGAATGGGAAGAAGTGTGAATTTGTCGTTGCATAAATCGAGTATCTTGGCCATGTAATTAGCCAACAAGGAGTTTCTATGGATGCTGCAAGGGTTGAGTGCATTCAAGTTTGGCCTTATCCTTTTACTGTTAAGGAAGTTCGTGGGTTTTTATGCCTCACCGGGTATTATAGGAGGTTCATACAAGGTTATGGAGTTATAGCTCAGCCTCTAACAGATCTTTTGAAGAAAAATTCATTTCGTTGGACTGAGGTAGCCAAAGTAGCTTGGGATAAGCTCAAAAAGGCTATCACTACTGCTCCTATTTTAACCGTATTTGATTTCAATGAAACTTTTATATTTGACTCTGATGCCTCTACTTCAGGTATAAGAGGTGTTCTTACTAAAAAAGGGAAGCTTATAGCATTTTTTAGTAAAGCATTGAGCCCACGTCATCAAGCTCTCTCGGTTTATGAAAGGGATGTGATAGCCATCCTTGCTGCAATTAAAAGATGGAACGCTTACTTGTTGGGTGGACACTTTATTATCAAAACAGATCACCATAGTTTAAAGTTCCTCTTAGATCAGAGAACAAATACTCTTGCTCAATAACAATGAGTTATCAAGATGATGGGCTATGACTTTGAGGTGCATTATCGCAAGGGCTCCACGAATCAGGTTGCTGATGCTCTATCAAGAATTCTTTCTGTAGAATGTAATGCCTTCTCTACATTTACAGCTGATTTGCTACAAAGGGTGAAGTATTCTTGGCTGGAAGATCCAGTAATGGTTAAGCTTATTCACAAAGCAAATAACCAGCAACTCTCCAATGTTAAGTATACGTGGACTGATGGTCAACTACGGAGGAAAGGTAAACTAATGGTGGGGTCAGATCCTAACCTCAAGAAGGAGCTCTTATCCTACTTCCATAATTCTGTAAATGGTGGTCATTTCGGAGTTCAAGCCACTATGAAGTGCATGGCTGCTATTTTGTATTGGAAAGGTCTTAAAAAAGACATCAGGCAGTTTGTTCGACAATGTCAAGTGTGTTAGCAATTTAAATATGATTCATTTGCCTATTTGGGGTTGTTGCAGCCCTTGCCAATCCCTGATATAATTTGGTCTGACATCTCCATGGACTTCATTAAAGGTCTGGCTGTTTCTTATGGTAAAACTGTGGTGCTTGTCGTGGTTGACCGTTTGAGCAAATATGCCCATTTCTTAACCTTGGCTCACCCTTTCACAGCATTGACTATAGCTCAAGTGTTTTTGGATAAGATATATAGACTTCATGGTATTCCTAACACCATTATAACTGATCGTGATAAAGTCTTCTTAAGTAGTGTTTGGCAAGAGTTGTTTAAGCTCTTGGGTATGAAGTTGCAAATGTCTATAGCCTACCACCCACAGTCGGATGGCCAAACTAAGATGGTCAATCATTGTTTGGAGACTTACTTGCGTTGTATGGCAGGGGAGCGACCTCGTGACTGGGCTAAATGGATACCACTGGTTGAGTGGTGGTATAATACTACATACAATTTTGCCACCCATACCACACCATATCAGGCAGTTTATGGCCAACCTCCTCCTTTGCATCAACCTTACTTTCCAGGTGACTCTAAGGTTAAGGCAGTTGACAAAAGCCTTCAAGCTCCTTAGGTTTCATCTTACACATGCTCAACATAGGATGAAATAGCAATTGGATCGAGGCAGGTCGGATAGAAGCTTTGAGATTAGTGACTTGGTTTATGTCAAACTTTAGCCTTATAGACAAAGTCTATGATACAGAGGAAGTGTCTTAAGCTATCTGCAAGTTATTTTAGGCCTTATCCAATCATCAACAAAGTGGGGCAGGTCACTTATAAGCTTCAACTTTTTGATATAGCTAAAATTCATCCAGTGTTCCATGTTTCGCAACTTAAGAAGCACTTTGGTTCAACTTCTGCTCAAGTTCATCTTCCTCTACTTAGTGCAGATGGACTTTTGGCTAAGGAACCTGTTGCTATTTTGGACAGGAGGATTAACAAAAGGAGAGGTACTGTGGTGACTGAAGTGCTTGTTCAATGGAGTAATTGCTTTCTAGAAGACTCAACTTGGGAGGTTTTGTTTGATCTTTAACAGAAATATCCTTCACTTCATCCTTGAGGATAAGGATGTTTTTCTAAGGGATGGGTATTGATGCATTTACATTTTGTAAAAGGGATTAAGATTTTGTTAATTGCTGTTTTACTTTGCTAATTGCTGTTTTTTTTTATTTAACAATACATGTGTGGTCCAAGACCAAAAATGCTGATTTGGAACTCTGTTATACAATGCATGAGGAAAACGGTAGTGGTAGCTTTTGGCCATTCTACCAATTCTGAAATATTCTCTTCTCTTTCTGTGCACATTCTTTATGCTTTCTTTCTTTCTTCCTTCCTCTCTATCTCTCTCATACGTTCCACATTCTTAAAGGCTGGTCATTCTCCATTAACAAACCTTTTCTGTTTATATAATCTGCCTAGTAGTATAGATGATTATAGGTTTGGGCATCATCACATTATTGCGTAAAAAAGGAAAGTATTGTAATTAAATATTAGATATGAGGTTTTGTATTACCATGAGAATGATGATAAGGCATCTCACTACGCATTCTCTTTTGTTTAATTTCCATTTCTTCATCTTGAGTAGAAGCCTTTTTCTTTATCTCCCTCTTCATTCTGAAGAAAAAGAATGTTGAGGTTGTGGAAATGGTACCAGAATTGCTTGGCAATCCATCCACTAAAGAAACAAGTTTTAAACTCAGGCTTGATTTGGGGCTTTGGAGATATACCTGCTCCAACCATTGCTCACTCAACTACCAAGAAACATCATCATCTTCAGGTATAGTTAAGGCATCACCTTCTTTACTTTAATAGCTTATCTTCTATTCTTTCCAAGTGCCTCATTTTTCTTGCTGTTTAGACAAACTAGAAGTCTTGCATTTCTATTTTTCCCATTTCTTTTAGTTTTTCCTTCCATTGTTTGAGTTTGTTTTGTTTTCTTTAGAGTGAATTTTGATATATTTCTTGATAATTGTTTACGTAGAAAAAAGTTGGTTTTTATTACTGCATATTCTTTTCCTTCCCTGATGAAGTAGGCAGGTTCTCTTTAAAAAGTAGGCAAATAGTCATAGTTTTTTGGTATAGTTTCGACATTTTGCTTTGTAATTGGGGTTTATCTATTGATTCTTGTTGCTTTCCATCTACCAATTTTGTGTAAATTTAGGACAAACAAGCTGCATTTTTTTTCTTTTGAAGAGAAAACTAGAGTCCAAACTCACGGAGTTGAGAGAGAAAAAATAATATGTAAGAAGGAATTGTAAGTGATTTATTTATTTTTGGTTTGGATTATGTTTCATTAAAAAGGAGGAAATTTTCATCTTTTATCTATTGGTTACATGCATAAAAGATAGATTTTCTTTGACATGGGTGCAATTTTGCATTAGTCACCACTTTTTCAACTTCACGACTTTTAGTTAACTGCAATGCAGAAAGAGCATGATTACAGAGTTACCTTGGATCCAATCCCCATTATTCCTGTTGCAAAAAGTTCACCAAATGGAAATAATATAGTTGTTGTAGATATTTCAGTAATACAAACATGACATTTTGCCTTGTGTCTATTCTATGAATCTTTAGTTTTGCAAGTACTTTAGAGGTACTCAGCTTATTTCTTCTGGTAGAATGAAACATTTTTTGTGTGTATCAGGAAAAGGAGAAAGAATTAACGATCAATTTGAAACGAGTGGCAACAACAAGCTTGTTTGGGTTTGAATTTGTTGGACCAGTTGGTCATTACTGGTAATTATCCTCTACCATCATAGATTCACTTGGCAAAGCAATGTTAACTTCACATCATGCTAATGTATACTGCTTAGTCAATATATCTTAGAGCTTGCAATATATGATTAGTTTCATGCATCAAATGATGTTATGTGCTTAAGATTTAAAATATGTAATGGGCATATTATGGGAACTAAAGATGGTTCATGGGTGATCTCCTTTTCTTATATTTAGATTGGCTGCTGGAATTCTTCCATCCTTAAAGTTATATGGTCAAGATAAATAAAGATAAAAGAATATTCAATTGCTAACTTGACTGATAATATGTTCATATATATGCAAACCTTTAGCCTAACCTAGTATTGGGATAGAGGCTCTCATGATGATGATGATGATGATATGTGCAAAACTTTAATTGGAAACTCCGATTGTGGGTAACATTTTTAGGCATGAAGGTTTGGACAGATATATAAGGTTGCGACTTCGTCTATAACCAAATTCTTTTTGTTTTATGGCTACTAAAGTTGCAATTGATGGGTTCATCTTTGGGCCATCGGATTTACTTGTGTTTTTTTACTTACATGGGATTTTCTACTGGAAAGAGTGTCCATTAAGTCAAGAAAGATGTAAAGAGGGATTTTGTCCCAACATTAATTCTTGAAGGTCTACGACCAATTGTTCAAGTTGCAAATTTTTGATATATTCCAGTAAGGTACCAACTTCTGTATGTTAACTTCTTCTGCTTGTTGGATAGCTGTTTCTTGTCTTGGATTGAGCAACAAAAGGATGCTCCTTGGAAGCAATGGCTAAATTCTTTTGATACTATAGGTTCTTGGTTTTACCTTTAATTCTTTATTTAATTTGCTGCGTTTTTGACTTGTTCTTCTTATTTTTTTCCGTGTGTTCTTCATATTCTTCGTGTTCTTCATGTGGCATCAGAGCTTAGGTTCAATTCGTGGGAGTCTTGTTTTATTACATTCTTGTGTTTTTTTTAACCTTATCTTCTTTCGGTGAAGTTCATATCATTTGGCATTAGAGCTTAGGTTCAATTCGTGGGAGTCTTGTTTTATTACGTTCTTGTTTTTTTTTTTTGTCTTCTTATCTTAACCGAAGTTTGATCTTGAATTTGCTTCCAAGCCAACACAAATATTGTTTGTTCCTTAAACGTATTGTCTTCATTAAAATAACCAACTTTTACTTAGCCATTAAGTAAACCCCTTTTTGTTCTCCAAGCAACCAAACCTTAAAGGTTTTCTTGCTCACCAAGAAACCTTCAAAAACTCTACTTTCACATAAAGACTACCTTGTTTCACAAGCCACCGTTCCCTTTCGTTTCTTGCCACACAAGCTATTACCAAAACTAGCTTGTTTTCTCAAAAGTTGCATTGTTCTCCAAGTAAGCCTTTTCTTGTCACTTAGACTTTTTGTTTTTCTTCATTGTTCATTTACTTCAGTAAAAAAAAAGTAACAAAAAAACCTAAAAAAAAGAGGTACAAAAAAGTACAAAAAATGAAAAAAGAAAAAGAAAAGAAAAAAAAAGAAAATCAATTCAAGAGGTGATTTGTTATATTGTTTGTAGCAAGTGCAATATCGAAAGCAATCCGTGGAGGTATGCTTCATCAAAATCTTGAGATAGTCATTTTTTCTTGAGCTTTGAGATTTCTTGTTTACCTAAATCAAAAAATTCATTATTACCTTTCTACCCCTACAACCTAAAATTACTTTTTGACCTTACCACTTAAAAAGACAAAACTACCCCACCTTTGGCTGAACCTTACCCTAACCAAACACCCCAAAACACCCATATTTCCTTCAAGGTTTAGATTCATTAGAGTCTTCTTGAGTCTTATTGAGTCTTGCTAAGTCTTATTGAGTCTTCATTGTCTTGTTTTCCCCTAATTAAATTCTTGTGCTTATCTTGTTTATTGTTGCTTGATAGTTGGATTCCATAAACTAATTTTTTATTGAGTCTTGAGTTCAATATAAAATCTATAGAGAAAAGTTGTGTGAGGGAAAAAGGCAAGAGTGTATGAGTAACATTAGTAAAGAAAAGACATATTAAAATTGTGTGAAACACGAGTGTGAGTTTTACATTCTTATGTGTATTGAGTGTAAACACGTGAGGTCATACTTGTGAGGTCCTTTTCTTTTACTAATGTTTCTTATAGGTTACAGCCATGTCTTCTAATAGTGAAAAGCTTGATTTGAGTAAGATTGAGATCATGCTCCAAGCCATGCAAAACAACTTTTGAGAATAAAGTTGAAGTTGTATAGTACTCATGATAAGTTGGAGCAATAAGACGATACCCTAGCTAAGGTAAACCAAGGAAATCTTTCTCATGCAAGTTATAATGTTGCTAATAATAAGTTGGATAGCAATTGTGAAAAAGATTCCAATGATGATTCTATGCTGCCATTAGAGGATGATGAGGATAGTATGGAATTACCTATGGATGGAAAGGTATCTGTAGCATGTCAAGCTTCAAGTGTGAAAGATGAGGATCAATTGAGATCAAAAGAGAGTGAGAAAAGAATAGTGAGTGAAGCCGAGGCTAAGCAAAAAGAGAAAACAATCAAGATTGAGTGTGATGCTTCAAGCATAGGTATCGAAGTTGTTTTAATGCAAGAGAAGCGCCCCATTACTTTCTTTAGTGAAAAGTTAAGTGGAACTGCCCTTAACTATACCACGTACAATAAAGAGATATATGCATTTAGTGAGGGACTTGAAAACATGGCAACATTATTTATGGCCCAAGGAATTCGTCATCCACACTGATCATGAGTCCTTGAAGCACTTGAAGGGACAAAACAAGTTGAACAAGAGTCATGCCAAGTGGATAGAGTTCATTGATCAAATATAAACAAGGTAAAGAAAAAGTCGTGGCTAATGCTTTGTCTCGAAGGTATACTTTAATTTCTTCTCTTAATGCAAAACTACTTAGATTTGAGTATATTAAAGACTTGTATGCTACTAATGAGGATTTTGAAAATGTGTTCATTACATTTGAGAAAACTGGTTTTGGAAAGTTTTATAGGCATGATGGATTCTTATTTAGGGAAAATAGATTATGTGTGCCTAGGAGTTCTTTAAGAGAATTACTTGTTAGAGAAGCCCATAGTGGTGGATTAATGAGACATTTTGGAGTAAAGAAAACTTTAGACATATTGCATGATCACTTCTTTTGGCCTAACATGAAAAGATATGTTGAAAAGTTGTGTGAAAGATGTGTCACTTGTAAACAAGCTAAGTCTAGAGTTATGAATCATGGTCTTTATACTCCATTTCCTATTCCTACTATCCCTTGGAATGACATTTTTATGTACTTTGTTTTGGGTTTACCAAGAACAAAGATTCTGTTTTCGTTGTTGTTGACAGGTTCTCTAAGATAGCTCACTTAATTGCTTGTCATAAGATGGATGATGCAAGCAACATTTCTAATTTATTCTTCAAGGAAATTGTTTGTCTACATGGTGTTCCGAGGACTATTGTTTCTGACCATGATGTGAATTTCCTTAGCTACTTTTGGAAAACATTATAGGGAAAGTTAGGAACAAAGCTATTGTTTTCAACTACTTGTCATCCACAAATCGATGGTCAAACTAAAGTAGTCAATCGTACTTTGTCTACTTTGTTGAGGCCCATTATTCAAAAGAATTTGAAGAATTGGGAAGATTGTTTGCCTCATGTGAAGTTTGCTTACAATAGAAGTGTGCATTCTACTACTAGTTATTCTCCTTTTAAAGTTGTCTATGGTTTTAATCCACTCACTCCATTGGATCTTTTACCACTACCTATTGAGGAGAGAGCTAGTTTGGATGGGGAAAAGAAAGTTGATTTTGTTAAGCAATTGTATGGGAAGGTACGTCAAAACATTGAGAAGAAGATTGAGCAATATGCTACTCAAGCTAACAAGCATCGCAAGAAAGTTATCTTTGAACCTGGTGGTTGGGTTTAGGTACATATGCGTAAAGAGGGAATTCCTGCTCAACGTCGCTCCAAGTTGCAACCTCGAAGAGATGGACCATTCCAAGTGATTGAGAAGATCAATGACAATGCTTATAAGTTGGATCTTCCAAGTGAGTATAATTTTGTGCTACATTTAATGTTTCTGATCTTTCTCACTTTGATATTGATATGGGTGATTCTGATTTAAGGACAAATCCTTTCGAGGAGAGGGGGAATAAAGGAGGCGCATCAAGCTCACAAAGCTCAAGTCATGTTCATGATGATCGTGATCCTTTAAGCATCCATGGAGGTCTAATGATAAGAGCTAAAACAAAGATAATGCAACAAGCCAAGAATGATGGAGGCCCATCAAGCTCACAAAGCTCAAGTCATGTTCGTGATGATCGTGATCTTTTGAGCATCCATGGAGGTCCAATGACAAGAGCTAAAACAAAGATAATGCAACAAGCTTTGGCTGGTTTCATTAATATTGCTTGAGAAAAAGCCCAACAAAGGTTTAGCATGGAGGATGATAAAGTCTTTTACAAAATGATCCAAGGCCAAGTTCAACCTTCTTGAAGACACACAAGTATTGGGCCGAAATACAATTAGGCTGGATGCATAAATTGGACCTAGTGTAATTGGGTCAAATGCTATACTTATTTTATTTAGTTATGTTTTATTAGGCTAAACATTATCTTAATTTAATTTAAGCCCAATTCCTTTTTATTTAATAGGTATTGTAGGATTTCTATTTCTTGTTCTACAAGTTAGGAAAGTAGGATTCCTATTACTTGTTTTACAAGTTTGCTATTTCCTGTTCTGCAAGTTAGGAAAATAGGATTCATATTACTTGTGCTGCAAGTTTGCTATTTGCTTATAAATAGCTATGTAACCCTTTAGACAAAACACAATTGATTTTAGTAATAAAAATTGAGAGACTTCTTCTCTTTGGTTCTCCTGAGAACTCTTGAACTTATCAAGGTCATCCTTGTGGTGTTCTTCTACCTTCCAGCAATTCGTACCATAGGTTCTTGCTTTTCTAAGCAACGAGTCTTGGTCCAATACCATAGGTTCTTGTGTTTCTACACAACGAGTCTTAGTTTTTTTTCTCTAATTTTTGTTTTCCTTTGCTGCATTTTTAACTTGTTTTTGTTTTTCTTCGAGTGTTCTTTGTGTTCTTCATTGAACCTTATCTTCTTTCAGTGAGGTTCATATCATTTGGCATCAGAGCTTAGGTTCAATTCGTGGAAGTCTTGTTTTATTACGTTCTTGTGTTTTTTTTTTCTTCTTATCTTGACCAAAGTTGATCTTGAATCCTCTTCCAAGCCAACATAAATATTGTTTGCTCCTCAAACATGTTGTTTTCATTAAAATAACCTACATTTACTTAGCCACCAAGTAAACTTTAACTTGTTCTCTAAGCAACCTCAACCCCAAAGTTTTCTTGCTCATCAAGAAACCTTCAAAAGCTCTACTTTCACATAGAGACTACCTTGTTTCACAAGCCATTGTTCCTTATCGTTTCTTGCCACACAAGCTATTACCAAAACTAGCTTGTTTTCACAAAATTTGCCTTGTTCTCTAAGTAAACATCTTCCTGTCACTTAGACTTTGTTTTTCTTCATTGTTCGTTTACTTTAGTAAAAAAAGAACTAACCAAAAAAAAAAGGAAAAGAAAAGAGAAGAAAAAAAATAAAGAAAAGAAAATCAATTCAAGAGGTGATTCGTTATATCGTGTGTAGCAAGTGCAACATCAAAGGCAATCGTGGAGGTGTACTTTATCAAAATCTTGAGGTAGTCATTCTTTCTTTAGCTTTGAGATTTTTTTTTGCCTAAATCTGAAAATTTTTATTTACCTTTTTACCCCTACTTCCCAAAATTACCTTTTGACCTTACGACCTAAAAAAACCAAACTACCCCACCTTTGGCTGAACCAAACCCTAACCAAACACCCCAAAACACCCATATTTCCTTTAAGGTCGAGATTCATTTGGGTCTTCTTGAGTCTTGGTTAATCTTGTTGAGTCGTCAATATTTTGTTTTCCCTTGATTAAAGTCTTGTACTCATCTTGGTTGATTGTTGATTGATAGTTGGATTCCATAAGTTTATTTTTGACTGAGTCTTAAGTTCAATATAGAACCTATAGAGAAAAGTTGTATGAGGGAAAAAGGCAAGAGTGTGTGAGTAACATTAGTAGAGAAAAGCCATATTAAAATTGTGTGAAACACAAGTGTGAGTGTTACATTCTTTTGTGTATTGAGTGTAAACACGTGAGATCATACTTGTGAGGTCCTTTTCTTTTATTAACATTTCTTGTAGGTTACAATCATGCCTTCTAATAGTGAAAAGCTTGATTTGAGTAAGATGGAGTTGATGCTCCAAGCCATGCAACAACAATTTTCAAAAATAGAGTTGAGGTTTAATAATATTCATGATAAGTTGGAGGAACATGAAGCTGCCCTAGCTAAGGTAAAGCAAGGTCATACTTCTCATGTGAATGGCAATGTTGTGAATAATGACTTTGATGATAAGGTTGATGATGAGTTTAGTGTGAATAGAAGTGTTAAAGGTAACCATGGTAATAGAAGAGGTCATAGAGATAGGTATCATGATAGGATAGATGGAAATTTAGGAAGTATCAAATTGAAGATTCCTTCTTTTCAAGGTAAGAATGTCCTGAGGCTTACTTAGAATGGTAAAAGAAAGTGGAGATGGTCTTTGATTGCCATAACTATTCCGAAGAAAAAAAGGTGAAGCTTGCTGCTGTAGAGTTCAAGGATTATGCAATTATTTGGTGAGACCAACTTATGCTTCGTAGACGTAGGAATAGAAAGCCACCTATAGCTACATGGGATGAAATGAAACGTGTTATGAGAAAAAGATTTGTTCCTAATCATTACTATAGAGAGCTTTATCAAAGGTTACAAGGTCTCACTCAAAGTTCTAAGAGTGTTGAGGATTATCATAAAGAAATGGAAATCATCATGATCAGAGCTAATGTTGAAGAGGATAGTAGAGCTACTATGGCTCGATTCTTACAAGGATTGAATTGTGAGATTGCTAATGTACTGGAGTTACATCACTATGTGGAGTTTGATGATATGTTACATATGGCCATAAATATTGAAAGGCAACTCAGGAGGGAAGGTTCTTCATTTCGTTTTGTGCAAGGTTCTAGTTTGTCTTCTTCTTGGAAACCGAAGACCTTTCAAAGGGATGATAGGACTACATTCAAACCAAAGACTGAATCCTCATTCAAGCTTAAACCTAAGATATCCAAGCCTAAGGGTGAGAATGTCCAAAAGCCCAAACCTGAGGCTATCCAAGCATCCCAAGGTAAGAGTAGAGACATAAGTGTTTTAGATGTTTGGGAAGAGGACACATTGCATCACAATGTCTAAACAAACGTGTCATGATTATGTGTGATGATGGTGACATTGTAAGTGAAGATTCTGATGTTGGTGATGAGATGCCACCATTGAAGGACATTGATGAGGATGATGACTATGTTGAGTTTGCTGCCCATGGTGAAGCACTTTAGCTCGTCGTGCATTAAGTGCTCAAGTTAAGGATGAAGATGAAATGCAACGAGAAAATATTTTTCATACTAGATGCCATGTCAACAATAAGGTATTCTCTTCGATTATTGATGGTGGTAGTTACACTAATGTTGCTAGCACTTATTTAGTTGACAAATCGAGTTTGTCCACTACAAAACATCCCAAACTATTCAAACTTTAATGGCTCAATAATTCTGGAGAAGTAAATGTGACCATGCAAGTAGTGGTGCCATTTTCCACTGGAAGGTACAGTGATAAAGTGTTGTGTGATGCTGTGCCTATGCATGCTGGCCATTTACTTTTAGGAAGACCATGGCAATTTGATAGACGTGTGAGACCCGAATTTATTACACTGCACACCATAATTGTAAATGATTGATAGTGGAAATAAATTATTTAATGGACTTAAATAAATATTGAAGGTGGATTTCCACTTTTCATTTTTAATTATTGGATTTATAATTTATAATATGGTGTATAAGAGATGGAAACATGAGCTAAAACCATGTAGCAAACAAAATGGCTTTTATGCCACCTATATAGCTGCTTAATGATACATGGTTAAATGCCAAATTTTATTTGGCTTTTGGTAACTATAAAATTTGAAAATAATACTAGAAGAAGTTGGTTGTAGGTAATTGGAAGAAGTAGGCCTCGTTACACGGTTAAATGCCAAATTTTATTTGGCTGTTGGTAACTATAAAATTTGAAAATAATACTAGAAGAAGTTAGCTGTAGGTAATTGGAAGAAGTAGACCTCAAACGAGGCAAAATAGACAAGAAAAGTGCATCCATTCACGCCAAGTTTCTGTCATGTGATTTCATGGCTGAACCGATTTAATGCAATGTGAAAGATGTTTAATGGCAAAGAAATCAAAGTCAACATGGGAATTTTGGTATTGGTTGAAGAATAAGACAAGTAAGAAAATAAGCTAACAAAACAAGAAGAAAGAAAAGAATCTCGGCATCATTATTCTTTTGGTTGCAGCTTTTATCCACAAATAAATGAATGAAGAATATTGTTACCATGCCATACATTTTGCTACCATTTTTCTCCAACAATTAATGAGCTAAAGGATAAGAAAAGTGATGAGCAAAGAGATTGGAAGCTATAAGACTTGATAGCCGGATATATAATTGATAAAGCCAAACAAATTGTATTATGTTTTTCTTCAAGATCGACTTTGCTGATCACTTTTGCTTGTCTTAGTTTCATTTATTCCTTGTTTACTTAGTAAGATTTCCTCTCTTGCTATCTAAGCATCTAGTTTTCCTTCATACACTCTTCCCTCACTCATAAAACACCAAAGAACTAAGGGAAAGGAGGATTGACGTAGGAAGAAACAATAAGAGCTGTGGTTGTTCAATCAAACAAAGGTAAATATTTCAACCAATGTTTTATGTAATTAAATCTTGGTTGATAGAATGATGTGTTAAGTTGGTGGCGTGTACATGAATATATATATATATATATATATATATATATATATATATACACATTGCTCAGCATAAATACATGTAGCAATTTTGTATGGCTGAATTTCTATGTTGTTGGTGACATTAATGGTGTGAATAAGTCAAGCAGAAAATTCTGTTGCTATGAGTGTGTGCCATGAAGGATGAGAAGCAAAATTAAACATAAGGAAAATATAGAAATATATGGGATTTGATCTTGATAAATTAAGGTGTGAACAGAGTATTAATGGTGTGAAAACATAAAATAAAGCATGGATAACTGAATAGGTAGAGGCTGGAACCGAAAACAAAGAAAAGAAAGAGTAAAGGAAAAGTCAAATGGAAATGTGAAAGGAGTAATGGCTGCTGGTCGAATGAAGTGAAGAGGAGATATAACTCAATAAAAGTTGGCTGGAAAATGGCGTGGAAATGGTGAAGAAGAAAGAAAGAAGAAAGAAAGAAAAAAAAACTAAAGTTATTAGGAAATGATCTAAGGAACAAATAGTCAACAATAATGGCTAAGTGGCGTGAAACTTAGAGAGAAAGATGAGAATGGTGTGAAACGTAAAATAAGAAAGACAAGGAAAGTTGAAAATTAAATGAAACAAAAAGAGATAAAATGCTAGGGCTGACCGAATGGGAGAGGCTCAAAATGATAGTCAACATGGAAGTAAGGTGACGTGAAAGATGTGAAGAAAGAATGCATGTGGGAAGTGAAATTGTGAGGGAAAGAAAGTGGCTGAGTGTGGCGTGTAAAAATAAAGGAATGAAAAGCTGAAAATGGTGTTAATTAGCCAAGGTAAGAAAGTCAAATATGAAGGCTAAAGATAGGAAAAATGATAGAAACATAACCTTGACTAGGAACCATTTTCACACAAGGAGAATGTGTGCTGCCGATTGTACAAGAAATAAAAGAAATAAAATATTAAATTTACTTCTTAAATGATAGAAGAAAGAAACAATGATCTTTAATTTAATAAAGGCCATTCGACCATAGAGAAAGAAGGAAGAGAAAATGGCATGAAGAATAGCCATTTTAGCTATGAGACTTATTTATATTTGTACTTTGATATAAATCATAGCTTCATATAAAAAGGAAAATTAAGCTAATGAGTTGGTAAAATTATTTTGCAGTCGAGAAGTACGATTTCGGTAGACGCAACCGGAAAGCTCAGTTTTGTAAGACCAGGTAAGGGAGTAGTATGTGAAGTGAAATGCATGTCCTGTAGAGTAAAATGTTATAAAAATATTGGGAAAAGGATTTGGTTTGAGACATGCATTAGTTTGATAAACTGTTTTGAATTTGGGTGAGCCAAAGATAGGTAACCCCTTTGATATAATTCTAGGCGAGCCAACAGTGGGCGATCCCTTGTTTTTTTAAAGAGAAATATTTGGTGGGCGACCCTCCAGTTCAGCTCGGTGTTAGAGTCACAATGGGTGATGTTAGTTCACCACATGGGTGAATGAAAACATGCGAGTTCAATCCATTGCGATGGCAAGTCGTAATAGACGAGCTGATAAGGGGCGAGCCAGTTTAACTTGCGTTTTTCTCACACGAAAAATGGTGAAATTACTAGTTGTTTTTATTGTGTTTTGTAAACAGAAAACATAATACCTTTTTGGAAAACAATCATTTTAAAGAAATGATGAAATATGTGAAATATTCCTTAAAGGTTCTTTATGAGATATAAATTGATTTTTGAGACTTTAGGCCCCGTGTTTCATGCGTTACTATTAAAGTGGCTGATTGACCTGCCAAGTCATCAGAGATCTCGAGGTCAGCTAGCAAGTGTACCCGAGGATCACCTATAGATTATGGCCATAGATCTAGCTATGTCCCAGTGGAGATTATTACTGAGTTCCTTTGGGAACGAATGTGTTCCTTCAGGAACGATGATAGCATGATTTAATTGTAGGGTGATGCCTAGTCTACACTTACTGATTTCTGTTTACTGAAAGGATTTACTGAATCTTGTTTACTATTTACTATATTATACTGTAAATTGTTTAGCCAGTGATTTGAATATTAAATCGTGTTCATTATATCCACTGTTTTCCCTACTGGGTATGCTGTTAGGGAAAATAAACGTTTTGTGGTATATAATTTTTTTTATTTTATAAAGCAGCATACAACTCCTTTACTGAGCACGTTGTCGCTCACCCCTTATTTTTCACTCCACAGATTGTTGATTTTGGACTAAGAGAATTACCTTCAAGAGATTATCGACTGTTAGGATCAGCAGATATTCGATATCGAAGGTATATTATTTTTTTTATATATTCAGTGAATTCGTACAGTACTACTTTAAATAGAAGGGAATGTATATATCTTAAGGAAATAATGTAACAATTCATATTTCCATATTGGTACGATGAATAAGAGTACTAATTATTACTAAAGTGATTAACGGATTGTTAAGCATCACAGATAGCTCAACCGGTAAAAATGTGTGAATAAGAGTAAAATATGTAATTTACTGTAGATTCGGGATGTTACAGATTTAATGGTATCAAAGCAGGGTTGGTCGGATGTCTAGTGGTGCTTAAAACGAAAAATCAAAAGTAAACATTCCCTGTAGTACTGTATAATCTGAATATATAATTGATATACTAATGATAAGTGATAAATGATCCCTGTGGTACAGATATGAGTGGAAGAAGGCTGACACGCTCAGTGAGAGGTAGAGGCCAAGGTAAGGCGGCACAGATTCCTAAACCGCAGACACCAGAACCTGCCCTAAGACCTACATGTCCTTTACAGCCGGAGAGCACTGATGCTCGTGTGAGCCAGGTGGAGAGGTTAGTAGCCGATTTCATGGCTATGTATCAGGCGGATAGAACCGCGGATAGGGAGGAGAGGGAGAGAGCAGTAGCAGCTCCTGCAGCCCCTGTAGTGGTGCCTGCACCACTACAGCTGGCACCAGTTGTACTCGAGCCTCAACCTATTCCACCACCGGCACTTCAGCCATAAGTAGCTCCACCACAGCCATTGATTCAATCACCTAGAGATGTGGAGTAGTATTGTGGTGTCACTTTGGTACAATCGTTTAAGAAGTTGGATCCACATAAGTTTAAAGGTGCTATGGATCCATTGACGGCAGAGCAATGGGCATTGCTATAGAGAAGTTACTAAGGATTATGAGGTGTACAGAGACCGAGAAGGCAGGTCTAACAGTGTTCCAGTTGACAGATGATGCCGAGCACTAGTGGAAGGCTACTCAGATAGTAATGTTCTCCCAGCATCAGGATATTACTTGGGAGATTTTTGTAGATGCCTTTAGACGAAGGTATATCCCTGACACTGCCCAGCAGAAACTACAGCAAGAGTTTATGGATTTAACTCAGGGAAATATGGCAGTGGACGAGTATGAGGCTAAGTTTACCATCTTGAGCCGATTTGATTCACAGACCAGTGTTAATGAGAGACATAAGATCGATAGATTTAAATTTGGTTTGAGACCCTCCATCAGATCGAAGGTAGCCCCATTCGATATTGTGACATATGATGAGGTAGTAAGACGGGCTCAGCTATGTGAGAGGGATTTTGAGCAGTACCATATAGAGGCTGGTGGTAAGAGCAAAAGTAAAGGTAAAGATAAGGGTAAGAGATTTTTGGAGAATAGATATAGTAGGGAGTAGTATAAGAGGACTAGATCTTCGGGCATACAGATTTTAGAGGTACGATTCAATAGATCATTAGTTTCTACCCCTGCTAGTGGCCCCACCGCTACTCAGAGGAGTGTTGTGACTTTATGTAGACATTGTGGAAGGTCACACGGTTCACGCCCTTGCCCTTTGATGTCTAAGGTATGTTTTAGATGTGGACAGATGGGGCACTTTATCAGGAATTGTTCAATGCTTAGGGAGTTAGCTGCTTCTACTATTCTTCCTGCATTACCTCAGATAGCGGCACCGGCAGCTATGAGTGAGCCGGAGAAGGAGACACCCTAACAGCCTAGGCGGGTGACAGCCGCAAAGAAGGGTAAGAAGGCTGTGACTCAGGGTCGGGTGTACGCGATGGATCAGGAGACTGCCGACGCCTCTATCGATGTGATTAAAGGTAAAGTTTATCTCCTTGATATTCCCGTAATTGCCTTATTTGGTCCGGGTTCTACTCATTCGTTCTTATCGCCTACATGTGCTAACAGGAACCCAGTAGAGCCGGAGTTGTTAGGGTATACCTTGCAAGTGAATACCCTTTTTAAAGATTTCTAGAGGACAGATATTGTATATAGGAATTGTAAATTGACTATAGGAGAGAAGGTTATGACAGCTAACCTAATTTTATTGAATATATATGATTTTGACATCATTTTGGGTATGGATTGGTTAGCTACGAACCATGTTAGTTTGGATTGTAATACTAAGTTTATTACATTCTCTCATCTCGAAAAGTACATTGTAAAGTTATTGTAAATTAATAAAAAGTATGTAAATATATGTTTGTGAAATAACATATGTACTAAAATTGTGGTTATGTATGAATGTTTGTGAAGGAGATATTGCTAGTGTGGAGGATGTAGAAAGGAAACATCCAGAGATTTAAGAGATTCCTGTGGTCAAGGACTTTTCGGATGTATTTCTAGAAGATTTACTAGGGTTACCACTGGATCAAGAGACGGAGTTTATGATTGAGTTGGTACTCGGTACGGAGCCGATTTCTAGACCCCCATATCGAATGGCACTGATTGAGTTAAAGGAGCTTAAGAAGCAGCTCCAAGAAATATTAGATAAGGGATTTATACGTCCTAGTGTGTCACCGTGGGGAGCTCGAGTATTATTTGTTAAGAAGAAGGATGGTAGTCTCCGGTTGTGTATAGATTATCTGATGTTGAATCGGGCTACCATTAAGAATAAGTATCCCTTGCCCAGGATTGACGATTTATTTGACCAGCTCAGGGGTGCACAGGTATTTTCCAAGATAGATCTCCGATCAGGCTATCACAAGCTGAAGATTAAGGAGTCGGATGTGCACAAGACAGCATTTCGGACTCGCTATGGTAACTATGAGTTCTTGGTGATGCCTTTTGGGTTGACAAATGGCCTTGTAGCTTTTATAGTTTGATGAATGATGTGTTTCATCCATTTCTGGATAAGTTTATCATAGTATTTATAGATGACATTCTAATTTATTCTAAGACTCCAGAGGAGCATGAGCAGCATTTGTATATGGTATTACAGACCCTCAGAGACCGGAGGTTGTATGCCAAATTCAGTAAGTGTGATTTCTGGCTTGACCATATAATCTTTTTGGGACACATAGTGTCGAAGGACGGGGTGTCAGTTGATCCGTCCAAGATAGAGGCCATTGTACAGTGGGAAAGGCCTAACACCGTTACTGAGATACGTAGTTTTTTGGGTTTTATCGGATATTATCGCAAATTTGTAGAGAGATTTTCTAGACTTGCTGCTCCACTGACATGACTCACACGTAAGGATGTGAAGTTTGAGTGGAATGATGCGTGTGAGTGCAGTTTTCTTGAGCTTAAGAGGAGATTGACTACTGCCCCCATATTAGCCCTTCCCAGCAGATCAAGTGGATTTATGGTGTATACAGATGCGTCCGCTCAAGGTTTAAAGTGTGTGCTTATGCAGCATGGTTGGGTTACAGCCTATGGTTCTCGACAGTTGAAGGATCATGAGAGGAATTACCCGACACATGATTTGGAGCTAGCTGCAGTAGTGTTTGCACTGAAGATATGGCGGCATTACTTGTACGAGGAGAAATTTAAGATATATGTCGTAACGTGTCAGGCCCTAAAACCTAACTCGCTAGATTTTAAAATTCAAGGAGTCGCCACCAACCATTCAAACCAAAGGTGTGATTGGTCACCTATTCTTGTCTAGAGATAAAGCTTGGTCTACGTTCAAAGAATCTAAGGTTCGGCAGTACGGTTACGTGTGGGGAAGGATTAACACCCCCACAACGCCCATCCTAAAATGGTACCAACTATTTTAGGTCATTCTAAATTTATCTTAATTTGAGTTAATTTCGATATGCTTAATATATTGGAAATTTACCTAAAATCCTTCCATCAATCTGGTTCAGATAATAAGTAAATCCCCTCACCTCAGGAGTATTCAAGTAGTACCAATTGACTTGCTCGAAGAGGCTCCGTCGTTGGATCATTTAAATACATTATGACAACCCTAATATTGACTCTATACCCAATAAATCATGCTAAATTTAATTTGAATTTAATTTCGATATGCTTAAAATATTGAAAATTTACTTAAAATCCTTCCATCAATCTGGTTCAGACAATAAGTAAATCTCCTCACTCAGGAGTATTCAAGTAGTACCGATTGACTTGCTTGAAGAGGCTCCGTCGTCGGAATATATTATGAGAATCTTAATTTTGGTTCTATATCCAATTTTCTATTTTATTTTAAATGTGTCTATTATTTTTTGAATTCATATTACTTCAATATCCTATTTCTTAAAGATTCTTATGTCTCTATAATTTTATTTTAAAAGTTTTATTTTACATCCCATACAAACCAGTCATTTAGTTCTAATCATTCATGCAAACTAAGTCAGATTATCGGGCAAGCAAATCGTATTACATATATCATGCAAAAACATAATTTAATATATTACTAATATTATATACCAATCAAATTAATTAACATACAAATATATATATATATATATATATATATATATATATATTCCTTTTAAATTATTAAATTAGATGTTAGTATTATCATGCACTTACCAAAGTATTATATTTATCAAATCGTTATCACATCATTCATATGCTAAACCATTAACTATTAGTATAATTATTATATAAACAATTAATGCCCCATTATATACATATGCTAACCCAGCAATCATAAACTACTCATTAAACATTAATTGAGCATTTTTTACTAACCTGCAGGGGTTGAAATCAAGCTTACTCCTTTATATTTCTTAGCTGCAACTCACGTTCTTTTCTTGCCTTAATTTCATGTGCTTATGAAGATGACACGAGCAGCAATCGATGATGATGAGGCAAGGCGCGGACGGTGCGACGCGGGGCAGGAGCAGCAAGTAGTCTGGTGCGCAGCGATGGTTTGCAAAGCAGTGAACTAGTAGCTGATGTACGGTGATGAGGGTACGGTTCTTTCTCTTGTTTCTGTTTGCAAGTGATTGAATGTTTGGTATGGGCTAGCTCTTGTTCAGAATTAGTGAGCAGTTGCGGCTGTAGTGGAGACGACGGGTGGTGCAATGGTGGTCGGGTTGAATGCTTGATAGTGTATTTTTTGTCTGTCCCCTAAACACTGAGCTTTAATCCTTTTTATAGCCACAAATTAGTTAGAGTCCTAATACAACTATACTTATTCTAATAATTACCTCCTATTTTTAATATTTTATCTATTTAATTCTTATGTTAATCCTAATCTATCTCTATCAAATTTAATATTAATCCAAATAATTATCCTAAAAATCTAATTATCCTAATTATCTAATCCTAAAATTAATTTTATTTTTATTTTTTTTATCTTTTCTCTCTCTTTTTTTTTATTCCTAAATCCTATTTTAATTTTAATTTCCTAATTAATGTTAATTCTAAATCTAAAAATTCTAATTTAATTCTAGCCTAATTCCCAATTGTTAAATTAAAATACAAATCTCACCCAACCCAATTAATTATTTATACAAATTAAGACCCCGGACAAAATAGGGTGTCTACAGCTGCCCCTTTTTGTGCATTTACTGTGAAACAGTAATTGCACAAAGACATAGACACCTATTTTGTCTGACTTCTCTTTTTTTTAATTTTTTTTATTTTTTCAAAAAACTCCCTCTAAACAGAAAGGTAGTCAAACTTTAAAATCTTGTCTAAAAACTTTGATTTTTTTTTGAAAATTTTAGGAAACTCCTCTAAAACTTTTCTTGTCAAAATTTGGAATCTTAGGAAACTCCTCTAAAATTCCTTTTCTTATCCAATTTTGAAATTTTGGGAAACCCCTCCAAAATTTTTTTTGTCTAATTTTGAAATTTTAGGAAACCCCTCTAAAATTTCTTTACTTGTCAAATTTTGAATTTTAGGAAACCCCTCTAAAATTCTTTTCCTTGTCAAATTTTAAAATTTTGAGAAACCCCTCCAAAACATTTTTTTTTGTCAAATTTTGAATTTTAGGAAACCCCTCTAAAACTCGTTTTCTTGTCAAAATATGAAATCTTGGGAAACCCCTCCAAGACTTCTTTCCTTGTCTAATTTTGAAATTTTAGGAAACCCCTCTAAAATTTCTTTACTTGTCAAATTTTGAATTTTAGGAAACCCCTCTAAAATTCCTTTCCTTGTCAAATTTTAAAATTTTGGGAAACCCCTCCAAAACTTTTTTTCTTGTCAAATTTTGAATTTTAGGAAACTCCTCTAAAACTCCTTTTCTTGTCAAAATATGAAATCTTGGGAAACCCCTCCAAAAATTCTTTTTTGTCCAATTTCAGAGATTTTATGCAATTTATCCTACTCAAGCAATTGCAATTTATCCTCTCCATGTAATGACATTCATGCAATTTATCCTATTCATGTAATATCATTCATGCAATCTATTCTATTCATGTAATGTCATTCATGCAATTTATCCTATCTATGTAATTTATTCTATATATGTAATGTCATTCATCCATTTTATTCATGCAATGTTTTCTTTAAAAATCATTTCATCCTTAATTGTAGCAACAACAAGGTTCTTCTTCATCAATCTATCTCATGCATTCTTCTCTTTTCAATTGTCATCCTATCTTTATTTTTCCTTTTCTTTTCTCATTTTCCTTCTGCCAATTTTCTTTCCCAACGAAGCTCTTGACTTCGTGCCCTATATACCTTATCTTATCCCTTGTTTCTTCTTTTTATTATCCTCTCTATCTGGTCATTCATTTGTTTATTAAAATTTTTACTGAGACCTCATCATTCATTCTTTCTTATTCATTGGTTTTTCTTGATTTCCAATTTCCATTCATCCATAAGTTTCCTTTTATTTCATTTTCCTAAATAATATAGGAGTCTTTCACATATTTTGCCAAGCAAACATTCATTACCATTCTAATTTCAAGATCAATGCAACACAATTTCTCAATCCCTCAAGGTAAGGATATAGCAAAGAAATGATAGGTGAAATGAAAAGAGTGGTATCATTCAACATTTGAAAAGATTTAACAAGAAATTGTCAGGCTTAAAAGGAAAGTAGGCTTGAATGAAAGGTGAGAATTTTTAGGATTATGTAATAGTATCCAAATAATAACAATTCAAACAATTCTGATCAATGAATACAAAATTCCCTTCAAAGGTCCACCTTATCTGATCATGTTGAGTTCATTAAAATATCCTCTTGCCCCTATATCATTGACATCCAGTTTTTTTGGTATCTAAGCTGCCTTTTCAGGTTTTCAACTTTGACGCACTCTATTGGTCCAAACCGCCCTTTTTGAGTTTTCGATTTGAATCCTCCTTTCATTTTTTTTCTCTTTTTTTTCCATTTTTCTTTTCTTCTCTTTTTTTTCTTCTTTTTCATTTTCTTTTCTCTTTTTTTTTAATTTATTTCTTTTCATTTTCAACTTCATTGTCCTTGATGAAACTTCTCTTATTTGTTCTCCATTCTTATTCATACCCCAACATCAGATATTTCTTCACCCAATTTAATGCTCACATGGATCCAAGAGAGTCTTTGGAATCCCACTTCTTCCATCTAGACGAAATCTTTTTGCTTATCTTGATCTGCTTGTCCTAATTCCATCCAAAGGATCATCATCTCATAGTGTAAGTATGCCTTTATTCAACACATGATTCTTCAATAGGAGTACTCATATTTGATCAAAATGGACTTTTAAGGCACGTAATGTAGGCTCAGGTGAGGGTTCATGAAAAAAAAGATAAGATAGGCCTAAAATAAGTGTTTCAGGGTTCATCAAACTTGATCAAAATGGACTTTTAAGGCACGTAATGTAGGCTCAGGTGAGGGTTCATGAAAAAAAAGATAAGATAGGCCCAAAATAAGTGTTTCAGGGTTCATCAAACGAAGAATCATTTTTCATGAATCATTTAAGCATTTTGACTTTTGCCCCATTCTAATTTGCTTTCTCTCTCCTTTTTTATTCAAATGTGACCAGGGTTTTTACTTTCTTAATTCAAACCCTTTTTCCTTCTTCATTCTCTTTTTCTTTTTCGTTCCCTTTTTTTTCACAAAAGGTTTTTTTTTGCCCCACTGATCTTTCATCTTTTATTCTCTTTGCCCCCCAGTGTGGAGGGTGATTCTCGGTGGGTTATATCAAAAAGAATATAATAGGCTCAAAAGGGGTAATCAATGGATAGTTTTACTCACACTTGAAAGATAGTGAAAGAAGGCCATTTCTCATCTCAATACAAGTACTCTCATTAAAGGTCATCTATTGAACAAAAACCAACTCATTAGAATTTCATGTAGAGATTCACCTTTACTCATAACTTTCTATAGTTGAAGATTTTGGACAAATATCTTCTATTCTCTTCTTGCTTGAACAATCTCGACAAATTAAAAATCCATTCAACCAACCAAAGCAGCTCTTTCAATATTAAATTTTATACTTATTGCCATTATCAGTATCATGTTTATTATTTGGATACTTTCAAGCTTGGTAACAATGTAAATCATGTAGGTATTGGTGTTTTACTTAAAAGAATAAGGTAGGAATGAGGAATTGAGAAATATGCATCATACTAATCTTTTATTGAAAATGAAAAAAAATGAAAGTTGGCCCAATACATAAAAGAATTCTCAGTGCCTTGTGGGCTTAGGCATTCCTATATTACCTAAGAAATTGAAACGTCCTAAGATGAATGAAATTAGAAACAAAGAAACAACCATTATCTTCAAATTAAGTGAATCAATCAATATCATCCACTTTCTTCCATAGCATTAATCGCTACCCTTTGTGTGATCTGGCAGAGGATTATCATTCACATTTGGGTCATTCTTTGCCCCAAAACTCAAAATTCCAGCATTGACAAGTGCTTGGACTTTCCTCTTCAAGCTCATACAATTCTCAATAGAGTGACCAACATTGTCATTATGATAAGCACACTTTGCGTTAGGATCATACCACTTTGGGTAGGGAGGCTTCAAGGGCTCTACATAAACAGGGGCAATAAGGTGACCCCTTACCAATTGTGGGAACAACTCTGTGTATGTCATTGGTATAGGGTCTATGGTGACATTTCGGCTAGCTCGAGTATTCTTTTGGTCATTAGGTGAAAAAAGTGGGGTCTTGTGAATGGAAAATGGGTTGGTAAGCATTCTGATGATAAGTTTGTGGGTGGGGTTGAGAATAAGTGTAATTCACTGAAGGTGAATAAGAGGTATAGGAGCGACGTGAGTTATTGGAGACAGCTTGTGCATCTTCTTCCTTCTTCTTTGAAAACCCATTCCTCTTGCTATCATTCATAGATGCTTCAATCTTACCACTCTTAAAGACATTTTCAATAGCTTCGCCTGTCAGCACCATGTCTGCAAAATTCTTGGTCACACTGCTAAGCATACGCTCATAGTAAGGAGCCTTGAGAGTATTCAAAAAGAACATGGTGATTTCCTTATCAGTCAAGGGAGGTTGAACTAGTGATGCCACGTCTCTCCATCGTTGGGCATATTCTTTGAAGCTTTCATCTTTTTTCTTTTCCATACCTTGGAGAGATAAGCGGTCAGGAGCTACATCGGACACATGTTTGTATTGAGCTATAAAAGCTCTCGCCAACTCAGACCAAGAAGAAACTTTGCTCCTTTCCAATTGGTTATACCATTTAGTGGCTGACCCAGTCAAACTGTCTTGAAAAATATGAATTAATAGCTTGTCATCCCATGCATATGCCGCCATCTTCCTACAGTACATGGTGAGATGATCTTTTGGGCACGATGTTCCGTTGAACTTTTCAAATTCAGGCACCTTTAATTTTGGTGGAAGCACGACACCCGATACCAAACACAACCTTTCAGCATCAATGGGTCCAAAATAGTCAAATCCTTCCATGGCACTTAGTCTTTCCTCTATCAAGTTCAGCTGAGCTTTAGTACCACTATATTCTTCTTTATGCTTCAACTTTTCTAACTCTGTGGGATCATCTAAATTTGGCACCTCCACTGGGTTTTGAACTTGTATATGTAGAGACGTTGGAGCTTTGACAGTACTTCCTTCGGGAACAAAAACGGGGTTGTCTTGCATGCTTTGTTGAGTCTCTTGGACAGACTCATCTTGATTACCCATCTTCTCCTTTCCTTTAATCATGGCTTTTAGCAACTGAGTAATTACGCTCAATTGCCCCTTCACTCTACATTATCCCTTTCCAACTTTTCTATCCTGCTATTTTGATCCTCTTCCATTATGCGTGCTTGATATCTTGTATGGTATTTGTGGAGGGTGGACCATCTAGTGGATGCAATTTTGATACCTTGAGTGCCACAATTAAGTTGAAATTATTTCATGTGGTGATATGTTTATGCACAAAAATGAATGCACATGGAATGCCTTTAGGTCTAGTAATCTTTCCTAACAATTAAAAGTGTGTTCATTCTCATGATAAGACAGGTGCAAACTTACATGAATGATATGTTATGTGATGCAAAATCAAACACAACTATGCATGACTTAATGATACAGACAAATTCTTTTTTTTTTGTTTTTTACTTTTTTATTTTGAAGAATGGAAGAAAGAAAAACTATATTTTTTTGATTTCTTTTTGTAAAAACAATGTACAAAAGAGGAAGTAAAACTTATTCCTTCATGTGTCCTATCTTAGGTTTTAGTCTACACTCCAATCTAATATGGTTCCACCCTAAGGCTAAGCCTTATGTTTCATTACATGCTGGGTTTGGATAATTCAAGGTCTAAAGGTTCCCAAATTGTTCCTCACTATCATCCACACAGGACTAGTAAGGCACCCAATCCTCACCCATTATAGGTTACAAGTGGAAAGGTTCAATTTGAGTGGAAGTTTTTCGCCAGCCCATGCGGAGGTTACCATCTCACGAAGGCGTAGGTACTTTTCTCCCTCCTAACAAGGATAGAGCCCGGGTTGAGGGCTTATGCATGTATGCATGTGAAGTGTGTGCGTATGAAATGATTATTAAGCATTATGAAATCAACATTATTTCTAAGCAAATTTCTAATGACCTAAAATATATGTCGGCTTGACTCTCTAATGTCCCCAGTGGAGTCGCCAAACTGTCATAACGTGTCAGGCCCTAAAACCTAACTCGTTAGACTTTAAAATTCAAGGAGTCGCCACCAACCATTCAAACCTAAGGTGTGATTGGTCACATTTTCTTGTCTAGAGATAAGGCTTGGTCTACGTTCAAAGAATCTAAGGTTCGGGAGTACGGTTATGTGTGGGGAAGGATTAACACCCCCACAACGCCCATCCTAAAATGGTACCAACTATTTTAGGTCATTCTAAATTTATCTTAATTTGAGTTAATTTTGATATGCTTAATATATTGGAAATTTACTTAAAATCCTTCCATCAATCTGGTTTAGATAATAAGTAAATCCCCTCACCTCAAGAGTATTCAAGTAGTACCAATTGACTTGCTCGAAGAGGCTCCGTCGTTGGATCATTTAAATACATTATGACAACCCTAATATTGACTCTATACCCAATAAATCATGCTAAATTTAATTTAAATTTAACTTTGATATGCTTAAAATATTGAAAATTTACTTAAAATCCTTCCATCAATCTGGTTCAGACAATAAACAAATCTCCTCACCTCAGGAGTATTCAAGTAGTACCGATTGACTTGCTTGAAGAGGCTCCGTCGTCGAAATATATTATGAGAATCTTAATTTTGGTTCTATACCCAATTTTCTATTTTATTTTAAATGTGTCTATTATTTTTTGAATTCATATTACTTCAATATCCTATTTCTTAAAGATTCTTATGTCTCTATAATTTTATTTTAAAAGTTTTATTTTACATCCCATACAAAACCAGCCATTTAGTTCTAATCATTCATGCAAACTAAGTCAGATTATCGGGCAAGCAAATCGTATTACATATATCATGCAAAAACATAATTTAATATATTACTAATATTATATACCAATCAAATTAATTAACATACAAATATATATATTCCTTTTAAATTATTAAATTAGATGTTAGTATTATCATGCACTTACCAAAGTATTATATTTATCAAATCGTTATCACATCATTCATATGCTAAACCATTAAATATTAGTATAATTATTATATAAACAATTAATGCCCCATTATATACATATGCTAACCCAACAATCATAAACTACTCATTAAACATTAATTGAGCATTTTTTACTAACCTGCAGGGGTTGAAATCAAGCTTACTCCTTTATATTTCTTAGCTGCAACTCACGTTCTTTTCTTGCCTTAATTTCATGTGCTTATGAAGATGACACGAGCAGCAATCGATGATGATGAGGCAAGGCGCGGACGGTTCGATGCGGGGCAGGAGCAGCAAGTAGTCTGGTGCGCAGCGATGGTTTGCAAAGCAGTGAACTAGTAGCTGATGTACGGTGATGAGGGTGCGGTTCTTTCTCTTGTTTCTGTCTACAAGTGATTGAATGTTTGGTATGGGCTAGCTCTTGTTCAGAATCAGTGAGCAGTTGCGGTTGTAGTGGAGACGACGGGTGGTGCAATGGTGGCCGGGTTGAATGCTTGATAGTGTATTTTTTGTCTGTCCCCTAAACCCTGAGCTTTAATCCTTTTTATAGCCACAAATTAGTTAGAGTCCTAATACAACTATACTTATTCTAATAATTATCTCCTATTTTTAATATTTTATCTATTTAATTCTTATGTTAATCCTAATCTATCTCTATCAAATTTAATATTAATCCAAATAATTATCCTAAAAATCTAATTATCCTAATTATCTAATCCTAAAATTAATTTTATTTTTATTTCTTTTTATCTTTTCTCTCTCTCTTTTTTTATTCCTAAATCCTATTTTAATTTTAATTTCCTAATTAATGTTAATTCTAAATCTAAAAATTCTAATTTAATTCTAGCCTAATTCCCAATTGTTAAATTAAAATACAAATCTCACCCAACCCAATTAATTATTTATACAAATGAAGACCCCGGACAAAATAGGGTGTTTACAATATATACAGACCATAAGAGTCTGAAGTATATATTCTTGCAGCGAGAGTTGAACCTGAGGTAACGACGGTGGATGGAATTGCTAAAGGACTATGATTGTAAGATTTTGTATCACCCGGGTAAGGCGAACGTAGTGGCGGATGCACTGAGTCGTAAACATGTTGGCATGGTTTCTTACATTATGATCAGGGAGCCTGATTTGATAGCACAGTTCTCTAGTCTCAGCTTGACAGTTAATTCCTTTGACCAGTATAGATTTACGGCTAGTTTCGTATAGAGCCGGATTTGATGGATCGGATTAGGGAAGCTCAGAGGAGTGATAATTATTGCATCGGGGTTGCCAGTCATATTCGGATGGGAGTTGTGTCAGATTTCGAGATTGGCATCGATGGGTTACTGACGTTCCGAGGTAGGATATGTGTTCCCAGTGATCAGCAGATTAAAGACTTGATTTTATCCGAGGCCCATACCTCTAGATATACATTACATTCGGGTAGTACTAAGATGTACCAGAATCTCTAGAGAGTATATTGGTGGCCTAAGATGAAGAAGGACATCGCTGATTTTGTTGCTAGATGTCTGACATGCCAGCAGATTAAGATTGAGCATCAGAAGCCTACAAGTATGCTTCGACCGTTATCGATTCCTACGTGGAAATGGGAGCCTGTGACTATGGATTTTGTTATGGGCTTACCACGGACCCGGAAGGGTTATGATGCTATTTGGGTGATCGTAGATAGATTGACTAAGTCTGCTCATTTCTTGGCCATGAGATCTACATATTCAGTTAGTGCCTTAGCCGAATTGTATGTCAGGGAAATAGTGAGATTACATGGTGTTCCAGTGAGTATTAAATCCGATAGGGATTCCCACTTCACATCTCATTTTTGGGAAAGATTTCAGGAGGCTATGGGATCCCAGCTGAATTTTAGCACCGCTTTTCATCCATAGATTGATGGACAGTCGGAGCGCATGATACAGACGCTCGAGGATATGTTGAGAGCGTGTGCACTGGATTTTAGAGGCTCATGGGATGATCACTTAACCCTAGCAGAATTTGCTTATAATAATAGCTTTCATACGAGTATCGGTATGGCACCTTATGAGGCCTTGTATGGCAGACGATGCAGATCCCCGATAGCATGGGAAGAAGTGGGAGACCGTAAACTATTAGCTCCCAATTTGGTCGAGCAGGCTTCCCGTGATGTACAGATAATTTGTGAGAGGCTCAGAACGGCTCATAGTCGGCAGAAGAGTAATGCAGATACTAGACGCCGACCACTAGAGTTTGTAGTGGGTGATTATGTATTCTTAAAAGTGTCACCGTCCAAAGGTATAATGAGATTCGGGAAGAGAGGAAAGTTGAGTCCCCGATACATTGGGCCTTATGAGATCTTAGATCACGTGAGAGATGTGGCATATCGATTAGCACTACCACCAGAGCTGTCCGTAGTGTATAACGTATTCCATGTCTCAATGTTGAGAAAATACTATTCAAATCCTTCTCACGTAATTCGACATGAGCCATTAGAGATCAGAGTGGACATGAGTTACGTTGAGAAACCTGTACGGATCTGGGATAGGAAGTATAAGGTATTGCGATCTAAGATGATTCCTTTGGTTAAAGTGCTCTGGCAGTATCATAACGAGTAGGAGGCTACTTGGGAGCTAGAGAGCCTTATGCGTGAAAGATATCTAGAGCTCTTTCAGTGATAAGTCTCGGTGAAATTTGGAGGACCAAATTTCTTAAGGTGGGGAGAAATGTGAGACCCGAATTTATTACACTGTACACCATAATTGTCAATCATTGATAGTGAAAATAAATTATTTAATGGACTTAAATAAATATTGAAGGTGGATTTCCACTTTCCATTTTTAATTATTGGATTTATAATTTATAATATGGTGTATAAGAGATGGAAACATGAACTAAAACCATGTAGCAAACAAAGTGGCTTTTACGCCACCTATATAGCTGCTTGATGATACACGGTTTGTTAGCTTTAAATTGACAAGTATTTTGAAAATGACAAAACTCAAGCAAGCTTAGAAATGATGTTTATACAAGTAAATTTGCTTTGAATGAACTAAATGATTAAAACTATTTTAACAAAGTCTTGGATTGAGATTTCAACTGAAAAAGTCAGTAAATACTCTTAGAAAAGTGTTAGAAGATTTTGAACTAACTTAGAATCACAAACAACCATAAACTATCTCAAATTGCAGTTAAAGACGTGCAGGAAGGCATTCTGGATAAAAGGGATCGATCCCTTTGGTAAACGGATCGATCCCATTTTGGCAGTAAGGTGGACAAGCACCCAGGAACAAGTTGAAATGCATTCTGGATAAAAAGGATCGATCCCTTTGGTAAAGGGATCTATCCCTTTGCACGGGTCTTGACACCAACGGCTAGTTTTTGAGGTTTTCAACGGGAAGAAATGCATTAAATGCTTCACCAACTGTTCCATTCGTTTGGTGGGTTATAAATAGAGGCATTTATGAAGTTTGAAGTAAGAACAAGCATTCCAAAGTATTCAAGCTTCAAGAGAGAAATTGAAATCTGAAAATCTTTGTTGTAACTCCATTTTGTGAGATTGTTTTATGTGTTCATCACCCATTCACTGAAAAATCTGATATTCAAAGGGGTGAGCTATCCTTGTAAGGTCTGATATTGTTGAGTGTGGGAATACTATAAGAGTAGAGGATTAGAAGGAGATTTCTAAAGTCTCAAGAGAAATTGTAAGAGGTCTTGCCACACCTTCAAGTGGTTTGTAAGCATTCTCAAGGAAGAGGTGAATCAAAACCTTGACAAGGAGTTCAAGGAGAGAGGACGTAGGCAAGAGATTGGCCGAACCTCTATAAAACTTGTGTTTGCTTCTCTTTCCCTTACTCTTATTTACTGCATTTATTTCATTGTTGCTTATTTCACTTTGATTGTGCATTAAGAGTTAGGAAAATTAGAAATAGCTAGAAAAACCGATTCACCCCCCCTCTCGGTAGAGCCAACACGGTTAAATGCCAAATTTTATTTGGCTTTTGGTAACTATAAAATTTGGAAATAATACTAGAAGAAGTTGGCTGTAGGTAATTGGAAGAAGTAGACCTCAAACGAGGCAAAATAGACGAGAAAAGTGCAGCCAATCATGCCAAGTTTCTGTCATGTGATTTCATGGCTGAACCGATTTAATGCAATGTGAAAGATGTTTAATGGCAAAGAAATCAAAGTCAACATCGGAATTTTGGTATTGGTTGAAGAATAAGACAAGTAAGAAAATAAGCCAACAAAACAAGAAGAAAGAAAAGAATCTCGGCATTATTATTCTTTTGGCTGCAGCTTTTATCCACAAATAAATGAATGAAGAATATTGTTACTATGCCATACCTTTTGCTACCATTTTTCTTCAACAATTAATGAGCTAAAGGACAAGGAAAGTGATGAGCAAAGAGATTGGAAGCTATAAGACTTGATAGCCGGATATATAGTTGATTAAGCCAAACAAATTGTAATATGTTTTTCTTCAAGATCGACTTTCCTGATCACATTTGTTTGTCTTAGTTTCATTTATTCCTCGTTTACTTAGTAAGATTTCCTCTCTTGCTATCTAAGCATCTAGTTTTCCTTCATACACTCTTCATTCACTCATAAAACACCAAAGAATTAAGGGAAAGAAGGATTGACGTAGGAAGAAACAACAAGAGTTGGGGTTGTTCGATCAAACAAAGGTAAATACTTCAACCAATGTTTTATGTAATTAAATCTTGGTTGATAGAATGATATGTTAAGTTGGTGGTGTGTACATGAATATATTTATATATATATATATATATATATATATATAGACATTGCTCGGCATAAATACATGTAGCAATTTTGTATGGTTGAATATGTTGTTGGTGACATTAATGGTGTGAATAAATCAAGCAGAAAATCCTGCTGCTATGAGTGTGTGCCGTGAAGGATGAGAAGCAAAATTAAACATAAGGAAAATATAGAAATATATGGGATTTGATCTTGATAAATTAAGGTGTGAACATAGTATTAATGGTGTGAAAACATATAATAAAGCATGGATAACTAAATAGGTAGAGGCTGGAACCGAAAACAAAGAAAAGAAAGAGTAAAGGAAAAGTCGAAAGGAAATATGAAAGGAGTAATGGCTGCTGGCCGAATGAAGAGAAGAGGAGATAAAAGTCAATAAAGTTGACTGGAAAATGGCGTGGAAATGGTGAAGAAGAAAGAAAGAAGAAAGAAAGTAAAAAGACTAAAGTTATTAGGAAATGATCTAAGGAACAAATAGTCAACAATAGTGTCTAAGTGTCGTGAAACTTAGAAAGAAAGATGAGAATGGTGTGAAACGTAAAAAAAGAAAGACAGGGAAAGTTGAAAATCAAATGAAAACAAAAAGAGATAAAATGCTAGGGCTAACCGAATGGGAGAGGCTCAAAATAATAATCAACATGGAAGTAAGGTGATGTGAAAGATGTGAAGAAAGAATGCATGTGGGAAGTGAAATTGTGAGGGAAAGAAAGTGGCTGAGTGTGGCGTGTAAAAATAAAGGAATGAAAAGCTGAAAATGGTGTTAATTAACCAAGGTAAGAAAGTCAAATATGAAGGCTAAAGATAGGAAAAATGATAGAAACATAACCTTGACTAGAAACCATTTTCACACAAGGGGAATGTATGCTGCCGATTGTACAAGAAATAAAAGAAATAAAATATTAAATTTTATTTCTTAAATGATAGAAGAAAGAAACAATGATCTTTAATTTAATAAAGGCCATTCGGCTATAGAGAAAGAAGGAATAGAAAATGGCATGAAGAATAGTCATTTTAGCTATGAGACTTATTTATATTTGTATTTTGATATAAATCATAGCTTAATATAAAAAAGAAAATTAAGCTAATGAGTTGGTAAAATTATTTTGCAGCCGAGAAGTATGATTTCGGTAGACGCAACCGAGAAGCTCGGTTTTGTAAGACCAAGTAAGGGAGTAGTTTGTGAAGTGAAATGCATGTCCTATGGAGTAAAATGTTATAAAAATATTGAGAAAAGGATTTGGTTTGAGACCTGCATTAGTTTGATAAACTGTTTTGAATTTGGGTGAGCCAAAGATAGGCGACCCCTTTGATATAATTCTGGGCAAGCCAACAGTGGGCGATCCCTTGTTTTTTTAAAGAGAAATATTTTGTGAGCGACCCCTCAGTTCAGCTCGATGTGAGAGCCACAGTGGGTGATGTTAGTGTTAGTTCGCCACATGGGCGAATGAAAACATGCGAGTTTAATCCACTGCGATAGGCGAGCCGTAATGGGCGAGCTTATAAGGGGCGAGCCAGTTTAACTTGCGTTTTTCTCACACGAAAAATGATGAAATTACTGGCTATTTTTACTGTGTTTTGTAAACAGAAAACATAATACCTTTTTGGAAAATAATCATTTTAAAGAAATGATGAAATATGTGAAATATTCCTTAAAGGTTCTTTATGAGATATAAATTGATTTTTGAGACTTTAGGCCCCGAGTTTCATGCGTTACTATTAACGTGGCTGATTGACTCGCCAAGTCATCAGAGGTTTCGAGGTCACCTGGCAAGTCTACCCGAGGACCACCTATAGATTATGGCCATAGATCTAGCTGTGTCCTAGTAGGGACGATTACTGAGTTCCTTTGGGAATGAATGTGTTCCTTCGAGAACGACGATAGCATGATTTAATTGTAGGATGATGCCTAGTCTCCACTTACTGATTGCTGTTTACTGAAAGGATTTACTGAATACTGTTTACTATTTTCTATATTATACTGTAAACTGTTTAGCCAGTGATTTGAATATTAAAGAGTGTTCATTATATCCACTGTTTTTCCTACTGGGTATGTTGTTAAGGAAAATAAACGTTTTGTGGTATATAATTTTTTTATTTTATAAAGCAACATACAACTCCTTTAGTGAGCACGCTGTCGCTCACCCTTATTTTTCACTCTACAAATTGTTGATTTTGGACTAAGAGAATTACCTTCCAGATATTATCAACTGCTAGAGTCAGCAAATATTCGATATCGAAGGTATATTATTTTCTTTTATATATTCAGCGAATTCGTATAGTACTACTTTAAATAGTAGGGAATGTATATATCTTAAGGAAATAATATAACAATTCATATTTCCATATTGGTAAGAGTACTAATTATTACTAAAGTGATTAACGGATTGTTAAGCATAGCAGACAGCCCAACCGGTAAAAATGTGTGAATAAGAGTAAAATATGTAATTTACTGTAGATTCGGGATGTTACAAGACGTGTCATACATCATGGATTCATAAACCGTTATTCATTTACCATGGTAAGAAATTCACACTTACACCCTTGAGTCCTAAGGAGATTTATGAGGACTAATTGAGGTTGAAAGAGCAAAATGAATCACAACAAAGGTCAAAGAATCTAGATAAGGGCAAAGATATTGCGAAGAAAGTAAGAAAGAACGTAAGCTTCTATGCAAAGGAAAGTGATTTCAAGGCTGCTTTTCTAGCTAAGTGCCTAATCCTTTTGTTTTTATATAAAGAATCTTGTTTTAATTCTAATGATCTTATAAATACTTTGCCTACTAATATTGTGTTTCTTTTTTGGGAATTTGAAGATATATTCCCTAAGGAGATTCCAAATAGCTTGCCAACCATTAGGGGAATTGAGCATCAAATAAAACTTGTTCTTGGAGCTGCCATTCCCAACCAACCTGCCTATAGAAGTAATCCTGAGGAAACAAAGGAGCTCTAAAGGCAATTTGAAGAGCTCATGAGGAAAGGCTATGTTAGAGAAAGTACGAGTCCATGTGCTGTTCCTGTGTTGCTTGTTCCTAAGAAGGATGGGACATAGAGGATGTGTGTTGATTGTCATGCCATCAACAAAATCATTGTAAAGTATCGCTCTCCCATTCCTAGATTAGATGATATGCTTGATGAGTTACATGGTTCTTGCATCTTTTCCAAAATTGATTTGAAAATTGGTATCATCACATTCGCATGAGAGAAGGTGATGAGTGGAAAACTACATTTAAGACTAAGCATGGTTTCTATGAATGGTTAGTTATGCCTTTTGGATTAACTAATGCACCTAGCACTTTCATGAGATTAATGAACCATGTCTTTCATGCTTTCATTGAAAAATTTGTAGTTGTCTATTTTGATGATATCTTGATCTATAGTAGAAGTTTGCATGAACATATTGAACACTTAAAGAATGTGCTTAATGTCTTGAGAAAGGAAAAGATGTATGCTAACAGTAAGAAATGTTCTTTTTGCACTGATAAAGTTATATTTCTTGGATATGTTATTTCTTCTAAGGGTATAACAGTAGAAGATGAAAAGGTTAAGGCAATTAAAGATTGGCCTATACCTAAGAATATCTTTGAGGTGTGTAGTTTTTATGGATTAGCTAGTTTCTACTATAGGTTTGTTAGAGACTTTAGCACTATAGTTGCACCTTTAATTGAAGTTGTTAAAAAGAATGTTGGATTTAAATGGGGCCTTAAGCAATATCATGCTTTTAACTTGCTTAAAGAGAAGCTTTGTTCTGCACCTTTATTATCCTTACTTGACTTTACTAAAACTTTTGAGATTGAGTGTGATGCTTCAAATATAGGTATTGGAGCTCCTTTATTGCAGGAGAAGCACCCCTTGCTTTCTTCAGTGAGAAGTTAAGTGGAGCTGCCCTTAACTATCCCACATACGATAAAGAGATGTATGCATTTGTAAAGGCCTTGGAAACATGGCAACATTATTTATGGCCCAAGGAATTTGTCATCCACACTGATCATGAGTCCTTGAAGCACTTGAAGGGACAAAGTGAGTTGAACAAGCATCAGGCCAAGTGGATGGAGTTCATTGAAACATTCCCATATGTAAGCAAATATAAACAAGGTAAAGAAAATGTCATGGCTGATGTATTGTCTCAAAGGTATACTCTAATTACTACTCTTAATGCAAAACTACTTGGATTTGAGTATATTAAAGACTTGTGTGCTACTGATGAGGATTTTAAAAATGTGTTCATTGCGTGCGAGAAAATTGGTTTTGGAAAGTTTTATAGGCATGATGGATTCTTATTTAGGGGAAATAGATTATGTGTGCCTAGGAGTTCTTTAAGAGAATTACTTGTTAGAGAAGCCCATAGTGGTGGATTAATGGTACATTTTGGAGTAAAGAAAACTTTAGATATATTGCATGATCACTACTTTTGGCCTAACATGAAAAGAGATGTTGAAAAATTGTGTGAAAGATGTGTCACTTGTAAACAAGCTAAGTATAGAGTTATGAATCATGGTCTTTATACTCCATTGCCTATTCCTCCTACTTCTTGGACTGACATTTATGTGGACTTTTGTTTTGGGTTTACCAAGAACCAAGAGAGGTAGAGATTCTATTATCGTTATTGTTGACAAGTTCTCTAAGATGGCTCACTTCATTGCTTGTCATAAGACGGATGACGCAAGGAACATTGTTGATTTATTCTTCAAGGAAATTGTTTGTCTACATGGTGTTCCGAGGACCATTGTTTCTGACCTTGATGTGAAGTTCCTTAGCTACTTTTGGAAAACATTATGGGGAAAGTTAGGAACAAAGCTATTGTTTTCAACTACTTGTCATCCACAAACCGATGGTCAAACTGAAGTAGCCAATCATACTTTCTCTACTTTATTGAGGTCGATTATTCAAAAGAATTTGAAGAATTGGGAAGATTGTTGGCCTCATGTGAAGTTTGCTTACAATAGAAGTGTGCCAAATCTTTTCGAGGAGAAGGGGAATGATGAAGGCCCATCAAGCTTACAAAGCTCAAGTTATGTTCGTGATGATCGTGATCCTTTGAGCATCCATGGAGATCTAATGATAAGAGCTAAAACAAAGATAATGCAACAAGTCTTGGCTGCTTTTATTAATATTGCTAGAGAGAAAGTCCAACAAAGCTTAGCAGGGAGGATGACAAAGCCTTCTACAACATTATCCAAGCCTAAGTTCAACCTTTTTAATGACACAAAAGTATTGAGCCGAAATGCAATTTGGCTGGATGCATAAATTGGATCTAGTGCAATTGGGCCAAATGCTATACTTATTTAATTTAGTTATGTCCTATTAGGTTGAATATTGTCTTAATTTAATTTAAGCCTAATTCCTTTTTATTTAATAGGTATTATAGGATTTCTATTTCTTGTTCTGCAAGTTAGGAAAGTAGGATTCTTATTATGAACCTCACCGAAAGAAGATGAGGTTCAATGAAGAACATGAAGAACACTCGAAGAAAAATAAAAACAAGTTAAAAACGCAGCAAAGGAAAACAAAAATTAGAAACAAAAAAAACCAAGACCAGTTGTGTAGAAACACAAGAACCTATAGTATTAGACTAAGACCCGTTGCTTAGAAAAGTAAGAACCTATGGTATAAATTGTTGAAAGGTAGAAGAACGCCACAAGAAAGACCTTGATATGTTCAAGGGTTCTCAAGAGAACCAAAGAGAAGAATTCTCTCAATTTTTATTACTAAAATCAATTGTGTTTTGCCCAAAGTGTTACATAGCTATTTATAGGCAAATAGCAAACTTGCAGCACAAGTAATAGGAATCCTACTTTCCTAACTTGCAGAACAAGAAATAGAAATTCTTCAATACCTATTAAATAAAAAGGAATTGGGCTTAAATTAAATTAAGACAATATTCAGTCCAATAAGACATAACTAAATAAAATAAGTATAACATTTGGCCCAATTGCATTAGGTCCAATTTATGCATCTAGTCTAATTATATTTCGACCCAATACTTGTGTGCCTTTAAGAAGGTTGAACTTGGGCTTGGATCATATTGTAGAAGACTTTATCGTCCTCCATGCTCAAGCTTTGTTGGGCTTTCTCTCTAGCAATATTAATGAAACTAGCTAAGGCTTGTTGCATTATCTTTGTTTTAGCTCTTGTAATTGGACCTCTATGGATGCTCAAAGTATCACAATCATCACGACCATGACTTGAGCTTTGTGAGCTTGATGGCCTCCATCAAGGGTGGATGAATTACTTGAATTTGAATGTTCGTTTAGTGAACCACTTGGGATATATAGTGCAAATACATGGTAAAAGATAATATTTACCGAGAATGAAAAGGTTTATGGTTTTGATAGTCTGAGAATGGCTAGCTTTCTGGGTTTTTTTGGCCCTCTGGATGTGAGGAAGCCCGCGATCATTTTTATTCTCTATCCACCTGATAAAAGATTTTGATAATTCTCTTTTCCGGCGAGATATTATTTGGCTTTTTTTCCTCTTGACAGGTTCCATTTCAGCACGATTACTTTCTAGTCTTGAATTAGCAGCAAGCCATTCATAGCCCTCAGTGAACTAGGTCTCAGTCTCGTGCAATCCTGAATGCCAATTCCTGCGTTTATCTTCATGCAACACACTAAATTTTAGCCTACAATGCATGTGACAAAACCATTAAGTGTTTGTATCAATCTACTTGTCTTGATGCATCAAGGAAGATTACAATTGCATGGCAAATATGCAGTATTACGAGGCTTAACATAATGCCTAACTTCTTTACATTAACTTTCCTGGATAAATAACTGAACAAGAACAATTCATGTACCATATTAAGAATGGTTTCTGAGCCGTGGTTCTTGGTTATATCTTTCTCAATTTGTTCTTTGAGATAGGGTGCTTGAGGCAGATGGGTTAAGACCATATTCACTGGTCGTTTCAGTGTATCCACTGATGCTATAGCTCTTACTCGTCAATGCCATATTATTATTCATCGTCTCGCAACTTTGAGCATTTTGAATCGAAATTTTTGAAGAAGGGTTAGTTGAGCAGCTCCAACACCTCGTTCCTTCATCAAGATAAGAGAGAGAAATATCTCCTTCTAGCGCACGAACTACCTGCATTGTTTTTGGGACCAATTGAGAGAGCTAGTACAAATTTTACTTCAAGATAAACAAATAAACACCATTTCTGTTAGGAAAATATTAGTATATATGACTTTGAGACGTGTAAGATTACACTATCTTGAGTGTAATATTATTTCACATAAAAACAAGTTACTCCAAGATACAATAAAGCCTCAGAGTTTCTTTGTGAAAAATCAAAAAGTAGAGTATTTATTCTGGAAATTATATCTCTTTATATAGGAGGTGAATAGTCACAAATGAATGGTTGTAATTGTCTGTTAATTAACAACCATTCATTTTCAAACATAATTCTAGACATAACTGAAAATATGTCTGTTGCAAAATTGAATTTTAAACATTTTTTGTAAAATGCCATCCTTTGACCTTTTAAAATCACTTTAAAGGCCCTTTGACACAAGCTAAGCTGATTTCTCCTTATAAACATCTCTTTACTCAATTACAAGCAACGTGAGAACTTGTTAAGAAATCCTAAAATCTCCTAAATTGCATGTAAGTTGACAAAAAAAAAAAAGGGAACTGGGAGATACCTGGATCATTCGAGGTCTGAGCCATGCTGACTGGCGTACACAAGCAAAAGCACAAGCGGCCATGCTTGCCATCTCGCTTTTGTTGTAAGCGCCGCGTAACCCTGGATCAGCAAGAGCATCGAAATCGTAATGTTCCAGTGCCCGAGCAAGCAGGGGCCTAGACTGTTGAGCCAACACAAACTTTTCTTAATTATTAAACATCCAAAAAAATATGACAATTCCATTTTTTAACTACTCGTCATAACATAAGCTCTGAAACCACTATTGAGCCTTTGACATTTCAAAATTGGAATTGAAGTAACAATTTGAGTCCAAGCTTCAAAAGCAGAAGTTTGGTGTAATAGTGGCAAGGAACCACAAGCACTTTGCAGAGAAGATAATCCAGAACCCTTTTTTTTTTTGGTGCAAATCCAGAACCATGTTAGTAAAGCTACTTGGTTTTCTATCGGTTGGGAGATGATATCAATTGATACAAACAACGCATGAGGATTTACCCAGTCAACGAGGCTCTCATTTATGGAGGATTCTTTCTCGATGATTGGTGGACGTCCAGTTATAAGCTCTAAAAGCATGACGCCATAGGAATATACATCTGATTTATCCGTTAATTTACCGGTCAATGCATACTCTGGAGCAAGGTATCTGCAAGCAGTATGCTGTTAGAGCAAATGTATTTAAAAAAAAAAAGAAAGTGCATACTATTACATAGTTGCAGAAGCAAGTTCAAAGTTATTATAGTTTTAAATTTCAAGGGAGGCGGTGAGAAAGGAAATAATCTAACCCAAAAGTTCCCACCACTCTGGTGGAGATATGTGTGATAGAGGAACTCGCATCAAAGAAAATTTTGGCAAGTCCAAAGTCAGAAACCTGAATGCAAAATCAGTGGCTGTAATCAGATCTATCCTGAAATTACTTCATAGTTCATACTAAGTTAGGACAAGCTACATCATAAAACAAGAAAACTCAGACACTTTTACAGCTACCTTTGCCTCAAATCGAGGATCAAGAAGAATATTAGCTGCCTTGATATCGCGATGAATGATTGTTGGACTACCTGTAGGAAAGAACCACTTCAATAGGAACTGGACTCTGAAAACATGACTTAATTTAGCTATTTCTAGAAGTAGATATAGCTGTTATTCATTAGATTCCTTCATTTGTTGCTTCTTAATTCAGGAAAAGAGCTACAAGTAGAAAAAAAAATCACAGAGAGAATGTTAAGAATCGAACTCACAGTCCTCATGGAGATATGCTACTCCTTTTGCAGACCCTACAGCAATTTTGAATCGGCTTTCCCAAGCTAAAGTTGCCAGACCATTTCCTACAACACATTACATTCAATGATTAGTGCCACATCCAAAGCTGAATCCGTACCAAAACCATGGTAGTGCATAGGAATATGCATCATGCACCAGAGACAAAATTCCAGCTATCCACCAGGAAACCTTCAGCATATTGAGAAATCACTCTTTCAACACATTGAATTGCTGAAGTTTCTGATCATATAAATGAGGAGAAGGAAATCAGACTAACCATGCAAGTGAAATTCCAAGGTGTTGTTTGGAACAAACTCATAAACAAGCAACCTGTCAGCCCCACTAATGCAGTGCCCAACCAAGGAAACAAGATGTTTATGATGCACTCGGCTAATTGTGTCAACCTCAGTTTGGAATTCACGGTCCCCCTGATGGCTCCCGGCCTTCAACTGTTTAACTGCAACTTCTTGCCCATTCGGCAGGACTCCTTTGTGGACGTAACCAAAACCGCCTTGTCCAAGAAGGTTGGCTTCACAAAAGCCATTGGTGGCCACGACTAATTCATCATAATTAAAAATGCGACTTGAGGAATTAAAAGTGGTATGGGCAGTAGCAGTTACTGAATCATTAGAACCAGAGCCTTTAGCATTGGTGAACTGCGGTGGAGGCAGGGCTTTTGGTAGCACTTTGATGACATGAGCTCCTGGTGGGGCAACTTTCTCTTGTTCATGTTGGATTGGAGCAGCAACAAAATCATCTAACAACACGACCGACATTGAAATTCTGTCAGAAAACTAGAGTGAGTAGTTATGACTGGAACTATATTAACCAATTAACCTCACCTTTTGTCACCAAATATTGATCTTTTTTATTACCCTCCAAAGCCTTCTGTTTTCTCCTCCTTCCTTTTCCACAAATGCACACGAGTACAAACACAACAAACAGTAGAATACCAACACCAATGCACGCAGCTATAAGCCCAATTGGCGAATGTAACCCCTGCTTTGTGGCCGGCAAACCTCCTTTTCTAACTGCAAGTGGTAATGCCGGTGGTGGTGCAGGCAGTGGAAATGCCTGAGACGATCCTGGAGTGTTAGGAGCCCCAATAGCATGAGAAGCTGCAGGTGGTGGTGCAGGCAGTGGAAATGCCTGAGACGATCCTGGAGGGTTAGGAGCCCCACTAGCATGAGAAGCTCCTGGTGGTGGTGGAGGCACCGAAGTAAAAGAAGGCGGATCAATAGGTGGCTTTGGTGGAGCTAGAGAGGGAGCATTTGCTGCAGGAGGTGGAAGAACAACAGATGCTGGAGTGGGAGATGGCAGTGGCGAAGTTGATGGCAAAGAAGTAGATGGTTGAGGAGGTGCAAAAGGAGTTGGGGGGAGCCGTGGGGAAGGAATAACCAATGCTAGAGGTGGGGAATGCGGTGGAGAATATACTGGACTAATGGTAATAGTGACAGGTGGTGGTGGTCGTGGGGAAGTAAAGACCGGTGGCGTTGGAGGCTGTGGAGGAGTAAGCGGACTTACAGCAATGGCTGGAGGTGGGGGAGGCGTCACGGAGAGACCGGAAGGCGGTTTTGCCGGGGTTGATATTGGGGCCAAAGGCAGCTTCAGTGAGGGTGGAGGAGAAACAACGGGAGATGCAGAATTTGTTGGCGGAGAAGGTGGCGACAAGACTGGTGCTTCTAGCGGTGGCTGTAGCACCGGAAGTGGTTGTGGAGGAGGCGGTGAAGTGGGGGACGAGGAATCTTTGGGACGTGGGGACAATGTAGGTGTTAACAACATTGTTGAATCTTATCCCGGAAGAATTAGTTCTTTTACTTGTTCTTCTGTGTAGTTCACATGCAAATCACTCGATTGATCACTATATTTTTTCTCCACTGGGTGGACTTCACAGCTGGATTATTTTGTCCTGGAAACTCACGAGAACTCTTTTTGCCATAATCATGTACCAGTTTCGCTTATTCTAGTAATACTTTTACTGACAGAAACATTAAAATTAACAACCACTACTCCGCATAGAATTAGCTCCTTGGCGGGTCTAACTATGTCAAGCTAAGCTTAGGCTAAGGTAATCTGATAACGAATTTTATTTTAAAATACTGTAACCGGTACAACTGCTTCCGCTAGTATTACAGTATTACTAAATTCACTGACGGAAAATAAACATGTTCAAAAACTGAGCTATCCCTTTAAATCTAAAAATTTGTCAATTTTTTGAACGAATTTGGATAAAAATATTGAACTAATTAAACAAATTTGGATTTGAAATCAAAGCGCCCTAAAAAAAAGACCATTGTTTCTACTATTGTTACAGGAATATTAGATTCATTAACGAAAAAACAGACCTGTTCAAGAGTCGAGATATCCCTTTAAATTTAAAAATTTGTCTATTTTTTAAACGGATTTGGATAAAAATATTAAGGATTGATATCCTATACATTGTCAGTGAAATTTTTTAACTCTACATGTGGGATTAGGATCATGACATATGTCCTATAAAAATATTAAGTGTTGCTACCAAATACAAAAATGATTATTGCTGACGTGATAATCTCAATTTTCGCTCTAGTCTGTCTCCAAAAATTTTGCAAAAAAGAAAACCATTAGAGGGCACAGGAGCTTTCCCTTGCGTACGCACTCTAATGCTTAAGTCAGATTTTCTAGGGTTTTAATAAGCAAATAGAGTTTAAAGAGTAAAGATAATACCTATAACCTATTTATAGGAGTTGTTTTGCGCATAATTGCCTTTAAAACCCACAGCTTAAATGGTTACTTAATGGATCTTCCATAGTCTTCTTGAATCTTCTTTCTAATAAGGCTAAGTCATCTTTAGGCCCAATGAACTTTAGTTTGACTCATAACAAGGCCTAATGATCCTTAATATAACTCTCATTAACTGTTTCGCAGAATACCCTGTGGAAGAGTATATATGGTTTTTTTTTTAATTAAGATCATTATAGGTCCATAGACTTTTTAGATTCTTTCGCTACCCCTTTTTTAGAATTATTGCAAGAGACTTTATATTTTTCACCTGTGGGCTTAACTAATGGGCTTCTTCATAATTTGTAATAGGAACGATGTCGCACTATTATTTCTTTTGTTAAATGCCCTTTCAATGCCCATGGATTCTTTGAGTCAGTTTCCTATTTTATCTAAGAGGCATCTGAAAAAGGATTTCAAAATAGATATTTTAGGGAGCTTCTAAGCAAACTTCACAAATATGAATCTGCTTAGTTCTTCATTGAAATCCTAGAAGGTTTAGGTATTCCAACCTAATGGGTATTTGTGGGAGGAGATCCTTTGAGGATTGGATTTTCTCTATCTTAAAGAGTGTACAGTCAGCAAATTGATTGGTTATGTTATGGAAGAGAGAGTGGTTTATTTACTTTCTTCACACAGGAGAACATCTTATCTACTGGTTAAGGCATGGTAGATGCTCTCACGAGTCCATAAATCCTCTTTTAGAGCATGAAGGTCCATTAATATATCCAAGCTCCTCATGAAAGATAAGAGGAAGCTATTCATGGAGTTGTCAATGAGAGACATACCTGTACTCCCCATATCACTCCTTTTAACAGACATGGCTGTTTTGGAAGTGATGAGTGTAAGTTTCAAATCCTTTATTTCACGTTCATGTGAATGTCTTGTGAGTTTCCTAACTTGTTTTACTTGTTTGCAAGCCACGCAACAAACAATTGCTATTAATGCTCGGCACTTAGTGTTTAAGGTGGAAGCCATAAGTGAACTTGAGCAACTGGAGCTGCTTCATCTTAAAGATGATTTTGAGATAAAAAAGGCTAAGATTGCCTCTTCAAAGCACTACTGGTATACGTTTTTCTCCACTTCAATTGAGCTGAATGCTCTTCAAGTGGAGTATGCCACTCTTCTCTTTGAACTTAAGTTCCTAGCTGATGGAAACCAATAGCTATGGGGAGAAATTACAAGATTGCATAGCCACCAAAGCCTTCTCTTAGCCAAAAGGAATAAGACCAAATCCAGGTTAAGGCTATGAGGATGCATCGTCTTTCCAAGAAGTGCCACAAAAGGAGGCTTATATTCTTAACCAGTTTCATCAAATCTGGTTTGTACCTAGCACGCTCCTAATTGGTCAAAGCTTGATCCAGATGCTGAGGGTTAAGAAGCTTTTTCTAAGGATGGGCACTTATAAAGATCTATCCGATCTCATCGGCCCGTAGGAGCCTTTTCGTTGACCCAAAGTGGACAAGGTTCTCGTAAGCTTGGACGAAGATGATTTAGATAATCAAGAGGTTAACTTTTCTAAGGATCAAGCTCTTAACATTATAGTGCCTTAGGACACACACGCCTAGGTGCCTATTAGTATCGATACTCCTCTTGCTACAGAGGTCAATCTAGGAGACAGTTATTGTAATACAACTCTAGAGTTGAATGAATGAAAAGTTCTACTTTCTTACTTTATTTTCATGCTTTAATTTGTATGTATGTACATGGTAAATGCCCCCAGTTTATTGTGAAAGAGTTCAGTCTTTTATAAAGAACTCCTACACATTTACCTTGCACTTATTTAAACTCATCTTATATAACAATCAGACTTACCTCCTGTATTTTTCGCTTCAAGTCCTCACATTTCACGTGAATGGCTTACGTCGTGTATTTTTCGCTTCAAACTTATGCGCTTTCATGTCTTTCATGTGCATGACTTATATTATATATTTTTCGCTTCAAGCTTTTAAATTTCTCATGTCCAGCTTACTCGTGCATTTTTTGCTTTAAGCTCTTTACTGTATTTGTGGCTTACATTGCACATTTTTTCGCTTTAAGCCCTTGGGTTGCCCATCTCATGTATTTTTCACTTCAAGTCCTTGTATTGCCCATCTTGCGCATTTTTCGCTTAGGGACTTTTATTTTATTCATGGCTTACCTCGTGCATTTTTTGTTTCAAGCCTATGTGTTGCTCATCTTGAGCATTTTTCACTTAGGGACTTTTTGTTGCTCATCTCGTGCATTTTTCGCTTAGGAACTTTTTGTTGTCCGTCTTATGTATTTTATGCTTATGGAATTTTTTGTTGCCTGTCTAGCGCTTTTTTTGCTTAGGGACTCTTTGTTGCCCGTCTCATGCATTTTTCGCTTAAGGACTTTTTTGTTGCCCGTCTCGTATTTTTTGTTTAGGGACTTTTTGTTGCCCGTCTCGACATTTTTCGCTTAGAGACTTTTTGTTGCCTGTCTCACGCATTTTACGCTTAAGGAACAAAAAACTAGAAACTGTAACACCGAATGGTACAAAGTTCCTAAAAATTTTGCACCTAGGTTTCACTTTTCCATTTTGAGAAACCTTCTAGTAAAATAATGAAAATCATGGAAACTTAGCCTGTGAAAGAAAAGAGTTTTCATTTCTTTTACTTCTTTTATTTTTTATTTTGTTTAAAGTTATGGTATCTTATATAGATTCTTTCACAATGGATTTTTAGAAAAAAAGTAAGGCCTTTAACCTTTTTTTGTTTATAGAGTTTGGCCCATTTTTATGTGCCTAACAAACTAATTTGTTGAGATTTGAACAACTTTTCTAATATAATTTAGTCTATCAATGGAATATGTTGACAGGATTCTAAAGCTACTATATTTCTGAAGCCTTCTCTGATGGTTTCAAAAACCTCTAACAAACTTCTAATGATCATAATTAGGAGTGTACCACAGTTTTATAGTTCAAAAAGTTTTAGCCATCCTACTTCAGATATTTGGCTGGCTCCATAAGTTCAAAGAAATTTTAGTAAAGATCTCTTCTTTCAAGTTGTTTAGCTATTTTTTTTATGTATCATTTCTTCTTGAAAATTAGTTTCTCTAAACCTATATCATTTATTATTATTATTATTATTATTATTATTATTATTATTATTATTATTATTATTATTATTATTATTTGGAATTTGAAGAGAGGAAATGTAGCAAAAAAATGATATATTTGAATAAAGAAGTAATCTCTATACAGTTATATTAATTTGCTCATCCTGATGATGATTTCATTCTAGTTTCACTAATTGTAAGATTAATTTTTTTTTAAAAAGGAAAAATCAGGTTCATTCAATTTGATCTCTTTTTTTTTAATTTAACTCACATTAAAAAAAAAGGACATCAAAAGTTCAAGTAGGGATGCAAAATTCTAGATGACTCAAAATCGGATATTGAAGAAGCGGCATAGCTAGCATAGACTTTGTCCACATAACCAAGGCAACTCTAGAAAGTTAATTTAAACAAGGAAAAGCTTTCAGCTTCTCAAATTCTCAACAATCTTGGAGAGTGCTAAGTAAGTTCCAAAGGCTAATGAAACTACCCCCACTGCAATGACTATAATACAAAGTGTAGCCTGAATATGGGTTACTTTAAAAATAAACTTTTCTAAAAGCAAAATAATTAGTAAAAGAGTTATTGCATGTCACGGGTTGGATGAAGGTTTTTTTTTTCCCAAAAATTTTCTTCAAATTCTAATGGGATTTTTTAATTCCCAACTAACTAAAAGTAGTCACCATTTTACCATCCACATTAGCATTGTACACTTTAAATGCGCAATATATCCAGGCAACTTACAGACTTATCTGCATTCCAATTCAATCGAAATTAAAGTGAGTTAGATAAATCAAAAGATATGCACATTATAGATAGAATATAAGAAAATGCAATTTACCAAATCAGGGTTAAGGGATTCCAAAGATCGATGTTATCGTTAACAGGGCCACTAGCAATGAGCCCGAGTGAAAACGCATCGGAATCGGATCCATTCTTGCCTTGAGCGAGATGGTTAAATCATTCTGAGTTGGGGCACTCACCTACTGCAGGAAGCATGCAATTGTCGTTCTAGAAAGGCTTAATAGCCAAATACGTCCTCAACATTTACCACAAAATGGAATTAAATTTTCAACGTTTAATTGCATCAAAATCGGTCTTAAACGTTTCAAAATAATTGAATTAAGGACATTTTCGTTAAATCATTTAATTTTCGTCACCCCTGCACACACATGAACAGTAATAAAACTTAACGGTGTTAGAGGAAATTAACGAAAATGTCCTTAATTCAATTATTTTGAAATGTTTAGGACTGATTTTGATGCAATTAAACGTTGAGGACTTAATTCCATTTTGTGACAAACGTTGAGGACATATTTGGCTATTAAGCCTTCTAGAAATCAAGCTTGAAGATCTCGAGATTCGCTAATGGACTGAGAGACAAATCCACTGCCCTAGCCATTGTCCTCGTTGCCATGTGCAGTGAGTCCAGCAATAGTGCCATTGATGCTGATTTATTCACCTAGAATGATAGTGAGCAAATGACTTATTGTTCACATAGACGGTGCCAATTGTTGTTACCTAGATGCAACAATGACCTAGATGCAACAATGATTATTGCTAATGTGATATCTTAATTTTCATGTTAGTTTGTCTCCAACAACTCTACAAACAAAATCATCAAAGGGCGTAGGGGTGCACTTCGATGTTTAAGTCAAATAGGATTTTTCTAGGGTTTTAAAAGGCAAATAGAGCTTAGAGAGTAAAGATAATACCTATGACCTATTGATAGGAGTTATTTTGTGCATAATTACCTTTAAGACCCACAGCTTAAATGGTCACTTAATGAATTTTTCATAGTCTCCCTGGATCTTGCATAGTCTTCCTGAATATTCTTTCTAATAAGGCTAAATCTATCTTTAGGCCTAATGATCTTCAGTTTGACTCATAACAAGGCTCATTGATCTTTAGTATAACTCTCATCATTAAGAAAATAAAAAAGGAATAATTATTACATACACCGTTGGTGGAGTAACTCCATCAGCAGTGCATAATATAATTATCCATAAAAAATATATAAAATAAAACATGTATTATGATCCTAACTCCACTTGTGGAATCAAAAAACTCTACTAACGATATATGAGATAATTATCCAATATTAAACATATTAAATGAGTTTGGATTTGAAAATCAAAGCACACAAAAAAATAGACCAACTTTTGATTTACTATTTCAAATTTAAACCTAACGTTACCTGACCCGCTAATTATAATCTTTTACTTTTTTTCATAGTGATGCATTTATTATTACTTTTGATTTTATAAATTTAAATTGAGTTTGTATTCTTTTGAACTTTAATTTAAATTTTTTATTTTTTGTAGTATTTTTATAAGAATTTATTCAAGCTTAATGTGATATACTTATTAGCTATTATATGTCTTAATGTTTTTATCTTTTATTATAATTTTTTCTAAAACAAATTAATAATATTTGGATGGATTTGGATGATTTTGGGTTCATTTATTGTATGTAAAAACGGATTTGAACAAAAGATTAAGCTTGAAAATTAGGTCCGACCAAGCTGAAATTCATATTCAATTCCTTAATACTTTACTTAAGCCGGACACAAACCCAATTCAACCTGGCTGATAAACAGGTTTAAGAAGAAATCTAATACTACTACTTTTCTAACTAGATTGCAAACCCGTGCGGTGAACAGATTAATTTGATATAAATTTGTATATATACATAAATTTTTTTTCTAGTTACAATTACTCTTTAAATCTTTTAAAAATTATGCTTAATTATTTGTTTTAAATGTATTAGATAATTAGTTTTATTTTTAAAATGGATTAGATACCATATAATATTTTAATTATTTTAAATTAGATAATAATTTAACTATTTTATTCGAAGTGATTAGATTTTGGTAAATTATTAAAATTTATTAGAATTTATTAAAATAGATACCTTTTAAGTGATTAGATTTTAGATAGTTGAATAAAATTTTAAAATTTGATAATTAAGGGATATAGTCTCATTTTTAGCTTTTAAGATGTTAATGCTATTTGGATTCTTTCTTTCAAAATTTTCAATAATTTTAGAATTTACAATGTATGGATAAAAAGAACAATTATAATCGTGCATGTTATAGATAAAAAATTGAACAAAATGATAAAAAAAAACTGATATTTATCTAATGCTTACGTATGATTAAAATAAAATAAATAAATAATAAGCAACAGATAAGCATTGATCTTTTTTATGTGTCCATATATATATATATATATATATATATATATATATATATATAGAGAGAGAGAGAGAGAGAGAGAGAGAGAGAGAGAGAGAGAGAGAGAGAGAGAGAGAGAGAGAGGATCCACTTACACCTGTGTAAAAACAAATTTGTTTTACATAGTTTTATATCTTCATATAAGATTAATATTTTTGCAAACCAATCGTTGGGTTTAACAACCTACTCATATTTATTATGTATGTAAATTTTTGAATCAATATGCTATTTCTATCATTTTAATTGAGAATAGTATTTTTTTCAATATATATCAATGGTTGAAATTTTATTTTATAAAATAAATAGTTAGACGTATTCGATTAATTTGAAAATTGGCATGCATGATCTATGTGAATAGAACATAAAATTCAACGGTCGGATTAAAAAATTATGAATCATATAAAAAGATATGAACGTGTGTAAAACTAAATTTGTTTTACACATGTGTAACTGGTTCGCTCATCATATATATATAATTTTAAACAAGTGGATTATTTAGATAATTTTTCTAATTTTGAAATGGCCGGTATGTTTAATTATCAATGGATAAAATAAAAGATAATATAAATAAAAAAAGTTTAACTTTTAATTTTTCAACAACTCTGCTCTTACCCATAACAAAATGACAAAAGGCTTCATATATTTGTTCTGAAAATTGTAATTAGCCAACTCTTCTCACTCCAAAAGTTTCATTGATAGTCCATTGCAAAAATAACAATTTATAAGCTTTCAGAACAACCAATGGTAACAAAGGAATCAAAAAGTACAACCTGTTAGTGGATCAGAGAATTTACAGTTAAGAATATAAACAAATATACTGCACTAATATAAGCCAAAGGAAGAAAGGTGAAATGAATCTTTACACAACTACATGAACACTTTGCAGATTTTGACTACATGTGAATATAAGATTCATTTCGAAGCTTCCAACTGGTTCTAACATGTGAATATACCATCACAAACAAATATATGATAACCTCACAGAAAATCCACTTTGAAGCCATGAAGCTTGAACATAACATAAACACAGAAGAACTAGAGCTTGAAAAAGAATATACAAAAAACCCATCTCAAAAATGATAATACATGGCATCCATAGAGACATAACTTAAAGAAAAAAACCCAGAGAGAAGGAAAGAGAAAAAGAAATTAGACGTTTGAGGAGATTAAGAAAATATGATCAATTAAAAAAAACAAACATGAGAATTAACAAAAGAAATTAAGAAGATTAAGAGAATATGATTAACTAAAAAAATAAATGAGGGAATTGATAAGACGGAAAAAAAATGAAGTTTCACATTTAAGGAGGTTAAGAGAATATGATCAGTTAGGGGAAATATGAAGTTGTTAATGTGATAGCAATTAGATATAGAAGTTACATACCTTTTGAAAACATAAGAACAAAAAAATGACTAACAATGTTAAAGAAGAGAGGAGAATATGGAGACAAGATGCTTTAATCTCAATCTGCGAAAATGCCTAAGCGAAGAAAATGTTAAAGAAAAAAAATGGGATTCAGATCTTGTCCACTTGGGGTACTATGAAGATGAAAAACTTTAACTTCTTCTTCAACTTCAACTTCTGGAATTGAACTTCTTTGATCACGAATAGTCACAAACTAAATGCAGAGAAAGACTTCAAGGCGTGCTGTTATAATGTCACTTTCCTTAAGACTTATTTCACCCCCATCCAGTTATGGTATGCAACAGAGATTATGGAAATAGCCTCAGGATACAATGAAGTCAACTTGTTTAATATTACCTTGCACTTGTAATATTAACCACTAAACACTTTAGACAAATACAAAAGTATTATGTCTTAGCCAAAGTTTTCTGCAGCAAACAATGTCTAAGAGACTTATTTTCTATTTTGAGATTGTGAGAGAAAGAAGAATTCAGAATATTTTCGTTATATTATTGAATGAAGGTTGTCATCTCTTTTATAGAGATAATTTCAAGAGATGTAACCTTTGATTTAAATGTCACAACCTTTCAATTGTGTTGTTTCATTTAAACAAACACATATTTCAGATTGTTCACACCTCTTAAATTCAATGGTTATGTCCTTTAACCATTCTGTAGTGAAAGATTACCCTTTGAATGAGGTTGCACCTATTCAAAGAAAACTAGTCGTTACAATTCATTTTGCACTAGGGCAGTTGACTGCCCTTAGATTTCCAGGCAAGGAAGTCGGATGCTCGAAAATAGCATCCGAATGCCCTAGTGTATTTTTGAAACAGTGTGCAACTTCCAGGAGGGCAGTCGACTGCCTTCATATGGCAGTCGATTGCCTTAAAGTAACTTAAAATTCGAGTTTTCACTTTGTATAGGCAGTTGACTACCCTATTTGGGCAGTTGATTGCCATCCCGGGGCATCCGACTGCCATCCCAGGGCATCCGACTGCCCTCTCAGGGCATCCGACTGCCCAAGAGCATTTTTCGAATAGAATGTTCGCTGCACAAGGGTAGTTGACTGCCCTCTATGGGCAGTTGACTGCCCTATAAAATTAGTAAAAATCATTTTAACATGATTTTACTTCACCCAGAGTCATACCAAACACTAGTTTTACTTGTACGTTGATTAAACAACATTTTAATCAATCTTTTCACTTTATATTTTGAAATTTTCTAACAATCCCCTACCAATTTCAAAGTAGAACAAGTCTAATACTTGAGGAATCCTCATGCATAAAATGATGGTGAACTAGGTCTTGAACCATCACTTTAGAGAAAAAGTACTTTCAGTTAATCAGGACGGTATGGTGGACTAAGTCTTGAACCAACGGTTCTATGATGATTAACTAAAGACTAAATCTCACATGAGACTTCAAAAATTTGTCCAAAGTCATTCAGTAGAACTTCAACACTTATACTGGCCATATGTCTTGTATCATTTCATGAGTGCTTAAGAGCTAAACCCTAAGCTCCTAGAAGCGGCACCACTTCCACTCATATAGGTGAACTCATCAGAAATGCAATCATATAAGCATTCCAACACTTATACTTACGTGTTATGGGTTCATTAAGAGTAACAACTCAACCTCTTTATTTTCATATGATTTCAAGTATTCATAACCTTTGAGATGTATAACCGCATAATACTTGCAGCCACATTCAGATAATGTACTTGATCTCATTGAACTCAAGACTTAATGTCCAATTAAGTGTTGAGTTGAGTTTCCATTATGTGTGACTAATTCAAATGGGTTTTAGTCCCATCCCTTTGGAAGTTCTAGACACTATCTCTCTTGTGAGACCTTTTGTCAATGGATTCGCCAAGTTTTCACTTGACTTGACAAAGTTAATGGTGATCACCCCATCTTTAATCAATTGTCTAACATAGCTGTGCCTTAGACCAATATGTCTAGATTTTCCATTATATACTTGGCTATAAGCCTTTGATAGAGTAGCTTCACTATCACAATGTATTGATATAGGTGACATTGGTTTAGGCCATAAAGGAATTTCATAGAGTAAGTTTCTCAACCACTCAGCCTCCTTACGTGCCGAAGCTAATGCCACAAATTATGAAGCCATAGTAGAATCAGAAATACAAGTTTGTTTCTTGGATCCCCAAGAAACTACACCCCCACCAAACATGAATATCCATCCACTAGTGGATGAATGATCCTCCATGTTATTAATCCAACTTGCATCTGTGTAACCTTCTAAAACAGAAAGTTCACCACATAAGCAATGCCATAATTCATAGTTTTCTTCAAGTAACTTAATACTCTAGAAATGGCATTCCAATGCATTTCACCTGGATTGCTTGTATATCTACTAAGCTTTCCAACAGCAAAAGCAATATCCGGTCTTGTGCATGTCATGGCATACATCAAACAACCAATCACTCTTGCATATTCAAGTTGTGTAATTGGTTTATCCTTATTTGAATTCAATTTCAAATTTGGATCATATGGTGTTGCAACCGTTGCACATTCATAGTGGTTAAACCTTTTGAGAATATTCTCAATATAATGTGATTGGGATAAGATTAAGTTGTTTTCTCTTTTATGAATTTTTATTCCTAAAATCACATCTGCAACACCCATGTCTTTCATGGAAAAGTTTTCGATAAAAACTTCTTGGTATTTTCAACTTGTTCCAAGTCTGTACAAAAAATTAACATGTCATTTACATATAAACATATGATGACACCTTTTCCATTTATGATCTTACTATAGACACATTTATCGGATTCATTTATAATGTATCTGTTTGCTAGGAGTACTTCATCAAACTTTTGATGCCATTGCTTAGGTGCTTGCTTAAGTCCATACAAGGACTTCATTAATTTACACACTTTCCTTTCTTGTCCAGGAATAACAAACCCTTTGGGTTGTTTTATATACACCTCCTCATCCAATTCACCATATAAAAATGCTGTTTTGACATCCATTTGGTGAATTTCCAATTTATAAATTGAGGCCAATGTTATTAGCATTCTTATTGTAGCAATTCTTGCTACTGGTGCATATGTATCGAAATAATCGATTCCATGTTTTTGTGTAAATCCCTTAGCAACAAGTCTAGCCTTAAACTTGTCTATAGTACCATCCACTTTCATTTTCTTTTTGAAAATCTACTTACAACCAATTAGTTTGCAACCTGGAGGTAAATCTACTAAGATCCAAGTATTGTTCCCCATAATTGAATCCATCTCATCATTTATAGCTTCTTTCCAAAAAGCTACATCTTGAGACTTCATAGCCTTTTCAAATGATTTTGGATCAGATTCAATATTGAAACAATATTCAATGTGATTGCTTATGGTTTCTCTTGATCCCTCCACAAGAAACATGTGAAAATCTGAACCATAAGTCTTAGCTTTTCTTGCTTTCTTGCTTGTTCTTGGTACAAGGTTTTGTTCTTCAATTATGGTGGAATTCCCTAATTCCTTAGAATTAGTTTGAGCAACTTCTTTTTGTAAAGGAATCAATTTGAACCTTCCTTCATCAAACAATGCATCTCTTGATTCAATGACCGTATTAATTGATATTGAATTATTTGGTTCAACAACCAAAAATCTATATGCCTTACTATTTTGTGCATAACCAATAAAGATGCACTCAATTCCCTTCTCACCTAATTTCTTTCTTTTAGGTTCAGGAATTCTTACAATTGCTCTACAACCCTATACCTTAAGGTAACTCAAGTTGGGTTTCCTTTTCTTCCATAATTCATATGGGATAATATTGTTCCTTTTGATAGGAACTCTATTAAGAATGTGATATGCAGTCAACATTGCTTCCCCCCAAAATCCTTGTGCTAATCCTGAATAGGATAACATAGCATTAACCATTTCGATTAATGTTCTATTTTTCCTTTCAGCCATACCATTAGATTGGGGACTATATGGTGATGCAATCTCATGAACAATGCCGATAGTTTCAAAATATGTTAGATCATAGTATTCTCCTCCCTGTCAGTTTTTAAGGTTTTAATCTTAACATTACAATGTAATTCTACTTCATTTTTATAAGCTTTAAACTTATCTAATGATTCATCCTTAGAATGCATTAAGTAGACATAACAATATTTGGAGAAATCATCTATGAATGTCACATAATATTTCTTTCCTCTTATTGATGGGGTTCCATGTAAATCTCCTACATCACTATGCACTAATTCTAACAATTTAGAATTTCTTTCTACCTTGGAAAAAGGTTTCTTTGTTATTTTAGTTAGCATGCAAGTTCTACATTTTTCATCACTTCTAACTACATATGGAACCATAATAGATTTAGACATCATGATTACTTTATCATAGTTTATATGTCCTAATCTACTATGCCATAAATCAAAAGAATCCATAATATAAGCTGAATCATTCTTCTTATTATTGATATTGAAATGAGATAGATTAAGTTTAAACATGCCTTCATTGGCATATCCCTTTCCCACAAAAGTTCCACTCTTGGATAGTATACACTTATCCCCCTCAAAGACAACTTTGAACCCAAACTTATTGAGTAAACTACCAGACACTAGATTCTTCCTAACTTCTGGAACATAGAAAACATTGGTTAAAGTCAATGTTTTTCCAGAAGTGAAGTTTAAATCTATGGTCCTCTTGCCTTTGATTTCAGTTGAAGAAGAATTCCCCATGTAGAGCATATTGCCATCTACTTCCTCTTTGAAAGTTTTGAACATAGCCTTGTTTGTGCACACATGTTTTGTAGCACCAGAATCTATCCACCATGCTTCTTTGTCTTCAATGACATTGATTTCAGAAATCACAGTAACAAAGTTGTCCTTGGTTGCATTGGATGCTTCTTTCTTCTTTTTGAAGACATAGCAATCCCTTTTGAAGTGCCCTGGTTTTCCACAGTGGAAACATGCACCTTTCCTCTAGAACTTCTTGCCTTTGGTGGAAAGTTCTTTCTTCTTCTTTGTGGATTTTTTGTTGGAAACAGTATCCTCCACCACATGGACTTTGGAGATGTTAGTCTCCTTCTCCTTTTCTTTGTCATTCTCCTTGCGATATTGCTCTTCAATCCGAAGATAGTTTGCAAGGTAATCAAGAGTGATTTCTTCCTTTTTGTGTTTCAAGGTTCTCTTGATATCTTTCCATGATGCTTGAAGTTTGTCAATTATAGAGGACACTATAATTGACTCATCCATGTTCATTGAATACTGCTTAAACTTATTAAGGATGACATCAATCTTAGCAAACTGTTCATAATAGGTCTGGAATCATTCATTCTAAAAATGTTCCAACTTGTTACCAGGAACTTTTTGCTAGTTGCGTCTTCCTTCATGTATCTTGCATCCAGCTTTTCCCATAACTCTTTTGATGTATTGATTGTGATGTAAGTATCAAATAAAGAATCAGACATACCATTTAGGATGCATCCTCTACAAGTGTAGTCATCGTTGTCCCACTTTTGTCTTTGATGCACTTCCTCATTTGTATCATCTTCTTTTTCTTCTGATCTTGGTGTTGTGAGTACATAGAGCACATTGAGGGATGTAAGTAAAATCTTCATCTTCTGTTGCCACCTTAGGAAGTTCCCTCCATCGAACCTCTCCAAATTTTGGAAGTTAAATGCCAATTCTTTCAACGTTTCCATCTTCATGGTTTTTGAACTTAAGTCTTAAGATTGTTAAAGAAAAAAAAATGAGATTACAGATCTTGTCCACTTGGGGTACTATGAAGATGAAAAACTTGAACTTCTTCTTGGACTTCAACTTTTGGAATTGAACTTCTTTGATCACGAACAGTCACGAACTAAATGCAGAGAAAGACTTCAAGGCGTGCTGCTATAATGCCACTTTCCTTAAGACTTATTTCACCCCCATCCAGTTATGGTATGCAACAGGGATTATGGAAATAGCTTCAGGATACAATGAAGTCAACTTGTTTAATATTACCTTGCACTTGTAATATGAAACCACTAAACACTTTAGACAAATACAAAAGTATTATGTCTTAGCCAAAGTTTTCTGCAGCAAACAATGTCTAAGAGACTTGTTTTCTATTTTGAGATTGGGAGAGAAAGAAGAATTCAGAATATTTTCGTTATATTGTTGAATGAAGATTGTCATCTCTTTTATAGAGATAATTTCAAGAGATGTAACCTTTGATTTGAATGTCACAACCTTTCAATTGTGTTGTTTCATTTAAACAAACACATATTTCAGATTGTTCACACCTCTTAAATTCAATGGTTATGTCCTTTAACCATTCTGTAGTGAAAGATTACCCTTTGAATGAGGTTGCACCTATTCAAAGAAAACTAGTCATTACAATTCATTTTGCATTAGAGCAGTTGACTGCCCTTGGATTTTCAGGCAAGGAAGTCGGATGCACGAAAATAGCATCCGAATGCCCTAGTGTATTTTTGAAATAGTATGCAACTTCCAGGAGGGCAGTCGACTACCTTAAAGTAACTTAAAATCCGAGTTTTCACTTTGTATAGGCAGTTGATTACCCTATTTGGGCAGTTGACTGCCATCCCAGGGCATCTAACTGCCCTCCCAGGGCATCCGACTGCCGAAGAGCATTTTTCGAATAGAATGTTCACTGCGCAAGGGCAGTTGATTACCCTCTATGGGCAGTTGACTGCCCTATAAAATTAGTAAAAATCATTTTAACATGATTTTACTTCACCCGGAGTCATACTAAACACTAGTTTTACTTGTACGTTGATTAAATAACATTTTAATCAGTCTTTTCATTTTATATTTTGAAATTTTCTAACAGAAAATGAGCCAAGAACAGGAAAGAATGATTTTAAGTAAAGTTGTAGTTTGAACAAAGATGAAGGACATGTTTTGTCCTTCACATTTTTTTCGCTAATAGAAATGTAATTCGGCCGCAAAGCTTGGAATGAGGATTCAGTTTAGGGCTGGAATGAATATTTCGCTCATAATATAAATTCTATAGTCCTAAACAAATCAAACATGAGAATGAATAGGGCCTCGAGAATAGATGGGGAATTGATTTTCAGTTTCCCTGACGAAATGGGCTATTATAGGAATTATTGTTAGCTTAAACTAAAGATCTACCAAAGCGTTGACATAGGGATGTGCACTCGGCTAGTTCGGGTAATTTGATGTGGTTTTTTCAAAAATCGATTTAACTGATTTTATATCTACAGCCGATCGGACCGACCAAACCGACCAAAATTGATAATTGAAATCGATCAAAATCGAACAAATTTTAGTCAGTCAAGTAATTCAGTTAGTTTAATTAAAATGGTTTTCAATTTTGTTTACTATTTTTTATTTTCTAAAATAATTTTATATTTTTTGTTAATACTTTATATTTTTTTAATGTTTTGAAAAATACTCTTAAAAAAGTATATTTACTAATTACCACTAATAAATTATACACATCCTCCAATAATCAATAATATTCAAATATAAATATTACATTAAATATGATTATGTTAAAACTCACAACAAGCAAAACTTTACACAAAATTATAACACTAAAGAAAGAGTCCCAAAATATTACATTCCAATAGATTTGTCCCTACTCTGTATGAGAGCTTGTGGGTTTTTCTTGGTTTTTTTCAAGTCCTCTCCCTGATCTTAGGGTTTTGTGGTGGTATAGTGATTTTTTTGTGTGATTTTATTCACTTTTTTAATCTCTTTATCTTTTACCCTTCTATATTCTTTTCGTATTTTATGGCGGATGATCTACAAGTCCTCTAGAATAAACTTTCAGTAACGGAGGAAGAAGAGGATGATATAATTGTGGAGAATGAATGGGTGGCGGAGGGAGCAATGGTGGGGACATGGTTTTAAATTGCGGTCGCGGCTGCGTTGCATTTATTGCGGTTTCGCACATAGCGGCAGTAATTGCGGTCATCGCGGTCATCACGGTCATCACGGTCGTGAATTTTTTTAAATTTCGCATAATTTCATATAAAATGTAGTAATTATAATTATAATAATGTAAAGTCTTATTTTATAGTTTTTAAAGTAATTTATGATACCTCAAGTCTATTATTTATGTAAAAAAAAAAATTATTCATAATTTTTGAATTATGACATAATTTTTTGAATTATAATAAAACATTCATACTTAAAAAATTACTTATGATAATTAAAAAATAACAAACATTAAAAATATAGATAAATAATTATGTACTAATAAGAATTAATGCATTAATTATTTTTATCTAAATTATTAAAAAATTTTATCTAAATTTAGTCAAATCTTTTTTCATCTAAATTAATTATGTAAATATTTTTTTTCTCTTTCACATGAGTTAACAAAAATATTTAAAACAAACATTTATATTTTTGCTCAATAAAAACTATTTAAAACAACCAAAAAGTTAAAAACTATTTAAAATTCTTTTGATTGCCCAAAAAAAAATTGACCGGTCATTCCTTCCTGCTTAGTCCTCACCTGACTTCTTCTCCACCCGAGTTCCAAAATCCCAACCTTCCGTCTCCCTTCACTCCTGGCTCCCCTCACCTCAATCATGAGCCACCAGTCAGCCTCTCACCTCAACCTAACGATCACGCCCTCAGCCCCTCACCTCAACCTCCTTTCCTTTCACGTTTCACCTCCCCTCACGCATGGCCTCACCTGAGCTAGCCTCAACGCCCTCAGCCTTGCCTTCGTCACCTCACCTCTCCCTCGGTCCCTCCCTCCCCTTCTGTCACAAGCCACGCTGCCACCCGCCAATGTCAGCGCCAGATTTGATCTGATCTCATATTAGCCTTACCATGTCCGTCGGCGGCAGACAGTGGCGCCTCCTTTCCTTTCTGCTTTCAGCCTTTCCTTTCAACTCACCTCTCTGGAGTCTTCTATGGCACCCTTTTGGCCTCTTTTCATTTCAGCGCCAGATCTAATCTCAGACACCCACACCCACACCTACGCCGTTGCCGCCCTCGCTATCATTGTTGTTGGTATCTCTGTTTGCTTGAGGGATTTTGCTATGTTGTTATCTGTCTTTGTTTGCTTGTGAGTTGTGAATGTGACTGAGACTGAGTTCGTGTGTACTGTGTTGTTCTGTATCTGATTTTTTTCTTTGTCTAGTAACGGTGGATAGCGGTGATAAGGGACCGTTATCGCCGCTATCTTCCGTTACGGCGTTTTATAACGGCCACTATCGGCCGTTACGGGTGTGATCCGTACTCACACCCATTATTTCTGTAATAGCGGTGGCAGCCACCGCCACTACCACTAGATAGCGGCCGCTATTTGAAACCCTGGGTGGGGATAAACTGTTTATTAGGCATATTCCTCCATAAGAAGCGATATAATACGGAGGCAATGAGATCTGTCTTCAAGGACGTTTGGAAATTGAACGGGAATCTAGCGATTAAAGATCTAGGGTTTCAGCGTTTTATGTTTCATTTTGATGACCTTGCTGATAACTATCGAGTTTTGGTCAAACAATCCTGGAGCTTCAATAGACCTTTATTGGTTCTTGATGAATTTTCTGGGAATCAGTCGCTAGAATCAGTTCCTTTGATGTTTGTCCTTTTTGGGTACAAGTGCATGGATTTCCCCTTGCTCCTATGACGCAGAGGATTGGTATTGTTTTAGGGGAATTTTTGGGTGAAGTTGATGAGGTTGATTTGTCTGATGATGGAATGGCTTGGGGATGCAGTCTTCGCATTAGGGTTTTTGTCAAGATTATGAAGCCTCTTAAGCGGTGGAAGAGATTAGTCACAGATGGTGGAGAGAAGGTCCTTGCTTGGTTCAAATATGAAAAATTGCCAGACTATTGTTATGTTTGTGGTCATCTTCATCATTATGAAGTATACTGTCAAGTTGCTATTAAATTGAAGCTTGAAGGGCGGGAAATTTTGAAAGAATATGGCAGTTGGCTTCGTGCTGAAGGCTCGGGTCTACCTTTAGATCTGCTATGATGCATGAAGCTGAGTTGGGGAGTTAGTTAGCTATCAGTTAGTGTCAGTTGCAAGTTAGCTGGAAGTTAGCCACTAGGCGGGAAAGACAGTTGTAAAGCTAAATTGGTTAATTCATTCTTGTATAAAATGTACAATGTAACCAGTTTACAGATATGAATGAAAAAACTAAAAACTCTCTCTCAACTCTCAACTATCTTTCATTCTTGTTCTTCTTGAGACTCAATCTCGTGGCTTGTTCTTGAATCTCAGGCTACCTGGTTGACCTCGCTTCCATCAAACTCGTTTTCCTTGCATTATGCTACAAGGTTATCTTGGTCAGACACAAATTAATAAAGCTTCAGAATATGGTCGCCGTTCATGGTGGCATAGAGGTGCTTCGGCTAATCGGAAACTTCTTGAAGAAAGGGTGGCTGAATCTTCAATCAAATCTCGTAATCATCATGTGGCGGGAAGTATTTGGTAACAGTAGATGAGTCAATTAGTAATTCCTCAAATCTTGGTGATAATCACATATTTTTAGGATGGAATAATAAAGTCGCATTGGCTAGAAATAAGGAATTGATATATGAGGGAAATTCAATGCAGAATCGGCATCTACAAGGAAACCAGCGCCTCAATGGTAATCTATCGGACAAAGCATTAAATGCTGAGACACAATCTGCTTTTAATGTAGGGTCAAACCTAAGAGCAAATTCTAATGAGCCTGTAATGGCAGGTCTACATGTTTTCACTCGAACCCACGCTCAATGCACTTTTGTGACGTTAGAGCCTATGATGGCACATGCAATCCAGGCAACGTCAAGCCCTATAAATTTTAATGCTTCCCATGCAAATGTCATGGGTACCTCTAATGATGCTCAGTTGGTGAATATCCCTGTTGACTTTACGTTCAAATCGAATGGTGAAGGGAAAAAACCAGCCACGTGGAGGCGCTGCAAAGGTGTTCTTAAAGATATTTCTAATGAGAAGCAAATGGAGATAGAAGCGGGGGAAAAGAAGAAATTTGATTTCAGAAGCTAGTGATAGTAGCTCTATGCGGGTGAGGGAATTTGCTACTTCAACTAGTGCTTTGGCGAAGGTTGGGACCACCCAACCCCGCCAGTCATCATGAGTCTCTTATGTTGGAATTGCTGAGGTTTGGGGACTCCCCAGGCAGTTCGTCAAGTGGCACAAGTTGTTGCTAGAAATTGTCCCCAACTTGTCTTCTTGATGGAAACAAAGAGGAGACAAGGTGAAACGGAGAGGGTTAGACAGAAGTTAGGTTTTGACTGATGTGTAGTGGTGGATAACATAGCTCGTTTTGGAGGTGTGAGAACCAATTATTTTATATTGTACATGTGTATTTATATGTAATTTTAATGTATTTTGGAATATATTTGTAAATTTCAAGTAAATAGTGTTATAGGCCCCACTTAGATTTTCGTGCCCAGGTGTATATATGATTAAAGCAATAGTATATAAATGATGTAATAATGTTATTATGAAAATTTGAGACCCAAAATAGCTTCTTTGCATTATTTTTGGAAGTATGACAAATAAATTAGAAAATTACGGTTATGCATCAAGGGTATTTTCGTAAATTTCACCCAAACCAAAATGGATTGGGACGAAGTAAAAACACCATGTTATTCTACATGAAAAGAAGTTTAAGATAACATCAATGGATTTATCAAATCAGTCGTTAAATTGGAGAACTTCGCTGGCGGGTTGCGGGAGTAAAATCGTAATTTCTCACTATCCATACACCACGCATCAACAAAACCACTTTTAATCATCAAGATACATTAAATAGGATTATTTGGTGCTGGAATCCAAAATTTTGTAGTGTGATTACACGATTTTTACGACAGCGGAACCATAAGGGCAAAATTGTCCGAAATTTACATAACTAGGGACATTTTGGTTTTTTGGCCTACTTCTAGAATTCTCTACATAAACCCATCAGCAGCTAGCAATTACTATTCATCATCTTCCCTAAGCACCCCATGCCATTGCTAAAAGAAAAGAGAAGAGAAATCAAATAGGCTTTCATAACAACTAATCTAGCTAATATTTCATCAAAATTTTAACTAGAAAAAGACTCTAATCTCTCTCCTCTACCTAGCTATACCAATAGCTCATTGTATGAGCCATTATACAAGGAGAAAGAAAGCTTCAAAGTTTCAGCCAAGCAAGTTATATTACCATCCATCATGCTTCTTTTAATGTTAATGGTGTAGATTGGTTCCTTAAGGCATGATAAGCATGTTCATGGGATTAGATTTAATTAAATGTTGCAAAATAAAAATTGGCCATGAGAGAAGGTTTCAACAAACATGAGAACTATAGAGAATTATGGCATTTCATGCATAAATTGGTGCTAAATGATGCAATAACAATGGCTAAGTAAGAATACAACATTAGATTGTTGAAATGTCACCAAATTTGGCTAAGGGAGAATTCGGCTTCATGAAGGAGACTAGGATTCATGGCTGATTTTGATGATTTGAGGGTATATTGAGATTGTAGAAATTACAAGGAGTTTGTCGGTATGTTCGGATTTGAAATCCGACGCAAAACAAAGAAGTTATGTTATGCTATCGGTAGAATTTATACTGCAAAAATATTTGCAGTGTCTTATGTGGCTACACTTTAATATAAATAATAGCTTAAAAATAAGAATTAAATATGCTAATAATTTTGGTGGAATTATCTGCAGCCTGAGAGTTATGATTTTCGAGTGGTGTGATCGAGAAGGTCGATTTCATTGGATAGGTAAAGGATGCATGTGTGATCTGTAAGGATATCCCGAATGCATGATTTCAATGCATTTAATTTTATAAGAATATTTGTGATATGAAATGCTTTGGAAATTGTGGAATTGTGGTTGTTTGTGGATTTTTGAAACTGTGTTGAAATTATAGGAAGGCTAGGGTGTTAGTAGTTGTTATGCTACTGAAATTTTTTAGAAAAATCATTAAAAATATCATGAAATATTTTCATGCATATATGAATGCTTTCCTAGCCTTGAAATTGATGAATTTAATATTTTCATAAAATACGAATATATTGAAAAATATTATTTAAATACTCTTGTTACCGACTTTCATAAAAGTGAGGTTATTAAAAATTCCTCCTACATGTTTTATAGTATATGAAGTGGTTTATAAAGTGAAAAGTGGAAAAGTGAATATTTTATAAATTATTTTCGTAAATATTCACTACAAAACCTTTATGGACTGACTGATGATTTTATCTATTTTTATTGATTTCCATAAAGGTGATGTGATGATGAGAACACTGTTTTGAGACTGATAGGCCCCTTTATCATGCTAATATGTGATATGTGACATGTGATATGTATTCAGTCTCGATTGACACCTGATCAGTGTATGACCGAGGACAATTATAGACTATAGCCATTGATCTGATATGATATGATGATTTCTCTACCCTACGGGGATTATAGCATGATATAATTTGGGTGATGCCTTAGTCTCCACTGTTATTATGATATGAAAAGTGATGATTTTAAATGAATGATGACATGAAAAGGTAGATGGTTATTTATATGTTTCAACTGAGATGAATGATGGTTTTCTAAATAGTTTACTGTACTAAATTAAGTACAATACTGTTTATGAGATTTCAGTGATATATGTGATATGTGATATGTTTTCAAAAGGAAATGGAAAATTATTAATCTAATATTCTTTTATGATTTAATTTGAATATTAGATTATGGTGATTAAAGGTTTTATATGTTGAAAGTATTGATTTGAAATGAATATGAAATGTTATGGAAAAAGTGACTTATTTTCAAAATCAATACTTACTCCCTATAGTCGCTTCTAGGTTTCGGGACAAGACAAGTATTTCAAAATACCTTCATTTCTTCATCCGGATCACTAACTGACTATAGTTTCCTTCCTGTTAGGGTCCCTAGTGCACCTTGGAATTTAATGATTTTATAGCATATAGATTTCGCGATATCAAGTATTACATACAATTCTTTTACTCAGTCGTGGTTTGCTCACTACTTTATTTTAACAACTACAGATTAATTCCAGTGACTGTGTGATTATCATCCGTGGATTTTTGGCTACATTTTGAGTACCCCAAGGTAGCGTAGTACAGATCCTGGAGGTATAATCTTTTATTTTATATGTTCAGGCTTACTTTACAGTACTACTATATTGTATTATAAACAGGGGATGTAAATGAGAGATAAATTATGATATGTAAATATTTTCCCAAATGGTAAATTGCAATTATAAATGTGTACTGTATAAAAGAAATGGGAAATCAAGGCATCGTAAACAACCCAACCTTTGTAAAATGTGTGAAAAAATGTAAAATATTGTATATTCAGGATGTGATAGGAGGGCTTGCTTTACTTTGGAATTCAAAGACTAAAGTTTGGCTCTAGTTAATGTCAAAATCTCATATTGATATCATTATTCAGCTTGATGACCATATGCCTGAATGGAGATTTATAGGATTCTACAGCAACCCTGATCACTCAAAAAGGTACTTGTCTTGGTCTCTTCTGAGGCAACTAGCTAATAGTAGTTCTTTACCATGGTTAATAGCAGGGGATTTCAATGAGATTGTTGCTGATGAAGAAAAACTGGGAGGAGCAGCCTGTAATATAAACCGATGCGCCAATTTCAGGATGTTATTCAGGATTGCTGTTCGTAGGAATTGCTAGTAACAAGACCGTTCTTTACCTGGACTAGAAATATGGGTAATGATATGATTTTCAAAAGATTGGATAGTGGGTTAGCCACTGATTTGTGGTTCAACTTGTTTCCTGGTGCAAATGAGCATCACCTGGTTTCTAATCAATCAGATCATATCCCTATAATTATTAAGCTTAAGAAGGCTGCAGATGATGAGCAAAGGAGGAAAAAACCTTTCAAATTTGAAAACATGTGGGTTCGTGACCAAGAGTGTCCCAGCTTAATTGAACGAAGCTGGTAGAAAGGTATAACAAATTCTCTTAATGATATTACTCAACTCACTACAAACTGTGCTATGGAATTATAGGCTTAGAACAGTGGTAGTTTTGGCAATGTGTAGAGAAACATCCAAAGGAGGCAAAGATGTCTTAATGACCTAATTACCAATACTGCGGACCGCATCCATGATGGAGAAATTAAACGGTGCAAGGAGGAGCATAGGGAGTTGCATTCTCGGGAGGAAATTTTATGGAGACAATGGGCTAAGACTGCATGGTTGAAGGAGGGTGATAAGAACACTCGCTATTTCCACTCTTCTGCTACTTCTCGTAAGAGGAATAATGAGGTCAAAAGAATACAAAATAGTGATGGGGTTTGGTGTGAAGGTGTTGCCATGGAAGCTGAATTTATCAAGCATTTTTTTTGATGTTTTTGCTGTTAGTATATCTCCTTATTATGGAACTAAATATTTGGTTGACCAATTTCGGATATGGTCCATAATTTCACATTGAATCTCAACTCAATATTTGTCTATTAAAACACGATTTTGTGATGGTTAAAACGTGATTTTATTGCCATAATTAGCATGCTCTCGTTAGTAATAAAAGAGGGCTCCTTCCGGTCCCCAAGTACGTTAATCTCAGACAAAGGCACCATCTAGTGAGGTTTTTGAGTGTTTGGAAAGCTTGGAAGTAATTCAAGCAAGCTCGTCTATTTTTTGAGACTGGATCAAAATCATACAGATAGCAAAGCAATGGCTGGAGGTTAGTTTCGATCCTTACAGTATTTTTCTGCATACAGATTAAAGCATGTTTCATGTATGTTTAGAAGCATGTTTAGGCTTAATTTAACCTTACATTTGGCATCAAAGCTTGAATTAATCTCTGTCTTGCATGAAGAAAATATGCTCTGCGATTTTGTCGATTTTGTCAATTCTGTCAAAATATCTACTTGTGTTTTAAGAAGGTTTATGGTTACAACGAGGTTAGGAAATAATCTGGAATTGTTTTTCTAGCCATTTAGGAATAAAAAACAGAACAAATAATTCGTGAATGTTCCCTGTATATTTGACCAATGACAATAATTTTTGAGAAATTTGGACTTGCATTTTAAATCGTTTTTAGCCAAAACAAATTTCATAAAACTTGTTTTCATTTGATTTTGATTGATTTGGGATAAAGAACCACTCAAATCGATGAATGGAAGGCCAAGTTTCAACCGAGTCAACCATAAAACCCGTTTTCTACGTTCCACTCGAACAGGGGAAGAAGACAATCTGGTGCATATATGCACGCGCCTGACAAGGGACGTGAGCAACATAATGCTCAGTATAAAAATTATATATATAATTTTCAGCCGTTTGACCCACGTTTTGGGTTGTTTCTGTTGAGTTGGCTTTTAATTGTTATGGGCTTCTCCTTTGTAAGTTTAATTGTTAGGCCATGTTTTCTTTCTTTTTTTTTTTTTGTTTTGGCAGCCACCTTTCTATTTTGTTGGGCCGTATGTTTTGAGCTCTTTGAAGCCATTTGGTCTGATCATTCTTTAGCAATTTAGGGCCAATACTTTTTGTTTGGGCCACCAACAGAACAAAAAAAAAATTACAGCCATTATTTTGTCTCTTTCTAGGCCATATGGTTGGGCCTATTTTGGGTTGATTGTCAAATATTTAATACGGGCTCATTTTTTTGGGCTGTCATCATGATTTTTAAAATGGCCACTTTGCTTTTATGGGCTTCTAATTTGGAGTTGGGCCATTTGTTGAGGCTTTAAGGATTTAATTGTTATAGGCAAAAATAATTTTTGTTATGTGGATTTATTTTTGCTATTTAGTATTAAATTAATTTTTGACAGAAATTTGCAATCTCATAATATTTAAGATTTTCATGAATTATGTAAATTTTCATAAATTTGGAATTTATGAATTTTTTGTATAATTTTGAACATTGCAAATAATTCATAAATAAATTATGGAAATAATCATGAAAATTTATTGATTTGCCAAAATTACAAGAACTTAAATTTGGATGCTATATGTGCTTATTATGAATGTATATAATTTGTTATTTTTACATACTGTGGTTAACTTTAAGCGCATGAAGCTAAGTTTGTTCATGTTATTTGGAATTAAAATTGCCTTATGTTAATTGCAATTTTAAAATATGAATAAAACTTAGAGTTTTATCAATATGTCTAAGTGATTTATAGTTTGTTTAATTAGGGTTTAGCCACAGCTACCTTAATTAAGTAAAATTATATTTGTAAAATCACGTAATGGTATTAGACATAAATTGTAATTAGTTATAAAAGTTATAATAAATTTTATCCCATAGGAATTTTTATTATAATTTCATAACTAATTAGGATAAAATATCAAATTAGTTTCTTAATTTACCCACAGGGATTAGGAAATGATATAATTTGATAGTTTTATCATTATGATACGAATCTATTAGAATAAGAACCTTAGCCCACAGGCAAGTTTTATGTCTGAGATTCATTAATAAAATATGTTTACATTGGTAGACATAATTAATTTTGCCTCAAAAATTCTAGATACATAAGTATGTGTTTTTCTTTAAGCAGTGTTTCCTCGGACTAGTATTTACCTAGAAGTTCCCAAACTAGATGGAGAGAACTACAAGGTTTGGAAGGAGAGAGTTCTCCTCCAATTAGGGTGCATGGATATAGACTATGCTACAAGGAAAGATGAGCCCGTATTGACTTAGACCAGCACTCCTGCTCAAGTAGCTTTACATGAACGCTGAGAGCTATCCAATCGCCTTAGTGTCATGTATATTAATACAAAGACATCTGCTAGGATACGTGGTTCTGTCGAACAGCATACCAACGTTAGGACCTTATTAAAGGCCATAGATGATCAGTTTGTCACTTCAGACAAAGTGTTGGATAGCACCCTGATAATGAAGTTCTCATCAATAAGGCTCACCAATGTCAAAAGAGTGCACGAGCACATAATGGCCATGAGAGATATAGCGGCCCAACTCAAGAAGCTAGAGGTGGAGATGTGTGAATCTTTCCTTGTGCACTATATACTGAACACTTTACCAAAGTAGTACGGACCATTCAAGATATCCTATAACACACATAAGGATAAGTGGACCATTAATGAATTGATGACCATGTGTGTTCAAGAGGAGGGAAGACTGCTTATGGAATTGAGTGAAAGTGCATTTTTTGCAAGCCAAGGAAAGAGCAAGGATCGAGCCAAGAACAAGGGAAAAGGGAAAATCCCTGCCCAAGCTGACATTAGAAAAGAGTCAAAGTGTTTCTTCAATAAAAAGAAGGGACACATGAAGAAGGACTGCGCCAAGCTTCAGCAGTGGCTTGTTAAGAAAGGTAATCCACTCTTATATGTTTGTTTTGAATCAAATATGGTTGAGGTTAATCATAACACATGGTGGATTGATTCTGGATCTACAATTCACATTTCGACTTCCTTACAGGGTATGACCAACCTAAGGAAGCCAGTGGGAAATGAAGAGAGCATCTATTCAGGAAACAAGATGCGCTTGCGTGTTGAAGGCGTTGGAACATGCACTTTAGTTCTTAGGAGTGGTTTTGTTTTGCAATTGGAAAAGACCTTTTATATTCCTAGTTTCTCGAGAAATTTAATCTCTATTTCTAGGCTGGTACCTTATGGATATTCCTTTCAATTTTCAAATAAATCAGTATTGATATATTTTAAGTCTAATAATGTTGGGAATGGTACCTTATGTGATGGTCTTTTCTCTATTGATTTTCAAAATGACACTGCTCATAACGCCTTGCATGTTCAAACTGGCACTAAAAGATGTGTTATGAATGAGGACTCCTCCACGTTATGGCACCGGAGATTAGGTCATATCTCCATAAATAGAATTAAGAGATTGGTAGATGACGGAATACTTAGTACTCTCGATTTTACTGATTTCGACACTTGTGTAGATTGCATTAAGGGTAAGCAAACCAACAAGTCTAAGAAAGGTGCCAATAGGAGTTCAACCATATTAGAGATCGTACATTCTGACATATGTTGTCCAGACATTGATGCATATGGTCAGAAATACTTCATCACCTTTATTGATGATTACTCGAGGTTTATGTATCTCTACTTGCTTCATAACAAGAACGAAGCATTAGACACCTTTAAAGTCTTTAAGGCTGAAGTAGAGAAATAATGTGGAAAACCCATAAAGATAGTAAGAACTGATAGAGGTGGGGAGTATTACGATAGATACACAGAAGATGGACAAGCACCTGGACCATTTGCGAAGTTCCTTCAAGAAAATGGGATTGTTGCCCAATATACCATGCCTGGTTCACCGGATTAGAATGGTGTTGTAGAAAGAAGGAATCAAACTTTGATGGAAATGGTGCGTAGTATGCTTAGCAACTCGAAGTTGCCTAAGTCTTTGTGGATTGAAGCTCTTAAAACGGCAGCGTATATATTGAATCGGGTTCCGACTAAGGCTGTTCCAAAGATGCCTTTTGAATTATTCAAAGGTTGGAAATCGAGTTTGCGTCATATGCGCGTTTGGGGATGTCCTTCTAAGATAAGAGTTTACAACCCAAAGGAAAATAAACTGGATCCTAGGACCATAAGTGGGTATTTCATCGGATATGCCGAACGGTCCAAAGGTTACAAATTCTATTGTCCATCTCATAGTACTAGATTTGTGGAATCAATGAACGCCAAGTTTCTTGAAAATGACTTAGTTAGTGGGAGCGATCAATCTCAAGACCTAGTTTCTGTGAGAGATCAACCCTCTACCTCGAGTCAAGGATTGGTTATTATGAACAATGTCCCTTTAGTACAACTGGACATTGAACAACCAATCGTTGAAGATCCACAAGTAGCTGATAACTTACCAGTAGATGAGGCGCCTCTGGATACACCAGAATTGAGTGAGCAACTAGTTGAACAATATGATTTTTCAGAGAATGTTGAACCAACATTAAGAAGGTCTACTAGGGAAAGGAAATCAGCTATTCCTAGTGATTATTTTGTGTATTGATAACTTTATGAAAATAGAGTTATTTTAGTATTTTATTGATTAATAATTATTTAATTCCCCCATTATTTTATTAATTATTCCCCTCATTTTATTAAATTCCTCATGTTTTGCAGAAAAATAAATTCTAGACGAATTTCAGTCTTTTCGGTAGAAAATAGACTGAAAATGGGCAAGAAAGGAGACTGGACCACTACAAGACAAGGGAGCATGACTCTTCATTTTCTCTCTCATCTTTTGACATCTAGCATGCCACATGTCATCATCCTACTCACTCTTAGTGGATAAGAACAAAATACACATGCTAACACATGGAGGACACATGCCCTTGCCACCTTGCATGCTTTTGTGAATTAGAAGACGAAAAGGAAGGTGCTAGAAGCGATGAGATGTCCATGGCTGATGTGTGCACTTAAATGACATGGAAATATCTACTTTGAAGAGCCAAGGACATGAAGACAAGTGGCAATTAATGCCAACTCATCTAGGATAGGAATTACCATTATATCCCTAGGTTAAGTGACTATATAAGCAACTTTATGAGACCTAACCTAAGGAGGCTACCTAGGGTTTAATTTTATTTACTTTCCAGCATTTCTTTTAGGTCTTAAGAAATTTAGAAGCAGCCACCATCTTTCACGTTTCTCAAGTTCTTTCCTTTTTTTATGCAAGTTACTTACTTTGTTGTTATTTCCATTAAGTTTAGTAAAGTTTCTTTCAAGTTCTCTTTTAATCTTAGTGTTCATTTATATTTCTTGCAATGATACCTTCTTCTACCATTTCTTTTTGTTATATTTTGGTTATTGATGAGGTTCTATGAGAATGGGAATTAAAAAGGTTGAAACAATACCTCCATAGTTCTTGTTCTAGAACTTTGTCTACACTTTTTTTTAGTGATATTTTATTTACTGTTTTCCAGCATTATTTCTGTAGTTTATAATATTTTTTTTACTGTTTCGTATGTATACTTTAATGTCATATTTTTGGTTTTAAGTGTTACTTTAATGTCATATTTTTGGTTTTAAGTGTTATATTTTTTTTTACTGTTTCGTATGTCTACTTGTATATTGTGTATCTACAAGAGTATGATTTCAATATTGGGCCCGTTAATGATCCAGAGACGTTTTCACAAGCCATGAATAGCAAAGAATCAAAACTTTGGTTCGATGCTATGAAGGATGAGATGGATTCGATGGCATCTAATAGAGTATGAGATCTTATCGAGTTGCCTAATGGGACCAGGGCTATAGGCTGTAAATTGGTCTTTAAGACCAAGACTGACTCATTAGGCAACATTGAGCGTTATAAGGCAAGACTCGTAGCCAAAGGATTCACTCGAAAGGAGGGAATCGATTACAAGGAGACCTTTTCTCCTGTATCTAAGAAAGATTCTCTCCGCATCATAATGGCGCTTGTTGCACATTTTGACTTAGAGTTGCAGCAAATGGATGTGAAAACGGCATTTCTCAATGGTGATCTAGAGGAAGAGGTTTACATGAAACAACTTGAAGGTTTTTCCTCTAGTAATGGTGAGCATTTGGTCTGTAAGCTCAAAAAGTCCATATATGGGTTGAAACAAGCTTCCTGCCAATGGTATTTAAAATTCCATGAAGTCATCTCATCATTTATTTTCGTTGAGAACATCATGGATCAGTGTATATACCAGAAGGTCAATGGGAGCATGATTTGTTTCCTTGTGCTATATGTGGATGATATTCTGCTTGCAACTAATGGTAAGGGGATGCTACGTGAGGTGAAACAATTTCTTTTTGAGAACTTTGATATGAAGGATATGGGCAGTGCATCTTATGTCATTGCCATTAAGATCCATAGAGACAGACATAGAGGTATATTAGGTCTGTCACAAGAAGCCTATATCAATAAAGTCTTGGAAAGATTCAAAATGAAAGATTGTTCACCAAGCCCAGCTCCCATTGTGGAGGGTGACAGGTTCAATTTGAACCAGTGCCCGAAAAATGATCTTGAGCGGGAACAGATGAAGAACATTCCATATGCCTCAGCTGTTGGAAGCATTATGTATGCACAGGTCTGTACCAGGCTTGATATTGCTTTTGCTGTGGGAATGTTGGGTAGATATCAAAGTGACCCGAGGATGGACCACTGGAGAGCTGCGAAGAAGGTGCTTAGATATCTTTAAGGCACTAAGGATTACATGCTTATGTATAGACGGACCGATGAGTTGGAAGTGATTGGCTACTCAGACTCAGACTTTGCTGGCTGTGTTGATACCCAGAAATCAACATCCGGCTACATCTTCATGCTTGCCGGTGGAGCTGTTTCATGGAAGAGTGCTAAGCAGACACTGACTTCCACTTCCACTATGGAGGTCGAGTTTGTTTTTTGTTTTGAGGCTACCTCACATGGTGTATGACTTAAGAGTTTCATTGGTGGGCTTAGAGTTGTTGACTCCATATCTAAGCCATTGAGGATATTTTGTGACAATTCAGCTGCGGTATTCATGGCTAAGAACAATAAGAGTGGAAGTCGAAGTAAGCATATCGACATTAAGTACTTAGCCATCAGAGAACGTGTTAGAGATAATAGAGTGGTCATTGAACACGTTAGCATTGAATTGATCCTTTGACTAAGGGCATGCCACCGTTTAAATTTAAGGATCATGTAGAGAGAATGGGACTTGGTCCCACATTTTGATTGTAATTGAAACTCTTATTAATACTATGATGTTTCTCATTTGATTTGTATACATTAAAGTTTTATTTGAGAAATATCCTTGTTATTTGGACCGAGAATAAACATAAGGTTTATTCATTAAGTAAAAATGGGTTGATTTAGAAACATTTTACATAGTAATACATGGAAGATAATACTCACCACTTGAGGAACTGTCGCCATGATTCATGTGATTTGTTTCTTCTATAAGTGAAATATATGGACCAAGTGGGAGAATGTTAGTATATCTCCTTATTATGGAACTAAATATTTGGTTGACCAATTTCGGATATAGTCCATAATTTCACACTGAATCTCAACTCAATATTTGGCTATTAAAATAGATTTTGTGATGGTTAAAAAATGATTTTATTGCCATAATTAGCATGCTCTCGTTAGTAATAAAAGAGGGCTCCTTCTGGGCCCCAAGTACGTTAATCTTAGACAAAGACACCATCTAGTGAGGTTTTTGAGTGTTTGGAAGGCTTGGAAGTAATTCAAGCAAGCTCGTCGATTTTCTGAGAATAGATCAAAATCATACAGATAGCAGAGCAATGGCTGGAGATTAGTTTCGATCCTTATAGTATTTTTCCGCATACAGATTAAAGCATGTTTCATGTATGTTTAGAAGGTTTAGAAGCATGTTTAGGCTTAATTTAACCTTACATTTGCTTCTGGTAACTTGGGTGATGTGAGGTTGATTTTAAACAAGGTTGATAGAAAGCTCACAGTCGAAATGAAGCACCGGTTAGATTTGCCGTTTAGAGCTGATGAAGTAAAGCAGGCTATCAACCAAATTAACCCAAACAAAGCCCCTGGTCTTGATGGTATGGCCTCTTATTTTTATAAAAAGAATTGGCATGTGCTAGGTGATGATGTAACCAAGTTAGTGCTAAATTTCTTGAATGGTAATGATGACTTGAGCCCTATAAAAGGTACTAATGTGGTTCTTATTCCTAAGAAGAAGGCTTCATGTACCCTAGCTGATTTTCGCCCAATAAGCTTTTGCTCAATTATTTATAAAATTATTTCTAAAGTTCTTGTGAGTAGACTGAAGGTGGCTTTACCTCTTATCATTGATGATACACGGTCAGCTTTTATCCCACAGAGGTCCATTTTTGGCAATAGCATTATAGCTCATGAAGCCATCTGGTCAATGAAGAATCACATGTACGGTAAAAAAGCCTATGCTGCAGCCAAGCTAGGTATTAGCAAGGCCTATAATAGGGTACAGTGGCGATACTTGGAGGAAATGCTTAAGGTGATGAACTTCCCAAGTAGGTGGATTTCCTTAATCATGGCTTGTGGGACTACGGTACGGTATTCAATTGTTGTTAATGGTAAAATTTATGGGGATGTTCGTCCTTCTAAGAGGTGGCACCAGGGTGACCCCTTTTCACTCTATTTATTTCTTATTGTGGCATAGGGTTTATCTTGCTTGCTAAATGATGCTCTGCACAGAGGATGGATTAATGGTTTTTCGATAACCAAGCCTTGTTCCAAATTATCTCGCCTGCTATTTGCAGATGATAGCTTACTAATGTTTCAGGCTACTGAAAGGGAGGCTTTGCGGATTAATGACATCTTAAGAACTTATGGGGTGGCTTCAGGACAACTAGTTCACATGTCTAAATCTGGTATCTATTTCAATAGCAATTCTAGTCAGGAAACCCGTGACAAAGGAGTGTCCATCATGGGAATTAATAAGATTTTTGAAGATGAGTTCTACCTTGGAATGCCTCTTCTGGTTGGTAGGAAGAAGCACCGGGTCTTCATGCACATAAAAGAAAGGGTTCAAAACAAGATACAAGGATGGAGCAGTAGATTTCTTTCACAAGCAGGGAGAACAGTTCTTATCAAAGCTGTGGCTCAAGCTATCCTTGGTTACATAATGCATTGTTTTAGTCTACCACGGAACCTGGTACATGATATTGATGTGTCGATTGCAAAATATTGGTGGGGTGGAAGCGGAAACAAAAGGAAGATACATTGGTGTAATTGGGACTCTATGTTGCTTAAAGTTTGATGGTGGAGTTGGTTTCTAGGATCTTGAAAGCTTCAACCTTGCTCTTTTAGCACGTCAATGGTGGAGGCTATTACAACATCAAAACTTCTTACGTTTTCGAGTCCTGAGAGGTAAACATTTTCCATACTCTTCACCTCTTAAGGCAAAGCCTTCCTATGATTCCTCTTTCATTTGGAATAGTTTAATGGAAGGTAAAAAATTGGTCGATGATGGTATTCTATGGAGAGTGGGGGACGGCAAAAATATTGATGTGTGGTGAGATAAATGGATTCGAAAAGAACTAGAAAACAAACCAACATCTCCTGTAGTTGAACCACTATAGCAAAATATATTTTTAGCGGTGTTTTTTTTGTTATTTAGCGGTGTTTATAAATGCCGCTAAACTATCGCGGCACTAGCAAAAAACACAACAAAAAATGCCGGCTTTAGTAGCGTCGGGAAAAATAGCGGCATTTTTCCTAAAAACGCTGCTAAGTTGGCAACGATTTTCTGCCAATTAACGGCGTCACAGCAAATTTAGCGGCGTTTATGCAAAAAAAAATGCCACAAAATTAGCGGCATTTTTCTGTATAAACGTCGCTCAGCTATAGATTAGCAGCGTTTTTGTTATAAAACGCTGCTAATTTAGACTTTTTTTAGAATTTTAATTATATAATTAGATTTTATATTTTCAATTTGAATATATTTAATGGTTTTTAATTATGTTTTTAGAAAACATTTTAATTATTTTTAGAAAGGAACAGACAGGAATGATGAAAATATGAGCTTTTGCCTTCAATATAGTAAGAGCTGTCAATTGTTAAGAATGTAAAATACACTTCTTCTAGTCATATCTGTCCTAAACATTTTAGTCTACCAACATCTAAGCTTTTACAGAATAATTAATTATGTAAGTAAAAAGAAAGAACAAAGATCAAGCATCAATGAAAATTATCTTGTCATAATCAGTTAACTACCAAAGACGGAACTTGCTGTAATTCCATTCATTATATGCTTCTGGTTCAGCTTTTGGATTTTTGATTCTTTGGATTGTATAAATTTTCCACCCAGCAGCCTCTAAACCACCTCTATGATAATCACTGATCGAGTCATCAACAAGTATCACAAGTCCCTAGTTGAACCTGACATGCAGATACTTGAGCAGCAGCAATGGCTCCACAAACATATACATGAGCAGTGTAGAATTGTTGCATATGCTTCACGATGTGCTGTCTCTGAATGGAAAAACTCTGTTCAAATTTATCCAGTAAGTTTAAATTAAAGCCTTTCAAACTTGGGAAAACTAGAAAATTCAGTTAGTTTAAGCCTTCCATTAACAGGTGCTGGATTTCAACTCATCATTCCAAGATGGAAAATTTCCAAATCAGCAAGAAAAACGTAGAATACAATGTAGAATAGATTAAGGGAACAAATAGCAACAATTAGAATTCCAATAGAAACACCCTAGCTCAAAAGAATTATGGAGTTCAAACAGATCATTTAGGTCAGTAATTTAGGATGTCACAGATTCCTTTGTCAGACTTAGTCACCATCACCAACTAAGACAACAATCTTGCCTCATCATTATAGTCATGCATTCAAGTTTTCTCAGTAGTAGCTAAAAGATTCTAAATGTGTAAAAAGTTGATAGTGACATGTAAATTTCAACCAGCCAGCCTCGTTTATATTGAAGAGTAGAAGATTTTGTATGAACAAGTATCTCGAAGAAACTAGTTTGAAACTAACCCTTAGCCTGGAGAGGAACTGAAAGTTCACATGACCTGACAGGCAATCGAATCGTTTCTCTTAACCTATGCAGGTTGGGTGTATACAACCAAGCATTCCTTTCAGGTGCAATAAGGTCCTTGCAAGTGAAAAGATTTGGAAGTAGGAAGCAGTCAGTCACGAAAAGTACATGCACTGGGTGAAACCTCATGGCTGATGAAGCAAGCCTTGCAACCACTAGCTGAAAAGTGTAGATGTGCAACATCCCTTGACCACTTTCCTACCTTGTTGCAAGGAAGTTTGACAGCAATAAGATCAATCCATTGTTTTCCAGGAACCTGAAGACTGGGTAGAGAAGGGCAATTAGGAACCTCAAATTCTTCTTCTTCATCTATCCATTCAGGGTACAGGGATTCCCAAGTTACATTGTCTGCCACATAGTCCAATTGCAAAACAACATGCTCAGCATCTGGTAACAGCTACGTCCATTGATCAATTTCACTATTATTGAAGTGCAACAAGTCGATTCCCTGAAATTCATCCCTGTCCATCAGTTTCTCAATGACATTCGAGATTTCACCCTAATTTACATCCAACATTGATATATAACGTGCATATGCGGAAGCACTATCTCTTATCCATCTGTCCACAAAACCAAGCCAACATGTAACGACATTCTACTTCAAATAACTGAAAAATAAAACAGAAACAAGAGTAATCTTCAACATATATGTCAACAAACTTGTTGCTCCTAGCCTTCAGTACTGGAAATTAAAGGTGGTCAAGTTAAAAGCAGAGATATTGATGTTGTTACCAATACTAGTTGGATAGCTAGTTAGATACAGTCACACACACATGTATCTAAATGTACGCTCTCGTATATGCACATGCTCAAACATACACACTATATTTTAAAACAAAAAATAATTAAAGTACAAGAGAGCACAGAAAGATAAACTGGCAGTAGAATATACTGAGATTCAAAATTGGATAGACGATCTGAAATATAAATTGCAGGAGAGCGAAAGAGTGTGAAGAGAGTGCCCAATAGGATTATAACCAGCACAACTTTCAGGGTAGATGTCTTGCAATTCAAATTCCTGTATTGAATGGGAACTTGGAGGGCCTTCTCAACATCTTTAAAAACCTTGTTTCTTTGAAGCCCTCTTCTGCTTGTGTCTTCACTGTAAAAATGCAATTATCAGTTGCATCAGTCCATGCGCATAAAGCAAATAGAAGATGGACAAAATTCAAAAGACCGAAAGACAAATATCATATATGTCGGGGAAACAAAGCAATAACAAGTTACTACTATTTTAATCATATATAGTAAGATATCTATAGTAGAAATCACTTAAATTTTCTTCACCGTTTTCTTCTTCTTTTTCTTTATATCAAACAGTGAATAAAACAATGTTAATAATGAAACAAATATCCCATAACATGATGGGATTGTTAAAGAAAATACAGGGCACAAAAATACTAATAACAAAAAGCAGAAAACTTCTCAAAAGAGAAATATGGAGGTAATTAAATCTAATCATCTAGAAAACAAAAGAACATAAATGAAAACATAAAAATAAAATAACATAAAAACTCTTACCTAACAAAGGGTCCAAATTAAGAATCATTTTAATAAATAAAAAAATGTTATCCCAAAAGCAATAAATTATGTCTTACCATTAGCTTCAGGTACATTTTTTTAGAGCAATTGCCACCACTTTTATGACAATGTCATTAAAAGAAGCTTTAATATCATGCTTCTCTCCAAATTGAGAAAGAATAGAACAATCAGCAGTGAACGTATCTACAAATCAAAAATCTAACTGATGATACAGTAATTCATTCAATACCTTTAAGCTCCTTCCTAAACGAAAGAAGAAGTGAGAAAAATAATAACAACCATAACAAGGTCAGAAACTTACAGGCGGACAGTGAAGAACAATGCCATCTTTTTTACACAAATACGGGGAATTCTACAATAAATTAAGAGAGAGATATCAGATTAGTAACACAGAACCAAATCTAGGAAAAAGTTGGCCTCAGAATTTCCATTAAAAAAACCCAATAAGCAAAACTTTAATTATACCTGACTTGCTAGCTCACTCCATTTAATTTTTTTTTCCGAAGATCAATAATACAATTATTTTAAAAATAAGAATAATTTAAAATTCGAAATTCCTATGCAACATAAGAGAAAAAGAAAAAAAAAACTAAAATAAAGTATTGAGTAATTCAACTATTTAAAAATAAAGTGAATCTGTTTCTTACTAATTGATGTAAGATCAAGAAAATGGAGATCAATCCAGTAATGGCGTCGAAAAGGAACAAGAGAAGCGAGATCCTAGAGGCGTATATAGAAACCCTAGGATCATCGTTAAAGAAACGAATGGTCACGATCTCGTAAAGAATGGCGAGGGTGATCGTCGTCATCATCTTGAGGGATCTGATCGTGGATAAGAGGAGAGGCGTCCTCATCGTGTTTCATTGGAGAAGAAGAGGCTCGGCTCTCGAGCAAGCTGCTCGAGTGCCTCAGCTCAGCCATAGCTCGCTTCGGACTATAGGCCAGCTTTAGAAAGCTCTGATTTTACCTCTTCTTTCGACTCGGATTTTCGCGAGTGATGATGGTAAGAGATGAGAGCAAAATAAAGACGAGAGTAATATATATTTTCAAAAAATTTAGGATATATATTTTTATTTTTTATTTTAAAATATAACGGCGTTTCTAAAAAAGAAACGCCGCTATATGAGTAACTTTTAGGCGTTTATTCATACAAATGCCGCAATTTGCTAAATCGTATGACGTTTTAATCATAAAACGTCGTGAGCTGATAAAAATACGGTATTTAGCGGCATTTTATAAAAAACGCCACTAAATAAGTGCCACAAAAAATTATTTTTGCTGTAGTGAACCTACCCTTCTTAAAGTTGCTGAGCTTATATTGGAAAATAGAACATGGGATACCGACAGAATCAACCAATTATTTGCTGAGAAGGATGCTAAGCGTATTGTTAGTATCCTGATATGTAAAAACCCAATACCTGATAGGGTAATCTGGAAGGACTCTTAAGTCTGGGGAAATGACAGTTTGGACTGCTTATGTTCATGCACACACAGCTTTGGGGAAGGGCTCTTTCGAGCGAGATCCCTCCTAGAAGTTACTTTGGTCTGCTCAGGTGGTTCCTAAAATAAAACTGTTTATATGGAGATGCTTGTAGGATATACTTCCCACCACCATGAATCTAAAAATAAGAACCATACAACTAGAGACGGATTGTGTTGTTTGTGAAAATTCAGAAGAAACTACCTTGCATGTGTTTCATGGGTGCACTTTCACTACTAAGGTATGACAACTGTTTTGGCCTGAGATATTAGCTTGGAATATAACTAGTTTAAGTCAATTCCGGAGTGATATTCTAACTCTATGGTAGTTGCAAAATCAACTGGAGGACGGGTTAATCACTTGTTGGTTGTGATGGAGTAACCGTAACGATTGTTTCCATCTTAAACAGTGTAAGATCCCAAAAACTATTTGCAGGCTGCAACGTGAATTGAAAGTTGATTTCAGATAGGCTAATGAACAAGTTAACCTCATAAGTGCTCGTGATGTCACATGGAAGGCTCCCTCAGCAGGTTTTTATAAGATCAATACAGATGCAACCATTCATACCACTAGAAGACAGGCTACATTGGCTGCTATTGGCCGCGACTCACAGGGGCAAGTAATCTTAAGTGCTGTGAAGATTCTGCACAATGTAGATAATGCCCTTTCTGCAAAACTTTATGCTCTTTTGTCTGGACTTCAATGTGGGAAGCAGTGTATGCTTACTTTGGTGCAACTTGAGAGCGACTGTTTGCAAGCAATATAGAGAGTTACAGCGGGTTGATGCTTCTTTGTCAGAGTGGTATAGCATTGTTAAGGACATCACTGATGAGGCGAAAACATTAGTTTCCTGTCAGTTTAGCCACACTAAACGGGAATGTAATAGTTTAGCAGATGCCCTTTCTAGAGTAGATCCTGATTGTGATATACGTATATGGCATAACTCTTTACCTGAGGGTATTTGTAACTTGGACGTTATGAGCTGAAATAAAATTATTGAAGTTCCAATAAAAAAAAGAAGAAGAAAGAGTCCCAATTACGTGACATCCATCACTGTTAGTCGTCTGGCTTGCTTAGGAAATGGTGTTTAGGACTTAAGGAATATAATAATATAAAAACTATAAACTTTCTTATATGTTTAAAATTTAATTTTTTAAGCATAATTCGGTTAATTCTATCGATTCAAGTATGAGATTTGATATAAGGGAGAACCAATTGAATTAAACAATTCAAGCAATGCCTTAACCAAAATATCCTATTAATCGACTAATCTGATTTAAATTAACCATTTTTCACTCGGTTTAATCAGTTTTTTTTTTTATATAATTGACGAATGCTCACCCCTAACTTACACATCCACAGTAGAAGAAAGACAATTTTGTGTTGGGTTATAGATAGTTGAAGACAAGTTTATGTTGGGTTATAGATAATTGAAAATAAATCTAATAATCTTGAACATGATATAGTGATACGATATGAGATCGATACAGATAAAAGATTAGAATGTAACATGATTTGAAGTTATTAAAAATTATATATAAATATAGCAAAAGTTAAAACAATAAATTTTATTTTTGATTTATCAATACAAATTTTAATACAAAATTTTTATGTTTTATGCTGCTAGAACAAGGAATTATACATTGATTGCCAAATCTAGTTAAAAGAGATGCTAAGTCACGGCTGATGGCCCATTCAAAACGGCACAGTTCCCTTAACTGTTTGACGCACCTGTGTTAAAAATGTTAATGAGATGCAAACGGGGCGTTTTACTCAAAGAATCTTAGCTAAGATTTTTGCTTGCTGCCAGTCAGCTCTGCGTGCGGCTTTGCCTAGTGACGACGAACAGAGTTGAACAATCCATCTGTTTGGCTGTAAGGGAGAGTCATGGTTCTAACTCAGCTACCAAGATTTCATTTTTTAGTCCTCAAAAACCCGTCGCCAAGTTTCAATTTTTTCTCCAAACCAAAACAACCCATCAAATTCACTTTCCCAACACTCTTCACTGCGCCAAAATCAACTCTTTCCACCACAGAGCCAATACCCATCACTGATTTTTCACTGCCCGAAGAGCCACGGCTCGAGATTTCATTGGACAAGTTGTTTGTTCCTCCGGAGACAGAAGTTTCTTGTGATGATCCTAACTTGAGCACAAGAATCTTGAAAGGGTCGAATATAGTGTTGAGTAAGTATGCAAGGGACGCTCGAGTGGTTCAGGCTGAATTTGTGAAGAGTAGTGTGAGAACTGAGGATTGTCCTTCTGATGGATTGCCTGAGGTCGCGCTTGTTGGTCGATCTAATGTGGGGAAATCCTCGCTTCTTAACTCACTTGTCAGAAGGAAACGCCTTGCTCTCACGTCTAAGAAACCTGGTGAGGCTTTAACGTGAAGTTGGTTTATAAAGAAAAATATGGTAATGGTAGAGCTGTAATACTGAAAGTTTATCTTGCTTAGGCTACTGAAATTTTACTGTGAAAGAATCTTCCAAACTTGACATGTCTGCTTCAAAGCAATATATTTGCATCTTGTTAATGTCAATTTTAATTTGGGTGAGACACTAGAATCAGGATAATTTTATCCTAGTTGACACTTTTAATAAGGATTTTAAATAAAAGTACATCTGTTATGCTTCTTGCTGTTAATGGTTTGTCAATTCTTGGTTGGTACTATTAAGCTTCTTTCATTGTGTTAATGTCAATCTTACTATAAGGAAATTCTTTTTATTGGTTCATTTAATTAAAGCTTTTTTTTAGCTTCAAAGTATGGTATTAGGTGCATATTACCCAGGAGTGCTCTCATCCTTGCAGGGAAGACACAATGCATCAACCATTTCCGCATCAATGATAGTTGGTACCTGGTGGATTTGCCTGGATATGGGTATGCTTTATCTTTAATTTCTTCCTAGATAGCCTGTTTTTTACTTAGACCTTGTATGAATAGAAACAAGCTTATTTGAAGCAACCACTAGGTGACTTCTGCTGCTTGTGAAATATCTGATTTTCCTGTTGCTGGAATATTGGTTACTTACATTCATTAAGGTTATTCACTGTCCTGGAGAAAAAAAAAATTCATTGACCCTTGTCAAATGATTAATTTGGGACTAGGGGTTAGTTGAATCAGTTTTTCCAATTTTAAACAGTGAGGGATCAATATCGTGACATGTAATCATGATTTTTATATGGGCGTATATTTCTTTTCGGTTGCAGTCCGACATTATACTGATAAATTTGTTAAGACAAGTCAATTGCAGCCCGACATTACTTAAGATGCAAAATGTACTTAAACAATTAATAATGAGTATGATACTTCCCTTTTTCTGTTCAAGTCGGTGTTAATATAAGTATATATAGCTGAGTTCCTTTTAACCTCTGTTTTGATTGACCTCCATCGAATCCAAACTAATATAGCCCCGGTTATTGAATTAGGTTATTTTCTCTGAAATATTTGTGGACCATTGTGGCTGGCAAGAGGATTTACTCTTATGTTTTTAATAGAGATGTTGTACTATGTCTTTAATAGTGCATGAAACTGTGCCCTTTGCCATCATTCAGTCTTCAAAATTTTTGTTAGTTCACTGTCTTAGCTGTTTAGGAATTCCCATGTTATTCCAAACTCAATCAAATATTGCCTTGATTTGATTTTTATCTTAACTTTAATGGTATTTGTTCAACTATAAACTAGTATAACTTTTGAGCTTAGCTGAAGAGGGCAAAGGGGAAAACAAAGCTAGCAAGCATATTGTGTTGAATCAGCTCTATCCAACATCCAAGAACTAACCCCAAAAGTTTAGATTATGCTATTTCCAAGATTTATGCTCTTATATTCATATATCTCAACTATAAGAGTTGACTATGCATTTGGCACTTGCACAAGAGTACAGTTCCATTACACTTTTTTCTTGGACAGGTATGCATCTGCCCCTCAGGAACTTCGGACAGACTGGAGCAAGTTTACCAAAGACTATTTTATCAACCGTTCAACGTTAGTCTCAGTTTTCCTACTTATAGATGCCAGCATTCCTGCAAAGAAAATTGACCTGGAATATGCTAGTTGGCTTGGTCAGAACCAGGTAACTTCTTCCACGTCTAACAAGGAAAGAGAAAAGTACAAGGAGATGGACGGTAACCCACTTTGATATGTCTCTTATATCATCTTCTCAACAGAGCGGCAAAAGCCCATTGAACCTTTGTGCCGACTTCTGTATATTTCACTTGGCTTTTTCATGATGTTATCTGTTTTCATCCTAACTCTTAATTCGTTGTCTTCAGATCCCCATGACACTAATCTTCACCAAATGCGACAAGCGGAAGAAGAAAAAGAATGGAGGAAAAAGGCCTGAAGAAAATGTGAGTGACTTTCATGAACTGATACGTGACTTCTTCCAAGCTGTGCCCCCGTGGATTATGACCAGTAGTGTTACCAATCAAGGCCGTGATGAGATACTGCTGCACATGGCTCAACTACGGAATTATTGGCTGAAACACTGAAAGGAACAGAGCGCAGAATCAAGATTTTATCTGTTGGTATTATGCAGTGGGTTTTTTGAAGTTATGAATTTATACGAGCATTTCGTGGCTGTGGTATTTCATATTAGTTATGGGTTATTTGTGCACTACGCATTAAGGAGTGAAAAAAAAATTATATAAAATGTTATTTCACATCACATCATATCAAATAGTCATATTATTAAAAGGTGATGCAATATGGTAGCAACAGAAATTATTTTAATTTAAGAGAAAAGTTAGAGATAATTACTTTTAACTTTTTCACTCACAAAGTCACACACATTAAATGTAAAAGTTGAAAGTCATAACTTGTTGCTTTTATTAATATTACATATGCTTTTATTGGCAAAAGAGAAAGTAAATAACTTGTTACAATCAAGTTATCCATACTAATAATGTGACGTGGTTTTATGATAATGAGAGCGTTAAAAGTGATTGTCAAAAGTGGCTATCTTTAGTATATATCTTAGTTTAAGTCTTAACATTAGGGGTATTTTTGTAATTTTTAGGTTTGTTAGAAATTTGAATAGGAATTTAATTTTAATTTTTTAATTATTTTAGAATCTTAGGTTGAAAAATATTGTGTGTTTAATTTTATTAATAGGATTACAATATGAGAGTTTTAATAGAGAGTTTGTATCATATTAAGGTTAAACATGCTTGTTTAGCTATAAATAGGTTTTGTACTCTATTCTAAAGCAGGGAATAAAATATTATCAAAAGTTTTCTAGCAAAGCTTTGGCTTTTTGGTTGTGTGACTCAACTATTCTTAGGTGTGACTCCTAAGAAGCTGTAACTCTCATGAAGGCTTCATCTTCATCCAAAGTTGTTAAGATAGTCAAATTATCATTTTACTCTTGACTAGTCAGAAAATCTCAATCGCTATTTTAGCTAATTAAGCTTCAAAAGCTTATTTTTGTTACCTAAAATAGAAAATAAGTATTAGCGAGCTCATTTCGGTAAAAAATATAATTAAAATAATAATATTAAAATATTTATAATTAATGTTTTCTACATCCTATCACTAGGTTTTTATTCTTCTTCTTTATTACCCTAAATGAGACTCCTAAGCTAAAATTTACCCTAAATCCCTTTATTCAAAGATAATTCAGATCTATCATACATCAATTGGTACCGTCTGTGGAAAACGAAAGAAGAGAACGCAAGACAGAAAAGATCTTTTGACATATCTATGTTTGAAAAATAAAGTTGCTTCTGCGATGGTGACTAATGCTGAATTAATTAGAGATATATATAAGCTCTAGCAAGAACATGAGCATACCAAGAAAGTTGTGGCTTATATAAATGAGCACCTCACTATCTTACAATAGACTGTTAAAGCACTAGTAGCTTTTATAGCACATATGGAAGTACATCTAATTCAAGCACCTTTAAGTGTTGCTCAAGCCTAACTTGATATTCAACTAACTGTAGTTCTACCTTTAGTTAAAGGAGAACATGTTGAGCCCAATGATTATGCTACAAATATCACTAAAAAGGTGAAGATAGATGTGGTAAAAGAAGTTCAAAAGTCAGCAGCTATCCCTACATCAGAATTACCTTTTGATGTGGTAAAATAGGTTTTGTACTCTCTTCTAAAGTAGTTAATAAATTATTATCAGAAGTTTTCTAGCAAAGGTTTTGCTCTTTGGTTGTGTGACTCAACCATTCTTAGGTGTGACTCTTAAGAAACCCTAAGCGAGACTCCAAGGTTTTTATTCTTCTTCTTTATTACCCTAGGTGAGACTCCTAGGCTAAAATTTACCCTAAACCTTCTCATTCAAAGATAACTCAGATTTGTCCTACATCGAAAGATTTCAGTTAGTAATTATCCAAATTATTAATGAATCTATATATTTATCATTTAATCATATATATAATAAGTAATAAATAGTTTTTTTAATAATACAATTACATGACATGATTGGATGAAATCATTAATTAGTAAGGAATACTAAAATGTAAGTGTTATAAAATGGGGAGAGACGGGAGTCGTTCATACTAGAAAGAGGTTTATGTTAAAGGGGTTTCTTTTAACCTTACCATTTTTTTCTATGCATAGAGTGATTGGGTCACCTAATAGATAATACAATGAACATGGAACTTTGGAAACCAATTAAGGTTAGAAAAGGAGGGTTTGGGATATCTCATTTGTTTTTTTGTAGATGATTTTTTTTCTCTTTAGGCAAGCATAAGGGAATTAGGTAACCACAATTAAATCCACTTTAGAACAATTTTGTGCTGTATCGAAGGCTAAAGTGAGTTTTGAGAGGTCAAAAGTACTTATATCTCCCAAAGCAAAGAATAACAATGCTAGAAAATCTAGAAGAGCAATTTGAATGCTGTGTATTGGTTTGATAAATAACTTAGGGAAATATTTGGGAATTCCTTCGTTTCATGGGAGGGTTTAAAAGCTTTTTTTTTTCAAGAAGTAGTAGAAAAAAGTGAATGAACAATTATCAAGTTGGAAAGCAAATTGCTTGAATTTGGCAGGTAGCTTGATACTTTAATAATTCCTACCTATCATGTGATGATAACCATTTTTTCTAAATTCGTGAATGAACATATTGATAAATTGAATAGGAAATTTCTATGGGGTGGCTTAGAAAATAAGAAAGGGACGCACTTGGTTAGATGAGATGATGTTAGTAAGCCTAAAATATATAGGGAGTTGGGATTAAAAAGCTTGGAGAAGCAGAATGTGGTTTTGCTTCAAAAGGCAGGTTGGCATTTTATTAATGAACCTAAAAGTTTTGGGTTCATGTTCTTAAAGCTATGTATGGTGTCAGTGGTGATCGATTGTGTTTTATTGTGTAGAATGGAAATAATATCGGTGTTTGGTCACCATTTTATAAGAACCCTATAACAACTAGTACGCTTCACTTTTTTAATGGGTTAATAGAAAAAGTGGGAGATGGGACATCCACTTATTTTTGGAGAAATAGTTGGATTGGAGAGGCACTTGTTGACCAACTTGCCGAAATTTGCAGAGCCAAATACAAAGGTTAGTGACTATATAAATATGGAAGGAGGTAGGAATTCAGAGTTGCTTTTTGCTCATGTGCCATGGGAAATTGCTATTAAACTTGTAGGTCCACCTATCCCACGATTAAATCCTTCAAATCATAGATGGATATGGAGCTAAAATTTGATGGTGTTTTTTCTTCTAAGTCAATGTACATGGCTATTATAATTTTGGATTCAAATGATAAGGATCCTAGTTGGAAAGGTTATGAAAATTGCGTGCACCACAAAGATGGACATAGTTCTTATGGTTAGTGCGTAGAGGAAGACTGCATACAAAGGAGCTACGGTTTCAATTGGGTCTATCTCCTATAGTAATTTGTGACGTTTGTGGTAATGAGGTCAAAACCGTTTTCATGTAATATGCGACTGCATTAAAACCAATAAGGTGTGAGACCTGATTTTATTGTAATGTGCATGTAATATGTAATTAATTATTAAGAGGAAATTAATTTGCTAAGTGATTATAAGTGAAGTGTGATGTGGGCTCTACTTATTTTTAACGTGTTTAGATGGGCTCGAGACTGATAATAAAGTGTACAGTGTTGTAATAAATATAATATGATGAATTTGACGTTTAAAATCATTGAATTATATTTTTTTGAATTATTTTGTGAAGGTGGGAAACAAATTGAAAAATGACAGTTATGTCTTGAGGGCATTTTCATAAATTATGCCCAAACTAAAATCAATTGGGATGAAGTAAAAATACCATGATATTCTACATAAAAAGGAGAATAAGATAGTGTCAAGAGATTTATCGAAACAATGGTAAAGTCAGAGAAATTCACCGGTGGTTCGCGGGGGTAAAATCGTAATTTCTCACTATCTGTACACCGCGCATCAACGAAACCACTTCCAATCATCAAGATACTTTAAATATGACTATTTGGCAATGGAATCCAAAATTTTGGAGTCCAATTACACAGTTTTTACGATTACTGAAGTTAAGGGCAAAATTGTTCAAAATTTACATAACCAAAGGCAAAATGGTAATTTCACCCCCTTCTAGAAACATCATCACACTTTAGCCATAAGTGCCAGCCACTGTTCACTTTCTCCTTCATTTGGCTTGCACGACAAAGAAGAAAGAAAAGAAGAGAAAGAAAAGAAAAAGAAAGTAAAGTCAACAAAACCAACTAAAACTTGACTTTTTCACCAAACCCATTATTAGAAAAATATGCTACACAATTTTCTCTCTCCATTGACACCAATATTTCATCAAATAAAGAAAAAAACAAGGAGAAAAGCGAGCCAAGAGGTTTCAGCCAAAGGTAAGAAATTACAAATTTTTAAAGTTTCAATTTATTTCAAAGTTGTATTTTGACTAAATCAAAGGTGTAGATTATGAATATACCATTGGATTTGATTTTTGTTGACTAAATAAAAATCCACCATGAAAGGGGATTTCGGTGTGCTTGAGAACTCATGGAATCCATGTAAATCCTTGTATAAAAATGGTAGAAAATGAGACAATGAACATGGATTTAGTGTTTAGTAGCATTAGATTTAAGAAAATCACTAAGTTGGATACATGGGAGCATTCGGCCAAGGGGTTTTGGACAGCCTAAGATGCTACATTTCATGGTTTTGATATTTCAAATTACTGTAGAAATTAAGAGAAGAAGACTGGTGAAATCGGATATGAAATCGGAGCTAAAACGGAGAAATTATGTTTTACTATCGGTGTAATTTACACTAGTTAGGCATAGACAATATCCTATGTGGCTGCATTTAGTGAAAATTAATAGCTTAAAAATAAGAAGAAAATTAACGAAAATTTTTGGTGAAATTTTTTTGCAGCTGGGAGCATTGGATTTCGTGCGGTGCTACCGAAAGGCTCGATAATATGAGACAAGTAAGGGATGAGTGTGTAAGCCGTAGGGATATAGCGAATGCATGATTTTGATGAGTATAATTTTATGAAATTATTGGGTGCTGAATTGCCTTTAAAATCATGCAAATATGTGGTTTACGACTGGTAAAAATACTATGTTTAAGTTTAGGAGGTTAGAGTAATTGCAGCTGTTATGCTGCCAAAAAGTTTTCCAAAATTTTTAAATATTTTTATGTAATTAAATTTTGTTAAAGTGAGATGTCAAATACGTTCTTTGAAATATTTCACAATTATTTAGAACGTTTACAAATTTTTTCATTAAGACATGAATATTTTATTGACTGTTTTTACTGTATTGTTAAATGTGAATTTAAATACCTTTTGGAATTTTATTAAATTTAAATGATATTTGTTTAAATTCCTTAAAGGTATTTTCACTATAAATGAAATGTTTTGAGACTGTTAGACCTCATATCATGCTCACGTATATTACTGTACTGTTACTATGGCTGATAGACCCGCCAAGTCATTAGCAGTCCTAGGGATACCTGGCAAGTGTACTCTGAGGATACCTATAGACTATGGTCATAGATCTTACTATTAACTTTTACTGTTCCCTACGGGGATTATAGTATGATATATCGAGGGTGATGCCTAGTCTGCACCTACTGTTTACTGTTATTGAACTGTGAATTACTGTTAACTGTTTTACTGAACTGTAAATTACTGTTTACAGAACTATACTAAATTGTTACTGTTTACCGAATCGAAAGTGTTTTATGGAAATTATAACTGGTTTTGAAAAGTTTTTACATCATTTACTGAACTGTTATAGTACCAATACTAAACTGTTTTACTGTTACTATAAAGAGTATTGTACCGAACTGTTACTGAAGTGTTTTACAGAACTCTTAATGTTCAAAATGAACATTTTATTGTCTCTAAACCTATATGGTTTACTAAAACCACTACCATCTATTGAACTATGATTTACTGTCAAACGTTTATGGAATGGTGATTTATTGTCAACTGGTTACTGAATCGTACTGAGATATATTGTTTACTGAAGTGAAAATAATTATGACATTATTACTGGTTTTTGAAAGAATTACTAAACTGTTACTGTGATGTGAAATTGAATTGTTTACTGTACTGAACTGTTTCTTCATTGTTTACTGAAGTGCTTTATCGTACTGTTGTTGAATCGATTTATATACTATTACCACTATTCAAACTCAACTGTTTACCGTAATATTTTACTATTGTCACTGTCATGTGTTTTAAAGTGTTACCGAAGTGATGAAATTAAATGGTTTATTTACCATTTATTTATTGAAAATTTCTTTAAATTGTTTTATAACAACAATTTATTGATTACTCCCTATAGTCGCTTCTAGATTTCTGGGACAAGACAGGTATTTTAAAATACCTTCCATGCTCTATCCGGTTGCCTGGCCGACTATAGCATCCTTTCATTTACTGTGCCTAGTGAACTATTAGGAAAATAATGTTTTCTAGTATGTAGATTTTGTTATATTAGTCTTATATATGATTCCTTTACTGAGTACGTTTCGCTTACCCCTTTATTTTTCACTCCACAGGATATTATAAATGATAAAAAATGGGTATTCATTAGAGGATATCGGCTGAATCTGGTTTACAAAGACTGCTTTGTGTCAACCTGGGAAGTATTTGAATTTTCTTTTATACATTGAAGTATATTGTACAACACTACTAAAATTGTAAAATAGGAACAAAGGATGTAAAGTGTAAGGAATATTGTAAATCCGACTTTATTAATTTAAATAAATGCTTACTATTTATCACTGTTATTGTTCAAGTGTTAAAGGCATCACAGACAGCCAATCGTAATTTATGTGTGAAATGTGTTATTTATTGTACATTTGGACTGTTACATAAGGTTTGGACAAGCTTGCTTCCCTCGCATCTCATCATTATCATCATCAGAGCCTTTATCCCAAGAGATTGGGGTAGGTTATATGAACCGATATCTGAATTCACGTTAGATCGTTCACATGTATTCTCCTCCTCCATAGATTCCAATTCAAGGCCATTTGCTCATCCAATTCTAAAACCTTCATATCTTTCCAAACCACTTCCTTCCAAGTCTTTTTCAGTCTCCCTCTAGTCTTAACCCTTCTTTCAACATCCATAGCTTCTATTCTTCTAACTGGAGCATCTACAGGTCTACGTCTTACGTGTCCAAACCAACGTAAACAATTTTCACAGATCTTGTCTTCGATAGGTACCACTCCAAACATTTTACGAATATCATTAGTTCTCATTCTATCCTTTCTTGTATATCCACATATCCACCATAACATTCGCATTTCTATTACACTTATATTTTGTGTATGTAGCCTTTTAGTCGCCCAACATTCACTACCATATAACAATGTTGGTCTAATAACTGTCTTATAAAACTTGCATTTTAACCATATAGGAATTCCTTTATTGCATAACACACCTGTAACACTTCTCCACTTACTCCATCCAGCTTGGATCCGATAGGTCACATTACCATCAATCTCTCCATCCATTTGTACTATCGAGCCCAGATATCGAAAATGGTCTCGCTTATGTATTGCCACCCCATCTAACGTCACTACATCATGCTCCTCCACTCGGTTCGAACTGAATTTACACTCCATGTATTTAGTCTTCACTCTGTTTAGTTTAAATCCTTTTGATTCCAATGTTTGTCTCGATAATTCCAACTTTGCATTGATCTCCGCTTTAGTTTTCGCACATAGGACAATATCATCTGCAAACATCATACATCAAGGTACCTTATCCTGGATGGATTTTGTCAGTTAGTCCATAACTACCGCAAACAAGAATGGACTCAACGCTGACCCTTGGTGTAATCCCACCGTGATAGGAAACTCACTTGTTTGCCCTCTACTGTCCTCACATGTGTCTTTGCATCTCTATACATGTCCTTAATTAGTTCAATATATTTCGAAGGAACTCTTTTCTTCATTAAGGACCACCATAGTATCTCTCTAGGCACTTTATCATATGTTTTCTCCAAATCTATAAAGACCATATGGAGATCTTTACCTATTACTCGAGAGCACTCCATAAGTTGTCTAAGCAAATATATTGTTTTCATAGTTGATCGACCCGGCATAAAACCAAATTGAGTCTCTGATATCTCTATATTCTTTCTTAATCTCCATTCTATCACTCTCTCCCATAGTTTCATCGTGTGACTCATCAATTTTGTGCCTCGGTAGTTGGCGCAACTTTAAATATCTCCCTTGTTCTTATATAGAGGTATCAAGACACTTTTCCTCCATTCCTTCGGCATTTTGTTAGTGTGCCAAATCTTATTAAATAGATTTGTCAGCCACTTAACTCCTACATCTCCAAGGCATTTCCAAACTTCAATTAGGATGTCATCAGGTCCAACAGCTTTTCTGTTCTTCATCATTTTTAGTGCTTTTTTTTACCTCTATCTCTTTGATTCTACACATAAAGCATCGATTTAAATCCTTGATTATTAAATAATTTGTCAAAATAATCACTCCATCTGTCCTTAATGTTATTGTCTTTAACGAGAGTTATTTGATGCTCATCCTTAATACATTTCATAACTCCTAGGTCGTGACTCCTCCTTTCTCTTGCTCGCGCCAATCTGTATATCTTTTTCTCTCCCTCCTTTGTGTTCAACTTGTCGTAAATCTCTTTCATAACCTTCATCTTAGCTTCTGCCACAACCTTCTTTGCCTCTTTTTTTGCTAACTTATATTCCGTAAAACTCTCTTCTGTATTGTTCTTCTTCAAAGCCTTGTAACACTCTCGTTTAGTCTTTATAGCATCTTTTACTGCTACAATCCACTATGTTGCGTCCTTTCTAATTGTTACTCTTCCGTTTGATACTCCTAATGTCTCTTTGCTCACCTCCCGAATGCATTTTGCCATCTTATTCTATATTACATTTAGGTTCTCTTCTGTTGTCTAATCCTCTTTTTAAATCCAACTATCTCTACATGTTTTATGACAATCATCTTTTAGCTTCCACCATCGAATCCTTTCAATTCCTTTTTTTTGGTTCCTTCGATGTCGTCTATCTATCTTCATATCTAGAACTAGGAGTCTATGTTGCGCGGTAACACTCTCACCTGGGATAACCTTACAATCCAAACATTTATGTCTATCCCTACTCCTAGTTAAAAAGAAATCTATCTAACTTGCTCTTGGTCCACTTCTAAAGGTTATAAGATGAGAATCTCTCTTCCTAAACAATGTGTTTACTAGGATTAGGTCATAAGATAAAGCAAAATCTAAGATAGCATCTCCATCTTCGTTTCTTACACCATAACTAAAACCTCATGTACGCTCTCAAAACCCTCTCTACTTGTACCTACATGTTCATTAAGATTGCCACCAATAAAAAGGTTTTCTCCTAGCAGCACTTCTTGTACTACCTTATCTAAATCCTCCCAAAATTATCGTTTAGTAACCTCATCAAGTCCTATTTGGGGTGCATACATGCTAATGACATTCAACACCTCTTCTCCTAGAACTAGTTTAACCAAAATAATCCTATCCCCTCGTCTCCTAATCTGTACAACATCCTTATGGTACTCTTTATCTATAATGATACCTACTCCATTTCGATCTCTATCTTTCCCTGTGTACCAAAGCTTATATTGCCAAGGTGCTATCTCTCTAGCCTTTTCCCCAACCCATTTGGTCTCTTGAAGACACAAGATGTTAACCCTCGTTCTACTCATAACCTCACAAATATCAGCTAACTTACCACTAAGCGTATCTATATTCCAAGATCCTAACCTAAGCTTATGGTTATGGTTATGGACTAACTTCTTTACCCACTCCCATCCATTATGGCGTGGGAACCTTTGCCTATTTAACACATCTAGGTGTTGATGTGGCGCGTCACTTTCAGACGATGACCTAGTAACCCTTGTCCACTTTGCACTACACTCGGGCTCCGATGCAGCACGTCGCTGAGTAAGGGACGCCCCAACAATATTCTGATATTGGTTCATTTCATGAGATTGGACTAGTTTTTAAGGCTAGTTGTCCAAACCTACCGCCACCCTCTTCCTTTACCCAAGATTGGGACTGGCTGCGTTAACTCACACAAGCGAAGTTTGCTTCCCTCGTATCTATGGGTTGATTTTTTTCTCTTGCTCTCTTGTTGATTGGATTGATAATAGTATTTTTGAAACTAAGGTTAAAAAATGTTTGGATATTGACTGGTGCTGCCTTTTTATTACTACTGCTTAGAAATTGTGAATGAGTTTTTGATTATGGAGAGGAAATGTTGCAAACTAGTGAACAAATGCGCCGAGAGGCGGCGAAGAGAAAGACTGGGGCAAACCCTGAAGAATGAGTGTGGTGGCATGGTGGTAGAAGGTTGAGCAAGACTGAGAACAAGGCTGAGCAAGGTTGAATAAGACTGAGAATAAGAAAAAAAAGTAGAAAGAGAGACTTTCTGAATGAGATTACTTGCCAAAAGTCCCCTTTCAAGGATAACAAGAACTCTTATATATAGGTGTGGAGAATGGGAGTTACATATCTTTGGCATTAATAACACAATAATGAGAATTGGCAGTTACAAAGCATTAATGCTTTGTCAAATGGGAGTTATGCTTTAGGAGAAGGTCTACTATGAGAAATAGGGAAGAGTACTCGTACTTTAGGAAAAGGTTAAGAGAAGAACTCTTAACTATCTCCATATCTGATCCATCAAGCCAAACTCTCTAGGACATCCCAATATTGAAGTTAACTCAAGAACCCTACCCTATTCCGGAGTTATCTTCACTTTTTCTTGAAAGATCTATTCTATGAATGAACTATTTTGAGAGCAAGTTGTTTTGTGAAGAACTGTTCTAAGAAGAGTAGTTTTGGGAAGAACTATTATATGAATGAGCTCTTATAAGAAGAGGTAATGAGCTTTTTTGATAAGAGGTTGTTCTTGCAAAGAAGCTCTTCCGAGAATTGTTCTTGTGAAGGAGTTATTTTAAGGAGAGGTTGTCCTTCACTGTAGTATGAAATAAATATTAGTTTCCAAAATCAATTATCTATATCTTGCCCGCTGTAAGAGAATTCATGCACTAGTATTGTAGAGGATCTTTGGGAAAACAATATTTCTCATTAAAACTTGTTGTATTGCATTAAATTTATTTAAACTAGACTCATTATATTGGAAAAAAAAATTATCACAGCAAAACTTATTGCCTTGTGTTGGAATTATTTGAATTAGACTTGTATTAAAATTATTTAAACTAAACTCATCAATGCCCCTTGTATTGGAAAGAAAAAAAATGTATATTTTTTATATATTATGTTGCTCCCTGCATAGAAATTACTTAAAAGAAGAAATGTTCTATGCATAATTTTTCAAAATTAATAAAACTCGCTTTTTTATATATATAATTGTTGTTCAGATTCTTTTTTTTTTAGTTTTGAGACAAGTGATAAGAAATTATTCTTAAAAATGTGCGAATAAGTGAAAAGAAGTTATTCTTAAAATTTCTTGACAAATGAGAAAATGTTATTTTTAAAACAAAATTGATAACAAGTGAGAACAAGTAAGAAGTAGTGTTTCTTTAAAATTTTGAAATATTAAGAAAAGTATTTTCCTAATATTTTAGGAACAAGTGAAAAGAGCGTTTCTCTAAAATTTTAAGAATAAGTAAGAAGAGCATTTCTTGAAAGTTTTAAAAATTAGTAAGACGAGCGTTTTTCTAAAAATTTTGAGAACAAGTATAAGTGTTTCCCTAAAATTTTAGGAATAGGTATGAAAAACATTTCTTTAAAAATTTTGAGAACAGATAGAAACTTTTTCCTAAAATTTTGGGAACAAGTAGGAAGAGCGTTTCCCTAAAATTTTGGGAACAACTACAAGTAGAGAAGTTTTCCTAAAATTTTGAGAACAGGTAAAGAACATTTCCCTAAAATTCTAGGAACAGGTAAATAGAGCGTTTTCCTCAAATATGGGGAATAGTTAAGAAGCATTTTTCTAAAATTTTGAAAACAGGTAAAATGAGCGTTTCTCTAAAATTTTGGAAACAGGTAAGATGAGCGTTTCTCTAAAATTTTGGAAACAGGTAAGTATAGTGTTTTTCTAAAATTTTGAGAACAAGTAAAAAGTTTTTTCCTAGAATTTTGGAAACAGGTAACGAGCATTTCCTTAAAATTTTGAAATAGGTAAAAAGTGTTTTCCTAAAATTTTGGGAACAAGTAAATAAAATGTATTACTCTAAAATTTGGAAAAAGTGAATAGAAAGTATTTTTCAAAACTTTGTAAACAAATCTTTGTTTAACTTACATAATCTTATAGGAAATAAAAACATTCATTTTATTATAATCAAATTAAAAAAAAAATTAAGAATAACAATTTTGTAACTCGTGGGATTGTTCACTCAAGTTGAAGTTTTGTTTTTGTAACTCATGGGAAACTATATCCACAAGCTGACGTGTTTCACTTCATATTGTTGAAGTATATATATATTGTGTTATATGTAAAGCTCACGGCCTGACTTTTGATACACCCACATACATACACACATAGATATATATACATACACATATATATACATATATATACATACATATATACATATATATATACATATATATACATACATATATATATATATATTAAAATCGCGGTCTAAGCTTTAGTTTAGAAGCTCTTGGCCTGAGCTTCAAGCTTTAACTATAAGTTAAAGTTTGTTTTCTTTATTATAATATATATATATATATATATATATATATATAACATAAACTTCAATTGGAAATACATATTTATAAATATAAATATAAAAATTTAATAGATATATTTTTTAATTAAATTAGAAGCTTGTTGAATAGTTTGAATTTGAAAATTCATTACCCATGTGTTATCAAATTGGAAATAGATTTTTGAATGAGAACTAATGCTGCAGTTCCAAATCTTTGAAAAGAGAAGATTATGTGTAAATATAAATTTATTTAACTTTCCTTTTTAAAAGATTATGTAAGGAAAAAGAAAAGAAATATTTATAATTAAGAGAAGATTTGATTCTAAATATTTGTCATTAAAATCTTGATACTCTATGTCTTATAAATTTGAATGTTTTTCTTGAAAGTTTTCTCACATCAAAAGTCAAATTTAAATTGTAATTGTTTCGTTTCATTTTTTTTTTGTTCTTTGAAGAAGTAAGTGTTCTTCATCTTTTTTTTTGTTTGATTTATATTTTGCTTTTTCTTTTTATCATCTATATTTTGCTCTTTTAGCATTCAAGGAATTTTTTTTTATTTTTTACAACAACTTTAAAAAAAATTATTATAAAATATAACTTACGCAACTTTCATGTAGGTCCGCATAGCACCAGTGTGCAAGTATTTAAAATAATACTCTTTTATAAGAAAATAATAATTTTTTAATAGCTTTTTTTATGTATATGTTTATTATGTATATATATCTTCATGGATATTTGTACTTATTTGAGTTGTATTGTTGATTTCTTGTAAATATTCTCTAATGACAAAGGTTCAATATGGCCAAACTCCTCGTGCTGCTCGAGTTCTTGTGAAAAAAAAAAGAAAAAAAATTGTACTCCTGAAGATTCTAATAATGAAGCTCTTGTTGACAAAAAAATGCGTCTTCGTATTGGAAAAAGTCATATACTTCCTTTTGTTTTTGAAGATTGGTCAGATTAGATCATTACGGAAAGAGGAGAAAATCATTTCTAGAAAAAGGTTTGTGGTAGACGAATTGCTTCTTATCTTAATCCTCAGTGGATCATTCTTGGCAAAGTTTTAGTCCTAAAACATCAACTTTCAAAACTCATATTCTAGGTGGGTCTATTCTAAAACTTAAGTTTGAGTGAGGTGAATTACCATTATCTTTGACTAAGTTTGGTTCCAATTCTCAACCTATTCATGGTTGGGAAGATTAAATGAATAAGGTAATAAAAAATCCTGCTCATGTAAAAGTTTTATCTTTAGTGGGAGTATCTGATGCTATACTAGTTTCTTCGAAGCTTCGTATTCACATAAAAGGAAGAATGGATGTATGGCGTGCTATTTTTACTAGGTAGAGTACTTTTTCTCATACCATGATTATTGCTTGGGGAGAATTCACTTTTACTCTTAAGGATGTACGCGATCTTCTTGAACTTCCTTGTCTTAGGAGACGTGTGCCCCATCAAATTGGCTGAAGAAGAAGACAAGAACGTAGTTTCTTTTGTGATTTGCTCAAATATCAAAAAGAGAAATCTAAGGCTACCCATTTCTCTAATTATATTGGTTTATTTTTTCATAAATTCAAACATAGAAAAGGTGAAAGTAGTTCACCTAATCTTCCAAATTCTAAACATAAGTTAGAAGCGCTATTGATAATGTGGTTAGCCAGGCATGTCTTCCTAGGATTTCCAAATGATGGTATTAGTCCAACTCTTATTCCACTAGCTATTAAAATTGCTAAAGGTATGCGTTTTTCATTAGCTTCTTTCTATTTGGGTTCTCTTTATAGAAGATTGGATTTATATTCTTCTAATTCTAAAGAATTAGCTAGTCAGTATAGGATTCTTATTGTCACGTCTCGTGACCCTATTTTTCACATTTTTCTATACATCTTATTTGGTTGGGTTGTCTGTGATACTTTACTTTTCTTTTACATATAAACAATTTCATATATAATTATAATATGAATTACATCTCCTATCTTACTTTTACAAGAAAGTAGTACTGTATGTAAGTCTAAATACAAAAAATAAATTATCATAACTTATTAAATAAATCAAGCTATCGCATCATCCCTAAATGCACAACCGAAATCCTTTAGGTGTCAGACTCTTAGTCTTCGAAAACCTGAAATGTTAAAATTAAGGGGGTGAGCAAACCACGGCTCAGTAAGGGAATTATATGCCTCACTTGATATTCAACTATCTATATGCTGAAAAACTTTTGCATTTTTCCTGTTGGGCTCTAGGCACATGTAGGAAGGATACTACAGTCGACTAGGGATCCGGATGGAGTAAGGCAGGTATTTTGAAATACCTGTTTTATCTCGGAACCTAGAAGCAACTGTAAAGAGTAATAAATTTCATTTTGTTTGAAATTTAAATCCTTTTCCATTTTATTCCATATCATTTTCATATTCTTTTCAAAATAATGCTTTTATAAAATAAAGCATTTAAATAAAGTAACTGATATTCATATATTCTTTGAAAAAAATTTTAGTTAAATCATCATCATTCTCATTTAAAACTCGTTTAATGTTTTACTGTACAATCATAATTAGTACAGTACTTTAAATAGCAAAATAAGTTATTGAAATCTTTTTCGTATAACATATAAATAATTTAAATCTAATATTCAATTTAAAAATTAAAGTAAGAATATTAGATTTATTTTCCTCTTCTTTTCTTTTTGAAAACATATTACATATTCATGTCGCATGTAGTCTAATATTCAATTTAAAATCATAGTAAGAATATTAGACTTATAAACTTTTTTTCCTTTTTGAAAACATATTACATGTTCATATCACATATCATATGAAAATCATCTCGTAATACTAAAATCAGTACCGAAATAAGCATTATGTAAAATGCTGTAAATCACTTTCATTTAACTTATCACATATCACATAAAACGTTTATATTTAACGTATAACATATCATATAAAACATTTTTTTCATATATGGAGACTGAGGCACGCCCAGCCCGTCCACTGGGTCGTTACTCATATCATGCTATAGACCCTGAATGGTATAAAATAATCATGTCAGATCTATGGCCATAGTCTATAATTGTTCTCGGTGGATCACTAATCAGGTGTCGGCCGGGACTACATATCACATATCACATATCAGCATGATAAGGTTGCCCACTAGTCTCAAAACAATATTTTTTATCATTAATAAACCTTTATGGAATTTATAAAAGTATATAATTTCATAATTTAAAACCATAAAAGTTATAAAACCATTTAGTGAATATTTAAGAAATATATATAAAAATATTCATTTTATTTCTTTTCATTTTTTATTTCGTATTTCTTGAAATTTACATGTCAAGAGAATTTTCGGTGATTTCATTATCATCATTCTCAAAAACATGAATATTTTAAAATTTAAATCTCATTATATTCATGTTTTATGAAAATTAGTAATTTTCTCGTTTTTTGTGATTTAATGTCGATTTTCGGAAAAAAATCATTTAATATGATTTTACGTAATTTTCTAAAAATTTTTGGCAGCATAACGACTGTCGATTGGCTAGCCTCCTGCACGAAAAATACAGTTTATAATTCCAACCAGTATGTCATCACAAATTTTCAGTCGATAAATCATCACAACATTTCCATAAAATAATTTATAATTTAAAAACATGCAGACTGAATATCCTTACAGTACTGCACATGCATCCCTTGCCTTTTCCGGGTTAGCAATTTCCTAGTTATCGGTCGTGCCCGTACTTCATCTCTTCCGATTCCATCATCTCATTCATTGAAAATGATTTTTGGAATTAAAATTTTAAAATTTAGAATTTTTCTCTAATTTTCAAGTAAATTAAAAATTATAAAATTCTCGTAAATTCCTACTGAGAATTTTCGAAAATTTTCTTTTTCCTTCTTCTTCTTCCTTTTTCTTCTTCTTTTTCTTCTGTTTTCTTTTCCTTTTCCTTTTCCTTTTCTTTCTTCTTTTTCTTTTCTTTTCCTGGTTTGAACCAGTTCAGACCAGTCCAGCCCCCCTCACCATCGGTTCTCCTCCGATGGCCTGTTCTCCGACGGTTCGGCGTCTCCAAAGCTGGCGAACATCACGGCGAAGCTGTAGCTGGTCTCCGTTTAGCCCAGATCGACGGCACGGCGGCGGATCTGGCGACGTGGGTCTCGGCTTCTTCCTCCCCTTTTTCTTCCTTCCTCCACCGTTTTCCTTCACCACCGGTGACTCCTTCTTCTTGGTCTCTCTTCAGCGGTGGTGCTTTCTGTTTCAGCTTCCGATTTCGCTTCTCCTTTCCTTTTCCTTTCTCATCGCTGGCAGCTTCCTTCTTTTCCTTTCCTCGCTAGCGACAGCTTCCCCTCTCTCTCTTTCTTTCTTGCCGACGGTGGTCGGCTTCCTTTTGGCTTCTCCTCTGTTACTACAGAGGAGAAGAAACGGGGTCGGGTTTTCCCGATCCCGTTTTCCTTTTATTTTTTTATTTAATTATAATTATATAATTAATTATAATTATATACTAATACACTATTTAAATTATATGTATCTAAATACATATTTTATCCTAAGATATATATGTATATATATTTTATATTTTATACTCTTTAATATGAAATAATATTCATATTTCATATATATACATAAATATATTTATATATATATAAATATATAATAATATACATATATACTTATGTAATAGTATAAAATAATATATATATCAATACATATATATCACATACATATATTTTATATATGTACATATGTATTTATGTAAAAATATATTTATATAATATAATTATATAAATATATCAATATATTCATTTTTTATTTCTTAATTAATTTAGATTCCTTAATATCCAAAATAATTATACCCATTTTCCTTTCTTATTTAATTTGTGTTGGCTCTATAAGTTATACCGAGAAAGGGGTGAATCGATTTTTAACTAACCTTAGCTCGTTTTTCGATTCTTCTAAATTCTCTAGCCTATATAAATATTTTCTAAGTTCTCTAGGTTATTCAATTATGCAATTCAAATTCAATACAATAAGCACAATTATAATTGCAAGTAATTAAAGAGAGTAGGGAAAGAGAAATGTACGTAAGCGATTTATAGAGGTTCGGCAACTTGCCTACGTCTTCTACCTTGAGACGCTCCCAAGGATTTTCCCCAAATTCACTATTCTTGAATTTGTGTTACACTCCCTCTTTTTGCAGACTCAAGAGAAGCCTCCATCTTTTTCTAGGATTAAGAGAAACCTCCCTCTTTTTCTTAGGCTAAAGAGAAACCTCTCCTTTTACAAGGAATGATTTGGTTTACAAGAGATGTAATCAAAGAAGACCTCTAAGTAGGTAAATGATTACATAAATTAGGCACAAAGAAAAGCTTATACAATATTTGTGCTAAGCAATACAAGAGATATGTGAACGATTGAAGATGAAGACTTTGTAGCTCTTGATTTGTTGTTGAGGCTTGAGGATTTGAGGAATATGAGTTTTAAAGTTGCTGAGTAGTTCCTCTTGCTTCCTTTAGCTTTTAAGCCTCTATTTATAGTCCTTTGGATGTGTTCTAGACATTGGTTGGAGCCAAAACTCAAATATGACCATTGTCTCACAAAAACTAGCCGTTATAGGCTATTTTCGGGTAAAGGGATTGATCCCTTTCCATAGGAGATCGATCCCTTCATTACAGAATGCTTATTCTGGGCTAAGGGACCTTTCTGCCATAAAGGGATCAATCCCTTTCCTCAGGGGATTGATCCCTTTGATCAGGGGATCCATCCTTTCAGACAGGGGATCCATCCCTTTGATTAGGGGATATATCCCTTACAATATTCATTTGCCTTTTCTAGGTCTTTAGGCATTAAAAACATTCTAAAACCAATTTTGAGTATTTTTAAATACGACATGACTTTGAAAACATGAATTTGAGTCCAAAAAATTTATCAAGTAATTTTCTTAAAATATATTCAATACATTTTATAAAGTATTAAGACCAATAAGAATGTATCAATAAGTCATGGTCTTAATGTTTGATATGATCGCTTAAAATGTATTGAGAAAATCATGTGTGATAAGGCAAATTTACAATGTGAATTAAAACATTAAAGCTTGCTTAAGTTTTCGTCATTTCAAAATATATATGTCAATTTAAAGCTAACAATCTCCCCTATTTTGATATGACAAAACTTAATGTAAATTTGCTTTGAAAATTCTTTAATAAAATACTCCCCCTCAAATAAAGTAGGATTTTATAAAGCTCCCCCTTAATGTAAGTATGGTTTGAAGAGAATTTTCCAAAAGAGTTTTTCTCCCCCATTATCTCTCCCCTTAATACCTTAATATCTCTCCCCCTTTTTGTCATAGCAAAAAGAAGAAAAGATAAAAAATATGCTCCCCCTTAAAATTTTGGCTATGTGAGAACAAATAAATATGCTCCAGCCAACAAGAAACATGTTAGTACACGGGACTTATAGCACAAATAAATAAGTCAATATTCATAAAGAGTATGAAATATTCATGCAAAGAATATGACTTATGATCCTATACCAATTGTTTATAAATAATTTTGCAATAAGTTCTCAATTGGTAAGAAATTAAGCAAGCACCTAAGTATATCAATTGTTCTCTTAAGTCCAACTAAGGTGCATGGCAATACATCATGATTATGAGTTGAAATTAGATGACATATCATATGCATGAGCTCATAAATCACGTTCAAGCAAGAGTGTGCATAGAATTAAGACATATAGCAATTAACTACAAGTTCTAGCACACAAGAGTTTCATGCAAAAATATCATAAATGGATTCTTTTCTATTTGTTATTTCAAACTAAAGAGCACAAGAAGAATTATCAATTTAAAGCTCAAACCAATTGTCAATTTAGTTTTAGCTTACCAATTGTTAAAAATATGGTTACCAATGATACCAATTGTTATTTTGATCTAAATACCAATTGTTACTAATGGTTGACTTAGACATTTTGCATGAATCCAATATTTATGTGTAGTGTGTTTATGTCAAGAAAATAATTATTCTAAATATGCAAGAACACAATCATACACCATCAAATATGCATATGAACTAATTAAACATTAGCATACTATCACAAAGTATTAATCCATATTCATAGTCACAAAATTATACCATATGGCAGGTTCAAACAAAAAAGGTATTCTAGCAAACACATTTTCTTCCATGGTTTCAAGTACAAAAATCCTATGCTCATTTTCCAATTCAAGTCCTTAATCGATTATGAGCAAGGAAAGATTCAAATAATAAATGCATGGATATCAATCAAGGTACATTTGTTCAAGTTTTCATTTATCTTTGAATGTTGGTGTTGTCATTAAAGCCCAAGTTCTTTAATAATTTGGCTATAAGAAAAATTTAAGTACATCGATGATAAAGTTTCATGCATTTGAACATTTAGGATCCATTTACCATCACAAATTATAGGCCAATGACCATTACCAATTGTTGAATTTACATTTGAAATCAATCCACTAGATGTATAATTATCATGAAACCTAGTGTGGAATTGATAAGTCAAGCTAAGAGACATAATTCTATAAGCATGCTTGACTAAGATGAACAACAAGTAATGAAGAATATTCATTATTCACAAGTTCATCAAATTCTTAAATATATCCATAAATTCTTGAAATATTTCTCAAAATTATGTTTAAACATTCATTAAAAGTATATTTCAAGATTATTTTAAGATTTATGCAATTCATGACCATTTTCAATGAGAAAACTGGTTTTGCACTTGTGAGATTAATGAAAAATGATATTGATTGTTGAAAGTGATACCATTTGTTGGAAATAATACAAATTGATGGAGTTGAAGCATGATATCAATGAAAAATGAATTTTCATATTTTAAAGATCATCAAGAAGAAGTTTAAACAATGAATTTTAAGTTGAGAAGAAAGAAGGTATCAAGACAATGAAAAGTTCTTCTCAATTTTCGATTGAAATGGTGCAGGGAAGGCATTCTGCCTTGGGGGGATCGATCCCTCATATGATTTCTGTAGTTTTTGGCCTTTCTGGCTTGGGTGGATCAATCCTTATAGGAGGGGGATCGATCCCTCATACGTTTTCTGCAGTTTTTGACAGAAAATTCAACCTTTGAGGTGCCAAAACTCAGTTTTTGAGTATTTTAAGTCCAAGTAAAGGTTTAAACATTTGTAAAACATGACTTTGGACTTGTATGAATGAAAAACATGAATGAAAAACAATTTAACAAAAGATTTTGCAATTTTGGAAGGATTTTCACCAATAAATGCATTTTTGGCCTCAAAGGAGATCATTTTGAGAGTTATGCATGTTTTGGCAAAACCAATGCATTGAATTACATAAATATGTCAAAACAAACTTGTTCACATAGGGTTTAAGCACATATATCATTAAAGCATACTTCTTGTGAATAACATGCCATGATTTTTAACATACAACTTTTTCATTAATGCTCATGACATGGCATTTTGCATAAATAACATATTTGGTAATTTGAGAAAAGTAAATACATTTTTAGCACATAGAAAACTTGCTCAAAATGCAGAAATCCAATAATCATTTCAAAATCATAAATCATGCCTTTCATTCATTCATCAAGAATTGTCCATCAAACACTCAACAATCATTTATCATCCTTTTGCTCAATCATAATGCATTAAAGATTATCAACCAAATTTCTCATCTAAGCACAAATAATTTAATAAAAACTTTAAGGAATAAAAAAATTAAGCTTACAAAAGTCCTTTGCTTGAGAGTGCTTTACCATGAATAGTTGGATCGCCATTCTTTGAAGAATTGTTGTGACCTTGCCAAGGTTGGATTCTTAATCTCTTTCTCTTTCTCATTGGCATAAGCAATTTCCATAGGAGGTGTGTAGAGCATTTAATCTCCATTGTTTCTTTGTATTCTCATGCTCTAACACTCCTACAACAAACAATTTAAGCATGTTTTGGTACCCAAATTTTCTTGGGTCCTTGAGAGTTAGTGCAAATAATTTTTGATCCTTTTGGGATCCCAAAAGTATTAAGACCAATAAGAATGTATCAATAAGTCATGGTCTTAATGTTTGATATGATCGCTTAAAATGTATTGAGAAAATCATGTGTGATAAGGCAAATTTACAATGTGAATTAAAACATTAAAGCTTGCTTAAGTTATCGTCATTTCAAAATATATATGTCAATTTAAAGCTAACAATTTGGATTTCCATTTATCCAAATTAAATTTCCTCTTATTTCATCATTTCATAAATTTTTGAAAATTCCAAATATTTCTATCTCTTAAATAAATTTCATTTATTTTCTTTAACTTATTTATTTGTTTTAATATTAAATTTACAAATATTGAATATTAATTTTTTGAAACTTAGCGGTTATCACATTTTCCTCACCTTAAGAAATTCGGTCCTCTGAATTTTACTTAAGTTAAAGATGGTAGCATCTTGTATACTCATTGTTGTTGACCTTTAGATCATCTTTCAAATTATACTGCCAGTATACCTTTAACATCAAAATCACCTTTTAATCATTCATGTCATCTTTCATCACATATATATATATATATATATATATATATATATATACTCCCTAAGAATTACTTTATCAATTTGGGAGTTATCAATTTCCACCTCTTTTTCATATCACATATAATTCATATTGTTCATCATTCAGCTTTCTTATTTGGTGCCAAGTCGTTATAGTTTGGTAACTATCATTTAAACAAGTTAATCAATTGTATGTAATTGTCCAGTAGCTTTCACATCTCGTGCATTCGCTCTCTCAATATATCTTCGGGCGTTTCCATTCTATGTTCAGATATTTACATCAGTACGGAGCGATGCTGTCAATAAATTTGGAATCTCAGAGCCTTTTGCTATTTCCCATAAACATATAGCTACTCAGAGATTCTCATCACATATAGGGCTCACTGGAACTTCACATACATTCTCTTCATTTTATAATCATATTTCGACTATGGCACTAAAGAATCTAAGAGTTTGATAATGGAGAAGTGATTTCATTAGACAATCAGTCATTAATCACTTCTATATCATCACATCTCTTTTAGATTCTTCATTATTATCCCTAATATTCTTTTCATATTTATTTCATCAAATGTTGTAGCTCATTTGCAACTTTACTATTTACCATCTTTTATCATAATTGAATCAGGAGACAATCATTTCCTCTCCATATCATCTTTTCATGTAGCATTCTTATTACCTCTTTTATTCTTGTGGTATATTCATTATCACTTTAATTTTAAAATATAACCGAAATTATACTCTTTTGATCATTTAGATTCCATAATGGCATAATCAAATTATAATTTAATCTCCTCATTATTTAAATTCATCATTGAATCTATAATTATCAATTTAATCACCTTATTATCCATCTAAATCCATTATTTCGAGGTGTTATATATATATATATATATCCTTTTTCCATTTATATGACTGGTAGTAAAATGTAAATCATTTACTTACTCCTTTGAGTATGATTACTTTTCCTCTATCGAGTTTTGGCTCGATCTTACATCTAGCCATAGTCATGTGATAACCACGAAAATCACTTTTAGTTTTAAATTCGAGAACTACTTCATATTCGTGTTCCTTACTCATCATGTACTTATCCTCTTATTTCATATTCATCTTTTCCTTCATCATCATTTTAGTCACTTTTCCTCAGTGGTAAAATATTCCACTATTAAACTCTTTTAACCTTTCGAGTATCATCTTACACTTATTCGTCCACCGACTTTAACTTCTTTACTTATTAGTCACGTCTATAGAGCAGCTAACCCAATAACTCTTCCATAGATTGGCAATAGTATTTAGCTAGATCGAGTACATTTCGTATCTCAATCATTATCTCTTCATCATAGACAGATCCACATCGCTCTATCATTCGAGATCATATATCTTAGAAAGAGATACTATCTTGCTAAATCTTCTATTGCCATACTTAACCTACAATTTACTGTCTTTAAGAGTTTGCGGGGTTATACCACTATGCTACTCATTTTCCATTTGTGCCTTATACTGTATCGGTATCTTATCACTTATCCTTATATGGATGCCTCATTCATTAGGCTTATATACCCTAATAAGGAATTTCATTAACCTTGTAAACCTCAATAGGAACTCGTAAAAATTTTATCGAGTTCTAATCATTATCATCTTATATCCATCAGTCTTCAACTTTTCATCTAGTGATGCCTTGTACAAGGATTGGTCTTATGAACTCCTTACACATCTCTGATTAAATAAAATAAGGCATCTGTTGGCTCTACCGAGAGGGGGGGTGAATCGGTTTTTCTACTTATTTCTAATTTTCCTAACTCTTAATGCGCAATTAAAACTAAATAAACAACAATGAAAAAAATAAGTGCAGTAAAAAGAGTAAGGGAAAGAGAAGCAAACACAAGTTTATCGAGGTTCGGTCAATCTCTTGCCTACGTCCTCTCTCCTTGAATCCCTTGTCAAGGTTTTGATTCAGCTCTTCCTTGTGAATCCTTACAAACCACTTGAAGGTGTGGCAAGACCTCTTACAATTTTTCTTGAGACTTTAGAAATCTCCTTCTAAGCCTCTACCCTTGTATTACTACCCACACTCTATAATATCAGACCTTACAAAGATAGCTCACCCCTTTGAATATCAGAATTTTCAGTGAATGGGTGAAGAATAACAAAGAATCTCACAAATGGAGTTACAATGAAGATTTTCAGATTTGATTTTCTTTCTTGAAGCTTGAAGATTTTTGAGTGCTTGTTCTACCTCCAAACTTCATAAATGCCTCTATTTATAGTCCACCAAACAGTTGGAACGGTTGGTGAAGCATTTAATGCAAATCCTCTCGTTGAAACCCTCAAAAACTAGCCGTTGGAGTCAGATTTCGAGCGAAGGGATCGATCCCTTTTCTGGGGAGATCGATCCCTTTTCTCCAGAATGCATTCCTAGCCTTTTCTGGGCCTCTTCCAAGTAATCTGCCATTTAGGGATCGATCCCTTTCCTGGGGGGATTGATCCCTTTTTTCCAGAATACCTTCCTGCACCTATTTTGCTGCAAATTGATACACATTGATGACTTTTGTGATTCTAAGTCATTTCAAAACCTTCTAACACTTTCTTAAGAATATTTACTGACTTTTTCAATTGAGATCACAATCCAAAAACTTTGTTTAAAATATTTTCTATCATTGAGTTCATTCAAAGCAAATTTACTTTTGTAATAAAATCATTTTTAAGCTTACTTGAGTTTTGTCATTTCAAAATACTTGTCAATTTAAAGCTAACAATCTCCCCCTTTTTGATATGACAAAACTTAAGGTAAATTTGCTTGGGAAATGGGATTGCTTAAATTTTTGAAAATAATAATCCCCCTTAATATTTGCTCCCCCTCAAAATTAGCTCCCCTTTTAGGTACCAAGATTAATTTATCACATTAATTCTCCCCCTTTTTGTCATAGCAAAAAAAATGATATACCCCCCTCAATAAGAATAAAGAACATAGAGAATTGGTTAGTGAATTTAAAGCAATAGGTCAAGGAGAGAGATTGAAGAACATAGACAAAACATGGCAAAATGATAAAATAACCAGAAATATATAACATGCCATATCACAGAGGTTCAAACATCTAACAAAGTTTACACAGGCAAAGACAAAATCCGACAGCGAAGTTCAACAAACATAGCACAGAGGTTCAAACATCTAAGCATAACAAGGTAAATGCACACCCTACAAAAAGAACAAAATCAACGCCTGGGAAATGTCTTATGATATTGATCCATGAAGTCTTCATGCTGCATGCGGATGTCTTGAACTTCATCAAATAATGCAGCCTGTGTGTCCTCCATGGTGTCAAGGCGAGCGTCAATATGATCAAAGCATTGAGCAACGGTGGTCTGCAAGTTTTGAAGCGATAGCATGATCTGGTCAAGAGAGACCGAGGTCGAGGTGGATGGGGCTGAAGATGTGGCTGCGGTAGGAGCTGCCTCTTTGTCGGTGCCTTCATCGCTGACTTCTTCCGAGGCATGTCTGGGAGATGCTGGAGCACCATGGGCCTTTTCCCAAACTATGGTATCACCTTGCTGACGAGAGTACCAGCCAAGATTATGCAAAGTAGCAAGGTTGATGGTGTTACCTGCCTCTGGGAGGATGCCAGGCTCACATGAACAGTCGATGCCGTGGTCGAGTAGGTAGAAAGCAAGTGGTTGTGGGAAGACAATTGTGTGAACTTTGCCAAGAACAATCTTTACCCAATCTTGGAGAATGAAATGAAGAAGATCCGGTCGATCACCATCAGGTGAGTGAATATGATGAAGCCAAAAACGATCAAGTCTCTGGAGTTGGGAATATTTGGTGCCAAGTGGGTGAAGATTCCAAGAGATGATGATATGGAGAAGGCGAGCAAAGACGGGAAGGTCACCCACACGATCATTGACCACATTAAACTCGAGTGGGACATTGACATTTTCGTGCACAAGACCATGCTCCGGAATGCGAAAGGCAAGTTAGAGAGAATATTTGGTGATCTCAACATCTCGACCCATAACAAAGATTGAATTCCCACCACCTTGCATGGGTCATTTAGAGAATAGATAACTTTGGCATTGGAAAAGAAAGCTCGAATGATATTGAGAGGAGCCGGAGTGTTGATTTTGAGAAAATAAGTCCAAGAAAAAGCATCAAATTTGGCCAAGTAGGGAAACTGAATTGATTCCAAGAACTCGAAATCAATAGGACGACAGTACTTGACACGCATATGGGCAAATAGGGCATGGTAACGGTTTTTCTCTTCTGCATTCCTAAAGCAGCGATTAAAGGCGGTTGGAATGGAGGCGGACGAAGAAGAGGGATGATATCTTTTTCGAGAGACAGCATGTTTGACTTTAGGAGCCATGTGGAGGAAGGATGATGAGGGAAATGTCTAAGAGGAGTTTTGTTGAACAGGTGATGGGCACAAGTTTGAGTGAGGATAGATAAGAGTATGGGGAAAGATGACCCTAACCAACAAAACAAATTCACATATCAATATACAAACAATAACTTTGATGTAGATATGATGTTCAAATATGCACATGATTTGAATGTGTGAACCCTAGAATGAAGATAGAAAATAGGTGTTGTAAATGAAATGAAAAATAAAATAAATTGAAAATTTATGCATAATCTTGAAATGGGTTAACAAATTATGGTGAAATAAACGTGAAAAGCAAGAAAAATTGAAGAAAATGTGTGAAGAACACTTACAATTAGATGTAGGGCATGAATAGTGACAAATGTAAGAGGAAAAAGGGGAAACCAAGATTTGTGAGGTTTGGGTGTGAAATGATGATGAGAAGTGAGAGATATGGGAAAAAATGAAGAATGGTGAAGGAATGAAGTGATTTGGTGAAGAAATGAAGTAGATCTTGAAGTTATGGTGAAGGAGAATGGAGGGGAAAAGGTTGTTGTGGATGGGGAAGATGAATAGTGGGAGAAAAAACAAAGGAAATCCCGATTTTAACAAGGGATTTTCGTGAATCTGGAGAGAGGGGATCGATCCTTTTGAGGGACGGATCGATCCCTTTTTGACAGTGACAAGTCCTGACCATTCGGGAATAAACGGATCGATCCCATGGCAAAAGGGATTGATCCCTCATATCCAAAACCCAGAATTTTAGGCCTCAATGACCCGGGAATCAATCCAATTTGAAGAAGTATTGACCCCTTTGGCCATGGCCTCAGTTGTGATGCATAAAGATGACTTGAAAACACTAGAACTGATGCATTCGTATGATTTAAAAGCAAAATCGGGTTGATGCTACGTGGGATGCATGAGATAGGTCCTGAAAAATTCAGAAAATATGCAGAAAAGTGCAGAAAAGTGCAGAAAATTGCATGAGTGTGCAGACACAAAAGGTGACCATGGCTGTGATAGTGTCTTAACCATTGGAAATGGGTTTTGGCTAATGAAGAGAGTTTAACGTGATCAAAACACACAAAATTTAACAATTCAATCTCAAAAAGCTAAGAACATGAACAATAACATGGTAAGTTAAGGTCATGAATTGCAAGTGGTAATTATATTCTTCAAATTTCTGTTTTGCAATTAGCACAAACCAACTTAAGCCATTTATTCAACATCAAATCAATTCAAGGAGCATTCATAATACCTAATTCACCTCTAAGAGTGCAAAATCTCTCCTTGTCCAAGGGTTTGGTGAAAATATCAGCCAATTAGTGCAATGTATCTACATACTCTAAAATAATGTCCCCTTCTTGCACATGATCTCGTATAAAATGATGTCTAATCTCAATGTGCTTGGTTCTAGAGTGTTGGATGGGATTTTTGTAAGATTGATAGCACTAGTGTTGTCACACTTGATGGGAACTTGGTTCATTTCTATTCCATAGTCTCTCATTTGTTGTTTTATCCACAAAACTTGAGCACAGCAACTTCTGGAAGCTATATATTCAGCCTCGGTTGTGGATTGAGCTACTCTATTTTGTTTCTTAGAGAACCATGAAATAAGCCTATTTCCTATTCCCGATGTGCTTTTCCTATCCACTTTGTATCCACCAAAATCTGCATCAGAATAAGCATGGAGATCAAGTGTAGAATCTTTAGGATACCAAAGTCCTAAGGAAGAAGTGTCTTTGAGATATCTAAAGATTCTTTTTACTGCTTGTAGGTGTGATTCTCTAGGAGATGACTGAAATCTAGCACACAAGCATACACTAAACATTATATCGGGTCTACTAGCAGTTAAATATAGCAATGAGCCAATCATAGACCTATGTAGTTTAGTGTCGACACATTTTCCTCCTTCATCCTTGTTAAGCTTGATATTTGTGCTCATAGGTGTAGAGTAAGGTTTAGACTCATCCATTCCAAATCTTTTGAGCAAATCTTTAGTGTACTTAGCTTGATTTATAAAAATACATTCTTTGCATTGTTTAACTTGAAGTCCTAGAAAGAAGGTTAATTCTCCCATCATACTCATTTCAAATTCACCTTGCATTAACTTTGAGAAATTTTTGCACAATGACTCATTTGTAGATCCAAAAATGATATCATCTACATAAATTTGAACTACTAATAAGTCATGACCCTTAGATTGAATAAACAAGGTTGTCTCTACCTTTCCTCTTGTAAAACTTTTTTCGATTAAAAACTTTGAAAGCCTTTCATACCATGCTCTAGGAGCTTGTTTTAATCCATATAAGGCTTTTGAAAGTTTGAAGACATGGTTAGGAAATTTTGGATTTTCAAAACCGGGAGGTTGTTCAACATAAACCTCTTCATTTATGAAACCATTTAAAAAGGCACTCTTTACATTCATTTGATATAACTTAAAATCCTTATAGCATGCAAAAGCAAGTAGCATCCTAATGGCTTCTAATCTAGGTACTAGAGCATAGGTTTCATCATAGTCTATCCCTTCTTCTTGTTTATATCCTTGAGCCACTAACCTAGCCTTGTTTCTAACAATAATGCTATTTTCATCCATCTTATTCTTAAATATCCATTTGGTTCCAATGATGGGATAATCTTTAGGTCTTTCCACTAATGTCCGCACTTTGCTTCTCTCAAATTGTTTTAATTCCTCTTGCATGGCCATAATACAATTTTCATCTTTCAAGGCTTCATCCACTTTCTTTGGCTCAAATTGTGACACAAAGGCTACATGTTGACATATGTTTCTATAGGTTGACCTAGTCCTAACTCCAATGGTTGGATCTCTAACAATATCATTATCTTTCACATATCCAAGTTCTCTAGGACACCTGGATTCTTTCTCAATTATTTCTTGTTCCATGGACTCTTCATTTTTGTTAATATTAAGATCTTCTAATTGTTCCCTAACATCCTTATCTTGAGATGGATCAACTATAGGTTCATCAAAGATCTCTACTTCATCATCAAGATTGGTTCCACTAGTGATATTTGATTCATCAAAGATTACATGTATTGACTCTTCTACTACAAGTGTTCTTTTATTGAAAACTCTATAAGCCTTAGAATTTAAAGAATAGCTAAGAAAAATTCCTTCATCACTTTTAGCATCAAATTTTCCTAGGTTATCTTTACCATTGTTCAAAACAAAACATTTACATCCAAATGGGTGAAAATAACTTATGTTAGGCCTTTTTCCTTTATAAAGCTCATAGGGAGTTTTCTTTAAAATAGGCCTTACCATAGCTCTATTTATGACATAGCAAGAAGTATTTACTGCTTCAACCCAAAAATATTTAGGTAAGTTATTTTCACAAAGCATGGTTCTAGCCATTTCTTCTAAGGTTCTATTTCTCCTTTCAACTACCCCATTTTATTAGGGAGTTCTAGGAGCTGAAAAATTATGGCTAATACCATTTTCATTGCAAAATATATCAAAACCAAGATTTTCAAATTCTTTTCCATGGTCACTCCTAATACTCGAAATAGAGTAACCTTTTTCATTTTGAACAAGTTTTGAGAAAACAATGAATTTATCTAAAGCCTCATTTTTAGCACTCAAAAGGAACACCCAAGTAAACCTAGTGTAATCATCAACTATCACAAATCCATAGTGTTTACCTCCTAAACTAGTTGTCCTAGTTGGTCCAAAGAGATCTAAGTGAAGAAGTTGAAGTGATCTAGAGGTAGTGACACACTTCTTAGGTTTAAATGAAATTCTTTTGTGTTTTCCTCTTACACATGCCTCACAAACTTTATCATTTTCAAATTGAAGCTTAGGTAATCCTACTACTAGATCTCTTTTGGCTAACTTAGACAAAACATGCATGCTAGCATGGCCTAGTCTTCTATGCCATAACCAAGGTTCATCTTCTCTAGTGGCCATAAAGCATACATTTTTGCTATTAAGTTCATTTAAATCCACAATATAAATATTTCCTTGTCTATGTCCAATAAAGATAATTTGATTAGTTTTGGCATTAACAACATTGCAACACAAATCATCAAACACAACTTTAAATCCCTTATCACACAATTGACTAATACTAAGAAAATTATGCTTTAAGCCTCTAACATATAACACATTCTCAATAGTTGAGGAAGAGTTACCAATTGAGCCAATTCCTTCAATTTGTCCTTTGGAGTTGTCTCCAAATGTGACTTCTCCACCACTTTTATGCTTTAGGAGCTTGAATTGGCTCTTGTCACCCGTCATGTGTCTTGAGCATCCACTATCAAGGTACCAATGTTCCTTGGACTTAGCCTTGTAGCAATACTCTTCCTCCTACAAACACATCAAGCTTTCATCTTAGGTACCCAAATTTTCTTGGGTCCTTGAGAGTTAGTACTTATAATTTTAGATCCTTTAGGGATCCATTTCATCTTTAATGACTCATCACTTGAATTTAAAACATGTTTAGGTACCCAAATGTTGACAGCCATTTTTCTTCTAATCATGGTCTTCCTAGAGGTGCATACTTGTGAAGAGTGTCCTAGTTTATTACATAATGTGCACAAAACAAATTTTCTATCTTTAACTAGGAAGTTTTTAAGATGAGTCTCTTTGTTAGATGCATTATAGCCTAACCCTTCTCTATCAAAGAATGCTCTTTGAGTCTCTAGCATTTGATCAAGTTTTTGTTGACCCATGTAAAATCTAGAAAAGGAGTTTTGCAAATTAGTGTTCTTCTTATTTAATTCTTCGATTTCTAGATTAGCATTTTCTAATTTCTTCTCACATTCTAATTTAACATTCACAAGCATTTCATTTTCCTTTTCAACTTAGAGATCATTTTCTTATATTTCAAATTCATGCATTCAAATTCATTGGCTAACTCATCAAATGCATCTTGCAATTCATCAAAAGTGTATTCAGTAGTATCTAACAAGTTAGAAGTTACCTTCTCATCTTCAAAAGCCATGAAACAAAGGTTGGCTACTTCATCTTCCACATTCTCTTCATCGGAGTAGTCACTATCACTCCAAGTAGCAACCATTGCCTTCTTCTTTTGTTTCTTCTCATTTTGCTTTCTGTACAAGGATAATCAAATTTAATATGACCAGGTTTTTTGCATTCATAACAAATAATTTGGTCCTTTTCTTTTCTACTAGTTTCACCTCTATTTAACTCTCTCCTAAGAGGTCTCCTAGAGTTTCCACTAGCTTTCATCCTCATGAATTTATTGAATCTCTTGGCGAACATGGCCATTTCTAAATCCTCTTCATCACCACTTACATCATGATCATCTTTTGATTCCTCAGTTGTGGTGGATTTTAGTGCTACTCCAACTTTCTTTGGGGGATCTTGATTTCTCTTAATTTTCATCTCATAAGTGAGCAAGGATCCCATAAGTTCATCTAATGAGAGTGTATGAGGGTCCTTGGATTCCTCAATAGCAGTGACTTTAGCTTCCCATGATTTAGGTAAGCTATTGAGAACCCTTTTCACCATCTCTATATTAAAGTATGTCTTCCTTAAAGCTTTAAGACCATTTATTATGTCCATAAACCTAGTAAACATGTCACTAATTAACTCATCATTCTTCATTCTAAATAGTTCATAGTCTTGAGTGAGCATGCCTACTTTTGTTTCTTTGACTTGTGTGGTTCCCTCATGTGTGATAGCTAGTTTATCCCAAACTTGTTTAGCATTCTCACATTGTGAAACTCGATTATATTCATTTGGTCCTAATGCACAAAATAGTGTGTGCATTGCTTTAGCATTAAGTTATGCCATTCTAATGTCATTAGTATCCCACTCATCTTCTTTCTTAGGCACATCCGACCCATCTACTTTCTTAATAGGGATAAGAGGACCTTTAACAATAATTCTCCATACTTCATAATCATTGGCTTGAATAAATAACATCATTCTAGTCTTCCAATAAGCATAGTTTTCACCATTAAAGAGTGGAGGTCTAACCGTAGAGTGTCCCTCTCCTACCAAAGGTGTAGACAAACTAGTTTGAGCCATTAGTGATCGTTTTACTCGATAGATGTTAATCTAACTTAATCTCGAGCCCAAGCTTTGATACCAATTGTTGGCTCACCGAGAGGGGGTGAATCGATTTTTCTACTTATTTCTAATTTTCCTAACTCTTAATGCACAATTAAAACTAAATAAACAACAATGAAAAAAATAAGTGCACTAAAAAGAGTAAGGGAAAGAGAAGCAAACACAAGTTTATAAATGTTCGACCAATCTCTTGCCTACGTCCTCTCTCCTTGAACCCCTTGTCAAGGTTTTGATTCAGCTCTTCCTTGTGAATCCTTACAAACCACTTGAAGGTGTGGCAAGACCTCTTACAATTTTTCTTGAGACTTTAGAAATCTCCTTCTAAGCCTCTACCCTTGTATTACTACCCACACTCTACAATATCAGACCTTACAAGGATCGCTCACCCCTTTGAATATCAGAATTTTCAGTGAATGGGTGAAGAACAACAAAGAATCTCACAAATGGAGTTACAATGAAGATTTTCATATTTGATTTTCTTTCTTGAAGCTTGAAGATTTTGAGTGCTTGTTCTACCTCCAAACTTCATAAATGCCTCTATTTATAGTCCACCAAACAGTTGGAACGGTTGGTGAAGCATTTAATGCAAATCCTCCCATTGAAACCCTCAAAAACTAGCCGTTGGAGTCAGATTTCGAGCGAATGGATCGATCCCTTTTCTGGGGGGATCGATCCCTTTTCTCCAGAATGCATTCCTAGCCTTTTCTGGGCCTCTTCCAAGTAATCTGCCATTTAGGGATCGATCCCTTTCCTAGGGGGATCGATCCCTTTTTTCCATAATACCTTCCTGCACCTATTTTGCTGCAAATTGATACACATTATTGACTTTTGTGATTCTAAGTCATTTAAAAACCTTCTAACACTTTCCTAAGAATATTTACTGACTTTTTCAATTGAGATCACAATCCAAAAACTTTGTTTAAAATATTTTCTATCATTGAGTTCATTCAAAGCAAATTTACTTTTGTAATAAAATCATTTTTAAGCTTACTTGAGTTTGGTCATTTCAAAATACTTGTCAATTTAAAGCTAACAGCATCAATTCCATACAGATGAATATCCGTTCCTAATAAGAACTTTATTGCATAATAGAATTTAATACTTCATTTAATTAATCCTCAATCACATCATATGTATTTCTATCCTTTACATCTATACAGGTGAATTTCATTATCCACATATTTTTCAGAGTTATTTTCTTAAGCTTTTCGGATTCTTCTATGTTCTCCGATATAAGCTTAAAATAGATTTCATATTAATAATTGAGTCAATATTAACTCGATCTCCCATATCTATATTACTCTAAAAATTTGTCGGGAATCACATCTGATACTTTCTTTAAACACACCTCTTACTTTGTTAGACATTTCATCTCTATGTCTTATCATTTCACTGTACATCCTCAAGGCAGAGACTTTTAACATTCATTTCATTTTAACATATACTCCACCTTGATTCATTTATTTACTCATACTTCACAGCATTATTAATCTTAACTAGTCTGCTGTATCCAGTGTAACTATTTAATTAACACTTTTCACAACTAATCGATTTATTATTACTGTAATTCATTTTAAAATCATTATCATTTAATAACCTCAGGTTAGCTGTCATCTTCCTCGTCTCTTATCTTCACTTACTGTTCTTATGCATATTCTCCAATTTCATATACTCCATATAGTACATCATTCTGTAAAACATATTTCAAAATATTCTGGTTCTATAATTATCTGTTTGATACTTCAAAAACAATAGGAATGTATAGAACCCAAATTAACTGTACTACTATGGATTTCATCCTTTATACTGATCTCTTTCTCATTCATCATCAATAATCATTTCACTTTTCATCACACCCAATGATCCCATAATAATATCCCGTCAATACACTTTTAACTCAGACCCTTAAGAATCAATAACTGAGCCACTCATCCTGCGACTTCCCTATAACCATTCGGGTCCCATCCATCATCTAAGTGTAAGTGAAATTAGAAATCGAGACTGTTATACAGATATTACATTTTTTATACCATCAATAACTCCATTACCATCAATGGATTCAAGATCAACTTAGTTCTATCACTGTTCAAAACATAGCCCAACATAGGGGCATTTTCATCATTTCAACATTTATTTCTTTCTCCTCAGTATACATTTAAACTAGTGATCTTATTATCTCTTTGCTGATAGTACCCCTTCTCACACTAATATCAAAAGTTTAAGATCTTGTTCGATTTCGACAGATAAATCCAATAAGATCTATAATTGGATCATTTGGCTTGTAATACAGCCTTACACCGTCAATTTCTCTGCCAAATTAGTCAATTCCAACTTCTGTTAGTCTATTTTAACTCCATGTAAATTTTGGAGGTAGGGGTATTTTGGTCATTTTTGGCCAAAAATTTTTTCTCTCCTCAAAATACCTTTAATTAGTGATCTTAAGGTCTATTTAATGATGATATTTCATTTCCTTCCTTTATATCATCACATTCATGTCTCAATTAGATTCGGATAGAAAAGTACTGGTGGGGCCCTCACTGAGTCCATTCCCATTCCTTACCGAACCGACCTTCTTTTAGACTATAAGATCACCATTTTAGATAATTTCTAGAGCTGTTTTCCTTCTTTAGCCATCCTTAGCTCATAATGCTCACTCCCTTTTAAAACACTTAATTCAATTTATAATCATTTATTTTCTCTATGTATTCAGAATACACAATACTACAGGGGATGTTAACCTTTTTCGACACATTTTCTTTCCAAAAGTACATACAAATATTAAGCCAACCTTGCTATGATACCATTAAATCTGTCACGTCTTGTGACCCTATTTTTCACATTTTTCTATACATATTATTTGGTTGGGCTGTTTGCGATATTTTACTTTTCTTTTACATATAAACAATTTTATAAATAATTATAATATGAATTACATCCCTTATCTTACTTTTACAAGAAAGTAGTACTGTAGGTAAGTCTAAATATAGAAAATAAATGATCATACCTGTAACGACACGTTACCACATTTTTCACCTTATTGTACACAACTTAACCGGTTGGGCTGTCTGTGATATTTACTTGTACTAACTATTAAACAATTTCACATAACATTGTTTATATTATACACATCCCCTATCTTAATTAATTAGATAAGTAGTACTGTAGACATGTCTAAATACAGAAAATAAATGATCGTACCTCATATAAATCAGTCGGTCTGTCACATTGTCCTTTATGTACAGCCGTGATCCACAATCAACTAATCTCACAATCATCAAAACCTGAAATGTTTAAAATTAAGGGGTGAGCAAAACCACGGCTCAGTAAGGGAATTATATGCCTCACTTGATACTCAGCTATCTATATGCTGAAAAACCTTTTTTTTCATTTTTCTTTTAAATCTTCCTAGCTGGCTCTAGGCTCGCATGTAGGAAGGATACTAAAGTCGGCTAGGGATCCGGATGGAGTAAGGTAGGTATTTTGAAATACCTATCTTGTTCCGGAACCTAGAAGCAACTGTAGAGAGTAATAAATTTGTTTTCGTTTGAAATTTAAATCATTTTTTATTCAATATCATTTCCATATTCTTTCCAAATTAATGCTTTTATGAAATAAGGCATTTAAATAAAAAAACTAATATTCACATTTTCTTTGAAAAGAATATTAGTTAAATCATCATCATTTTCCTTTAAAACTCATTTCATGTTTTACTATACAATCATAATTAGTACAGTACTTTAAATAGCAAAGTAAGCTATTAAAATCTATTCCACTTATCACATTAGCAAAGCAGCAAGCACTTCGGTAGATTAGTCACTATACACGTCGATAAATCGGTTACTATGCAAGTTAATAAATCAATCCATTCACAAAATGTAAATTTATAAACTTTAAGCATATAGCTTAACTCACTGAAAACAGTTTCAAAATAATCGATCACTTAATTACTTTAGGCGTAAGCCCCAATTCACTAATTCAGTTACGACATCCATCCTAACTAGCAATGGAGTTAAGTGTGAAAGAGGACAAACATTCAAATAGCACATGTTTGTATGGCATATATAAGCATAATTCAATGATCATACACATTCTCTGTCTTATGTATAAGATCTATTCCATCTACTGACATTTGTCACATTTACGAATCACCATCATTTATTTATTGTCACAATAACCTATGATTCCTCATATTTCATCAAAACACGTGTAGCACTTAACTCTCAAAGGATTCTAGAGGTGGCTCTTATAGTTTCCAGAGAATCTATGTAGCACGTAGGTCCCTTGAGTTCTCTAGAGGTGGCTCACACGGTACAAGGGTCGAGTCTTTACTCGGATTAGCCTTTATGCCATATACTTTCCACTATCTCATCAGAACGCGTGTAGCACTTAGTGCTCAAAGGATTCTAGAGGTGGCTCCCATAGTTTCCGAAGAATCTATGTAGTACATAGGTCTCTTGAGTCTTCTAGAGGTGGCTCACACGGTATAAAGATCGAGTCTTTACTCGAATTGGCCTTTATGCTTTATACTTTCCACTATCTCATCAGAACTCGTGTAGCGCTTAGTGCTCAAAGGATTCTAGAGGTGGCTCCCATAGTTTCCGAAGAATCTATGTAGCACGTAGGTCCCTAAAGTCTTTTAGAGGTGGCTCACACGGTACAAAGATCGAGTCTTTACTCGCATTGGCCTTCGTGGCTTATGTTTTCAATGGTTCATCGACACACGTGTAGCACGTATAATCTAATATTTCATTTAAAATTATGGTAAGAATATTAGATTTATCACTTCTTCCTTTTTGAAAGCATACTACATGTTCGTATCACATGTCTTATGAAAATCCTTTCACAGTACTATAATCAATACCGTAATGAGCATTTTGTAAAAATGCTATAAATCAATTGATTTTCTTCTCATATCATATAAAACATATTCTTTTCACCTGTCACGCATTATATATAAAGTCTAAGACAATCATCAATCGTATCATGCTATAAACCCTGGAGGGCAAAGAAATAAACATGTCAAATCTATTACCGTAATCTATATTGTCCTCGGTGGATCACTAATCACGTGTTGACCAGGACTAAACATATCACATATCATACATCAGCATGGTAGGATGCCTACTAGTCTGAAAATAGTATTTTTTATCATTAATAAACCTTTATGGAATTTATAAAAATATAATTTCATAAATTAAAACCATAAAGGTTATAAAACCAGTTAATGAATATTTAAGAATTATATATAAAAATATTCACTTTATTTCTTTTCATTTCTTATCTCGTATTACGTGTAATTTACATATCAAGAGAATTTTCGGTGATTTCATTATCACCATACTCGAAAACATGAATATTTTAAAATCACCTTCATTTTATTCATGTTTTTTATGAAAATATTCATTTTCTCAATTTTCGTGGTTAAAAATCATTTATTATGATTTTCAATAATTTTCGAGAATTTTTCGATAATTTTTCGGCAGTATAACGGCTGCCGATTGGCTAGCCTCCTACACGAAAAATACAGTTTATAATTTCCAGCCAGTATTTCATACCAAATTTCCAACCAATCATTCATCATAATAATTTCATAAAATATTTTCATAAAATATTTCAAAATTAAAACATGCGGACTGAATATCCTTACAGTGCTGCACATGCATCCCTTACCTTTTTCGGGTCGACGGCTTCTTCTTATCGGTCGCGCCCGCACTCCATCTCTCCCGATTCCTCATCTCGATCGCTGAGAATAATTTCTGGAAATAAAAATTCTAAATTTTAGAATTTTTTTCCATAATTTATTAAATTTTTCTGAAATTTAATTTCTGGGAATTTCTTACCGAATTTTCGTAAATTTTCGGGTTGTCGAATTTCTGGGAATCTCTGAATTCCCGAAATTCTCCTTTTTCCTCTTTTCTTTTTTTTTCTTTCTTTTTCTTTTCTTTCTCTTTCTTTTCTTTTTCTTTTCTTTTTCCTTTTCTTTTTTCCTCTTCCTTTCCTGGTCAAACCGGTCCAGTTCCCTTCCTCGCCGGTTCCTTGCCGGCAGCCAGTTCTCCGATGGTTCGGTGGCTTAACAGCTAGCCGGCATTGAGACAAACTTGCCGGTGGCCTCAGCTCGGCCTGGATCTGCGGCACAACGGCGGATCTACTCGGTTTACCTTCAGTTTCTTCTCCTCCTCCGTCGGCCTTCCTCCGCTGTTCAACCCGCCTCCGGTGGCATCCATCCTCTTCCTCTGCCTCCGGCGGTGCTTAGATGGTAATAGCGGTGCCTGGATCGGCCGGCACCGCCGTCTGCCATTTTTCCTTTTCTTCCCGATTTCCTTCGTTTTCCTTCTTTTCTGTTTTCTGTTTCTTCACGTCGCCGGCAACTTCTTTCCTTTCTCTGGCCGATTGTGTCTCGCCCTTCTCCTTCCTCCCTCGCCGGCGGTGGCAACTCCACCGCCGTCGACCTCACCTGGGAGGATCGGGTTCCTCCCGATCTTTCCTTTCCTTCTGTTTTTCTGTTTTCTTTCCTCTTTTGTTTTTTTTGTCTTATTTCCATATTTAGTATATAATACACTATATACTATACACTATAAAATATATTTTATACATAAAATATATACTATATATTATACATATATAATGTAATACAATATATATTATATATAAATTATATATTGTATATTACAAAATATATATCTAGTATATATATATATATATATGTATATTTATATACTTTAAAATAAATAACATTTATATATACAATTATATAAATGTTATAATACAATACATATATACATATAAACTTTAATACAAAATCACATTTACCTTTCTTCTATATGTTTATATATAATTATATATACACATAAAATAATATGTTTATATACATATGTAATATTTAAATTTATGAAATAGTATATATATCCATATATATACCAATGTATATTAAAATATACTATATAGTATTTTAAATGCATATGTATTTGTATAAAATACACTTATAAAATTTGTAATTATATAAACATACTTTATTTTCATTTCTCATTTTCCTTATTTAATTTGGATTTTAATTTATCCAAGTTAATTTTCCTCTCTCTGTTATTTTTATTTTCACTTCCAATTTAATTTCCTTTACACGAATTTCCCGATTCTTTCACTTCCTCAATTCTCGAGATTTTCACCAATATCCCGTTCTCGCAAATTTTATTTATTTCCTCTGATTTATTTGCTCCAATATTTATTTTCAATATTTATAATTTCCAATAAATGAAAAATTTACGGTTATCACATCCTCTCCACCTTAAGAAATTCGGTCCTCTGAATTTAACTTAAGTCTAAAGGTGGTACATGCTGTATACTTACGACTTCTGACCTCTTATTCATCCTCCAAGTAATACTGTCAGTACACTTTTAACATCAAGAGTACTTTGGACCACTATATGCTGTCTTTCATCATATATGTCTATACTCCTGTAAGTTCATTTCTCAAATCGGGAGTTCTTCACTTTTACTCTTTTCATATAAAAGTCCATACACAATATTTTTCATATTACAACTGATCTATGTTGTTCATCATCCATTCTTCTCACTTAGTGCCAAGTCAACATAATTTGGTACTATCATGTACTCATGTCAATCAATTATATATAAGTGTCCCAGTAGCTTTCACATCTCATGCACACGTTCTCTCAATATCATGGAGCGTTTACATCTCACGCTCATATATATATATATATATATATATATATATATATATATATATAAGTCTGGAGCAGTGCTATCAATACACTTGGGATCTCAAAGCCTTTTGCTATCTCTCATTAGCATATGGCAACTCAGAGACTCCCATCACATATAAGGCTCACTGGAATTGTACATACACATTCACACCATTTAACACTTATACTTCGACTAAGGCATTAGAGAATCTAAAAGTCTGATAATGGAAAGTGATTCTTTTATATCATCAGTCTTTAATCACTTCTATATCATTATTTCTCGTTTGGACTCTTTATTGTCCACAATATTCATTTTATCAAGGCAGTATCTCACTTGCAGACTTTATTATGGATTATCTCTTACAATCGCAATTCATGAGACAATCATATTCTCTTCATGTAGTATGGTCTATAAATTTCTTTTCATAATTTAGATTCCATAATTGAATCCTCAATTTATATATTTAATCACCACATCATCTATATACTTCCACCGTTTTTATCATGTTACGATAGTTATATGTATAATTATATTTCATTTATATACTGGCAATAAAATAACACGTGTCATTCATTTTACTCCTTTGAATATCATTAGTTTCACTTATCAAATCTAGCTTGATTTTTTTTTGATAACCAACACAAATCACTTTCAGTCTTGCCTTCGGGAATTGTTTCATATTGATGTTCACTTCTCATCATGCAACTTATTTCCTTATTCCACTTTCATTTTTGTTTTCATATTCCCACCTTTATCTTTTCATGTTTTTACTCTCATCCTTTTAGTCGATTTTGTCAATTGGTATGGTACTATACTGCTAAGATCTTTTAAAATCTTGCAAACCATCTTTTCTTTACACTTATTCATCTGCTGACTTTAATTTCTTTAATTAGGTCTCATCTATAGAGCAGCTAGTCTCATCACTCTTTTATAGACTGGTAGTAGTATCTAGCTAGACTCATTACTTTCGTATCTCAATCATTATCTCTATATCATGGACAGGTGCATAGTCATCCTGTCGCCTCGAGATCATATATATCAGGAGGATTTACTATTTAGCCAAATCTCTTAGTTACTAATCTTAACATAATTCCACAGTCTTTAAGAGTTTAAGGGTTATACCACAATGCTGCTCTTTTTTCATTTATACTTTAGACTCTATTAGTATTTCACCAATTTACTCATGTATGGATGCCTCATTCTTTAGGCTTATATATTTCACAAAGCAAATCATTAACCTTGTAACCTCAATAGGAACTCGTAAAATTTACTCCGAGTTCTAATTATCATCTTATGGACACCAATCTCCCATCCTTTATCTACGGATGCTTTATACTGAGGCTACTTTTATTAACTCCTCACATATCTCTAATCAGATCAATAAAACTTCTATTTTCATGTAGATGAATACTTGTTCTTCACCATAACTTTATTAATGATAGGAAATTAACACATCCTTCTTAATTCATCTACACCTCATTATCATTTGTATTTCTCACATTTACACTTATACAGGCAATTTCATTATTCTTAATTTAGGTTCTCTGTATTTTCATCAATCATACCTTTACACGTGAATTTCATTATTCACACATTTTCCAGAGTTATTATTATTATTTTATTATTATTATTTTTTTATTTTTCTATTATATATATATATATATTTTTTTTTTTAAGCTTTTAGGATTCTTTCTATATCCTCCGATATAAGCTTAGAATTTAACTTCATATTCAAAATCAAGTCAATGTTATCTCGATTCCTCTAATTTATATAACTCTGGAAGTTCTATCGGAAATCAAATCCGATACTTTCTTTAATCATGCATTTCTTATCATCTTGGACATTTCATCCTTGTGTCCTTTCATTTACACTGTGTATTCTCAAGGCAGAGACATTCGATATTCAAATCATTTTGATACATACTCTACCTTGATTTCATTACCTAGTCATACTTTACAGCATTACGAATCTCATTCTGGTAAGCTGTATCAAGTACAACGGTTATCAACACACCTTACAGCTACCCATTTCAATTCAATTATTCACTTTAAAATCATTTCCATTTAATGAATTCAGGCTTAATTCCCTTGAGTATATTCTCCACGAGGTTTGAACCTTGGCACCCTTACGTACCTAGTTTCTTACACTCATGTTACCATTGAGATAATTGTAAGTGCCTCGCCCGTTCATATCGACAGTCGGCGAGCATCCCTTAGGCGATCCTTTCACCCCAGGTTTACCCTTACTAGTGAGTTGGCGACAACATAAATCGCCTGTATCTCACAACACATGATCCACTATGGGTCGCCCATCACAGTTCTGTCTCAAGGGTCCTGAAGAACTTAGGTTAGCTATCATCTTCTTTCTATCACTTCACTGTTCTTATAATTATTCTCCAATTCACAATACTCCACACAGTACCTCATTCTGTAGCACATATTTCAAGATATGTCGGTTCTATATAAGATTATCTGTTTGATACCTCAAAGTAGTAAAAATGTATAGAACCATAAGTAACCACACCAGTATGTATTTCATTATCTGCACTGTTGGTTCTATAGGCTATACCGAGAAGGGGGTGAATCGGTTTTTCGCTAACCTTAAGTTCTTTTTTCGATTCTTGTAAATTCTCTAGCCTATATTGATATTTTCTAAGTTCTTTAGACAACTCAATCACGAAATATAGATTCAATACAATAAACATAAATATAATTGCAAATAAGTAAAGAGAGTAAGGATAGAGAAGTTTACGCAAGTGATTTATAGAGGATCGGCTACCTTGCCTACGTCCTCTACCTTGAGACGCTCCCAAGGATTTTCCCAAATTCACTATCCTTAAATTTGTTACACTCCCTCTTTTTCTAGGCTAAAGAGAAACCTCTCTCTTTTTCTAGGCTCAAGAGAAACCTCCCTCTTTTTCTTAGGCTAAAGAGTAACCTCCCTCTTTTTCTTAGGCTAAAGAGTAACCTCCCTCTTTTTCTTAGGCTAAAGAGTAACCTCTCTTTTTACAAGGAATGAGTGTGTTTACAAATTGTGTAATTAAAGAAGGGCCTCTAGATAGGCAAGTGATTACAATGTTTAAGCACAAGGAAAAAGCCTATACAAGATATGTGCTATTCTATACAAAGAATATGAGAATGATTGAAGATAAAGACTTGTAGCTCTTGATTTGTTGTTGAGGCTTGAGGAAGATGAATAAGATGATGAAAGATGTTGCTTGGTTGTTTCTCTTCCTTTCTTTAGCTTTTAAGCCTCTATTTATAGTCCCTTGGATGTATTCTAGCCGTTGGGTGGAGCCAAAACTTGAATATGACCGTTGTCTCACAAAAACTAGCCGTTACAGGCTATTTTCGGGCAAAGGAATCGATCCCTTCCCATAGGGGATCGATCCCTTCATTCCAGATTCGATTATTCTGGGCTGAGGGTCCTTTTCTTGTGTTGGGGTGCTTACTGCCAAAAGGGGATCGATCCCTACCCTTAGGGGATCGATCCCATGCCTCCAGAAAGCCTATTTCCTGCACTTTTGGGTTAGAAATGATGTGACCTTTGATCCTAATCCAACCCAAAACATTTTGACATTTTTGTGGGAGTTTTTCTTAACTTTCTCTAATGAAAACATGGTCCAAAAATTCATCAAGTAATTTTCTAAAATATTCAAGACATTTTATAAAGTATTAAGACCAATAAGAATATGTAATTAAATCATGGTCTTAATGTTTGATATGATCACTTGAAAATGGATTGAGAAAATCATGTGTGATAAGGCAAATTTACAATATGAATTAAAACATTAAAGCTTACTTAAGTTTTTGTCATTTCAAAATACATATGGCAATTTAAAGCTAACAATCTCCCCCTTTTTGATATGACAAAACTTAATGTAAATTTGCTTTGAAAATTCTTTGATAAAATACTCCCCCTCAAATAAAGCAGGATTTTACAAAGCTTCCCCTTAATATAAGCATGGGTTTTGAAAATGAATTTTCAAACTATTTCTCCCCCATTATCTCTCCCCCTTAATATCTCTCCCTTTTAATATCTATCTCTCCCCCTTTTTGTCATAGCAAAAAGAAGAAAAAATAATAAAAAATATGCTCCTTCTAAAATCATGGCTATATGAGAACAAATAAATATGCTCCATCTAACAAGAAATATGTTAGTACATGGGACTCATAGCATAAATAAATAAGTCAATATCCACAAAGAGTATGAAATATTCATGCAAAGAATATGACTTATGATCCTATACCAATTGTTTATAAATAATTTCGCAAGAAGTTTCCAATTGGTAAGAAATTAAGCAAGCACCTAAGTATATCAATTGATCTTTATGGTCCAACTAAGGTGCATGATAATACATCATGATTATGAGCTAAAATTAGATGACATATCATATGCAAGAGCTCATAAATCATTTTCAAGAAATATTGTGCATAGAATTAAGACATATAGCAATTAATCACGAATTCTAGCACAAAAGTGTTTCATGCAAAAGTGTCTTATATGTATTCTTCCCTATTTGTCATTTCAATCTAAGGAGCATGAGAAGAATTGTCAATTTAAAGCTCATACCAATTGGCAATTTAGCTTTGGCTTACCAATTGTTGAAAATATGGTTGCCAATGATACTAATTGTTATTTCAATTTAAATACCAATTGTTACTAATGGTTGACTTAGATATTTTGCATGAATCCAATATCTATGTGTAGTGTGTTCATGTCAAGAAAATAATCATTCTAAATATGCAAGAACACAACACACACATCATCAAATATGCATATGGATCAATTAATCATTAGCACACTATCATAGAGTATTAATCCATATTCACAAAATTATACCATATGGAAGATTCAAAAATAAGGTATTCAAGCAAACACATTTTCTTCCATGGTTTCAAGTGCAAAAATCCTATGCTCATTTTCCAATTCAAGTCCTTAACCAATTATGAGCAAGGAAAGATTCATTAAAGCCCAAGTTCTTTAATAATTTAGCCATACGAAAAATTTAAGTACATGGATGATAAAGTTTCATGCATTTGAACATTTATGATCCATTTATCATCACAAATTATAGGCCAATAACCATTACCAATTATTGAATTTACATTTGAAATCAATCCACTAGGTGTATAATTATCATGAAACCTAGTGTGGAATGATAAGTCAAGCTAAGAGACATAATCCTATAAGCATGCTTGACTAAGATGAACAAAAAGGAATGAAGAAGATTCATTATGCACTAGTTCATCAATTTCTCAAATATATTCATAAATTCTTGAAATATTTCTCAAAATTAAGTTTAAGCATTCATTGAAAGTATATTTCAAGATTATTTCAAGATTCATGAATGTTTTCAACAAGAAAAATGATTTTGCACTTGTGAGCTCAAGAAAAATGATATTGATTGTTGAAAGTGATACCATTTGTTGGAAATGATACAAATTGATGGAGTTGAGGCATGATATTAATCAATAATGGATTTTCATGTTGTAAAGATCATCAAAAAGAAGTTAAAATACTGGATTTTAAGTTGAGAAGAAAGAAGATATCAAAAAAGTGAAAAATCCTTCTCAAATTCTATTGAAAAAGTGCAGAAAAGCCCTTTTGGCCTGGAGGGATCGATCCCTTTAGTAGGGGAATCGATCCCTTAACTCTAGAATGTAGATTTCCTGCATTCTGTTCAAGGGGGATCGATCCTGCTTGCTGAGGGATCGATCCCTCATCCTGTATCTGTAGATTTTTTATAGAAAATCCAACCTTTGAGGTGCCAAAACTTCATTTTTGAGTATTTTAAGTCCAAGTAAAGGTTTAAACATTTGTAAAACATGATTTTGGACTTGTATGAATGGAAAACATGAATGAAAAACCATTTTACAAAAGATTTTGCAATTTTGGAAGAATTTACACAATAAAATGCATTTTTGGCCTCAAAGGATGTCATTTTGAGAGTTAAGCATATTTTGACAAAACTAAAGCATTGGAAACCACAAATATGTCAAAACAAACTTGTTCACATAAATTTTAAGCACATATATCATCAAATCATACATCTTGTGAACAACATGTCATGATTTCCAACATGCAAGTTCTTCATTATTGCTCATGACATGGCATTTTGCATATATGACATATTTGGTATTTTGAGACAAGTAAATACATTATCAACATATAGGAAACTTGCTCAAAATGCAGAAATCCAATAATCATTTCAAAATCACAAATCATGCTTTTCATTTAATGCATCAAGTACTATAATCAAACAATCAAAAATCTTTTTCATGCCTTTTTTTTGTTCAATCATTCACTCACAATGCATCAAGAATCGTCAACCAAGGGCCTCAATAAACCATATAAATAATTTTAGCAAAAATGAGTTTTGAAGAGATAGGATTTAAGCTTACAAAACTCCTTTGCCAGAGAATGCTTTGCATTGAATAGTTGAATCCACCTTGTGCCATTCTTTTAAGAATTGTTGTGACCTTGTCAAGTATGGATTCTTAAGCTCTTCCTCTTTCTCATTGGCATAAGCAATCTCCATGGGGGGTGTGTAGAGCATTTGAACTCCATTGTTTCTTCGTATTCTCATGCTCTAACACTCCTACATCAAACAAATTTATGCATGTTTTGGTACCCAAATTTTCTTGGGTCTATGAGAGTTAGTGCAAACAATTTTTGATCCTTTTGGGATCCATTTCAAGTACAATTCATCATTATTTATTGCATGCTTTGGCATCCACATTTTTTTAACTACTCTTCCTCTAAATGTAGTTTTTCTATAAGTGTATGTTTGTGAGGTGTGTCTTATTCTATTGCAAAGTGAGCATATAAGAGATAAGTCATGCATAGTATTTTTGCTCACAAGGAAATTCTTTAGATGAGTTTCTTTTTGTATTGCATTATAACCTAACCCATCTTTATCAAAGAAAGCTCGTTGGGTCTCTAACATATGATCTAGCTTTTGTTGACCTATATAAAACCTAATAAATGAGTTATTCAAATTTGTATTCTTTTTATTTAACTCATGTATCTCTAAGTTAGCCTCTTCTAATTTCTTTTCAAATTCTAGCCTAGTACTTATCAAGGCTTCATTTTCTATTTTTAACTTAGCAATGATTTTCTTATATTTGGAGTTCATGCATTAAAATTCATTTGCTAAATCATCAAAGGCATTTTGGAGTTCACTAAAGGTATAATCATTATTTTCACTAGAACTACAACTAGCCTCATCATCACTAATGGCCATAAAGCATGAGTAGGCTACCTCTTCATCTACGTTTTCCTCATCGGAGCTATCACTATCGCTCCATGCAGCCACAAATGCTTTCTTCTTAGGTTTCCTATCATTTTCCTTCCTAAGTAAGGGGCAATCTAACTTAGTATGACCCGGTTCATTACACTTATAACACACTAAGGGGTCTTTTTTTTTGGTCAAAACCCCCCGGTTTCCACCTTCGGTGACTATTTCGGAGTCGGGAGAAGCAGAGCGTGGTTAGGCTTGTCCCCCTCCTAACACTGGCACTCCATACACAAGTCAGGATTCGAACCCTGGCCTTGCTTAAGGGACGAAGGCTGCTTGCCACCCACGTCAACCAGTTGTTGGTCACTAAGGGGTCTTTTTCTCTTCTACTTGACTCTCTCCTATGATGTCTCCTATTTTGCTCTTTCTCATTCATTCTCATGAACCTATTGAATCTTTTGGAAAACATTGCCATTTCCTTTTCTTCCTCATTTCCACTCTCATCACTATCATCTTCAATGACCTCATGAGTGGAAGACTTAAGTGCTACCCCTACTTTTTTTGAAGGCTCTTCATTTCTTTTTAATTTCATTTCATATGTAAGTAAGGAGCCCATAAGTTCATCTAGAGACAAGGTGTTTGGATCCTTAGACTCTTATATTGCGGTTACCTTTGCCTCCCATGACTTAGGCAAGCTATTCAAAATTTTTTTTACCATTTCAACATTGGAATAAGCCTTGCCTAGAGCCTTAAGTCCATTAATTATATCATTAAACCTAGTGAACATTTCGCTAATAGACTCATTTTCTTTCATCCTAAATAGCTCATAATCATGTGTGAGTATTCCTACTTTGGTCTCTCTCTCTAACTTGATTTGTCCCTTCATATGTGATGGCTAGTTTATCCCATATTTCTTTAGCATTCTCACATAAGGATACTCTATTATACTCATTGGGACCTAAAGCACAAAAGAGGGTGTGCATAGCCTTGGCATTCAATTGTGCCAGTCTCATGTTACTGGTGATCCACTCATCTTCACTCTTAAGGACATCTTTTCCATCTACTTTCTTTATTGGGATTCTAGGGCCATTAACAATTACTCTCCACACGTCATAGTCATTGGATTGCACAAATAACATCATCATAATTTTCCAATAGGAGTAATTCTCACCATTAAAGAGTGGAGGTCTAACTAATGAGTGTCCCTCTTCTCCTAAAGGTGTGCCTACATTCAAGTGAGTCATTTAAGATCATTTTGCTCGATAGAGATTAGTCTAAATCAATCTTGAGCCCAAGCTCTGATACCAATTGTTGGTTCTATAGGCTATACCGAGAGGGGAGTGAATCAGTTTTTCGCTAACCTTAAGTTCGTTTTTCGATTCTTGTAAATTCTCTAGCCTATATTGATATTTTCTATGTTTTCTAGGCTACTCAATCGTGCAATATAGATTCAATGCAATAAACACAAATATAATTGCAAATAAGTAAAGAGAGTAAGGATAGAGAAGTTTATGCAAGTGATTTATAGAAGTTCGGCTACCTTGCCTACATCCTCTACCTTGAGACGCTCCCAAGGATTTTCCCAAATTCACTATCCTTGAATTTGTTACACTCCCTCTTTTCTAGGCTAAAGTGAAACCTCTCTCTTTTTCTAGGCTCAAGAGAAACCTTCCTCTTTTTCTTAGGCTAAAGAGCAACCTCCCTCTTTTTCTTAGGCTAAAGAGTAACCTCCCTTTTTATAAGGAATGAGTGTGTTTACAAATTGTGTAATCAAAGAAGGGCCTCTAGATAGGCAAGTGATTACAATGTTTAAGCATAAGAAAAAAACCTATACAAGATTTGTGCTACTCTATACAAAGAATATGAGAATGATGGAAGATGAAGACTTGTAGCTCTTGATTTGTTGTTGAGGCTTGAGGAAGATGAATAAGATGATGAAAGATGTTGCTTGGTTGTTCCTCTTCCTTTCTTTAGCTTCTAAGCCTCTATTTATAGTCCCTTGGATGTATTCTAGCCGTTGGGTGGAGCCAAAACTTGAATATGACCGTTGTCTCACAAAAACTAGCCGTTACAGGCTATTTTCGGGCAAAGGGATCGATCCCTTCCCATAGGGGATCAATCCCTTCGTTCCAGATTCGATTATTCTGGGCTGAGGGACCTTTTCTTGTGTTGGGATGCTTACTGCCAAAAAGGGATTGATCCCTACCCTTAGGGGATCGATCCCATGCCTCCAGAAAACCTATTTCCTGCACTTTTGGGTTAGAAATGATGTGACCTTTGATCCTAATCCAACCTAAAACATTTTGACATTTTTGTGGGGGTTTTTTTTGACTTTCTCTAATGAAAACATGGTCCAAAAATTCATCAAGTAATTTTCTAAAATATTCAAGACATTTTATAAAGTATTAAGACCAATAAGAATATGTAATTAAATCATAGTCTTAATGTTTGGTATGATCACTTGAAAATGGATTGAGAAAATCATGTGTGATAAGGCAAATTTACAATATGAATTAAAACATTAAAGCTTACTTAAGTTTTTTTCATTTCAAAATACATATGGCAATTTAAAGCTAACATGTACTATTCACCTCATCAGTCAATTCCTATAATCATTTCACTTTTCATAGTATTCAACGATCCCGTTCAATACACTCTTAATTTTCGACCCTTAAGTCAATAACCGGGCCAATCATCTGATGACATTCCACTACACTCTTTGGATCGCATCATATGAGGCCCCGGCCCATCCGCCGTCCGCCTTTACATATGTGTACTGTACTCTTTGAGAATGCCCATCCCGTTCACTAGGTTACCTCTCAAGGTTTTATCATGAGGCCTAACCCGTTCACTAGGTCACTCATAGTCGCGTTTGCAATCTAAGTGTCAGCAGAATGAGTAATTGGGATTGCTATATCCATATGACATCCTCTGTGCCATTAATAACTCCATTTCTATAAATGGATTCCAATTCAGCTCGGTTTTAACACTATTTCGAACATCGCCCAACATAGGGGCATTTTCGTCATCTCAACATTTATTTCTATCTCCTCAATATACATTTAAATCAATGAACTGATCATTTATATGTTGATAGTATCCTTTCTGATACTTATACCAACAATTTAGATCTCATTCGATTTCGATAGAGAAGTTCACTAAAATCCACAAATTGGATTATTTTGCTTGTAATTCAGCTTTATATCATCAATTTCTCTGTCAGATCAATCAATTCCAACCTTTGTTGGTTTATTTTAACTCCTTGTAAAATATTGGAGTCAGGGGTATTTTGGTCATTTTTGGCCAAAAAATTTTTCTCTCTTCAAATTACTCTCAATCAGTGATCTTAAAGTCTATTTAATGATGATATTTCATTCCCCTCCTTTATACCATCACTTTCAAATCTCAGTTCGGTTCGGACAGAAAAGTACTAGTAGGGCCCTCACCAAGTCCATTTCTGTTCCTTACCGAACCGACCTTCATTTAGATCATAAGATCACCATTTCAGGTAACATTCCCCAGCCATTTTTCCTTTTTAGCATTCCTTATTCCAAAATTGCTCACTCCCTTCTAAACACTTAATTCAATTTGCAATCATTTATTTTCTCTATGTATTCAGACTACACAGTACTACAGGGGATGTTTAACTCTTTTCTTTCCAAAAATATCCACAGATATCAGGCCAACTATGCTCTGATACTTCACTTGTACTAAATGTTAAACAATTTCACATAACATTGTTTATATTATACACATCCCCTATCTTAATTAATTAGATAAGTAGTACTGTAGACATGTCTAAATACAGAAAATAAATGATCGTACCTTATATAAATCAGTCGGTCTGTCACATTGTCTTTTGTGTACAACCGTGATCCACAATCAACTGATCTCACAATTATCAAAACCTGAAATGTTTAAAATTAAAGGGAGAGCAAAACCACGGCTCAGTAAGGGAATTATATGCCTCACTTGATACTCAGCTATCTATATGCTGAAAAACTTTTTTTTTCATTTTTCTTTTAAATCTTCTTAGCTGGCTCTAGGCTCGCATGTAAGAAGGATACTACAGTCGGCTATGGATCCGGATGGAGTAAGGTAGGTATTTTGAAATACCTATTTTGTCCCGGAACCTAGAAGCAACTGTAGAGAGTAATAAATTTATTTTCGTTTGAAATTTAAATCATTTTTTTATTCCATATAATTTCCATATTCTTTCCAAATTAATGTTTTTACGAAATAAGGCATTTAAATAAAATAACTAATATTCACATTTTCTTTGAAAAGAATATTAGTTAAACCATCTTCATTTTCCTTTAAAACTCATTTCATGTTTTACTATACAATCATAATTAGTACAGTACTTTAAATAGCAAAGTAAGCTATTAAAATCTATTCCACTTATCACATTAGCAAAGCAGCAAGCACTTCGATAGATTAGTCACTATACATGTCGATAAATCGGTTACTATGCAAGTTAATAAATCAATCCATTCACAAAACGTAAATTTATAAACTTTAAGCATATAGCTTAACTCACTGAAAACAGTTTCAAAATAACCGATCACTTAATTACTTTAGGCGTAAGCCCCAATTCACTGGTTCAATTACGACATCCATCCTAACTAGCAATGGAGTTAAGTGTGAAAGAGGACAAACATTCAAAAAGCACATGTTTGTATGGCATATATAAGCATAATTCAATGATCATACACATTCTCTGTCTTATGTATAAGATCTATTCCATCTATTGACATCTGTCACATTTACGAATCACCATCATTTATTTATTGTCACAATAACCTATGATTCCTCATATTTCATCAAAACACGTGTAGCACTTAGCTCTCAAAGGATTCTAGAGGTGGCTCAAATAGTTTCCTAAGAATCTATGTAGTACGTAGGTGCCTTGAGTTCTCTAGAGGTGGCTCACACGGTACAAGGGTTGAGTCTTTACTCGGATTGGCCTTTATGCCATATACTTTCCACTATCTCATCAGAACGCGTGTAGCACTTAGTGCTCAAAGGATTCTAGAGGTGGCTCCCATAGTCTCCGAAGAATCTATGTTGCACGTAGGTCCCTTGAGTCTTCTAGAGGTGGCTCACACGATATAAAGATCAAGTCTTTACTCGGATTGGCCTTTATGCTTTATACTTTCCACTATCTCATCAGAACTCGTGTAGCATTTAATGCTCAAAGGATTCTAGAGGTGGCTCCCATAGTTTCCGAAGAATCTATGTAGCAAGTAGGTCCCTTGAGTCTTCTAGAGGTGGCTCACACGGTACAAAGATCGAGTCTTTACTCAGATTGGCCTTTATGCCTTATACTTTCTACTATCTCATCAGAACTCGTGTAGCACTTAGTGCTCAAAGGATTCTAGAGGTGGCTCCCATAGTTTTTGAAGAATCTATGTAGCACGTAGGTCCCTTGAGTCTTCTAGAGGTGGCTCACACGGTACAAAGATCTAGTCTTTACTCGGATTGGACTTTATGCCTTATACTTTCCACTATCTCATCAGAACTCGTGTAGCACTTAGTGCTCAAAGGATTCTAGAGGTGGCTCCCATAGTTTCCGAAGAATCTATGTAGCATGTAGGTACCTTGAGTCTTCTAGAGGTGGCTCACATGGTACAAAGATCGAGTCTTTACTCTGATTAGCCTTCGTGGCTTATGTTTTCAATGGTTCATCGACACATGTGTAGCACTTATAATCTAATATTTCATTTAAAATTATGGTAAGAATATTAGATTTATCACTTCTTCCTTTTTGAAAGCATACTACATGTTCGTATCACATGGCTTATGAAAATCATCTCACAGTACTATAATCAGTACCGCAATGAGCATTTTGTAAAAATGCTATAAATCAATTGATTTTCTTCTCATATCATATAAAACATATTCTTTTCACTTGTCACGCATTATATATAGAGTCTAAGACAATCATCAATCGTATCATGCTATAGACCCTGGAGGGCAAAGAAATAAACATGTCAAATCTATAACCGTAATCAATATTGTCCTCGGTGGATCACTGATCACGTGTCGACCGGGGCTAAACATATCACATATCATACATCAGCATGATAGGATGCCTACTGTCTGAAAACAGTATTTTTCATCATCAATAAACCTTTATGGAATTTATAAAAATATAATTTCATAATTTAAAACCATAAAGGTTATAAAACCATTTAATGAATATTTAAGAATTATATATAAAAATATTCAGTTTATTTCTTTTCATTTCTTATCTCGTATTACGTGTAATTTACATATCAAGAGAATTTTCGATGATTTCATTATCACCATTCTCGAAGAGAATTTTCGGTGATTTCATTATCACCATACTCGAAAACATGAATATTTTAAAATCACTTTCATTTTATTCATGTTTTTTACGAAAATATTAATTTTCTCAATTTTCGTGGTTAAAAATCATTTCTCGTGGCATAAAATCATTTATTATGATTTTCAGTAATTTTCAAAAATTTTTCGATGATTTTTCAGCAATATAATGGTTGCTGATTGGCTAGCCTCCTGCATGAAAAATACAGTTTATAATTTCCAGCCAGTACTTCATACCAAATTTCCAACCAATCATTCATCATAATAATTTCATAAAATATTTCCCTAAAATATTTCGAAATTAAAATATGCAGACTGAATATCCTTACAGTGCTGCACATGCATCACTTACCTTTTCCGGGTCGGCGGCTTCCTCTTATCGGTCGCGCTCGCACTCCATCTCTCCCGATTCCTCATTCCGATCGCTGAGAATAATTTCTGGAATTAAAAATTCTAAATTTTAAAATTTTTTCCATAATTTATTAAATTTTTCTGAAATTTAATTTCCAGGAATTTCTTACCGAATTTATTTAAATTTTCGGGTTGTTGAATTTCCGGGAATCTCCGAATTCCCGAAATTCTCCTTTTTCCTCTTTTCTTTTTTTTCTTTCTTTTTCTTTTCTTTCTCTTTCTTTTCTTTTTCTTTTTCTTTTTTCCTCTTCCTTTCCCGGTCAGACCGATCCAGTTCCCTTCCTTGCCGGCGGTCGGTTCTCCGGCGGCTCGATCGCTCAGCAGCTGGCCGGCGTTGAGACAAACTTGCCAATGGCCTCAGCTCAGCTTGGATCGGTGGCACAACGACAGATCTACTCGGTTTACCTTCGGTTTCCTCTCCTCTTCCGTCGGCCTTCCTCCGCCATTCAGCGCGCCTCCGGTGGCATCCATCCTCTTCCTCTGCCTCCGGCGGTGCTTCGATGGTAGTAGCGGTGCCTGGATCGGCCGGCACCGCCGTTTGCCATTTTTCCCTTTCTTCCCGATTTCCTTCGTTTTCCTTCTTTTCTGTTTTCCGTTTCTTCACGCTGCCGGCAGCTTCTTTCCTTTCTCTTGCCGATGGCGTCTCACCTTTCTCCTTCCTCCCTCGCCGGCGGTGGCAACTCCGCCGCCGTCGGCCTCACCTGGGAGGATCGGGTTCCTCCCGATCTTTCCTTTCCTTCTGTTTTTCTGTTTTCTTTCCTCTTTTGTTTTTTTGTCTTATTTCCATATTTAGTATATAATACACTATATACTATACACTATAAAATATATTTTATACATAAAATATATACTATATATTATACATATATAATGTAATACAATATATATTATATATAACTTATATATTGTATATTACAAAATATATATCTAGTATATATATATATATATGTATATTTATATACTTTAAAATAAATAACATTTATATATACAATTATATAAATGTTATAATACAATATATATACATATAAACTTTAATACAAAATCACATTTACCTTTCTTCTATATGTATATATATATAATTATATATACATAAAATATTATGTTTATATACATATGTGATATTTAAATTTATGAAATAGTATATATTTACATATATATACCAACGTATATTAAAATATACTATATAGTATTTTAAATGCATATGTATTTGTATAAAATACACTTATAAAAGTTGTAATTATATAAACATACTTTATTTTCATTTCTCATTTTTCTTATTTAATTTGAATTTTAATTTATCCAAGTTAATTTTCCTCTCCCCGTTATTTTTATTTTCACTTCTAATTTAGTATCCTTTACACGAATTTCCCGATTCTTTCACTTCCTCAATTCTCGTAATTTTCACCAATATCCTGTTCTCGCAAATTTTATTTATTTCCTCTGATTTATTTTCAATATTTATAATTTCCAATAAATGAAAAATTTACAGTTATCACAATACCTTATTAAATAAATCAAGTTGTCGCATCGTCCCCAAATGCGCAGCCGAAATCTTTTAGGTGTCAGACTCTCAGTCTTCGAAAACCTGAAATGTTAAAATTAAGGGGTGAGCAAACCGCGGCTCAGTAAGGGAATTATATGCCTCACCTGATATTCAGCTATCTATATGCTGAAAAACTTTTTCATTTTTCCTATTGGGCTTTAGGCACACATGTATGAAGGATACTACAATCGGCTAAGGATCCGGATGGAGTAAGGTAGGTATTTTGAAATACCTGTCTTGTCCCGGAACCTAGAAGCAACTGTAGAGTGTAAGAAATTTCACTTTGTTTGAAATTTAAATCCTTTTCCTTTTTATTCCATATCGTTTTCATATTCTTTTCAAAATAATATTTTTATAAAAGAAAGCATTTAAATAAAGTAACTGATATTCATATATTCTTTGAAAAGAATTTTAGTTAAATCATCATCATTCTCATTTAAAACTCGTTTCATGTTTTACTGTACAATCATAATTAGTACAGTGCTTTAAATAGCAAAACAAGCTATTTAAATTTTTTTCGTATAACATATAAATCATTTAAATCTAATATTCAATTTAAAAATTAAAGTAAGAATATTAGATTTATTTTCCTCCTTTTTCCTTTTTGAAAACATATTACATATTCATGTCGCATGTAGTCTAATATTCAATTTAAAATCATAGTAAGAATATTAGACTTATAAACTTTTTTTCCTTTTTGAAAACATATTATATGTTCATATCACATATCATATGAAAATCATCTCGTGATACTAAAATCAGTACCGAAATAAGCATTATGTAAAATGTTGTAAATCACTTTCATTTAACTTATCACATATCATGTAAAACGTTTACATTTAACGTATAACATATCATATAAAACATTTTTTTCGTATATGGAGACTGAGGTACGCCCAGCCCGTCCACTGGGTCGTTACTCATATCATGCTATAGACCCCGAAGGGTATAAAATAATCATGTCAGATCTATGGCTATAGTCTATAATTGTTCTCAACGGATCACTGATCAGGTGTCGTCCGGGACTACATATCACATATCACATATCACATGTCACATATCACATATCAGCATGATAAGGTTGCCCACTAGTCTCAAAACAGTATTTTTCATCATCAATAAACCTTTATGGAATTTATAAAAGTATATAATTTCATAATTTAAAACCATAAAGGTTATAAAACCATTTAGTGAATATTTAAGAAATATATATAAAAATATTCACTTTATTTCTTTTCATTTTCTATTTCGTATTTCATGAAATTTACATGTCAAGAGAATTTTCGGTGATTTCATTATCATCATTCTCGAAAACATGAATATTTTAAAATTAAATCTCATTATATTCATGTTTTATGAAAATTAGTAATTTTCTCGTTTTTTGTGATTTAATGTCGATTTTTGAAAATAAAATCATTTAATATGATTTTATTTAATTTTCTAAAAATTTTCGACAGCATAACGACTGCCAATTGACTAGCCTCCTGCACGAAAAATACAGCTTATAATTCCAACCAGTACGTCATCACAAATTTTCAGTCGATAAATCATCACAACATTTCCATGAAATAATTTATAATTTAAAAACATGTAGACTGAATATCCTTATAGTGCTGCACATGCATCCCTTACCTTTTCTGGGTTGGCGACTTCCTCGTTATCGGTCGCGCCCGTACTCCATCTCTTTCGATTTCATCATCTCGTTCGTCGAGAATGATTTCTGGAATTAAAATTTTAAAATTTAGAATTTTCCATAATTTTCAAATAAATTAATAATTATAAATTTCTCGTAAATTGCTATCGAGAATTTTCAAAAATTTTCTCTTTCCTTCTTCTTCCTTTTTCTTCTTCTTTTTCTTCTCTTTTCTTTTTCTTTTTCTTTTCCTTTTCCTTTTCTTTTCTTTCTTCTTTTTCTTTTTTTTTTCCTTTCCTTTTCTTTTCTTGGTCTGAACCGGTTCAGACCAGTCCAGCCCCCCTCACCGCTGGTTCTCCTCTGGTGGCAGGTTCTCCTCCGGTGGTTCGACGTCTCCATAGCTAGCAGACATCACGACAAAGCTGTAGCTGGTCTCCGTTCAGCCTAGATTGACGGCACGGCGGCGAATTTAGCGATGTAGGTCTCGGCTTCTTCCTCCCCTTTTTCTTCCTTCCTCCGCCGTTTACACTCACCATCGGCGACTCCTTCTTCTTGGTCTCCCTTCGGCGGTGGTGCTGGTGGCGGTGCCCAAATCGACCGGCACCGTCGATTTCCTTTTTTTTTCTTCTCCTTTCCTGTTTCGGCTTTCGATTTCTCTTCTCCTTTCCTTTTCCTTTCCCATCTCTGGCAACTTCTCTTCCTTTCCTCACCGGCGACAACTTCCCCTCTCTCTCTTTCTTTCTCGCCGACGGTGGTCGGCTTCCTTTTGGCTTCTCCTCTGTTACGACATAGGAGAAGAAACGGAGTCGGGTTTTCCCGATCCCGTTTTCCTTTTATTTATTTATTTTTTTATTTAATTATAATTATATAATTAATTATAATTATATACTAATACACCATCTAAATTATATGCATCTAAATACATATTTTATAGTAAGATATGTATGTATAGATATTTTATATTTTATACTCTTTAATATGAAATAATATTCATATTTCATATTTATACATAAATATATTTATATATATAAATATATAATAATATACATATATACTTATGTAATAGTATAATAATATATATATATATATATATATATATCAATACATATATATCACATACATATATTTTATATATGTACATATGTATTTATGTAAAAATATATTTATATAATGTAATTATATAAATATATCAATATATTCATTTTTTATTTCTTAATTAATTTAGATTCCTTAATATCCAAAATAATTATACCCATTTTCCTTTCTTATTTAATTTGGATTTCCATTTATCCAAATTAAATTTCCTCTTATTTCATCATTTCATAAATTTCTGAAAATTAAAAATATTTCTATCTCTTAAATAAATTTCATTTATCTTCTTTAACTTATTTATTTGTTTTAATATTAAATTTGCAAATATTTAATATTAATTTTTTGAAAATTAGCTGTTATCACACTTACATACATCGATGTTTCTTTCATTCAGATGTATTTGTGGAAGAGATTTAAAACTTGTGCTCCCATACCTAATCCTCAACCTATGACTTCTTCTGGTCCTCTCTCTAAGAATAATTATAGAGTTTAGGCTTGGCATAATCAGAGTGCAAGGAGAAGTGTTGGATGTTATTAAAGAATTCACTTGGCGTCCTTACTTGCGTAAGAAGATTAGGTATAGTAATCCATATTACTACTATGGTGTTCAAAATCAACCTCGTTCTTCATCATTAAGTAAGGAAGAGATTGAGTTTACTTGTGGACTAATCCTATTATCTTACCTTCTAGGATAGATAGTACTTATGCAAGCTTGGATAGGATTCTCGTTCTATTGAAGTATAGTCAATGTGTAGAGTTGCTCGTCAATTTGGATATGATCAAATGATTCCACGTGCTCCTTTTAGTACTTTGGATGAAGACTTCTCTTATTGTCTTTTTGAATTTCTTTTTGATGAGGTTCAGAAAAGGTGTAAAGAGATCAAACTCTGGGTTGAACCAGCTTTTGATAGGCGTAGCTATTATAGTTCAAGATGGCTAGCTTATTGGGGTTAATGTATTTTTGATTGGAAAGCTTTTTGTATACCTTTTCCTGATCTTACAAAAGGTCTTACCCTTGTTGATATTACTTAACTGACATATCACTGTGCTTGATCCTTCATGTTCAAGAAGAAAGGGAAAATAGTGTGTTGATCAAATAGATGAGGTTTGTATTGATCAAATAGATGAAGAGTGTACCGATATTGCTGCTTCACATACTAGATATGGAAAAGTAAGTTATTCTTGTCTTCTTTTTTTTTCTTGTTCTTCATCATTATTTCTTTTGATGTCATCTTTTCACCTTCTTTTTTTATAAGGTAAATCAATTCGTAAGGAGCAATTTGTTAATGATGATAAGCCATTTTGTGATGATGACGACGAGTTTGATGACGAGCACTTCATGGATTTTGATGAGTTCGCTGATGACACCTTTTCTGAACCTGGTGATGTTCGACCAGAGAATTCTACTTCTCTTTTTGACATAAGTGCTGATCATTTCTTTAATGGATTTGATGAAGATATTTAGAGTGATAAAGATGTTATCTTAGAAGATGTTGTTCTAAATGCTCAACTTGTTCCCAATACTGATCCTATTCTCAATATTGATCCTGTTCCTAGTGTTGAACTTGTTCAAACTGACACTTCTGTTCTTATTCCAAATGTTGAACATGTTCCAAGTGTTGTAGCTGTTCAGGCTAACATTGTTGTTCCTGTTCCAAATGTTAAACTTGTTCCAAGTACTCAACTTATTCCAAGTGCTCACCCTATTTAGACTGACACTGTTGCTTCTATAATTGTTCTTGATGTTGCTCTTTTCCTTCAATGTCAGGGAACAAAGAAGCTACTTGTACCCCTAATACTTTTGAAACACATTCTGGGAATGTAATAGCTAGAGTTGATTTTTTTGGTTTCTCTGTTCAATCCTGGTATGTGAAGCATTTGGAGACCATCTACCAAAAAGAGGGTAAATTTTAGGATTCTTATATCTTTCAAAGTGAAGATTTTATTTCCTACACACTAGATGGATCAGGAAAGCCTTATTGATTGCTCATATTCCAATGTCTTCTATTTCTTCGAAAGAATTATGATTGATATAGCAACTTATGGATGATATGGTAAAGGCTGGATTTAGGCTTGATTATTTTGACATTTATATCTAAAGCCAAAGCTTTCCTTTCCATTGGTGTTGAGAAGAATAAAGTAGAAGAATAGTTAAAAGAAATAAAAGTGAAGATTACCTCACTAAAGAATCATCATGTTGAGTTGTAGTAGAAGTTATATTCTTTTTCAGAGTTTAGTAGCAATAATTTTTCTCTTTAGAGCTATGTAGTTGTCACGTCGCGTGATATACAATACATATCATATTTCACACACATAACAGTGATTAGTTGGGTTGTCTGTGATGTTTTCATCACTATTCACTTTCACTTGAAATAGTAAACATATTAGTAATTAAAATTTATATTTATCTATTATCAATATTTACATAACTGTATCACTACTTTACATCCCCTGTACATAACTATACAATTGTAGTACTGTATAAAATAAGTTTGAACATATAAAGGAAAATAAATATACCTCCAGAATTTGATTGAAGCTGCATCGGGGAACGATAGCCCAGTCGAAATTAGTGGAACGATATATAGACGATCACTACAAGTAATTTGTGGAGTGGAAAAATAAAGGGTGAGCTAACGTGCTCAGTAAGAGAATCGTATGTAAAGACTGATACTATGAAATCTATATGTTAAAATTATTTAATCCCTAATAGTGTACTAAGGTACAAATCAGGAAGGATACTATAGTCGGCTAGAAAATCGAATGGAGTATAAGAGGTATTTTAGAATACCTGTCGTGTCCCGACTCCTAGAAGCGACTATAGGGAGTAATAAGTTGCATTTGATATTAAAACTATATAAATTGCTATTGAAATCACATAGTAAAATAATTTAATAAATAAATAAATATTTCTTTTTTCAATAATAATATTCAGTTCAATATCGGTAAACACACTACAGTAAACAGTTCAGTAAATAACATTTAAAAAGCTCAATATCAGTAATAATTTAGTTCCAACCAACAGTTCGGTAAAACAGTACAATAAAATAGTAATAGTATAATGGAGACCATGCAACACCGAAGTTATATCATGCTATAATAATATCCTGAAAAGGGAATAACTATAAACACATGAGACATATGGCCATAGTCTATAAGGTCCATAGTGTACACTTGACAGGTGCCACTAGTGGAGGCTGAAGACTTGGCAGGTCTATCAACACAATAACAATAATAACAGTAACAGTACACATGACACGCGAGCATTATATGGGGCCTAACAGTCTCAAAACAGTAGATATATAGTAGAAACATCATTTATGAAACCAATTCCACTGAAAATATCTTCAATTAGTCCATAAATAAATATATTGCAAAATATATTCAATTCATTAATAAAAATTCATAAAATATTCATGCTTCAATATCATTTTCTAAAAAGGTTCTATTTATCTATAGAACAGTAATAAACATATGCTGGTACCTTAACATAATTAAAATTCATTAACATGAATATTTAAATATTGTTTTTGGTAAATAATAAAATAATGCAATTTTATTAAATTTCATGGAATCCACTTGAAAATCTATTTATTTCTATCATTTAAAAACATTAGAATTAATTTCTTAGAATTTCTATAAATTTTGGCAGAATAACGGCTGTTTCTAACCTAGCCCTCCTGCACTAAAAACACAATTTATAAACCAGCCAGTATCCACAATTTCATCAATTCCAAAGCAATAAATTTTCAAATAATTTCATAAAATTAATTTGAGATAAATCATGCATTCACAGTATCCCTATAGCTCAGACACTTATCCCTTACCTGTCGTTTTCCTACTAACTCGCCGATAGCACCACTTGCAAATTAACACTCATGGGTTGTAAAACATTACACCAATCATGATTATTTACCATAATTCAATTTTTAATAATTTTACCTTCATTAAATTCTACCACAATATCAGTAGAAAATAATAGCCCAATCTAATGTACACCAATAGTAAAACACAACTTCTTCTACATAGCTCCGATTTTAATTTTGACTTCACCAACGGTCTCCTTATAATTTCTACAGTCCCATGACACCCTAAATTCATCAAATGAAGCAAAAAATCCTCCCCCCATAGCCATGGCCGAATGCACCCTAAGGAATAATTCTTGGTTTTTCAACAATTTCTCAGTTATATCATGTTTAACTATCAATTTCCATTCTTCCTACACCATTTTTATGGATCAAAACACAAGGATGCTAAAGTTCTTCATCATGGACAAATCCCTAAAGTGAGAATTAGATGGAATTTAATCAAAACTAATGCTAAATTCATGTTTAGGAAGCTTAAATCTATCATGTAACAACCTTAAAATTCAAGAAAATCAAAAGTATAAAAATCCCATACCTTGGCCTAAACTTAGGGGGAGTATTTCCTCTTGATTTTTCCAACTTTACAATGATCTATGGCTATGGGCTTGTACAGGATGAAGAGAAGAATAAGTTTGTAGAAGAAATTTTCTTGATTTAAGGTAGTTTAGATAGTGTTTTCTAAGCTTTTATTTTCTTTCTTTCTCTTGGCTATGGAGGCAACGAGAGCAAGGTTGAAGATGATGAGGTGTGGCATGCTGGTAAGTGTGTAGAAAAATTTAGAAGCTGCCCCAAACTGTAAAATGACCATTTTGCCCTTGGTTATAAAGATTTTGGACATTTATGCCCTTAAACTTCTATAATTTTTCTCACTAGTTCATTTAACTTCAAAAATTCATATTTTATCATTAAATATTATTATTAAACATATTTTTATGAATATTGGTGATTTTATTAAGGTTTGACAGATCGTAAGGGTGAAATTACAAAAATACCCCTATCGGGCCAATCGCATAAAATTCTGATTTTACCACTGTTTTGATCTATCTATTGACATAGCCTAGAACTTATTTTTATGTAGAATATCATACTTCAGTTAGTGGATCAAAATTCCATTTAATTTGACCACAATTTACAAAAGTTCATTCGAGCTATGTCCTTAATTGCCATTTTTTAATTTGTTGGCACACTTCCCAAAAATAATGCAAATAAAGGATTTTGGGTTCCAAATTCCTACCATAGGCTTATTGGACTCCTCTAATAACATTTGTCTGGTCTTAAGTCCATCCGGGCACTACAAAACCTGTGGGGCCCACCTTATTGTACTGGGTTATACTTACGAAGTACACAAGAAATGAACAGTGATGAGTATCCTTACATGTACAACAGTACTAGCATACATGGCTCTCACAATAGCTAATTAGATATTTGTTTTCCTTTGTTAGATTTCTATTTCAACGTTTCCTTTATTTTGGAATTTTTTTTTATCTTTTGCTATGATATTAATACTTTTGTTTATCTGTTTATCAATAAAAAATCTTTTTTTCTTTTCTTTTCTGTTCTTTCTTGAATAAAAGAAAATTGTATGTGTATGTATGCGACCAAGGAGAATTGTTCTTAACTTTATGTCAAGGAGAGAATATCTCTCAACTTGATATATAAGAGGTTGACTCAATGCTTTTAGAAAAACATATAGCAACAGTCATTGTCTGAAGTATAATTAATATTTCTTAGTCAAGTATGTGCGATAAAGTTGCGACTAGATTGCAAGTAATGAAATATAACCAAAACAAGAGCAATTAACCTGCGACTATAAGTGAAATGCGCTTCTCATATATTAAACTTCATTACAAAGAGAAGTAAATCAATGAATTTGACTTATTATCGAATAACATAAACTGGGGTGGGTTCTAATGCTGGTTCCGAAGTCTGAACTAGAAACTAAAGAAACAACAGCTTTATGCCTTACCTTCAAAAACTGAACTATACACAGCCCAAAACCATCGCTAATCACTTTCGTTCAACCCTCAAATCCTAGGTTTTAAAATGTTTTTTTATGATGGGGGACTGACTCTATGAAGGAGTTAATGTTTTAATGATAAAACTTGGTGAGTTTCTTGAGTAGAAATGAGGGAAACGAGAGAAATTTCCAAGAAATGAAGCAGAAATGTGATCAGCAGAAAGACAAAGGAGGAAGGTCCGTTTTGCTGGAGAAATGGCTAAGTTCTGTCTTCAATTTGTCCTATTTTGTTAATATTTCACCCAATGGAAAATTAACCCATGTTGAAATATAAAAATTCCGTTTAAAATCTTTATTATTTACACTAATGCCACATAAATATTTTATAATTTATAATTTTCAAATTTTTAAATTTTCCAATTTAATTAAATTTAATTAATTTAGGTCAATTTTGGTCACCATCGACTAGTTTGACTAATCTCCATGTTAATTGACCATAATACCCTTATAAAACTTCATTATTTCCACTTATGTCCTATAATTTATTTAATCCTTAAAAATTCAGATTTAATATTTAATTTCTATTATTTTTCCTATATTTAGGTTAAGCATGGTTAACTGTTGACTCCAAAGTGGTTTGACTAGTTATGGGTAATGAAACTACTGAATTACCTTTAACCGTAAAATTACATAAGTTCCTATTTTTACGCTTGATTTCTTCTATCAATTCACAAGATCTAAAATTTTATTACGTATAAAATTGTTCATCTCAAATATCATCATTCTAGGGTCTCACTTCGATCTAGATAGAGAAAGTCCTGGTGGAGCCGGCACTGAGTACCTTCCTGACCTTATCGAATAGACCCATCTTTTTAATATTTTAACAATAAATTTCTCCATTTAAATTCTTACAATCGATAACTTATTCAAAATATAAAAATTTTGGGGTTCTCACAGGTTAGCACTACCACCAGAATTATTTAGAGTGCATAATGTCTTCCATGTATCGATGTTAAGGAAGTACCATTCAGATACATCTCACGTAATTTAGTACGAGCCATTGGAGATCATGGAGGATATGAGTTACATGAAGAGAAAAATTTGGATCTTGGATTGGAAAAATAAGGTATTATAGTCTAAGACTATTCCACTGGTGAAAGTGCTCTAGTAGTACCATTCAGAAGAAGAGGCGACATGGGAATTATAAAGCTTGATGCGAGAAAAGTATCTAGAGCTATTTCAGTGACTGGTCTGATCAAATTTGGAAGATCAAATTTCCTAAGGTGGGGAGGATATGAGAGTCATATATTTCGGTGCTATTACATATGCCAAACTTCTCATCACTATTCAATTCCTGTGTATTTCGCATGTAACTAAGGAAATAGTGTGATGGGTCCCACAAGCCTTACAATGCTCGGATGGATGTGAGACTGGATGGATACTGTACGAAGAGTCAAACAAGTTTATGGTAAGAATCTAGAACTCAAAATCCTTTATTTAGATTATTTTGGGAAGTGTGCCAACAAATTAGAAAATGACGATTAAGGACATAGCCCGGTTGAACTTTCATAAATAATGGTCAAACTAAATTGACTTTTGACCAACTTACTAAAGTATGATAACCTACATATAAATAATTTCTAGGCAATGTCAATAGATAGATTAAATCGATGGTGAAATAAGAAATTTACGAGATTAGCTCGGTAGGGGTATTTTCATAATTTTACCCGTACGATCAGTTAAACCTTAATAAAACCCCATCCATTCATTAGAATATGCCTAATAATAATACTTAATGATGGGATAAAATATTTTAGAGTTAAATTGAGTAGTTAAAAATAATCATAAATAAGGGTATTTTGGTCATTTTACTATTAAGTGAATTCAAATAATTTCTACACAAAGGGGCCGGCCACTCCACATCATCATCTTCAACCTCATGTCATCACCACCATAGCCAAGCTTGAAGAAAAACAAAAATCCACCAAACACACCATTAAAACAACCTTAAATCTTAAAACTTATTTCTACAAACATGTTCTAAATTCAATCCTCTACAAGCCCATACCAAAATCTTGGTGTAAAGTGGACAAAATCTTGGCATCCCACCATTTTTTTGCCAAGGTAAGGTAATTTCATGCTTTCAATAATGATGTAAACAAGTTAGTTAAGCATGATTCTAGCATTGGATTGAATCAAAACTCACTTAATAATCCTCTTAGGGTTTCGGCCATGGATGGAAGGTTAGGAATTCTTATGTTTTGATGCATGAAAATGGTGCTTGATGGATGAAAAATAAGGATTAAGGATGAATTAATGGTTAAATTGTTGAAAAGCCATGTATAAACCACCATGTAGGTTTCAGTAATGGCAAAGGGAGCATGATATATTACTCAATTTGATGTATTCTAGGTTCCATGAGATTGTATAAATTAAGAAAAGATTGTTGGTGCAATCGGAATTAAAATCGAAGTTGATTTAGCCATAGTTGTGTTTTAATATCGGTGTTAATTAGATTAGTATAATGGTTACTGTAAAAAATGTGGTGGATTTTAATGTAAGAAAATTTATTATAATTTAAGGATGGTGAAATGATGGTGTTGATATAATGATTTTGAAACTCGAGACTGAGATTTGTCGAATGGTGCAGTTGGCAAGTTCAATAAAAAAGACAGGCAAGGGATGAGTATAAAAGACGTAGGGATACTTGTGATTGAAAATGATTTTATGAAATTGTTTTGAAATCAATTGCTTTGGAATTGTGGAATTTATGGACACTAGCTGATGCAAGCCCATCAAGCTCACAAAGCACAAGTCATGTTCGTGATGATCATGATCTTTTGAGCATCCATGGAGGTCCAATTACAAGAGCCAAAACAAAGATAATACAACAAGCCTTGGCTGGTTTCATTAATATTACTAGAGAGAAAGCCCAACAAAACTTGAGTATGGAGGATGATAACGTCTTCTACAACATGATCCGAACCCAAGTTCAACCTTCTTGAAGACATACAAGTATTGGACCGAAATGTAATTAGGCTGGATGCATAAATTGGACCTACTACAATTGGGCCAAATGCTATACTTATTTTATTTCGTTATGTCTTATTAGGCTGAACATTGTCTTAATTTAATTTAAGCCCAATTCCTTTTTATTTAATAGGTATTGTAGGATTTATATTTCTTGCTTTACAAGTTAGGAATGTAGGATTCCTATTACTTGTTTTGTAAGTTTGCTATTTCCTATTCTGCAAGTTAAGAAAGTAGGATTCCTATTACTTGTGTTGCAAGTTTACTATTTGCTTATAAATAGCTATGTAACCTTTTGGGTAAAACACAATTGGTTTGAGTAATAAAATTGAGAAACTTCTTCTCTTTGGTTCTCTTAAGAACTCTTGAACTTATCAAAGTTTTCCTTGTGACGTTCTTCTATTTTCCACCAATTCATACAATAGGTTCTTGCTTTTTTTTAAGCAACAGATCTTGGTCTAATACCATAGATTCTTGTGTTTCTACATAATGGGTCTTAATTTTTTTCTCTAATTTTTGTTTTTCTTCGAGTGTTCTTCATTGAACCACATCTTCTTTCAAAGAGGTTCATATCATTTGGTATCAGAGCTTATGTGTAATTCATAAGAGTTTTGTTTTATTACGTTCTTGTGTTTTTTGTCTTCTTATCTTGACCGAAGTTGATCTTGAATCCTCTTCCAAGCCAACATAAATATTATTTGTTCGTCAAACCTATTGTCTTCATTAAAATAACCTACTTTTACTTAGCCACCAAGTAAACTTTAACTTGTTCTTTAAGCAATCTCAACCCTAAAAGTTTTCTTGCTCAACAAGAAACCTTCAAAAGCTCTATTTTCACATAAAGACTACCTTGTTTCACAAGTCACTGTTCTCTATCGTTTCTTGCCACACAAGCTATTACCAAAACTAGCTTGTTTTCACAACAGTTGCCTTGTTCTCCAAGTAAACCTCTTCTTGTCACTTAGACCTTTTGTTGTTCTTCATTGTTAGTTTACTTTAGTAAAAAAAAAGTAACAAAAAAAGGAAAAGAAAAGAGAAGAAAAAAAAGAAAGAAAAAAATCAATTCAAGAGGTGATTCGTTATATCGTGTGTAGCAAGTGCAACATCAAAGGCAATCGTGGAGGTGTGCTTCATCAAAATCTTGAGGTAGTAATTCTTTCTTGAGTTTTGCCTAAATCTAAAAATTTCTATTTACCTTTTTATCCCTACTTCCTAAAATTGCCTTTTGACCCTACCACCTAAAAAAAACCAAACTACCTTACCTTTGGCTGAACCAAACCCTAACCAAACACCCAAAAACACTCATATTTCCTTCAAGGTCGAGATTCATTTGGGTCTTCTTGAGTTTTGGTTAATCTTGTTGAGTTATCATTATTTTGTTTTCCTTTGATTAAAGTCTTGTACTCATCTTGGTTGATTGTTGGTTGATAATTGGATTCTATAAGTTGATTTTTGATTGAGTCTTGAGTTTAATATAGAACCTATAGAGAAAAGTTGTATGAGGGAAAAAGGCAAGTGTGAGTAATATTAGTAGAGAAAAGCCATATTAAAATTGTGTGAAACACGAGTGTGAGTGTTACATTCTTGTGTGTATTGAGTGTAAACACATGAGGTCATACTTGTGAGGTCTTTTTCTTTTACTATCGTTTCTTATAGGTTACAACCATGTCTTCAAATAGTGAAAAGCTTGATTTGAGTAAGATTGAGATCATGCTCCAAGCCATGTAACAACAACTTTCGAAAATAGAGTCGAAGTTGTATAATACTCATGATAAGTTGGAGCAACATGATGATACCCTAGCTAAGGTAAACTAAGGAAATATTTCTCATGCAAGTGATAATGTTGCTAATAATAAGTTGGATAGCAACTATGGAAAAGATTCCAATGATGATTCTATGCTACCATTAGAGGATGATGAGGATAGTATGGAATTACCTATGGATGGAAAGGTATCTGTAGCATCTCAAGCTTTAAGTGTGATAGTGAAAGATGAGGATCAATTGAGATTAAAAGAGAGAGAAAAGAATAGTGAGTGAAGCCGAAGCTAAGCAAAAAGATAAAACAATCGAAATTGAGTGTGATGTTTCAAGCATAGGTATCAAAGTTGTTTTAATGCAAGAGAAGCACCCCATTGCTTTCTTTAGTGAGAAGTTAAGTGGAGCTGCCCTTAACTATTCCACGTAGGATAAAGAGATGTATGCATTAGTGATGGCCTTGGAAACATGGCAACATTATTTATGGCCTAAGGAATTCTTCATCCACACTGATCATGAGTCTTTGAAGCACTTGAAAGGACAAAGCAAGTTGAACATGCATCATGCCAAATGGATGGAGTTCATTAAGACATTCCCATATGTGATCAAATATAAACAAGGTAAAGAAAATGTCGTGGCTGATGCATTGTCTCGAAGGTATACTCTAATTACTACTCTTAATGCAAAACTACTTAGATTTGAGTATATTAAAGACTTCTATGCTACTAATGAGGATTTTGAAAATGTGTTCATTGCATGTGAGAAAATTGGTTTTGGAAAGTTTGATAGGCATGATGGATTCTTACATCATGTTATGTTGAAACCACTTCATGTTTACAATACTTATGCGATATTTCACTTAAAATGTCAGTTGATGATCATTATTGGTTTATATCTTGTGCTATCATGTTGATTGTTTTGTACATGTACATTTGAAAAAATTGTGAAATTAACTTGTGTCAATGGGGGTATGTCTCGGTAAGTGATACCACTTTATAACCTTGAGGACAAAGAAGAGACATACCAGCACATCTGATTGCCAAATAGATTTCTCAGGGAGTTAAGGTGTAATAGTCCATAGTCCAATAATTAACACAATTTAAACATAATTCATGGTTGGGCTATCTGTGATGCCTTTAACATTTGCACAATAACCTTAATAAATGATAAACATTTTGTTGGCTTTATAAGCTATACCGAGAGGGGGGTGAATCGGTTTTTAACTAACCTTAAGCTCGTTTTTCGATTCTTCTAAATTCTCTAGCCTATATAAATATTTTCTAAGTTCTCTAGGCTATTCAATCATGCAATTCAAATTCAATACAATAAGCACAATTATAATTGCAAGTAAATAAATAGAGTAGGGAAGGAGAAATGTACGCAAGCGATTTATAGAGGTTCGGGAACTTGTCTACGTCCTCTACCTTGAGACGCTCCCAAAGATTTTCCCCAAATTCACTATTCTTGAATTTGTGTTACACTCCCTCTTTTTGCAGGCTCAAGAGAAACCTCCCTCTTTTTCTAGGCTTAAGAGAAACCTCCCTCTTTTTCTTAGGCTAAAGAGAAACCTCCCTTTTTTTCTTAGGCTAAAGAGAAACCTCCCCTTTTACAAGGAATGATTTGGTTTACAAGAGATGTAATCAAAGAAGACCTCTAAGTAGGTAAATGATTACAGAAATTAGGCACAAAGAAAAGCCTATACAATATTTGTGCTAAGCAATACAAGAGATATGTGAATGATGGAAGATGAAGACTTTGTAGCTTTTAATTTGTTGTTAAGGCTTGAAGATTTGAGGAATATGAGTTTTGGAGTTGCTGAGTAGTTCCTCTTGTTTTCTTTAGCTTCTAAGCCTCTATTTATAGTCCCTTGGATGTATTCTAGTCGTTGGGTGGAGCCAAAACTCGAATATGACTGTTGTCTCACAAAAACTAGCCGTTACAGGCTATTTTCAGGTAAAGGGATCGATCCCTTTCCATAGGGGATCGATCCCTTCATTCCAGAATGCTTATTCTAGGCTGAGAGACCTTTCTGCCATAAAGGGATTGATCTCTTTCCTCAGGGGATCGATCCCTTTGATCAGGGGATCCATCCCTTCAGAGAGGGGATCCATCCCTTTGATCAGGGGATCCATCCCTTACAATATTCAGTTGCCTTTTCTAGGTTTTTAGGCATTAAAAACATTCTAAAACCAATTTTGAATATTTTTAAATATAACATGACTTTGAAAACATGAATTTGAGTCCAAAAAATTTATCAAGTAATTTTCTTAAAATATATTCAATACATTTTATAAAGAATTAAGACCAATAAAAATGTATCAGTAAGTCATGGTCTTAATGTTTGATATGATCACTTAAAATGTATTGAGAAAATCATGTGTGATAAGGCAAATTTATAATGTGAATTAAAACATTAAAGCTTGCTTAAGTTTTTGTCATTTCAAAATATATATGTCAATTTAAAGCTAACATATTTATTTATTTCCAAACTCGGAATATAAAATTCTTACAATATTCCTTACACTTTACATCCCCTGTTTGTAATTGTATAACAAAGTAGTACTGTATACATGTGTCTGAATATACAAGAGAAGTAACTGTACCTTTCAAATTCAATGTCCTTTGTCCTAGCATGTTATTAGCAGCTATATTTATCTAAGGATGACTCCAAATAGTCTTGCATTTTATCTGTAGGGTTAAGAAATAAAGGGGTGAGCGAATCCACGTGCTTAGTAAAGGAGTCGTATGCTGCTTGATATAATGAAATTTATATGCAGCAAAACCTTTATTTTCCTAATGGTATACTAGGCCCATGTAAGGAAGGATACTATAGTCGGCCAGGAAATCTAAATGGAGCATGGAAGGTATTTTGAAATACCTGTCTTATCCCGAAAACCTAAAGCGACTACAGGGAGTAATAAAAAAATCCTTTCCCTTTAAAACCATTCAATTCTTCTTTCTTTTAAATATGAAAATTGTATAAACTATTTTATCATGTCTTTTCAGTAACAATTCAAAACACATGACAGTACAGTGGTAAAACAGTAGCTATAGTAAACAGTCTTTTCAGTTTAATAGCTTATACATATCAAACTAACTGGATAACTGTTTTGTGATTATTTCTATTTTAGAAATAATTTCCATAAGGATTTCTTTTCAATAAACAGTGATTTCTTTCAGTTTAGTAAACATAAATCATCCACTTTCAGTATAGTACAGTTCAGTAAAACAGTAATTTGGCACGGTTCAGTTCAGTAAATAGTAATTCACAATGCAGTACAATAAATAGGATTCAGTAAATCCCTTCAGTAAACAAAAATCAGTAAGTTGAGACTAGGCATCACCCTACATCATATCATGCTACCATCGTTCCCGAAGGAACACAGTAATCATCCCCATTGGGATACAATGTAGATCTATGGCCATGACCTATAGGGTGTCCTCCGTGTACACTTGCCAGGTAACATCTGGGACACTGATGACTGGCGGGTCTATCAGCCACGTGAAAATAACAATAACAATATCACAATAAAGTATGAATCTTGAGGCCTAAGTCTCAAAACAGTATAAAAACTGTACCATTGCCTTTATGGATCTTATTCAAAATGATTTGAAATATTTCACTTTTATCCATAAGGCTCTCAATTTCATATATTTTCTCTTTGCATGAATTTCCACCTTTTTCACATTTTTCTCAAAATCATTTCAACCATTTAATCACCATTTCGTCACCTTTATGGAGTTTATAAAAAGAATAATTTCAATAATTACTCCCACAAAGGTATAAATTCAATTATTTCCCCGTAAAAATACCTTTAAAGAATTTAAATAAATCAAATCATTTATATCAATTATTATTTCCAAAAAGGTATTTATTTCTCATTTCCAAATACAGTAAAACAGTTAGTAAAGTATTCATGTATCAAATGAGAAAAATCCACTTAACCGCTCGCCCATTAACAGCTCGCCTACTATGGCTTACCTTTACAAAAGACACTAACTCGGCATAGGAGTGAATTCGAGCTCGCCCGTTTTAATATCTCAAAGCGGCAAAATAGAGCTCGCCCATCATAGCTCATTTAATTCTCACCTTAATAAAATTAGAGCATAAATATGCCCGCCCATGATAGCTCATTTAATTCTCACCTTAATAAAATTAGAGCATAAATATGCTCGCCCCTGATAGCTCGCCGAAAACGGTAAAATAGAGATCACCCATACGAAACAGTAAAGTTTTAAAAGTACTCGACTTGTTTGGGCGAGGTAAGTTTAGCAAAACGTGGGCATCAACTTTACAGTATAGAGATCAACTTATCAATCACAACTTTGCATGTTTTCAAATCAAATCATGCTTCTGATATTTTCACAGAATTTAACTCATTAAAACATGCAATTCATTATATCCAAACAACTCACACACTTCCCCCTTACTGGTTTTATGAAGTCAGGTTTCCCCGTTGTGTTTGCCGAATTTCTTAATTCTCGTCTGCAACATAATTTCATCAAATCTTATTAATATTTTTCCTCTCAATTTCCATAATCGTTTTCTATCATAACAAAATTCAGCATATTTTCATGCTTAGAAAGTCATGGCCAAAACCCTCTATCTGGCCATTTCATTGACTTTCATTTTCTTTTAACCATTTCACATCATCTTCATATAATTTCTAGCACTATTTTTTCGTTGTTCTCATCTATACTAATTTCACATCTTGCTCTAATTTCATTTTCTAATGAAGCTTAACTAAAATAAGTCTATAACCATGATTCTCATGTTAAGAAACACATAAATTCATGATTTAGTATCAAGAACACCTTAGAATTATTGAACTTACCTTAACCAAATTTCTCCTCCAACACAGAACTATTTTCTGCCTCACGTCAGCCTCACTTTGCTTGTTTCTCAGTTGGCTTTAAGGTGGAACTAAAGCCTATGAAGAATGTTAGATGATTATCTAGAATTATGGTGAGGTTCTGCTAAGGATGAAGGGAAGAAATGAAAGGAACCAAGCTGAATAACCCTTAAACAGATTACTCGTAGATTAGCAGGGAAAGTTAGCGAAGAGAAGAGAATTATGCGGCAGTTTAATCCCGTTAGTCTCCTATATAGCCATGTTAGCCAATAGAATTTTGCTATATATTTACCTACCCCATCTCCTCATCATTACCCTGTCTTATTAAGCATTAAAATCTGTAGAAAAACTGCAATAAAAAGGAACAACAGGAGCGGAAAATTTGCTGCACATTTTTTACTGATTTTCATCCTCTGTTTGCAGTCTCCAACTAATAGACTTTAATCACATGTTTAGCATTAAATTCCTTATCCTTTAAGTATTATTTCTCTTATCTTTTATGCCATAGCAATTTGCTTTTAACTTTTCTTTCGGTCATTAAACCGTGTGGCACTATAGCAGCGAAGAATTGGTGTGCAGATCCAAATTACTATCTATCCAAGGTGAATCCACGCCTATTCTAGGCGAGCATATCAATTTGGAGATCATCTTATGGCCTTAGTCGCCTACTTGGAATTTATCTACGCCTATATCTGAGTGACCTTTTTCTCATCATTGGGCACTCTTCACCTCAATTCATTTTTAGGCGATCATGAAACTCGAGCGCTCTTTACCTCCGTATATTAGACAATCATGAAGTTTAGGCGATCTTCGCCTCAGTCTGTTTGGGCGTTCATGAAATTCGAGTGATCATTATAGCCCTCACCCCATTCGGGCAATCAATTTAATTATCTTATTTAGTGAAAATATTTGTTGAATATTTAGCATTCTCATCAAAACTTGCATCATCCTTTGGGCGAATATTTTAATTACTTTGCTTGCCTATTGGGCGAACATTAGAATTGCCTTGCTCCCCTATTGTCGGAGCATCATATATGTCTTGCTTGCCTATTGGGTGAGCAGGTTGGATTATAACTCTCGCCTATCCATTGTTCCATAAAATAGTTTAAGTGGAAATCCACATTCATTATTTATTTAATTTCATTAAGTCATGTATTTCCACTATCAAAATTTACAAAATATGGTGTACAGTATTGTAAAATCAGGTCTTACGTAAGGAGAAATAAGATTTCTCAACAAGTTAAGGAGAAATCAGAGGACTGACAATGAAAGTAACACATTTGATCACTTTTAGGTGTTATTTTCTTGCTGCATAACTATACTGAGATCTATTGTGGTCACTAGTATTTGTAACTGTGGATTGGTCTTATGTCAATAAAGGACACAATCGCCACCATGATTTGGTATTGGTTCGTCATGTTGAACAGGATCATTAAGATGTTGTTTCTAAGGACTAAATTGTTTTCAAATCGTTGCCACATCAAAAAAAAATAAAGTTAATCAGCCTAGAGTCTTATTTTATAAAAATAAATTTTCATAAAGTTGAAAACCTCAATTAATATTGTCCAAGTGGGAGAATGTTAGAAATTTTCAATGGATGGATTGCTATTAATACGTAGTTTTGTGTTTTAATGAAAAAAGTTGATATAATTTAGTCTTGGTTTGAAAATATGCAAGTAAGCCTAAATAGTTAATTATAATCAGCAAGTGTGTGGGCTTTTCGCATCTTATTGGGTCAGTGTGGTGCGGTGATTGTGTAGGCCTAAAACTTAAAAGTCTTTGATAGAGGGACTGTTAGGTTTAATTACAAATATAAAGCTAGGTCTCTTCTTCAGTTCTTAACGTATTGGTATCTGCCCATTGAGAGCCACCCTAAAGAGAGAAGTAGGAGAGGAAGATTTACCTAATCATAGTTCTAGTGATTACGTTTCTTTATGCTTTAGCTTTCATTGATATCTGTTTCAAATGGGTACAAATAATTAATTGTTGAATATCTATTGTGTTTTAATTATTGCATAAGAAAATTGAATAACGAATCTCAAACTGTCCACTCACAGTGTTTATTAAGCATTATAAATATGTAGATGTTGTTGCCTATTCACAACAATGATGACATATGAATCTCGATCTGTGTGTTCACCTGTCTCCAAGAGCTCTACAGAAAAGAAAACTATCAGAGGGGCTTTCCCTTGCATGCACTTTCCGATGCTTAAGTAAGATCGGATTTAGGTATGGTTTTGAAAATAGAGATTAGGGTCTAAAAATGATGCACGTGACTTATTTGTAGGAGTTATTTGGCATGAAAATACGGTTAAGATCCATAGCTTAAATGATAACCTAGTGGATCTTTCATGGCCTTTCTGAGTCCTCTTTCCTCTTAGGCTTTGTTTGCTCTTATAGGCTATACCGAGAGGGGGGGTGAATCGGTTTTTAACTACCCTTAAGCTCGTTTTTCGGTTTCTCTAAATTCTCTAGCCTATATTGATATTTTCTAAGTTCTCTAGGCTATTCAATCATGCAATCCAAATTCAATACAATAAGCACAAATATAATTGCAAGTAATTAAAGAGAGTAGGGAAAGAGAAATGTACGCAAGCGATTTATAGAGGTTCGGCAACCTTGCCTACGTCCTCTACCTTGAGACACTCCCAAGGATTTTCTCCAAATCCACTATCTTGAATTTGTTACACTCCCTCTTTTTCTAGGCTAAAGAGAAACCTCTCTCTTTTTCTAGGCTCAAGAGAAACCTCTCTCTTTTTCTAGGCTCAAGAGAAACCTCCCTCTTTTTCTTAGGCTAAAGAGTAACCTCCCTCTTTTTCTAAGGCTTAAGAGAAACCTCTCCTTTACAAGGAATGATGGGATACAAATAATGTAATCAAAGATAAGCCTCTAGGTAGGCAAGTGATTACAGAAATTAAGCTCAATGAGAAGCCTATACAATATTTGTGCTAAGCACTACAATGAATATGAGAATGATAGATGATGTAGACTTTGGAGCTCTTGATTGTTGTTTGAGGCTTGAGAAAGATGAATAAGATGATGAAAGATGTTGCTTGGTTGTTCCTCTTTCTTCCTTTAGCTTCTAAGCCTCTATTTATAGCCCCTTGGATGGTTTGTGGACGTTGGTTGGAGCCAAAACCGAAACTAGTCGTTGTATCTCACAGAAAATAGCCGTTGGAGACTTTCTGACATAAAGGGATCGATCCCTTTCCTTAGGGGATCGATCCCATGCTTCATTTTGGCCTTCCGGGGCATACTGCCAAAAAGGGATCGATCCCTTTCCTTAGGGGATCGATCCCATTCCTCCAGAATGGGTTTTTCCTGCACTTTTGGGTTAGAAATGATGTGGTCTTTGATCCTAATTCAACCCAAAACATATTGGCACTTTTGTGGGAGTTTTTCATGACTTTCTTTGATAAAAACATTGTCCAAAAATTCATTAAGTGATTTTCTAAAATATTCAAAACATTTATAAAGAATTAAGACCAATAAGGATGTATCATTAAATCATGGTCTTAATGTTTGGGTATGATCACTTAAAAATGTATTGAGAAAATCATGTGTGATAAGGCAAATTTACAATATGAATTAAAACATTAAAGCTCACTTAAGTTTTTGTCATTTCAAAATATGTATGGCAATTTAAAGCTAACAATCTCCCCCTTTTTGATATGACAAAACTTAATGTAAATTTGCTTTGAAAATTCTTTGATAAAATACTCCCCCTCAAATAAAGCAGGATTTTATAAAGCTCCCCCTTAATATAAGCATGGGTTTTGAAAATGAATTTTCAAACTATTTCTCCCCCTTAATATCTCTCTCTATATCTATCTCTCCCTTTTTCTATCTCTCCCCCTTTTTGTCATAGCAAAAAGAAGGAAAAATAATAAAAAATATGCTCCCCCTAAAATCATGGCTATGTGAGAATAAATAAAAATGCTCCATCCAACAAGAAACATGTTAGTACATGGGACTTATAGCACAAATAAATAAGTCAATATTCTCAAAGAGTATGAAATATTCACGCAATGAATATGACTTATGATCCAATACCAATTGTTTATAAATAATTTGGATACCAATTGTTGATAAGTAATTTTGCAAGAAGGTTCCAATTGGTAAGAAGTTAAGCAAGCACCTAAGTATATCAATTGTTCTCTAAGGTCCGACTAAGGTGCATGGTAATACATCATGATTATGAGCTAAAATTATATAACATATCATATGCATGTGCTCATAAATCATTCTCAAGAAATATTGTGTCCAGAATTAAATCATATAGCAATTAACTTCAAATTCTAGCACACAAGAGTTTCATGCAAAAATATCCTAAGAGAATTCTTCTCTATTTGTCATTTCAATCTAAGGAGCATGAGAAGAATTGTCAATTTAAAGCTCATACCAATTGACAATTTAGTTTTGGCCTACCAATTGTTGAAAATATGATTGCCAATGAAACCAATTGTTATTTCAATCTAAATGCCAATTGTTACTAATGGTTGACTTAGTCATTTTGCATGAATCCAATATCTATGTGTAGTGTGTTCATGTCAAGAAAATACTCATTCTAAATATGCAAGAACACAACACAGATCATCAAATATGCATATGGATCAATTAAACATTAGTACACAATCATAAAAGATTAATCCATATTCATATTCACAAATTGATACCATATGGAAGATTCAAAACATCAAGGAATTCAAGCAAACATATTTTCTTCCATGGTTTCAAGCACACAAATCCTATGCTCATTTTCTAATTCAAGTCCTTAACTAATTATGAGCAAGGAAATATTCAAATAATAAATGCATGGATATTAAATTTGTTCAAGTTTGCATTTATCTTTGAATGTTGGTGTTGTCATTAAGACCTTAGTTCTTTAAGTACAAGGATGATAAAGTTTCATGCATTTGAAACATTGAGGATCCATTTACCATCACAAATTATAGGCCAATGACCATTACCAATTGTTGAATTTATATTTGAAATCAATCTACTAGATGTATAATTATCATGAAACCTAGTGTGGAATTGATAAGTCAAGCCAAGAGATATAATCCTATAAGCATGCTTGACTAGGATGAACAAAAGATATGAAAAACACTCATTATGCACAAGTTCATCAAATTCTCAAATATATCCATAAATCATTGAAATAGATCTCAAAATTATGTTTAAGCATTCATTGAAAGTATGTTTCAAGATTATTTCAAGATTTATGCAATTCATGACCATTTTCAATGAGAAAACTGATTTTGCACTTGTGAGTTTAAGAAAAATTATATAGATTGTTGAAAGTGATACCATTTGTTGGAAATGATATTAATTGATGAAGTTGAGGCATGATATCAATGAAAAATGAATTTTCATAGTTTAAAGATCATCAAAAAGAAGTTAAAATACTGGATTTTAAGTTGAGAAGAAAGAAGATATCAAGAAAGGGAAAAATCCTTCTCAAATTCGGTTGAAAAAGTGCAGAAAAGCCATTTTAGCCTGGGGGGATCGATCCCTTTTGGAGGGGGATCGATCCCTTAGTTCCAGAACACACCAATTCTGTGTTCTGCTCAAGGGGATCGATCCTGTTTGAAAAGGGATCGATCCCTCATACTGTTTCTGCAGATTTTTGACAGAAAATCCAACCTTTGAGGTACCAAAACTTCGTTTTTGAGTTATTTAAGTCCAAGTAAAGGTTCAAACATTAGTAAAACATGATTTTGGACTTGTATGAATGAAGAACATGATTGAAAAACTATTTTACAAAAGATTTTGCAATTTTGGAAGGATTTTCACCAATAAAGGCATTTTTGGCCTCAAAGAGGTCATTTTGATAGTTATGCATACTTTGACCAAACCAAATCATTAGAAATCACAAATATGCCAAAACAAACTTGTTCACATAGATTTTAAGCACATATAACATCAAATCATCATACTTGTGAACAACATGTCATGATTGTCAACATGCATATTCTTCATTAAGGCTCATGACAAGGCATTTTGCATATATGACATATTTGACATCTTTTGAGCAACTAAATATATTATCTAGACATATCAAACTTGCTCAAGATGCAGAAAATCAAAAATCATTTCAAAATCACAAATCATGCTTTTCATTCATCAAGAATAGTCCATCAAGCATTCAACAATCATTCATCATGCCTTTTGCTTATTCACAATGCATCATTAATCATCAACCAAAGCACAAATAATCAAATAAAGTTTTAAGGAGTAAAGAATTAAACTTACAAAACTCCTTTGCTAGAGAATGCTTTGCCTTGATGTGTTGGATCCACCTTGAGCCATCCTTTGAGGAATTGTTGTGATTTGTCAAAGATGGATTTCCAAGCTCTTCCTTTTTCTCATTGGCACAAGCAAACTCCATGAGGATGTGTTGAGCATTCAAACTTCATTGTATCTTGTATCTCCATGCTCTAACACTCCTACAACACACAAATTCAAGCATGCTTTGGTACCCAAACTTTCTTGGGTCCATGAGAGTTAGTATTTACAATTTTAGATCCTTTTGGGATCCATTTCAAGCATAATTCATCATTATTTATTGCATGCTTTGGCACCCACATTTTTCTAACAACTCTTCCTCTAAATGTGGTTTTTCTATATGTGCATGCTTGTGAAGAGTGTCCTATTCTATTGCATAGTGAGCATGTAAGAGATAGATCATGCATAGTATTTTTGCTCACTAAGAAATTCCTCAGATGAGTTTCTTTTTGTTTTTCATTATAACCTAACCCATCTTTGTCAAAGAAAGCTCTTTGGGTCTCTAACATATGATCTAGCTTTTGTTGACCCATATAGAACCTAGAAAATGAGTTATGCAAATTTGTATTCTTTTCATTCAACTCATTTATTTCTAGATTAGCTTCCTCTAATTTCTTTTGAAATGCTAACTTAGCATTCAATAGCTCATCATTTTCCATTTTTAATTTTGTGATCATTTTCTTGTATTTTGAGTTCATGCATTCAAATTCACTAGCTAGCTCATCAAAAGCATCTTGTAAATCATCATAAGAATGATTATTGCATTCACTAGAGCTAGGTTTTTCCTTTTCATCCTCAATAGTCAAAGAGCTAGGATTTGCCAATTTATCTTTAATATCTTCTAATTTCTTTTCTAGCTCTAATTTCACCTTGGTGAGTTCATCATTCTTTGAGCCTAGATCTTTTATTTTCTCCTCCAACTCAACATTTGTATTGATCAAAATTTCATTCTCTTTTCTAAATTTATTTAACTTTTTGTTATATTTTGCATGCATTGATTTATATTCATCACTTAGCTCATTAAATGCATCTTGAAGCTCATCAAATGAATATTCTTCTAAAGTTTGTGAGCTAGTCTCAAAATCATCACCTAGAGCCATTTATGATCGTTTTGCTCGATAGAGGTTAGTCTAAATTAATCTCGAGCCCAAGCTCTGATACCAATTGTTTGCTCTTATAGGCTATACCGAGAGGGGGGGTGAATCGGTTTTTAACTACCCTTAAGCTCGTTTTTCGGTTTCTCTAAATTCTCTAGCCTATATTGATATTTTCTAAGTTCTCTAGGCTATTCAATCATGCAATCCAAATTCAATACAATAAGCACAAATATAATTGCAAGTAATTAAAGAGAGTAGGGAAAGAGAAATGTACGCAAGCGATTTATAGAGGTTCGGCAACCTTGCCTACGTCCTCTACCTTGAGACACTCCCAAGGATTTTCTCCAAATCCACTATCTTGAATTTGTTACACTCCCTCTTTTTCTAGGCTAAAGAGAAACCTCTCTCTTTTTCTAGGCTCAAGAGAAACCTCTCTCTTTTTCTAGGCTCAAGAGAAACCTCCCTCTTTTTCTTAGGCTAAAGAGTAACCTCCCTCTTTTTCTAAGGCTTAAGAGAAACCTCTCCTTTACAAGGAATGATGGGATACAAATAATGTAATCAAAGATAAGCCTCTAGGTAGGCAAGTGATTACAGAAATTAAGCTCAATGAGAAGCCTATACAATATTTGTGCTAAGCACTACAATGAATATGAGAATGATAGATGATGTAGACTTTGGAGCTCTTGATTGTTGTTTGAGGCTTGAGAAAGATGAATAAGATGATGAAAGATGTTGCTTGGTTGTTCCTCTTTCTTCCTTTAGCTTCTAAGCCTCTATTTATAGCCCCTTGGATGGTTTGTGGACGTTGGTTGGAGCCAAAACCGAAACTAGTCGTTGTATCTCACAGAAAATAGCCGTTGGAGACTTTCTGACATAAAGGGATCGATCCCTTTCCTTAGGGGATCGATCCCATGCTTCATTTTGGCCTTCCGGGGCATACTGCCAAAAAGGGATCGATCCCTTTCCTTAGGGGATCGATCCCATTCCTCCAGAATGGGTTTTTCCTGCACTTTTGGGTTAGAAATGATGTGGTCTTTGATCCTAATTCAACCCAAAACATATTGGCACTTTTGTGGGAGTTTTTCATGACTTTCTTTGATAAAAACATTGTCCAAAAATTCATTAAGTGATTTTCTAAAATATTCAAAACATTTATAAAGAATTAAGACCAATAAGGATGTATCATTAAATCATGGTCTTAATGTTTGGGTATGATCACTTAAAAATGTATTGAGAAAATCATGTGTGATAAGGCAAATTTACAATATGAATTAAAACATTAAAGCTCACTTAAGTTTTTGTCATTTCAAAATATGTATGGCAATTTAAAGCTAACAGGCTTAAATTACCATTAGGCTCAATATTTTTTAGCCTGACTTATATCAAAGCCTAATGACCTTTAGTATAACCCTTATCAATTGATGAGCTAAGGGCTAGGGAAAGGATAAGATTGGCTGCCTACCAACAGAGAATAGCAAGATACTATAACGTTTGAGTTAAAAGTCGGGTGTTGCAAGAAGGAGACCTTGTGCTAAGAAAGTCAACCATCACAAACACGTTGTGACAGTCCAAATGTACAGTAAAAAACACATTTCACACATAAATTACGATTGGGCTATCTGTGATGCCTTTAACACTTGAACAGTAACAATGATAAATGGTAAACATTTATTTAAATTAATAAATTTGGATTATGTAATTTACAATATTCCTTACACTTTACATCCTATGTTCCTATTTTACGATTTAAGTAGTACTGTACAATATACCTAAATGTATAAAAGAAAATATGAATACCTCCCGGGTTGACACAAAGCAGTCTTGGTAAACCAGATTCAGCTGATATCCTCTAATGTATACCCCTTTTTAATCATTTATAATATCCTGTGGAGTGGAAAATAAAGGGGTGAGCGAAACGTGCTCAGTAAAGGAATCGTATGTAAGACTGATATGATGAAATCTATATGCTAGTAAACACTATTTTCCTAATAGTTCACTAGGCACAGTAAACAGAAGGATACTATAATCGGCCAGGCAAACGGATGGAGCATGGAAGGTATTTTGAAATACCTGTCTTATCCTGGAATCTTAGAAGCGAATATAGCGAGTAATCAATAAATTGTTGTTATAAAACAATTTAATGAAATTTTCAATAAATAAATGGTAAATAAAACATTTAATTTCATCACTTCAGTAACACTTTAAAACATGTGACAGTTACAGTAGTAAAACTGTATAGTAAATAGTTGAGCTTGAACAGTGGTAACAGTATATAAATAGATTCAGTAATAGTACGATAAAGCACTTCAGTAAACGGTGAAGAAACAGTTCAGTACAGTAAACAGTTCAATTTCACATCACAGTAACAATTCAGTAATTCTTTCAAAAACCAATAATAATGTCATAATTATTTTCACTTCAATAAACAGTATATCTCAGTACGGTTCAGTAACCAGTTGACAGTAAATCACCATTCCATAAATATTTGACAGTAAATCACAATTTAGTATATGGTAGTGGTTTCAGTAAACCATATAGGTTTAGAGACAATACAATGTTCATTTTGAACATTAACAGTTCTGTAAAACACTTCAATAACAGTTCGGTACAGTACTCTTTGCAGTAACAGTTAAACAATTCAGTATTGGTACTGTAACAGTTTAGTAAACGGTGTAGAAACAGTTCAGTACAGTAAGCACTTGAATTTCATAAAACAGTAACGGTGCAATAAACTTTCCAAAACCAGTAATAATTTCCATAAAACACTTTCGATTCAATAAACAGTAACAATTTAGTACAGTTTGTAAACAGTAAATAGTATTTCACAGTTCAGTAAAACAATAAGCAGTAATTCATAGTTCAATAATAGTAAACAGTAGGTGGAGACTAGGCATCACCCTCGATATATCATGCTATAATCCCCATAGGGAACTGTAACAATAAACAATAAGATCTATGGCCATAATCTATAGGTGTCCTCAGAGTACACTTGCCAAGTGTCCCTAAGATTATTGATGACTTGGCGAGTCTATCAGTGACAGTAATAGTACAGTACAGTAATACACGTGAGCATGATATAGGGCCTAACAGTCTCAAAACATTTCATTTATAGTGAAAATACCTTTAAGGAAGTTAAACAAATATTATTTAAAATTTAATAAAATTCCGAAAGGTATTTAAATTCACATTTAACAGTACAGTAAAAATAGTCAATAAAATATTCATGTCTCAATGAGAAAATTTGTAAACGTTCTAAATAATTGTGAAATATTTCAAAGAACGTATTTGACATCTCACTTTAATAAAATATAATTACATGAATATTTAAATAATATTTTTCAGTAAAATTCCAATTTATGAAAAATATTGGAAATAAGCTCCAAAATACACAATTTCACCCATTTTATGCTCATAAAATATTTCATGATATTTTAAAAATTTTGGAGGAATTTTCGATAGCATAACAGCTGAGATTACTCAAACTCCCTTCACTTAAACACAATATTTTTGCCAGTCGTAAACCACATATTTGTAGGATTTTAAAGGCAATTCAGTACCCAATAATTTCATAAAATTATACTCATCAAAATCATGCATTCACTATATCCTTACGGCTTACACACTCATCTCTTACCTGTCTCATATTACCGACACTTTCGGTAGCACCGCATGAAATCCAATGCTCCCAGCTGCAAGACAATTTCACCAAAAATTTTCATTAATTTTTCTCTTATTTTTAAGCTATTAATTTTCACTAAATGCAACCACATAGGATACTGTCTATGCCTAACCAGTGTAAATTACACCGGTAATAAAATATAACTTCTCCGTTTTAGCTCCGATTTCACCATTCTTCTCTTAATTTCTACAGTAATTTGACATACAAAACCATGAAATGCAGCATCATAGGCTGTCCAAACCCCTTAGCCGAATGCTCCCATGACACTACAAGAAAATTGATTTTCAGCGACGGAAATTTAGCTACGGAATTTTTTCGTCGCTGAAAAGTGGTATTAGCGACGGATTAGCGACAGAATTTATAATGAAATTAGCGACGGATTAGCGACGGAAATTCGTCGGTAATTAGCGACGGAATATTTTTCGTCGCTAATTCCGTCGCTAATTATGGCGGGAGGTGTTGTTCAATCGCGCCAAATATTACCGACGGAATTAGCGATAGAAATTTCTGTCGCTAAACCCAAAACTATGTAAGGAAATTAGCGACGGAATTTTTCCGTCGCTAATTCCGTCTCTAAAGGGCATTAGCGACGGAATTAGCGACGGAAAAATTCCGTCGCTAATTTCTTTGCATAATCACGTGAAAGAAAATGCAAGGAAATTAGCGACGGAATTTTTCCGTCGCTAATTTCCTTACATTTTCTCAAACAATATGAAGAGAAATTAGCGACGGAATTTTTCCGTCGCTAATTTCTCTTCATATTTTTCACGGTGTAAGTGGAAAAATATGAAAAGAAATTAGCAACGGAATTTTTCCGTCGCTAATTCCGTCGCTAATGCCCTTTAGCGACGGAATTAGCGACTGAAAAATTCCGTCGCTAATTTCCTTACATTTTCTCAAACAATATGAAGAGAAATTAGCGACGGAAAAATTCCGTCGCTGATGCCTTAAATCAAAAAAATAAATAAATAAATAAATTTCTTTCATGAAGCATCAGCGACGGATTTTTTTCGTCGCTAATTCCGTCGCTAAAAAGCAACAGCGACAGAATTAGCTACGGAAAAAATCCGTCGCTGATACCTTAAATCGAAAAAAATATAAATTCATGAATTTGTTCATTAAGCATCAGCGACGGATTTTTCCGTCGCTAAAAAGCAACAGCGACGGAATTAGCTACGAAAAAAATCCGTCGCTGATGCTTTAAATTCGAAAAAAAATAAAAAATTGTTTTTGAATTTTTCCCGCCTAAGCTTTAGCGGGAAATATTTTGACATAGCATTAGCGACGGAAATTCCGCCGCTAATCCGTCAGTAATTCCTCTGTATGCGCGCCAAAGACTCTATATATTCTCATATTCTCTGTTTTCTCTCCTCTTCACTCCTCTCTATCTTCTTTTTTGTCCATCTTCTCGTTTTTTTCTTTGTTTTTCTTCTTTATCCCTCTTTCCTTTTACTTTTTTCCTTTTTTTTGTAAATTTACTCTATTTTTCTTTTATATTTATGTTGTCAATTTTTTTATATGATAAACTTTAATACTTATATTTTTGTTTTTTGTTTTTTACTTACAGATGATGCTGATGATACGATGAGGTGCTAGTGGTAGTGGTGATACTGATGTTGAAGATAATGTATTTTTGTTTTTTTTAGTTAATTTATTTTAAGATAATGTTTATGGATTTAAGTATAAATATTAGGTTTATTTTAAATGTTTCTCTTTCACTCTCTCTCTCTCTCTCTCTCTCTCTCTCTCTCTCTCTCTCTCTCTCTCTCTCTCTCTCTCATATATATAAAAATATAAATATAAATAATTAATTTCAGAACATTTTTTTTGACAAAATTCATAGAAATTAGAAACAAAATATGTTAAATAAGTGAAAAAATTCATCAAATTAGCGACGGAATTCATAACATTAGCGACGGAATTTCCGTCACTGATGCTCTTTAGTGACAGAATATTTATTGAATTAACAAAAATAACAAACTATCAGCGACGGAAATTCCGTCATGATGCCTTTTAGCGACGGATTTTTTTATAAAATAAAATAATAATAAAACTATCAGCGACGGAAATTTCCGTCGCTGATGCCTTTTAGCGACGGATTTTCATGTAAATTAAAAAACGAAATTATGTTTTTAGCGACGGAATTTTCCGTCACTAATGACATAAAATCCGTCGCTGATGTAAAAAAATTCCGTCGCTAATTAGCGACGGAATTACCGACGGAAATGAAGTTTTAGCGATGGAGTGAGCATCAGCGACATCGATTTTTCCAACAGAAAAATTTCCGTCGGTAATCCGTAGGTAATCCGTCGCTGAAGACCATCAGCGACGGAATTTAACTATCAGCGACAGAATTTTCCGTCGCTAATTCCGTCGCTGAAAGTTCATTTTTTTGTAGTGTGAATCCAACTTAATGATTTTCTTAAATCTAATGCTACCAAACACTAAATCCATGTTCATTGTCTCATTTTCTACCATTTTTATGCAAGGATTTACTTTGATTCCATGAGTTCTCAAGCACACCGAAATCCCCTTTCATAGTGGATTTTTATTTAGTCAACAAAAATCAAATCCAATGGTATATTCATAATCTACACATTTGATTTAGTTAAAATACAATTTGAAATAAATTGAAACTTTAAAATTTGTAATTTCTTACCTTTAGCTGAAACCTCTTGGCTCTCTTTTCTCCTTGCTTTCTTCTTTATTTGATGAGATATTGGTGTCAATGGAGAGAGGAAATTGTGTAGAATATTTTTCTAGTAATGGGTTTGGTGAGAAAGTCAAGTTTTAGTTGGTTTTGTTGACTTTTCTTTCTTTTTCTTTTCTTTCTCTTCTTTTCTTTCTTCTTTGTCATGCAAGCCAAATAAAGGAGAAACTGAATAGCGGGCAGCACTTATGGCTGAAGTATGATGATGTTTCTAGAAGGGGGCAAAATTACCATTTTGCCCATGGTTATGTAAATTTCGAACAATTTTGCCTTTAACTTCCATAACCATAAAATGAGTTGGGACGAAGTAAAAATACCATGATATTTGTTTCCCACCTTCACAAAATAATTCATAATAATATAATTCAATGATTTTAAAACTCAAATTCATCATATTATATTTATTACACCACTGTACACTTTATTATCAGTCTCGAGCCCATCTGAACACTTTAAAAATAAGTGGGGCCCACATCACACCTTTACTTATAATCACTTAGCACATTAATTTCCTCTTAATAATTAATTACATATTACATGTACAGTACAGTAGAATCAGGTCTCACACGCGTACAAGGAAGATGGTAAGGTCTGAGCAAATTGGGAAGGACCTTATAGAATCAGGACAATGATTGGACCAAGTACATGCACTTTAGAGACTTTGCAAGGAAAAAGGATTTCAAAGACTTAGAATGTTAATCATTTAAAGTTGTATTCACAGTAAAAGTTTTATGTTATTGCTTTCTTAATCTTTTACAGTTACTTTATTACTTGTCTTGTATGATGTTATTTGATCAATGACAATAAAAGGGCCAGTCTTTTATATATTTATGCATTTTGTAATGATAATCTTGTGTGAATGATAGATGTATTACAGGAACAAAAATAAGAGGGGCAAAAGCTGGCCGCAACTAAAAAGGTCCCTAAGCAAAAAAATGCGCAAGACAAGCAAACTAAAAAAGTCCCTAAGCGAAAAATGCACGAGACGGGCAAACAAAACAGTCCCTAAGTGAAAAAATGCGTGAGACGGGCAAACTAAAGAAGTCCCTGAGCGAAAAATGCATGAGACAGGCACAGTACCTGAGCAAGAGTTCTTCTTTAAAAGAAATGATACTACTTCGCAAGAAGAACTGGGGAGCATATGGTATGGTATGTTACAAGTTATGTTACAATTTGGATATGTGTTGCAATTTTATTGGTGGATATGTTTTGGCTTTGTAACATTTTAATACGTCAGCATGCAATGTAGCATTGCAGTTATGAAAATGTTATAGTCTTATCAGATATGATCACATAATTGTTATAGTCTTATCAGATATGATCACATGATACACTAACATGTTGGCAAGGTATACATATTACAACTGTGTTTTAATGATGGCATATTACGCATGTTATAATTGTGCTTTAATAATCCATCACAATATCATGAGCAAGCGTAAAAAGTAAAATAGTAAAAGAAAAGAAAAACTGCAAAAGAAATCATTACCAACTTTTACTAAAAGTAAAAGAATGATTTACAACTGTAAAATTCCTAAAAACAAATGTATGATTTACAACCATCAAAAAACGAAACTTACATAAAAAGAAGAAAAACTGTTATCTCGACTATCCAGCTACAGAGGCAGAATCATGAGGAGGTAGGGAAGTCGTGCCTTCAGTTGGACCTTCAAGAGCAGCAACATCAATAGGTTGGACATTACCAAGAGGCCCTGCGATTTTGACAGCTACAAGATTTAGCATAGGCTTGATAGTAGTTGAATCAGAAAATTGCAAGACCTCACTGTCCAGACCCTCTAAAGACTCGATAGGCTCTGGTTGTCCATGTAGCTTATGAGGAGGCCAAGGGTCGATGGGTTTTCCAAGTTGTCCTCAGCCCTTCTCTCTAAGTAGTCTTTAAGCTTCTCAGAATTTGGTTCATATTCAGTCCAAGGGGATGGCTCGTACAATTCAACCTCATCAAAAAATTTAAGCTTCGAGAATGTCTTGTCAAGCCTCTCTTTTTCTAGCCAGCACAGGCGAGATAAAAACGGTATTTTACAAAGCCCATGAGTATATTTGCTTCTTCTCGAAGCAATCCTGGGAGAGACAATATTCCCAAATAGCCTCAGCCCGGATACGCTCGCAATTGGTCTCTACCTCTCTTTGCTGATCTTACAAACTTTACACTTCCTCAAAGGCTTCATCTCATTGAGATCGAGGAAGTCGTAGGTCATCCATGGCTTTTTCATAAGCCTCCTTATACCCCTCTAAGGAACGAATCTTCACCTGCTCATTATCCAGCCTAAATTGAAGGTCCGCTATTTGAGATCTTAAGTTCTCAATTTCCCTCTTCAACTCATCCACCCTATTAGGAAGTGAGTGAAGCTACTGGACCTCATTCCAAAGCCCCATGCTATCAGCCCTAAGTTGCTACAGCTCTTTCTCGGTTCGCTCCCGATAGGTCCTATGCTGGGCATTTATAGCTACTACCTGTTGTGTAGCCTGGCAAAATGAGAAAAATACTCAAAAATAAGGAGCAAAAAATAATAAAATATATGCTCGAGTAGAAGTTGAAGCCTTTTACCTTCATGAAAAAATCGTTTGAACTATCTTCGCCACTAGAAAGACCTTTGAAAATCTCCTTCTCGTTTTAAGGAAGGATAGTGCTCCAAGCTAGACGAGAAGCTACCCAGCATCTTCGATACTATCATTGTCATTGACACCAGGGTAAGTCTGAAAGTCTTTCCCATCAACTATCTTGCCTTCATCCACTTAATAGCGTTTAAGCGTAGGTTATGCCATCTTTGGCAAAATAGGCCTTACAACCATTGCATCTTCAACATATAGCCTTTTTCGATTCTTTCGACGAGGCTTGTGAAGTACACACTTGTCTCTCGGAGGGTCGAGGTCACCCTCTTGGGGAGTAGACTCGATTCTTTGGGACCCCAAACTTTCGTGACCCTCCAAACTAGGTGCTGAACAGTCACAGATAATAAACCTTCTCTTCTTTCCACGTTCAACTTCTGGCACGGAACGATCAACTTCACCCATAGTGGGAGGAGGAGTAGGAACACGAGGATGCTTTGAAGTGGATGCATCAACACGAGGTTGCTTTTAGGGAGGAGAAGCATCAGGAGGGACCCTAGAAGATGATACAGCTGCCTTTCTCTTACGAATGGCATCTTGGAAGCCCATACCTACGCAATAAGGAAAAAGGTGTTAGCATATCATGGCAAGAGCATTTATTACACGTGCAAAAATAAGATTATTGTTAAAATCCTAAATATGCATCAAGATCACTTATATTGGCTAAACTTTCATTCGTTGGAAGATCGTCGAAAGGACTCCCAAAGATGTCTCCTTGGTTCCACTCTAAATCTTCTCTAGATGAATTGCTAGTACTTACGGCCTCAGATGACTCATCCTCTTCATCATTTGAGTATAAGGAAGAGTTTCTAACTAAATGACCTACAGGATTTGTCGGTTCGGCTAAGGAAGCTAAAGGCAAGTTTGTAGTATTTTAAGTACGAGCAGCTAAAGCTAATGGTAAGTCTGTATAGGTAGTGGAAGTGTTAGGGGGGATCCTACCTACCCCCCAACTAGCCGCAGTGATATTTTCGAGAGTGAGAAGGGAAAACAAATTCCTATCCCCGGTAGAACATATACTGTTAATGGACTCATTCTATTGCTCTTTCAAAAAAGCTAAACTAAATATTTCAGAGTGCTTGGTGTGGTTGCTTGTATCCCTATTCCATCTAGTAGGGATATTCAAATCCCTTGGAAGCTCAACAATGACCCAATCACTCTCGAACCTATGTAACTTATTGGGGAAGTCTTCAAAAATCTTATTATGAAAGCTCTTTTTTGTTACCCTTTGAAGGGAGTATGAGATTGACCCGGCCAACCCACGAACCTTAAAAAATGCATTGAGTAGAGGAATGGAGGGTGTGACGCCTAGTTCATGACACACTATAAAGAATCCCACTAATTAGGCCCAACCATAGGGGTGGAGTTGACACGGAACAATGTTCTTATGCCTAAGAAACTCTAGCCCTAGTTCAGAAAAAGGAAAGCGAAAACCAAAAAGAATGGAAGCTCTATATACAGCTACGCCACTAGTAACTAAGTCAGGGTAAGGTTCTTTATTGGTCGGAAGCCTGTATCGGTAACCTATAGGGAGAGGGTAACTAGTGCTAATTTCTTCTAAGTATGCAGTGCCTAACTTAGAAGGGACACCCTTCCTCAATGATTTACCTATACCATGAGTGGCCATAATTAACAACTAAAGCGAAAAGGAAAGAAGGGACTTTGTATGCGGTAGGCTCAATGCCTACGGGTGGATGTAAAAAGATGCAGGAGACTAAGAGTTTGTGACACATAAATAGTGGCGGCAAGTGTTTTAGGCGGAAGACTTATTGTTTGTGGTAGGGTTTTTGTTTGCAGTTAAAGTGGTTACATGGTAGAGTGAAGACCTGCGGCAGGTTTCACAAGCGAGAGGGTGCAAGTGTGCTGCAGGGTGTTACTTTAGAGAATTTTCAATACGATTTATGTAACTTCTCCTACTTATATAGCTGCGGTAGGGAATCCTAAAAGTCGTGAACCAAGAAAACCTCCCAAAGAGCTATGCTCCGAAATCTGCGAAAAGATACGAAAAATGACAAAAATTAACAAAATGATTGAAATACCAAAAAGATATATATATATACACACACACACACACACACACACACACTCTTATTGGAAAATCCAATAAGAGAGTGAAGAGCAATTGATATGGGAAAGGCCCAAATTAAATGAACCAGGCCTAGGAGCCACGAAGTTTAACCATGTGGCACAATATCATTGTGCCATGTGGCAGTGCTCGCACAGCGGGTGGTAGTCTCCTGCAACGAGGGCATCTAGCCTCCCGCAACTTCTGTGACAACCCCCCTTGCCTGCAACATCCTCCTGCATCGTGAAAGATGCTCTCCCGCTATGCGTGAGGCACTTTCCCGTCGAGATGGACAAAAGGCATGATAAAGTCTCTATTATGCACAGGAAAAAGGACCCACAAGTGTGTAAAAAGACGAAATTATCCTCAAGTAATTACCACAGTAGTAGAGGTAAATCGTTCCACTATAAATAAAGGACAAGTATTATCTTATTCTCTAAGTTTTACTTTCTGCTTACTAAGACTTAGGAAAACCTTTTTGCTGAGTTAAGCGTCGGAGTGCTTACGCAGGAAACCACCTCCTGCGTCTCTCTGACTTCTCTTTTTTGCAGAACTCTCAGTGCCACGTGTGAAAAATGAACAAGCAACTTACGTTAGCATTTCATCACTATTGTTTTGTGCAACAACAGCAGACTTCTATGCTTAATTTTTTATTCTTAGTTTTCGTACTTATGTTTGAGAGAGTTTAAGAGATTATATGATGAAAAATTTTGAATCTTTAAGAGAATTTGGAAGGTGATCATTCACTCTTCAAAATTATTTATTCTTCTTGTCTGTTAATATTTTTCTAACAAGGCATGCATCGACCAAGGAAATTGTAGTCTTCTTTGGAAAACAGATGAAATTGGGTTTTTTTTTTTAAATATGAAATTGTAATTTTCGTTGGACATCATATGCAACTTGGGTGGTTTAATGCGACATCCGATGAGGACGATCCTCGTCGTATACAAAAGAGAAGCCTTATAAAATGAAGGGTTTCCAATCATAAACCAACAAGCCACTACTAAGAGTAAGAGGAGAGGAAAATGACAATAATTTCCCCCACAGCAACAGCGAGATAGGGTTCAATTCGAGTCAGCTCCATATCAGATCACAGAGGTTAGGACTAACGACTATTGAGTCTGATGTGAAACACTATCGAAGATGGGCACCACCAGTCAGATACCCTTCTTTAAGGCTTAATTCTAAGAACTGTCATTGTTTACTTTGCAATGACTAAGAAGTGCATGATTTAGTTTCCTTTCCTTTTCCCCAAGTGGTTGAAACGATGCTTACTGGAATACCACTCATCATACTCAGATTGCAAGTACTTTGAGTGCGTAAAGATTCTTCTGTCAATCATTTTATCTATTACTCTTACTTTAACGCTGGGACATTACATACATGCCTGGAACTCAACAACAGTCGACTACTAACTTCCGCGTTAGTTCATGCAATTCTACTCTGTTTGCATGAGAACAAGAGTTTCTTCTAGTAGCCGAATTGTTTCGCTTCTTTTCGGATTTTGATTTAAATTTCAATTATCCGAAAAAACGAAATCATAGGCACAGTGGGGCTAAAACAACAAACCCTGAGTCTTTGAATAACTTGCCTGGCTGATCTACCCTTTTCTAACCCTGGTTAGATGTTTTTCCAACCAAGTTTTTTACCAGAAAGTCACAGAAGAAAAAGGATTATAGTAGTACCTGCAATATGAATTTCTAAACCACCTTAATCACCATAGACTCTCACAAATCAATCACAAATGAAAGAAACATCAGGATTAGTCTATTTTCACACCATATTTCTCAACCCATTTCATGTTCAGAAGAAAAATAGAGTATTCTTTTCCATTGATCAAAATGAAGAAAAATGAAGATCACTACAACTTGCTTCAAATTCAAGATCATGATTCAATTTTTTTTAAAAAAAAAATATGCAGAGAGGAGCAAGGTGCCAAGGTAAAAGCACCTTTCGTTGAATGAAAATTGAACACCTGCTATTGTAACTTAGGAAATTTATTACACACAAGTTTAGACCTTCGGCATTTTATTACACACAAGATAAAGAAATCCTGAATGACATCTTTACCAGTACTTCCAACCCTCTCTACATCCATGTTTTATTTTGGGAGTGAAGCAGATAAGAGTCACAAGCAGTAGCAGTACTTCTGTGAATCTGTGATCATCAATTTATCATTCAGAACTCAGAAGTAGAAATGGAATCCGATATCCACATTGAAACTCACTCAGGGTCAGGATGAGGGTCAGGGGTAGAGACTTGCCAACATTGGCCCGTTTCATGATGGCTATGTGGACTGGACTCAGAATCTGAAGCCGTTTAGTTTTAAAAATAATTATAAAAACTACGGGCCAAGTCCAAATAGATTCATGCATCTCGGTCTCACAGTCGTACATATATGGAAAAGCTACAAATTTCATTTTGATTTTTCTGGCAATTAGCAGATATATATACGCACACACACATTATCGCCTATATTTTGGTGTCCAACAAGAAATAATGTCACCTTAGAGAGGAGAACTACTAATTTATATGCAGCTATAATTCCTAAGATAAAAAATGAAAAAATTTGGCATGTAACATCTATACATTATCAGACGAGTTTACATAATGGATATCTTTGTCAAAACATGTTTTTTATTTCTATATTGTTGGAAGGAAATGAACCATCAATCTGTTTTCCCGAGCTAAGCCTTTCCTTTTCAAACCGACATTCAATTTATATCCACGGATCATAATGTCTCCATCCGAAACAAAACACCGGTAACCTAAATAAAGACAGACTTGCAAAAGACAAGGATAACAATTAACCACAAATATCCTGTGCAAGTGAAAATCTACAAAAGCAGCCAAAGTAGAAAAACTTTTCTCTGGGTGGGGAGTGACAGATGAGGATTTCAACTAACAAAATATACAACATTAGTACCAAGTCCACCATCACTCACCTGCCTTCCTACCACCCTATATACCCCAGAGCTTACCCTTTCTCAGTGTCATTCCCGTGTGCTAACCTCCAATCTTCTCCACAATTTCCACATTTCCTTTTACAGTATACTCAAAACTTCCTTATTGTAGCATATCCATGGCTGAAACCAGGAGAATCTGTACCTTTCTTCTAAGATTTATCGCCTTCGGTACGACACTTGCAGCTGCAATTATAATGGCTTCAAGCCGTGAGAGAACTACTGTTTTGGCATTATCGTTTGAAGCAAAATACTCCGATAAACCAGCGTTTAAGTGAGTTCAAACTTCAACTACTATAGAGATAATATTATCAAAATTTTGTTTTCTTTCATTAATTTTATGATGTGCAACGTGTGACAGAATAGGTACTTCGTTATTGTAAATGCAATTGTATGCATCTACGGGTTTTTACTTCTGTTTCTTCCTTCAGAAAGCCTGCTATGGCGATTAGTTGTTGCCTTGGATGTGGTAATTATTCTTTAATTACAGCTTCTCTTAAACACTTATTCTTTTTCTAGACTACAACAATTGCTAACAAATGCAGTCTTGTTTTGACAAGGTTTTCACCATGTTGCTTACCTCGAGCATTTCAGCGGCCTTGGCAATTGCATATGTTGGCGAGAAAGGAAATCCTAACGCAGGTTGGCTACCTATCTGTGACCAAGTCGCCAAGTACTGCAACCAAGTAAAGGGAGCATTAATTGTTGGCTTCATCAGTGTCGTTATCTACATGTTGCTCCTCCTCTACTCTATTCACAGAGGTCTAAACCCTCTTCTTGTTGAGAAGTCTTAATTACAGAGAGGTTCATGTATGGGCTTTCTGTTTCATCTTCTTCCATCTTTTTTTTTATATTTTTTTTGTTGTAATCAATATTATTTTCACTTTACATATCTTTTTGGCACAATAAACCTGCTGTGCATCCTCAGTCAGAATGTTTTAAATTTTGGATGATACTTAACTTGAGCAAATTTGCACTATTCACTGCCTAGGAAGAGAGAAGTCTTTGTAGAATAAATTTGTTAAGAATGGTCAGCTATGTGCTATGTTGTTTCTTTTTTAGTCTGTTGAAAATTGGAGGTTGTTCTTCTTTAGTCCTTTTTAACCAATTAACATTTACTAATTCAAGAGGAATAGTGTATATATATGTGAAGATATTATAGATGATGAGGCAAGAAAGAATTATTAAACACACTAATTTAGGCAGTAATTCAAACGTTCAAACTTCTGATTGACAAAGTGTCTAAAACTAGGAGGAAGAAATTAGTAGTGGTTTTGCTTAAAATTTACACCATAATCTAACATTCTTCCATCATTTGTTTTGGAAATTTAAAGCTCGCAACATATGCAATGCCTTCGATGCGTTCTAGAAGGCCAGAAATCTTTTGTTTGCATTTTGCAGGGCATTCTCTTTTGTGGATTAAAGCAAACAATAGCTTTATTGAAATCATCAAAAATTAGTAATTAAGTCTCCATCGTTAATAAAGAAACTGAAGGAACATGAATCCCAGATGGTATTTATCTGACTTTCAATACTCCAACCCTTTGTGGATTAAACCAAACAAGACTCTCTGAAACTATAATTCTTCATCATCCCATTGTTGAGCAAAGAATACTGTGATTTACCAAATATGACTAAACAATTCTACGACACTCCTAGTTGTAGACATGATAGCACACGTATCTCTTTTTGTTAATTAGTATATTCCAAGAAGAGGAAGTGGGAGCAAGATTGGATCCCAGTTGTCATCTTCAATTTTAAAGGCACAAATCTGAAAAGATACTGAGAGAAAATGTTTTCTATTTATATCACAATGATAATTTGTACAGAATATAATATACATGACAAGTATCTACATTAAATGAGTCAACTATTTCTTGATTTCTTAAAGGCTTAATCTTAGGAATTAGACTTGATTTTATGGACGAGAATTTCTTTTTTTTTAAAGAATATCTTATTTTTTATTCTTGATAGCCTCCCTCAAGTTGATGTGGAGAGGAACAGATAGAGGTGTAAACAAGTTAGGCTACTCGTGAGTTACTCAAGTTCGACTTGATGATTACTTGAATTTAACTCGTTTTTTTTCAAACCAAACTCAAGCTCGAGCTACTCGAGTAACGAGTTAAGCTGAGTTTGAGCTTCTTAATACTCGGCTCGATCAACTTGCGAGTATTATCGAACTTTTTTAATATATATTTTCAATATTTTATTATTAATTTATGATTTTCCCCTCATAATATATAGTTAAAAATTGATAGATCGGGCATATCGAATCGAGTTCAAGCCTATCGAGTCGAGCTTGAGCTGCTCAAGTATTTTGTCGACTCGAGCTCAAGCTTAAAAAACCAAGCTCGATCGAGCGCGAACCAAACTTCAAGCCTCAAAGTTTTCAAGTCGAGCTGAGCTCGAGCTTGGTACTAGATCATCTCGACTCTACTTGATTACACCTCTAGGAACACACTATAGCTTGGCATAGATGAATATTCTCGTGATTCTTGATAGCCTCCCTTAAGTTGATGTGTGAGCCTCCCTAAGCTCAATTTCACGCATAAGTTAACAAAATTGATCAATCCCAAAAGCCTTAGTGAAGACATTTGCAAGTTGCTAATGGGAAGGCACATACTTCACATTCAAAAGCTTGGTTTGGTATTTGAGACGTACAAAGTGGTAATCTATTTCAATATGTTTGGTCCTTTTTTGAAAAATAGAATTGGAGGCAATGTGTGGCTGCTTTGTTGTCACAAAACAAGTAGCACATTGCCTCCAATTCTATTATTCAAAAAAGACCAAACATATTGAAAAAGATTACCACTTTGTACGTATCAAATACCAAACCAAGCTTCTGAATGTGAAGTATGTGCCTTCCCATTAGCAACTTGCATATGTCTTCACTAAAGCTCTTGGGATTGATCAATTTTGTTCACTAATGCGTGAAATTGGGCTTAAGGAGGCTCACACACCAACTTAAGGGAGGCTATCAAGAATCACAAGAATATTCATCTATGGCAAGCTATAATGTATTCCTAGGGGTGTAATCGAGTCGAGTCGAGATGATCTAGTGCCAGGCTTGAGCTCAGCTCGATCCGTGAACAAACTGACTAACCATATATTTTCTTTAGTCATCTTTGCCATTTCCCTATATTCAACTTTAGCAAAAGACAAGGAAATGGTACTTTGCTTCTTAGATCTTTAAGTGATTAGGGCAATCCCAAGGAATGTGACAAAACCTGTTATAAACCGTCTTGTGGTTGGACAACTGCTCCAATCTGCACCACAGTAGATACGTAGTTTGAGCTGATTTTTCTTAGGAAAGAAAACACCCTTTGTTGTTGTTGAGGCAAGATAACAAATAACTCTCCATGCTCGATCTATGTGAGGTTGTCTTGGACTTTGTAAAAATTGACTTAGCAAATGAACCCTAAACGTTAAGTCTGGTCATGTGAGAGTGCGATAGGAAAATCATCGAACAAGTCTTCTATAAACTAATGCATCTTCTAGCAACTCACCCATTTCAGCTAAGATGACATGTTGTTAAGGAATAGGTGTTGCAACAACTTTGAGATTTTCAAAATCTAATTCTTTTATTATGTCTCTTGCATACTTCTGTTGGTTGAGATAAACGTCTTCAGTGGTTTGCTTCACCTTCAAACCAAGGAAATATCACAACTTGCCTAGATCTTTAATGTGAAAACAACTTTGGAGATATTATTTAAATTGTTCACACCTCTTCTTGTCATTGCCTACAACAATTAAATCATCTACGTACACTAACTCAATCATCATGCTTTTGTTGTTAGACATAGTAAATAAGGAACTATCAAAAAGACTTTGTTGAAAGTCATATTTGAACAACGCCTCAGATAACTTTCTAAACCATTAGCGAGAGGCTTGTTTCAGTCCATATAAGGACTTGTGGAGCTTGCAGACAATGCCTTTTTTTCCTAAGTTTCAAGTATTTGTGTAATTTTCATGAAAACTTCTTCTTTCAAGTCACCATTTAGAAATGCATTATTGACATCAAGTCGATGCAATTCCCATTCCTTTATGGCTGCCACAGCAAGAAGGCACTTCACAGTTGCAAATTTAGCAACTAATGCAAAAATCTCATTGTAGTCTAGACCATGCACTTGGCTGTATCCCTTTGCAACAAGACGTGCCTTATATTATTCAATGGATCCACTTAGGTTGTATTTAATCTTATAAACCCATTTTGATTTAATTGCTTTCTTTCCTTTAGGTAGTGGTACAATGCTCCATGTACTATTTGCTGTCAGTGCTTGTAATTTGCTATTCATTGCCTCTTGCCATTTTAAGTTTTGAATGGCTTGTTTTAAAGAGATTTTGTTTTAAGATAGTAAAAGGTAGCTCATACCACATGGTATGTAGCACTTCAATATATACCGAGCAACAACAATCCTGCCTATATGGCATGGAGCTAGTATTACAATAAGGGCGTGCTTGATGAGGCTATCTCGTAACGGGAAGCATTATCAAGACATAAGTAGTGACACGTGCTAGTGTCAAAGGATCCCTAACACTAAGATAAGTATATGATCATATATAGTTTTATCGAAATCCTACAATGGATGTTGACCATGGCTAGCTATCATGAGTTAACGCTTTTGTTAATTGAACATTAGGGAAATATGCCTTGTCTCCTAAATAAATGCGAATAGAATTTACATGTGCTTTATCTGTGGTGATCTCAGATAGTTTATTTGATTGAGAACGGCTATTTTCTATAATTGAGAACTATTATTTTTTATGATCAAGAGAAAAATTATACTTTAAAGATTGATGAATAATGATGTTTATACATTTTTTTTATGCTACTACATATTGGTTTTACACATTAATATTTATGCATGTAGCATATTGCTTTTACATTGCATAATGATATTATGCATATCAATTTTATGCTTCAATCTTTACACCTGGCATTTAAACTATGATTTTATGCAATCATGTTTAAACATAGCACATGCATGTAAACATGAGAATAATTGTGGATGGAATGGAATTGAGCAATTTAAGGAGTTAGGGCTCGGGGAAATGAAGTACTTTGAAGTATTCTTTTACTAATACCCTATAAACCCTAAAACTACATAAGTTTGATCATGAATGATTAAGTAATTCGAGGATATAAGGAATTATAGATTGATAAGGATTAAAATAGTGATTTATAGTGCATTCAATACGCTAAGTTTTCAGAGTATATTTACGATGAGTAAGTGAATTCGTTCTCAGGCAGTTTTTCTATAGTATTGTGGACTGAAGTGTTAACTGGGTAAATGTGCTTGGTGGATAACAAATATGTTACTTCTTAGGTGTAAATAAATTAATTTCGATGGAATAATCATTACTGATAGATAAATGAGTGATATTGAGGAATATATTTTCGATAAATAAATGATTTTATTTTTAGGCAGTTTTTCGGCAGTATTGTACCTTAAGGTGTATATTGAGTAAGTAAGACGGTATGTTACAAAATCTACTATGTTTGTGAAGTAAATGAATAAATGTTGTCTAATTCCTATTTACCGAGAAAATATTGGTCTTATTTGTTAAGCATATATTTTGGAAAGGTTTACGATCGTATTTTTCAACAATTTCTTGGCAGTTAGATACATACAGGTATCAACTAGAAAAATAGACCATTCGAATATGAAATATACCCTTTCAAGAAAAGGAATAAAGTTACTATCTAAAATAGGTCGTTACCAATTAACAAATGGATGTGAGATAAGATTGATTATTAATGTGAGAAATGAATATTGAATTGTGGTTGTGATTATATGATGATTATTGGAAATGTGATATGAGCCTAATTCTAATTTATATTTGTTACTTACTAGACTTTAGCTCATTCCCTTCTATTTATTTTTTTCAGATTTTTTGAGCAATATCTGATTACTTATGTAAGATAGTACGAAGTGATCCTACTATTATAATGTAATTGTATCCTCTTAAGAGGTATATCTTCATTGTATGTGTTGTTTATATCTCTAGACAACTAGCTTGTAACAAGATAATATGAGTCAGGATGTAAGTCAGGAAAGACGTAAACGTTACCTATTACCTTGTGATACAAGTAAGATAAAATTAGTGTATATAACGTATATTGATGCTATGGGATACTGATTGTGGATTTTGCGCATTTAATGGGTTATGATGATAACCTAACAATAGTTAAATGGGATCATCATAGAATCATAATCTTCTTGCAAAGTTAAGGATACACATCACAAGGTAGATATGTTTGGGATCTTTGATAGAAAGTTTAAAATCAAATGAGTAGTAATCTACTTAATAAGAGAAACATATGCTACATGATAACAAATTATTTAAGGAAAAGGAAAAATTTAACTTACTTTTCCCTGTTTCGGAGCGTTATATTATTGGGTTCTAGTAACTTAATATATAATTGAGTTCGCAGTCGAGTATCTCAAAATTAATGAGTACCATATCTATTACCATTCCTAACCACGTAAAAAACTCAATGTCCATGTTAACAAAATTAACCATGAAAAATAAATTTTATTAACAATTGGACTGAAATTTAAAATTTTAAAAAAATATAGAAATTAAAATTTTTAAAATTTTTGTATAAGGATCATCTATATAAGGGCTAGTACCTTGATTTAACCTAACCTTATCATTAATTTGATTAAAATAACCATTTAGGTTAATATTGTTATGAAGTATTTTTGTCTAATTATAGAGCAATTTGGATTCACAGCATTGGAGTTGCGATGAATTCTTTTCATGTCTCAAATAGTAAAATTTAGGACTGATTTTTTCCTTTTCACTCGTTCGATTGGGCTATGTTCAGTGTCATCAATTCAATATTAAGCTAAAACTTACTTAGCTAATTCAATATCCAATTATTCAAATAAGTCCTAGTACAGTCATATACAGTACATATTACTTTTCTTTACATTCTCATCTTAATTACATCAAACCAAGTTAAAAGTACTTCATGGCTACACTCGAATAAACAACCTCAAACCATATAAATATCCAATATCAAATGACTATAATTGACATTCAGTTAGTTTACATCCCTTTACACACTAAAGTACTGTACAATAAAGTGTTAAAAATCAGAAGAGAGAAAAAATAGGAGAATCTGTCAGGAGTAATTTGGCTGCTACTGATTTCCATATTTGGAGCAATTAGGATCACACTTTAGTAGGAGAATATCATAGGAAAATCAATTAATTGTAATTAGGAAAGTTATTTTATTTTATTTTTATTTCCTATTTTAAGGCTACTGACGATCAATTTGTTCTGTAATTTTTAGTATGAAAATACAAGAGATTTCTATTCTCTCTATTCAGTTTTCTTATTCTTTATGGTGTCAGAGCCTAAACTTTTTGGCCCTTAAGAAACCCTAGCTAACACAACTTTTTTTTACAACATCAATAATTCAATATCCTCCTTGCTTCCCAATTATGTCTGATATCTCATCTGAATACACGTCAAATACCTGTCCCAATTTGAACACTGAAGCCCCACCTGCTCGCGTTTCTGATGCCCATCCTATGCAGATCACAACAATTCAGCTGAATGGCGATAACTTTCTACGGTGGTCTCAATCCGTTCGGATATACATTAGAGGACAGGATAAGATTGGCTACTTGACAAGAGAGACTAAGGCTTCGGATATGAAAGATAGTGCTTATGCTACGTGGGATGCTGAAAATTCCATGATCATGACGTGGCTGGTGAATTCCATGGATGAAGACATCAGCTCTAATTACATGTGTTACTCAACAACGAAAGAACTTTGGGACAATGTCAATCAAATGTATTCTGATTTGGGGAATCAATCCCAAGCGTATGAGCTCACTCTAAGCTTGGTGAGATTTGTCAAGGTGAGGATAGTGTTACTAAATACTTTAATTCTTTGAAAAGATTATGGCAAGATTTGGATCTTTTTAATGATTATGAATGGAATTCGATTGATGACTACAACCATAATAAGAAAATGGTTGATGCTAATCGAGTATTTAAGTTTCTTATTAGTTTAAATGTTGAGTTTGATGAGGTTCAAGGACGAATCATTGGTAGAAATCCACTTCCTTCGATCAGTGAAGTGTTTGCCAAGGTTCACAGGGAGGAAGGCCTTAAACATGTTATGCTTGGCAAGAAAAGTGTTGGTGGCTCAATAGATAACTTTGCATTGGTGGTTGTTGCCGAGGCTAATGCTAGCTAAAAAAGTTCCTTAAGTCAGAAACGAGATGATGAAAAATCTCAGGTGTGGTGTGATTTTTGTAACAAACCACGCCACACTCGAGAAACATATTGGAAAATTCATGGCAAACAAGCCAATTGGAAGAGCAGCAAGTCACAGGACCGATCCAATCATGAAACACCCTTTGCAAATGAAGCAAACTCAAATCCATTTAGCAAAGAGCATATGGATCACCTTATAAAACTGCTAAAGTTTAATTCGGCATCTGGTTTTCCTAGTGGTTCTTTGGCACACATAGGTAGTAATCCAATTGCTCTATCTAGTTTCTCAAAATCTATTCCTTGGATCATTGATTCAAGAGCTTCTGATCACATGAATAGTTCTTTTCATCTGTTCAACACTTATTCCCCTTGTTCAGGTCATGAGAAAATTAGAATAGCGGATGGTAGTTTCTCACCTATTGTAGGAAAAGGCCTAATCAAAATATCACAAAATATTAAACTTAAATTTGTCCTTCATGTTCCTAAACTTGCTTGTAATCTCCTGTCTAATAGCAAACTTTCACAAGATTCTAATTGGTGTGTTATTTTCTATGACTCTCATTGCATTTTTCAGGACCAGAATTCAGGGATGATGATTGGCAGTGCTAGAATGATGATTGGACTCTACTATTTTAAAGAGAATTCCCTTGGTAATAAAAAGGCTTAAGGCTTTAGTAGTGTTAGTTCAATTTTTGTTAGTGATAAAATAATGCTATGGAATCGGAGACTAGGACATCCTAGTTTTTATTATCTCAAACATTTGTTTCCAAGTTTGTTTTAAGGAGTGAATTGCTTAAATTTTCAATGTGAAAGTTGTCATCTTTCTAAAGATCATCGTGCAAGTTTTCTATCAAAACCTTATCGTGCTTCAAAACCATTTTATTTAATACATAGTGATATGTGAGGTCCTTCACAAGTCACTACTTTGTCTGAAAAAAAAAGGTTTTGTCACCTTTATTGATGATCACACACGGTTATGTTGGGTTTATTTGTTGAGTAAAAAAATCTGAAGTGGAAAAATTGTTTCAAGACTTTTACTAGATGGTTTAAACTCAATTTCAAACAAAAATTTGCATTTTGCGCTCGGACAATGGTGCTGAATATTTCAATGAGTGTTCGGGACTTTTTTTGAAAGAAAAAGGAATAATCCATCAGTCTTCATGCCATGACACTTCTCAACAAAATGGCATTGCTGAACGAAAAAACCGACGCTTACTTGAAGTAGCACAAGCTATCATGTTTTCTATGCATATTCCAAAGTATCTTTGGGGAGAAGCTGTTTTAACTACATCATACTTGATTAACAAAATGCCTACCAAGGTTTTAAAGTTTGAAACTCCACTACACTGTTTTAAAAAAATTTTTTCCTACCACTAGATTACATTCAGATCTGCCATTAAGAGTATTTGGATGTACTTGTTTTGTCTATATTCCCACTATTTCTTGATCAAAATTGGATCCTAAAATAGAAAAATGTGTTTTAATTGGGTATGCTCCAAATAAAAAGGGTTATAAGTGCTTTAACCCAATTACAAAAAAGACTTTTGTGAGCATGGGTGTCTCTTTCCTTGAAAATTAGCCTTATTTTAAAAATCATATTCAGGGGGAGAATAATATAGGGAAGAAAATAATTTTTAGGAGAGCACAGAATCATTACCAAAACCAATTTTCTCATACAATTTGGAAGAAAATGTTTTTGATAATGAAAATAAAATAGTTCAATATCAACCAATGCCTAGTATTATTGTATCACAAACAGAAGGAGAAACTCTACAACCAGATTAATCCAATCCGAATCTTGAGCTTTAGATTTATACTAGGAGGAAAGCTTGGAAAGATACTACAAGTCTACCTCTCTCTTTAGCACAAGATCAATCACAATCCTCGAAGAAAGGTACAAATCTTACTCTTGTTCCACTATCTCCTATTAGAGAACCACATAATTCTAAGTATCTTGATTTAAATATTCCTATAGCCCACTGTAAAGGAGTCCGATCATTTACCTATCATCCTATTGCTAAATACTTGTCTTATAAAAAACTATCCACCAACCATAGAACAATTACCTCTAGGATTTATAATTTGTTTGTTCCAAGAACTATTCAGGAAGCACTTGATCATCCGAATTGGAAGTTAGCAGTGATGAAAGAGATGAATGCTCTAAAGAAGAATGGCACTTGAGATATAGTCAGCTTGCCCAAAGATAAGAGACCGGTGGGGTGCAAGTGGGTCTTCACCGTGAAATGTAAGGTTGGTGGAAGTGTAGAACGATATAAAGCAAGGTTGGTGGCAAAAGGCTTTACACAAACTTATGGGGTAGATTATCAAGAGACCTTTGCTCCAGTGGCAAAAATAAACTCTATCAGGGTGTTGCTATCTCTAGCTGTGAATTTTATTTGGCCACTACACTAGTTGGATGTCAAGAATGAGTTTTTAAATGGGGACTTGGATGAGGAAGTCTTCATGAATCTCCCACCTGGTTTTGAGGACAACCATGGCAAAGATAAGGTTTGTAGGTTAAAAAAAATCCTTGTATGGCTTCAAGCAGTTACCTAAAGCATGGTTTGAATGGTTTGGAAGAGCAGTGGAGAGCCATGAATACATCCAAAGTCAGGCAGATCACACACTATTTTACAAGCACTCAAGAGAAGGTAAAGTTGTTGTCTTGATTGTATATGTAAATGATATCATCATAACTAGAGATGATGGTACAAAGGTTGAAAGGTTGAAAGGTTGAAAAGAAAACTTGCTGTGGACTTTGAGATCAAAGATCTAGGAGCACTGAAGTACTTTCTTGGGATGGAATTTGCTAAATCCAAGGAAGACAACTTTGTCAATCAACGTAAGTATGTGTTGGACTTACTTAGTGAAATAGGGATGATGGGATGCAAGGCAACCAAGACTCTAATTGAACCAAATTTAAAGCTTCAACTTGCTGCTGTTGAAAAGGTGAAGGACAAAGAAAGGTAGCAAAGGTTAGTTGGATGACTAATTTACTTATCACACACTAAACCTGACATAGCCTTTGCTGTGAGTGTGGTAAGTCAATTTATGCATTCTCCTTACCGAGACCACTACGAAGCAATGTATAGCATTTTAAGATATTTAATGGGAACTCTAGGCAAAGGATTATTTTTCAAGAAACGAGACCAGTTACAAGTAGAAGCATATATTGATGTAGACTGGGCAGGAAGTATTTTAGATAGAAGATCAACCTCAAGTTACCGCACATTTGTAAGAGGTAACTTGGTTACTTAAAGGAGTGTAAAAACAAAGTGTGGTAGCCAGGAGTAGTGCAGAAGTAGAATTTAGATTAGTTGCACATGGTATTTGTGAAATGATGTGGATTAAAAGGCTTTTAGAAGAATTAAAGATCCCAACTCCATCTCCAATAAAGCTCTTCTGTGATAACAAGGCGGCCATCTCAATTGCTCATAATCCAATCCTTCATGATAGAACAAAGCACGTTGAAGTAGACAAACACTTCATAAGGAGAAAATTGACATTGGTCTTATTTGCATGCCTTATATTCCTACCTCTAGTCAAGTTGTTGACATTTTAACCAAAAGACTACACAAGGCACAGTTTGACAATTTAGTAAGCAAGCTGTCAATGGAAGACATTTTCATGCCAGCTTAAGGGAGATTCTTGGAAATCAGAAGAGAGAAAAAATAGAAGAATCTGTCAAGAGTAGTTTGGTTGCTACTGATTTCCATATTTGGAGCAATTAGGATCACACTTTAGTAGGAGAATATCATAGGAAAATCAATTAATTGTAATTAGGAAAGTTATTTTATGAAAGTTATTTTATTTTATTTTTATTTCTTATTTTAGGGCCGCTGACTCTTCCTATAAGAAAAAATCAATTTGTTCTATATTTTTTAGTATGAAAATACAAGAGATTTCTATTCTCTATGTTCAATTTTCTTATTCTTTATAAAGGCTGAATAAAATAAAGTAACCTTATAATTAAACCTCCAGGGTACGATGTCGAAGCCTTGTAGAAATTCGATCAAATTTCTTCTTTGATAAGGACAACTACTATTGTAAATAATCTATAAGGTGGAAGGGGGTGAGTTTATGTACAGTAAGAAATATATATAAAAATACTGATACTATGCACATCATATGAGCGTATCTATAACATGCTCCTACACTTACAATCACAATCAAATACAGAGTTTGAGGACTCTAATGGAAAGGATACTATAACCGGTTAGGGATACCAGGTTGAGTATAAAAAGGTGCTTTAGAACACCTCACTTGTCATGGTCCCTAAGTCTGATTATAAGGGGTCTATGAAAAATTTTATAAAGAAGGAATTCATGCATAGCAAATCAATGTCAAAACTTTTCAATCATTTAGTGACAATATTGTATAGTAAATAATCATTATTAAATCATTTATGGTTTAAAATTGGTTAAAACCAATAGTATATAGTGTGTATGTATATACTTTCAGTATGCACTCTATAAACAGTTTAGTAAACCGATAAATAAACAATTCAGTAATCAGTTCAGTATACAGTTTCAGTAGCTAGTTCAGTAAACCGTTTAGTAAGTCATTCAGTAAATAGTTCGATAAACTAATCAATAAACAATTTAGCAAACAGTTCAATAGACAATTTGGTAAATCAGTCAGTAAGTAGTTCACTAAACAATTGAGTGATTAATTCAATAAGCCAATCAGTCAGCAGTTTAATAAATAGTTTAGTGGTTAGTTCAATAAACTAGTTAGTACGCAGTTTAGTAAATAGTTTAGTGATCAGTTCATTGGATAGTTTAGTAGACAGATCGGTAAATAGCTTAGAAAGCACATTAGTAAATAGTACAACAAACCGTTTAGTAAATAGTTCAGTAAATAGTTTAGTGATCAATTCATTGGATAGTTCAGTAGCCAGATCGGTAAATAGCTTAGAAAACACATCAGTAAATAGTACAACAAACCGTTTAGTAAATAGTTCAGTAAACGATTTAGTTAACAGTTCCGTAAATAGTTCAGTAAATAGTTCAATCAATAGTTCAGTAAATAGTTTAATGGAGACAAGGCAACACCTAATAGAATCATACAATTTCAATAGTCATAAAAGGGAGTAACAGTAATAGTAAGACATATGGCCATGGTCACAGTGGTTCTATCCAATGTCACGGAGCCACTGACATCATGAGGATTGCTAAAGACTTGCTTGGGGTCAATAGCAAATAGTGCACCCCACAGTACTGCTGAACAGATGATACAGAGGTGGCTATAGACTTGCTCGTGGTCTAACAGTAAACAGTACAATACAATTCAGTCTGTACAGCATGATTATCCGAAGGCAACTATAAGGAACCAACAATCTCAAAACATTTATTTGATTCCCATGAAAACAATATAAAATACTTTATGCTTTCTAAATATAATACAATAATACAATCGAATTATAAACTTTTGGGAAGTAAGTTTTATTTTTAAATCCATCTTAAAATAGTTACAAAATCATGAAATTAAATCATTATATTTGATACAAAATAAACTTCATTTCAATGAGTAAAATCAGAATAGACAAATCGTTAGCAATTCAAAATGTTCAAACAGTGTCAAAACATTCAATAACATGGACTTCAGTCAAACAATCAAACTTTTAGTAAAATAGAATCAGTCAATTTCAATCATTCAAAGCATTAGTTTCTGTTAGATAAATGGAACTTTCAATAAAACCCCTTTTCAATTAGTTCACAGTATTCAAAACATTTACTTCAGTTAGACATTCAATACTTTTAGTAAAACAATGTTAGACAATCCAATACATTCAAAACATTTACTTCAATCAAACATTCAAAGCTTTTGATAATATATTTCATAAATCAGTTGGAACATTACATAATAAACAATGTTCAGTCAAATCATATCTTCAGTCAGTCAATAGTTCAATATAAACAATATTCAATTTCATAAAAAAATTTAGGTCCAGTAAAGACAATTACAGTAGAAAATCTCTTCAGTAAAGTAAATAGTTCTCAAGATATTTTGTTTACTCATCTGTATAGCTTTATAGCTTATTAGTTCTATTTATAATACTTAAATCTTTCAAAATCCCTTTAAAAACTATAAAATTAAAATAATATATATAAATATAAAACCAAACCCGAGCTACCCAAAAAGCTTTACACTCAATTACCATTTAGTTCAGTTGTCATATCTCTAACTCATTATTCAATCTCATTAACAATTTACAAAATTTCAGCAACATAATGGTACTACCTATCCTAACCCTCCTGCACTTAAAACACAGTTCAATAACCACAATTTTAGTATCTCAATCCTAATTCAGTCACAATATCAGTCACACAGTTCAGTAAATCAGACTAAGTCATAGTGTCCAGTCCATCGATCTATATGCAGTTTCAATATTCAATTACTCAAAGTTCTAATTCAAACATTTCAATGCAGTCATAGTATTCCTATGCCTTCTATGTTAACATATCCCTTAATCACAGGACAAGATCGGATTATTAAGTTGACAAAATCCGATCATTACCATATATAACCTATGATGATTAATGCAAAATTATGGTCCATTGTTTCACATTAATTTCAACAAATTCACTGACCATATAGAGGATACAATTCTGTGATGGTTTGAACGTGTGAAAGAATTTGGTCAGAAGTATTGAGACTCCAAGTTCATGAAACAAAGAGCAAAAATCTGGTCCCCAAGCATCACTTGCTCTATTATACACCATCTAATGAGCATTCGAGTGCTTGGAAGGCCCGTGATTGACCAGTGCAGATTGTTCAACAAAGGAATCGCGAAACAGCAAGTTACAGAGTGCAATGGCTGGAGGTTAGATCCTGTCGCTTCCGCTTTTGATTGCTTTAACATGTTTCATATTGTGTAGATGCATGTTAGGCTTGTATGATGAACTTACATTTGGCATCAAAGTCGTATTAACCTCTATCTTGTGTTAAGATATATACTTTGTATCTTGCTAATTTGCCAAAATTGTTTACCTCTATTTTGTAAGTTTTGGTCATAATGGATTCCTGGAAATTTTGGAATTATGTTTTAAAACATTTTCAGCCAAAACCATTTTCAAGAAAACTGTTTTCATTTCTTCCTTATTGATTTGGGATCAAGAACCACTCAAATCGAAGCAAGGAAGGTTGTTTTTCAAATGGGTGGCAAATCGGATTGAAAACCAGGCATTCGGGGGAAGAAGATGGTGTTTTTCGCAAAGAAGGAAGTAGCAAACGATGTCAATTGCCATTCGCCATAAGTGAAAAGGCGGGCGCATTCACCATCAAGTCTGCTTTCCTTTATCGCCGTTCGCCATAAAGGAAAGACAGTGGTACATTCGCCATTAAGTTTTGCTTCTCTTGAATAACTGTTTGCCATAAAGGAAAGGTGGACACGGTTCGCCATAAGGGGAAGGCTTGTGTCTGTTCGCCATTCAACTAAGGGCAAATGGCAAGTACTTAGTTCGCCATTTCAGTTAGGTGAAAAATGGGCTCGCCATTTGCCATTCAGCTAATGGCGAATGGGACACGCTCACCATTCGGCTAGGGTGAAACGGCCGGTACTCAATTCGCCATTCAAAAAGTGCAAAAATGGGCTCGTCGTTCGCCGTTCTGTCAGGAGCCAAAAATGGCGGGCACTCAGTTCACCATTAAGTTAAGGCAGACCTGCTTTCCTTGAACGCCATTTACGATTAAAGGGCAGGCACAGTTCGCCATAAAAGGACCTGGCGAGCATTGTTCGCCGTAAAGGAATGGGCGATCATAATGGGCACTCAACTCGCCATTAAACTAAGGCGAATGGTTGGCACACAATTTGCTATTTTAGCTAAAAGTGGAATAACGGGCACTCAACTCGCCATTCGTTAAGGCAAAATGGTGGACACGCCATTCGCCATTTGGTTAAGGCGAAATGGCGAGCACATTTGTTTGCCTTAAGTGTGAGATCTCATTTTCTTATACTATAGTTGTACATGTATATGAACAAATTATCAATAAAGAAATTATTGATAATATTTTGAGGAATTAAATATATAAGAATAGTGTTTCTCACATAGAAAACTTTAATCCTAGATAAAATATATATAAGCATGGAAATTATTACATAAAGAATGGAATAAAAGAAGATTAAATAGCTTAGCAAATTTTGACTTGGAAAGTCAAGTATTGGGACGACATGGAGAAAGAAAAGAAGAATTTATTGGCCATATAGGTGAAGTTCGGTTGGATAAGTGAGTAGTAGAAAAACAAGAGAGAAAAAGAAAGATGAAATAAACAACAAAGGAAGATAAGAGAAAATCTCCCTCACGTGTTTCCTAAGTTGACAAAAAAAATATATAACATAGATTTTGTCTATTCTTACTACACTGAAGACAAACACAATAATAAGATAGGAAGGGAACAAAAACAAGGAAAAGGATAGAAAATTATGAGATTACAAGAGCTTAACTAAGAAGTCAACAAACGTGGGCTGCATGAAGAAAAATGGGTGTTAGTTTCGGCTGGAAGATAAGTAATAAACAAAAGAGAAGAAATAGGAATTTAAGAAGGATTTTAATGAAGCTGCCAAAAAAGTCCAACAAATATATATATTTTTAGGTTATATAATTCTCTTCCCATCGTGATCTTCATCTCCAGCCAACATCATCACCGAATGTTGTTCTTTTTCTTACAACCATGTAACTTCCTCTCCATAGCAGAAACCATGCATAACCTTTAGTAAATAAACCAAGTTTTTTAAGGAAAATAAGCCTTGGATATTAAACTTCCAAAACCTCAAAGGAGCAAGCATAAAAACCTTCAAAACAGCAAGGGATTCATGTGGACAGATTTGTTCCTTTATACAGGTAATATCCAACTCAGTTTTTAAGATTCTTCTCCTTTGATTTTTGCATGTAATGATCAAGAATATGTTAGTTATAATCTTTGTTTGAAGTAAACATATATGTAAGGAAAAATCATAATGTTAGGTTGTAAGAATTTATAAGAAGAAGATGATGTTTAAAGAAGGAAACTAATGTGGAATTTATGATGAACATAACATGAAACCGACGTGAAAGGTAAGGGAAATAAAAATGAAAGTAAACTGAGTGCATGTTCGGTTGAGGAGGATTTTGAGTGAAAGCTAGACAAGGCTTACGTGAACCATGAAGGAGAAAAGAAATATCTTCAATATAGTCAACAAAGGTGGCTGGATAGGAAGAAAGTAAACTAGGCTGTTATACAGCCGTTTGTGAAAAAGAAAGAATGGGGTTGGTGTAGCCGAAACTGAAAAGAAATGGTAAAGGTGGGCTGACTTTTGTGTGTGAATGGTAGAATATCTTGGCAGCCTAGGATGTACTAGTTATGGCCACAATATAGAGACACAAAGAAAGAAAGAAATGCCAACGTAAATGCAAGATAGAAAAGGGTGAGTATGCTGTCGGTTTGGACAGCAATGAAACAGAAAAATAAATAAATGTCGATGCGCACGGGCAAGAGAGGATCTCCATCAAATGTTGGTTGAAGGAAATTACGTGAGCTAAGGGGGGAGAATAAGAAAAGAAAAGAGATGATCAAAGTCAAAGAAAATGGCTGGAAAAAGAAATAAAATGGCTGATAGTATAGCCGAAGAAGGAAGTGAGAATAGCTAACTAAAAGTCCAGCCGAAAATGTAGAAAAAAATAAAAGAGAGAAGAAAAGCTAGCTTGGTTGACTTTGTGTGTGAGAATATTAGACTTTTGGCAACCTAAAACATGCTAGATATGACCATGAAGTAGGAACCAAATGGATGCCAACGTGAAATGCACAAAAACAGAAAAGAAAGAAGGCCATGCATGCAGCCAACGTGAATTGGATAAAAAAAATGAAATAGAAAGTTAGCTTTAGGTTGACTAAATGATGTGATGAATTACTTATGAAGTTAAATTAAACATACATCATAAAGGAATAAAATTTCCTAACCTACATGTAGCCAACATGAAGTGAATAAAAGGGAAAGAAAGTTCATGGTTTGGGGTCAACAAATGGTAGAAAAATGAAAAGCAAAAGGGAGAAATTGGATGGAAATGGTGGCTAGAAATATACATGGATAAAGCACATAAATAGCATGAAAGAAAATATAAGACATAAGTTAAATAAGCTTAGTCATCTAAGAAGGACATGCGGCCTTGCAATCTTTGAGGAAATGTTGACTTAGTAAAAAGGCTAATGATGCCAAAACAAGAAAAGAAAAGCAAATAAAATATTTCCCTATGAGAAAATCATAGGAAATGTTAATATTATGAATAATGATGAGATAAATAGTAGCTAGATAAGCAAAGAAAATTTTTATAAGTTATACTAAAAAAACTAATTACAGTAAAACGGTTATCTTGCAGTTTATAATTCGGAGAGATAGGAAGCACATGGGTGCAACATAAGGCATTGATCTACAGTGTATTGAGGTAAGGGATGTAATTTAAAGTTGTGATGGTATCCCTTACTTTCATCGTTGATTTTAAAGAAATGTTTGAAGCATGAATTTTATTCCGAAATGAATTTCCAAAATCTTTTGATAATTAGCTAAACGCACCTTATAAATTCTATGTATATTTTCCATAATGTTTTAAGTATGACATGAGATAAATATGTTTTTTTTCCGAAAAAGGTATCGGAGTGGCAAACCCCAGGCTAACTTAGACCCTGGCACGTCCGGTCCTTACTATTTTATATCAGTTGTATGATTTAAGTATATGTTTTTCGAAAAAGGTATCGAGTGGCACACCCCAGGCTAACTTAGACCCTGGCACGCCCGGTCCTTACTATTTTATATCAATTGTATGAAAGTAAGTTTTGAGACTAAAGCCTTCCTATAGTTTATGTTACTGCCTGTCATGCTTGCCACATTGTGGCATAAGTTTAGCCACGCCGTGCATGTCCTCGCCTACATTGTGTATGTTTACATCCTTTGTGGGTATGTTGGTCCTTCGTGGTGCATGTTCGCTGTACGACCCTGATCAGGTCTACAGCCCATACCATGGCCATAGGTATTATGTTCCCTCTTCGGAGGATGATGTTCTGTTCCCTCTTCGGAGGAAGAAGTAAGTGTCATGACCCGCATACTGGCTATATGATTCTGCCTAGTCTCCATGAACTGTATGATAAGTTTTATTAATTATGATGTAAAGTTTCTAAAGTATGATGTATGTTTGCAACAAGTATGAATTTTAGATATATGCATTAAAGAATTCATACAATGATTTAAAGTATGAAATGCATTATTATGGCATTTGTTTTCTGTATATATATATATATATATATATATATAGATGCTATGACTATTTTAAATGCATTTCTTACGGGGCTTTCCAAAAAGCTCACCTCCTACTCTACCAGATTATTTGCAGTGATCAACCCTGTGCCTGTTGCGCATATGATGTAGACTGAGGGATACGTCTATCCTCCGACTACTTTTTTGTACTTACGTAAGGTATACTCATATTTTAATACCAGACATCCGGTATGGCACAGATATTTGTATATAAATAATACTTTTGGGATGTAATCGATATTGTATGAATGTAAGCGTTACCTGGAGAAAAAAAATCAATATAATGTGAATGAAATATTTTATAAAAATATTGTGATGTTTCTGTAGTTAAAAAGTATGATGAGATACTGGCAGGAATGCAACCCAAGTAAGAAATTAACCCAAGTAAAAAAAAAATTTAGCCCAAAACTTCTACGTTTCCGGGATGTGACATTAAGACTAGCTCGCCATTCGCTATACAAACCGCCTGGAATTTTCAAAAAAAAAATTGGAAGGGCATTTTGGCATAATTTTAATATTTAAAAATTTTTCATTAATTGTGTGCTTGTTATGATTATGTATAATTTTGTTATTTACATACTGTGATTAATTTAAGCACATGTAATAAAGTTTATTCACATTATTAGGAATTAAATTGCCTTGTGTTGATTGCAATTTTAAAATATGAATAAACTTAAAATTAGATAATATGTCTAAGTGATCCATAATTTGTTTAATTAGGGCTTAGCTATAGCAACCTTAATTAAATAAAATTATATTTGTTAGAATCACATAATGGTGTTAGACATAATTTGTGATTAGTTATAAGGTTATGATAAATTTTATCCCACAAGAATTTTTATCATAATTTTATAACTAATTAGGATAAAAATCAAATTAGGATAAAATATCAAATTAGTTTCTTAATTTACCCACAGGGATTAGGAAATGAAATAATTTGATAGTTTTATCATTATGATATGAATCTATTAGAATTAGAACTTTAGCCCACAGGCAAGTTTTATGTCTGAGATTCATAATTGATTAATAAAATATGTTTATATTGGTAGACATAATTAAGCTTGCCTAAAAAATTCTAGAAACATAAGCATGTGTTTTTCTATATGCAATATTTCGTTAGTCTAGTATTAACCTAGAAGTTCCCGAGCTGGATGGAGAGAACTACAAGGTTTGGAAGGAAAGAGTTCTCCTTCAATTAAGGTGCATGGATATAGACTATGCTATAAGGAAAGACGAACCCGTATTGACTAAGACCAGCACTCCTGCTCAAGTAGCTTTACATGAACGCTGGGAGCAATCCAATCGCCTTAATGTCATGTATATTAAGACAAAGATATCTGTTGGGATACGTGGTTCTATCGAACAGCATACCAACGTTAGGACCTTATTGAAGGCCATAGATGATCAGTTTGTCACGTCAGACAAAGCGTTGGCCAGCACCCTAATACTGAAGTTCTCATCAATGAGGCTTACTAGTGTCAAAGGAGTGTGCGAGCACATAATGGCCATGAGAGATATAGCGGCCTAACTCAAGAAGTTAGAGGTGGAGATGTCTGAATCTTTCCTTGTGCACTATATACTGAACACTCTACCAAAGCAGTACGGACCATTCAAGATATCTTATAACACACATAAGGATAAGTGGACCATCAATGAATTGATGACCATGTGTGTTCAAGAGGAGGGAAGACTGCTTATGGAATCGGGTGAAAGTGCATTTTTTGCAAGCCAAGGAAAGAGCAAGCAACGAGCCAAGAATAAGGGAAAAGGGAAAATCCCTGCCCAAGCTGACATCAAAAAAGAGTCCAAGTGTTTCTTCTGTAAAAAGAAGGGACACTTGAAGAAGGACTGTGCCAAGCTTCAGCAGTGGCTCGTTAAGAAAGGTAATCCACTCTTATATGTTTGTTTTGAATCAAATATGGTTGAGGTTAATCATAACAATGGATTGATTCTGGATCTACAATTCACATTTCGACTTCCTTACAAGGTATGACAAACCTAAGGAAGCCAGTGGGAAATGAGGAGAGCATCTATTCAGGAAACAAGATGCGCTCGCGTGTTGAAGGCGTTGGAACGTGCACTTTAGTTCTTAGGAGTGGTTTTGTTTTGCAATTGGAAAAGACCTTTTATATTCCTAGTTTCTTGAGAAATTTAATCTCTGGTTCTAGGTTGGTACCTTCTAGATATTCCTTTCAATTTTCAAATAAATCAGTATTGATATATTTTAAGTCGATGTTATTGGGAATGGTACCTTATGTGATAGTCTTTTCTCTATTGATTTGCAAAATGACACTGCTCATAACGCCTTGCATGTTCAAACTGGCACTAAAAGATGTGTTATGAATGAATATTCCTCCACATTATGGCACCGAAGATTAGGTCATATCTCCATAAATAGAATTAAGAGATTAGTAAATGATGGAATACTTAGTACTCTAGACTTTATGATTTCGACACTTGTGTGGATTGCATTAAGGGTAAGCAAACCAACAAGTCTAAGAAAGGTGCCAATAGGAGTTCAACCATAGTAGAAATCATACATTCTGACATATGCTGTCCAGACATTGATGCATATGGTCAGAAGTACTTCATCACCTTTATTAATGATTACTCAAGGTTTATGTATCTCTACATGCTTCATAACAAGAATGAAGTATTAGACGCCTTTAAAATCTTTAAGGCTAAAGTAGAGAAACAATGTGGAAAACCCATAAAGATAGTAAGAATTGATAGAAGTGGGGAGTATTACGGTAGATACACTGAAGATGGACAAGCACCTGGACCATTTGCGAAGTTCCTTCAAGAAAATGGGATTATTGCCCAATATACCATGCCTAGTTCACCAGATCAGAATGGTGTTGCAGAAAGAAGGAACCGAACTTTGATGGAAATGGTGTGTAGTATGCTTAGCAGCTCGAAGTTGCCTAAGTCTTTGTGGATTGAAGCTCTTAAAATGGCAGAGTATATATTGAACCAAGTTCCAACCAAGGCTGTTCCAAAGACGCCTTTCGAATTATTCAAAGGCTGGAAACCGAGTTTGCGTCATATGCGCGTTTGGGGATGCCCTTCTGAGATAAGAGTTTACAACCTACAGGAAAAGAAATGGATCCTAGGACCATAAGTGGGAATTTCATTAGATATGTCGAATGATCCAAAGGCTACAAATTCTATTGTCCATCTCATAGCTTTAGAATTGTGGAATCAAGGAATGCCAAGTTTCTTGAAAATGACTTGGTTAGTGAGAGCAATCAATCTCAAGACTTAGTTTCTGTGATAGATCAACCCTCTAGCTTGAGTCAAGAATTGGTTATCATGAACAATGTCCCTTCAATATAGCTGGACATTGAACAACCAATCATTGAAGATCCACAAGTAGCTGATAACTTACCAGTAGACGAGGCTCCTCTGAATACACCAGAATTGAGTGAGCAACCAGTTGAACAACATGATTTTTCGGAGAATGTTGAAATAACATTAAGAAGGTCTACTAGGGAAAGGAAATCAGCTATTCCTAGTGATTATATTGTGTATCTACAAGAGTATGATTTCAATATTGGGCCCGTTAATGATCCAAAGATTTTTCACAAGCCATAAACAGCAAAGAATCAAAACTTTGGTTCGATGCTATGAAGGATGAGATGGATTCAATGGCATCTAATGGAATATGGGATCTTGTCGAGTTGCCTAATGGGGCCAGGGCTATAGGCTGTAAATGGGTCTTTAAGACCAAGACTGACTTATTAGGCAACATTGAGCGTTATAAGGCAAGACTCGTAGCCAAAGGATTCACTTAAAAGGAGGGAATTGATTACAAGGAGACCTTTTCTCCTGTATCTAAGAAAGATTCTCTCCGCATCAGAATGGCACTTGTTGCACATTTTGACTTAGAGTTGCAACAAATGGATGTGAAAACAGCATTTCTCGTTGGTGATCTAGAGGAAGAGGTTTACATGAAACAACCTAAAGGTTTTTCCTCTAGTAATGGTGAGCATTTGGTCTATAAGCTCAAGAAATCCATATATGGGTTGAAACAAGCTTCCCGCCAATGGTATTTAAAATTCCATGATGTCATCTCATCATTTGGTTTCGTTGAGAACATTATGAATCCGTGTATATACCAAAAGGTTAGTGCGAGCAAGATTTGTTTCCTTATGCTATATGTGGATGATATTTTGCTTGCAACTAATGATAAGGAGATGCCACATGGGTGAAACAATTTCTTTCTGAGAACTTTGATATGAAGGATATGGGCGACGTATCTTATGTCATTGGCATTAAGATCCATAGAGACAAACATAGAGGTATATTATGTCTATCACAAGAAGCCTATATCAATAAATTCTTGGAATGATTTAGAATGAAAGATTGTTCACCAAGCCCAGCTCCCATTGTGAAGGGTGAAAGGTTCAATTTGAACTAGTGCCTAAAAAATGATCTTGAGCAAGAACATATGAAGAACATTCCATATGCCTCAGCTATTGGAGGCATTATGTATGCACAGGTTTGTACCAGGCCTGATATTGCTTTTGTTGTGGGAATGTTGGGTAGATACCAAAGTAACCCGGGGATGGACCACTGGAAAGCTACAAAGAAGATGCTTAGATATCTTCAAGGCACTAAAGATAACATACTTATGTATAGACAGACCGATGAGTTGGAAGTGATTGGTTACTCAGACTCAAACTTTGCTGGGTGTGTTGATACCTAAAAATCAACATCCGGTTACATCTTCATGCTTGCCAGCGGAGCTATTTGTTGGAAGAGTACTAAGCAGACACTGACTGCCACTTCTACTATGGAGGCCGAGTTCGTTTCCTGTTTTGAGGCTACCTCACATGGTGTATGGCTTAAGAGTTTCATTGGTGGGCTTAGAGTTGTTGACTCCATATCTAAGCCATTGAGGATATATTGTGACAATTTAGCTGCGGTACTCATAGCTAAGAACAATAAGAGTGGAAGTCGAAGTAAGTATATCGACATTAAGTTCTTATCCATTAGAGAACGTGTTAGAGATAAAAGAGTGGTCATTGAACACATTAGCACTGAATTGATGTTAGCTGATCCTTTGACTAAGGGCATGCCACCGTTTAAATTTAAGGATCATGTAGAGAGGATGGGACTTGGTCCCACATTATGATTGTAAATGAAACTCTTATTAATAATATGATGTTTCTCATTTTGATTTATGTACACTCTAGTTTTTATTTAAGAAGTGTCCTTATTGTTTGAACCGACAATAAACATAGGGTTTATTCATTTAGTAAGAATGGGATGAGGTTTTTGATGTAATGATACAAAGGCATTTGCTTTGTCAAAATACAAACATAGAAGGGTAGAGTCACAATGGAAAGAGGGGAACTTAGACTTGGAAAGGTACTTACAAGAAGTTTTATGAACATGATGATAAGAACTTTGACATTTTACTTTGTTGAAAGGTAAATGGTTGCAAATTTACAATAGTTACTATGTTGGCACGAGATGCATTAGCCATTCCTGCATCTACTGTAGCATCATAATCTACCTTTAGCACTGGAGGGCATGTCCTTAATGTCACAACTCGAAGGCCGCGACATTCACTTGATATTCATACTTTTTCTTCTTACAAATTTATGGACTAAATTTTTCCTTTTCATTTTAAGGTTTGTATTCGGTGTCAGTGTAGTCACTATACTAATTTCAATGGTCCTTTCCTTATACTCTAGCCTTGATAACTTAAATATACAGTCAACCAACATAATCGCATCTTAAATAGCATTCAATGATTATATGAACCTATATAATAATTTATCACGATCCTAAGTTACATCCCAACTCATTGAACCAAATACGTATTGTGCATCAATTTAAAGTCTTACATGTAAACAAGTGATTTATAAAGAGCGTATACCTCAAAAGCGACAAAGTAGGTTCGGAAGACAAGGGCCAGTATCAAGTTTAGATACCGTCTCCGAAGGCCCACTCAAGAGCTCTCATGGCAGAGTTTAACTCCAATAGTCTGAAAAGATGTGAAATTAAGGAGGGTAAGCAAATCCACAGCTCAGTAAGATACTAATATAAATACAGGAGTAGAATTATACTATCTTAACTGTAATGCATAAAACCTGCAAGTTTGCAATTACAATTCATCATTTCAATCGATAACATCTCTTATTTATAGCAAGGTCATGTCCTAAGGACCTTAAGTGAGTAAAATTTTGAAGTATCGATGTAAGGGAATTGAAGCACCTCATTATCTCAATTCTTGTTATCTGTCTATCACTTAGACCTCTAAATAAATTCAACTTAATCACTTTCAATCTTCTTGTCCTTATACTACAATGCATCGTGTATAATTTGAATATCATATACTATTAATCCATACTCACATCAATCTTATAATATATCATATCTCGAGTGAACACCATGTTCAAATGCAATATATCATATCAGGTTACTTTACATTTAACAATTATACTCTTATATCATATCAAATCCTATCGCTTTTCATATGGGAAGTCATGATTACCAATAGTGTAAAGTCATAATACTCTTCATATAAATCTTATGTTCATGTACAGTGTAATATCATGACATCATGTAAGTAGAATGTCGTTATCTCATAAAGCAGCGTGCAAAACTTATGCAAGCTTTACTGTATGAAATGACTTTCATTTCAAATCATATCACATATACTTTTAGAGCATGTTCAAAACATGTAAATTCTCAATTCATTTCATATTTACTTTTAAGACATGCTTAAAACATCTACAATTTGCAAATCATATCACTTGCACTTTTAAGACATGTTTTAAAATGAAAAACATGTAATATACCAAAACATTTCATATTCACTTTTAGAGCATGTCTAAAACATGTACAGTCTCAAAAACATTTCTCATATACTGTAAAGTCATATCAAGTCTAGAGTTCATATCAAATAAAACTATACTCTAGATCGCATGTCATATCACTTACACTTTTAAAACATGTTTAAAACATGTACAGTTTCAAAACATATCTGATGTTCATCTTTTACAGCATGTCTAAAACATATTCTATCTCAAAACATATCTCATGTACTGTAAAAAATCGTGTCAAGTCCAGAGTTCATATCAAATAAAATCATACTCTAGACTTCATATCATATCAGTTTGAGACTAGGCTAAATCCCTAATGCTCTATCAATAAAGATTTAAATCACTGTAGCTAGCAGTGAAAATCATGTCATCGTCCCTTGGAAACCAACTAGGGCATTATCTATGGCCATAGACCTCATGTCTCTCAGCCCCACTGATCAGACGTGACAGAGCCCTGTCCACGACTATTGTCGGACAAGCATCTTTGCCTAATGAGTAATCTCCAATTAGGCGATTTTCACTATACTTTATTGAGTTTAACTCTCCTAAGGTGTCTACAGTCTCATAAAACATTTAAAATTTTCACTTTTCTTATAAAAATAGTGTAAAGTATGTAACACATTTCTTTAAGATCGTTTACATTTATAGATACATACACTTACACTATATATTCAGTCTTTTCGAAACAATTTAAACATGTAAGGTATTCATTTATGTATCGCATGAATAAATCATTTCAAAAATCTCAAGTTATAAATAAAGCATGCTTAAAAGCAATGTACTTTAAAACCTAAGTTAAAATAATTTACTATTATGCTCATGAAATATGTCAATGCAATATCATTCGATATAGCAATAACTATAATCCAAATTCTTCATTTCCATCCTTTTGATTTCAATCGGATCATACCTAATAGGTAAATTCGATATTCAATGTGGTTCCTCAATATTTCATATCATTTCTCGATAATTATCGACTATAACAATCACTTGTACATTTCATCATCAATACTAGGACCATTAACGTCAGTATGAGTCCTCTTAGTATTTATGAATATTTAAATATCACATTTCTATATAGCCATCAAGATACTGAAATTATGCAAATATCGATATCATCATTTAAGACCTATTCCAGAGTCAACATCGAGGATGTACAATCACAAGGTCAATAGTCACCTATCCAATCCATCTATGGTTTAACATATTGACACTCGTTCATAATTTCGACTTGATGTCCAATTTCATTCTCAGGCGTTCATGCATCCTCAACTAGTGATTAACCAAGATTTACTAAAACCACTTGTTTCTAATAATAATCTTAAAGGCTATAAAAATTTCCTCATAAGGTTGCATCTCTGTAATACCTTATCGAGCTCATGTCATTTCTTCATTTTCACATGAACCACTTGGCTATCTGTAACAATCTTTAGTTACATAGTTCACAGCTAACCAGTCTATACCCAATATCACATCAAAATTATACATCGTTAACAAAATTAGGTTAGCTGTGATTTCCTTCTCGCCTACTATTATCTTACGGTTTCTATATACAACATCAGTAACTTGAGATTCCTTAAAAGGAGTATGTACATGTAATGCATACCCTAACTGCTCCAACTCTACTGGAACTCTCTTAGAACAATCAGGAGATATAAACGAATAAGTAGAACCGGAATCAATTAATGTAAGTACGGTTATCTCAAAATTGTGAATTTCACCTTTAATGATGTCCGCGAACGCATCAACAGTCTCTTAATCCAATGCGTACACCCATCCCTAAGTCATGGGCTTCTTACCTTTCTCTACTGTTGTCGCCCACTTAAGCTGAGAGGGTGTCGCTCTCTCCGATTTTGTTAGAGCTGCTGGCGTCAGAGTCGGTAATGGAAGTACTGGGGCTAGTGTGGTAAATACAGTGGCCTCTTTGAGCATGGGCCAGTCTCTCACCAAATGTCCTGCCCGCCTACATCTAAAACAAGCCCTAGTCTACATGTGGCAATGTAGGGTACCATGCAACCATCCACACTGATCTCATTTGGCCGTGGTACCTCTCGGTGCAGAAGCAGGACCAGTAATAGTGGGGGCTGTAGCAGTCGATCTCGTGGATCGCCCCTCTTATCTCTAGATACCAGAAGATCTAACTCTCTTACGCTGCTCTCTACCATTTCTGTCATCCGTGCCCTTCTTCACTTTACCTTTACCCTTACCGATGGACTTTGTATGATACTGCTTAATATTTGACTTACAGAGCTATACACGTCAGACCACCTCATCATATGTCTGAATATCAATGAAAACCAACTCCGACCAAATAGACGGTCTCAACCCATCCTTAAATCTGTCAATCATATGCCGCTCGTCAATCTTAGTCAGTAGGCCAAATCTACTAAGTGTAGTAATGTGAGAACTCGTTATTTTGTACTGTACGTGTACGGATTAATAAATTTTAAAATAAATAAACAAATAGTTGATAATTTCTAAATATTGAAATTAAAGTAGAATAAATTCGAAATTTCGAATTTATACAAGAGTAAAATTTGTTTTCTCATGGAGTGGTCAAAATGGACCAAATCAGCCATGATTTGGCTTAAGAAATAATTAAAATAACTAAAGTTTAAATGAAAAAAAATGGCTGGATAGAAATTCTGTGCAGTGGCACATTTAGGAAATAAATGAAAATTTTAGTAGTATTTTGACTTTAAGACAAGAGCTTAATTATAATTAAGAAAATGTTTGAATCCACCAATGAAAATGGAGACAACACAACATCATTTAGCTTTTATTTTTAGCAAACTCCACCGCCTCACCCTATTTCACTCTGTTTCAGTTTCTTCTTCCCAAGTTTTCTGGTTCTCCAAGCTTTCTTCCACCTTTACATGCTAAACCCTCCTTCCCTTCATCTAAATTAAATAGGCCTTTACAAGAATTTTTCCTCACTTAAAGGAGACTTCCTAAACATCATTAAACCTCAACCAAACGTGCAAAATATTAGCAAAACAAATCTATTTTACTTGGGTCAGTAACGTTTTTGCACAGGTAAGCAAATCTTCAGCTCATGTTTCATGCACTTTAATCAATGATTTATGATGATGTAGGTTAGGTTGATGATGTATATGTATCTATTGTGGAATAAAAACATGTAGGAAGTTAGTAGGACTGGGTTGCTTGAAGATGGATGACGTTAATGGCTGAAAATTCTACTACTCATGTGTGTGACATGAAGAGCAGGATTTTAAAATCTAACATGAAAATAATTAAGGTTATATACATATAGGAACCTATGGTGTTTCGGTAGCCATGAAGATTTTAAAAAGAATACAACGTGATGTTTTGATAGGATAAGAATAGAACAAAAAAGAGGGGCTGGAAACTGAACAGGAAATAGAAAAAATGACTTGAGTGTGTTGACCATTTAATGAGGGTTGGAATAAAAGTCAGAAAAGGAGCAGTAATGGTGTGAGAATGAGGAGAAAAATATGGCTGAGTTGGCGTGGAAAAAAGAAAGAAAAGAAAAGTTGAAAACAAAATGAGAAGAGGCTGGAATGGAAAATAAGTGGGTTGTTTGTACAGCCGAACCTAGAGATGAAATTGTGCTGATTGTACAGCTGAAAATGAGGAAATTAGAAAGAGTTTTGGTTGACTTTTGATTGACTTTGTGTGTGTGAATGTTGAATTTTTGGCAGCCTAAAATGTACTAGGTGCAGCCATAATATAAATACATAAACTGAAAGCCAACGTGGGCTGAAACAGAAAGAAGTAAGCTGTTGGTTTGGACAGCAACGTTAGGAAAGAAAGGAAAAATAAAAGACAGAAGAAAAGGCTAAGTTGACCAAATGGGTAGAATAAAGTGTTAAGTATAAGTGAATTATAGTTATGCATTTTAAATGAATAAACCACCTACACCTAACCAAGGCCATTCGGCCAAAAAAATGGGCAAAGAGGAATGACGTGTTTTAGAACAGAAAACAGGAGAAATTGGTTGGAAATGATGGCTGGAAATGTACATGAATAAAGTACATATATAACAAGGAAATATGGTCATAAGCCAAAAAGGCTTATGCATGGAAAATGACATTCAGCCATGCAATCTTTAGTGGAATTGTTGACTTGGTAAAGTGGCAAATAATGCCAAAACAGAAAAGGAAAATGAATGAAATATTCATTACCATAAGGAAATCATAGAAATTTCTAAATATTAGATATAATGAGAATTCAAATAAGTAAAGGAATTTTATACATGTTAATATCGAATATTGATTTTATTAAGCTGTTATTTGCAGTTTCTAATCCGATGAGATAAGAAGCATAATAGTGTAATTTAGAACATATCTCTACAGTGCTATTGAGTCGGAAGTTCGGCGTTCGTATGGAGCACGGGATAGCGCGATCTCGATAAACAGGTAAGAGACGCATGTGTAAATCTGTAGAGATACCCGAATGCATGATTTATGTGCTATGACTTTTATACGAACTATGGAACATTGGTTTACCTCCAATTACATGAAATTTGTGGTTATATGGTTGGTGAACTGTGTTTATAAATGCAGGAGGCTAGGATTTGGGTAGTCGCTATACTGTCGAAAATTTACTCAAAAAATTTTTAAAAATATTAGAAATTATTTTGGTGCATTATTGATATTTTCTTAGCCTCGAAAAAGACAAAATAAATATTTTTCATAAAGGGATATTATACCGAAAAATATTTATTAAGTATTCATGACACCAATCTTGGTGAAGGTGTCATTACTGAAAATTCACCCCATATGTTTTATAGTGAAATGCGTACCTGGTGAAATGAAAAGATGAATAGTGAATATTTCATAATTATCTTCAGTATAATATTCACTATTTTAATTATGATTTTCTTTTATGGAATAAATAAGATGTTATTGCATGAAATGATTTTCCATAAAGGCTTAATTTCTATGTAAATATTATTTTGAGACTAGAATGTCTCTACACGTGTTTACAGTGAAAAACATGATGGTCGAATTATTGAATTTGAAAAATAAAATATTTTATTTTTCCATAAATCATGAAATTATTGGAATTGATTTCCAATAACTTTGAAATTTATGTTTTGGAAAGAAAGCATGGAAACACGCATGTATATGTTTTACGGTGAAAAAGAAACCGTTATGAAATTTCTTTTTACAGTGTGATTATCTTATAAACTGTTTTCACCGTACGAGAAAATGTGATTTACACCTTTATGGATCTTTTGAAAGATGCTATTTATTTTATAAATTCTATAAAGGTGATTATATATAAAATTATGAGCCTTATGGATAAACATGAAATAGTTCAAATTACTTTGAATAAGATCCATAAAGGCTATGGTACGATTTTTATACTATTTTGAGACCTAGGCCCTGAGTTTCATACATCATACTATTATTATTACTGTCACGTGGTTGATTGACCCGATAGTCACCAACGTCCCGGATGTCACCTGGCAAGTGTACACCGAGGATACCCTAAAGATCATGGCCATAGATCTCACTGTATACTGTTACTGTGTACCTTAGTGGATGATGATAGCATGATTTAATTGTAGGATGATGCCTAGTCTCGATTTACTGATTTCTATTTACGGAAGGGATTTATTGAATCCTATTTATTGTACTGCACTGTGAATTACTGTTTACTTAAGTGAACTATACTGAATACTGTTTACTGAATTGAACCGTACCAAAACACTGTTTTACTGAACTGTACTGTACTAAGAAAATACTGGTTTACTGAATGAGTAGCTACGGATTACTGTTTTACTGAATGGTAGCTATTGATTACCGTTTACTGAATTGAATTGTACGTAATACTGGTTACTGTAATGAAAGGAAATTTACTGTTATCGAGAAAGAATACTTTAAAAATTATTTCTAAAACTGAAATAATTATCGAACTATTATCCAGTGATATGGATATTTATAAGCTACTGTACTGAAAGGACTGTTTACTGTAACTACTGTTTTACCACTGTACTATCACGTATTTTGATTTGTACTGAAAGAAAGGGAAATAAATGGTTTATCCCAAAAATGGGTATTAAATTGTTTTATCAAGACAATTTATAAATTATTCCCTATAGTCGCTCTGGGTTTCTGGGATAAGACAGGTATTTCAAAATACCTTCCATGCTCCATCTGGATTTCCCGACCGACTATAGTACCATTTCCTTTAGTGTGCTTAGCATACAAAAAAAGAATTAAAAATTTTACTGCATGTAGTCTTCGAGGTATCAAGATTTGCATAAAAATCTCTTACTGAGCCGTGGTTTTGCTCACTCCAATATTTTATCTCTCCAGATATTTTACAGTGACCATTTGAGGTATTTCATCCGAGGATTAGAGGCTATGTATTGAGCAAATTGAGGCAGCGCTTCAACATCTCGAAGGTATAATTAATTTATTTTATATGTTTAGACTTTTGATTTACAGTACTACGATATTGTATTAAATAATGGGATGTAAGTATTGATTTCAAATACAATTTGTGAATAATTAATTCCGTTAACTATATTGAGTTACAGATATTGTGTTTCAGTGAATAAAACTTGAAAAAAATAAGATATCACAGACAGCCCAACCTATCCATATGTTGTGAAAATGTGTAAAAAGAGCAAAATACTGTGTATTTAGGATGTTACACTATCATGTTCTCACAATGCTATAAATCTCTCGAAGGTCGTATATACCATTAACTATATGAAAATACTCAATTCATGCAAATTTCAATATCACTAATTTCAAAACAATTCAGAATCAAAACCAAGATCACTTGGCCACAAGAGCATCATCACATATCTAATTACTCAATCTTTTTTTTTTTCAAATCTCGATGTTCAACCATAGTGATATGCGCGGAAATGAGAACGTGGAGTGAAATTTGAAGGGAGCTAAAACACAACAGGATAGAAGCAAAGATAATGAACGTCACCTTCTAGAACCTAGACCCGAAGCCTAAAGAGACTCAAACCCAAAGGTATTGGACTTTGACCCTACGAATATGAATTCGAGAACTTAAGGTATAGCAATGGTGGATGGTGAAAAAGGAGGCGTCACAAGGAAGAAGACCTTGATAAGCCTAGTTAAGAAGGAACCCAAGAGTAAGGCACACTCAAATTCTGAAATTCCAAAACTGATCTGTCTAATCAATAGAGTTTACAAGGTATTTATAATAATACCTAGCACTTAAGCCCATAAATAGGTGGGCTGGAATTAACACCAAACAGAAAATAAACTAAACCCAAATTCATGCCTAAACCTAGTTACATAAAATAAATAGTCCAAGACACAATAAGACTCAAATATGGGCTATTCAAACACTTAACCCATCTTATCGTTAAGCTAAAATAAGACAATAAACCATGCTCATGTCGTTTGGGCTTCCAAGCAAGTAGAGATGTCTTCGGACTCTTCATGGAAGCTTCCTTGACACTTCAATGGAGCCAAAGCTTGTTGCATTAATGAGACCGGGGCTTGTTTCATCTTCTTGGCTCGAGCTCGGGTAATTAGACCTCCTTGGATGACCAATGGATCCTTAGCATCACGAACATCATGAGCAAGTAGATTCATTCCCCTTCTCTTCAAAACATTTGTCCTCAAATCGCATATACCTTCATCAAAAGAAAAGGGGGAAAGATCAGAAACATTAAAAGTAGCAGATACACCATACTCACTAGGAAGATCCAATCGGTAGGCATTATCGTTGATCTTCTCAATGACTTGGAATGGTCCATCTCCTCGGGGATGCAACTTAGTTCGTCACTAAACAGGAAAACTCTCTTTTCTCATATGTACCTAAACCCAATCACCAGGCTCAAAGACTACTTTCTTACGATGCTTATTTGCTTGGGTGGTATACTGCTCAGTCTTCTTTTCAATAGCTTGACATACTCTCTCATGGAGTTCTTTTGTTCTCCATCCAAGTTACTTTACTCAGCATTAGGTAATGGCAACAAATCCAAAGGAGTAAGAGGATTGAAGCCATAAACAACTTCGAATGGAGAGCAACTCGTAGTGGAGTGGACCCTACGGTTATATGCAAACTCCACATGTGGCAAGCAATCTTCCCAATTCTTCAAATTCTTCTGTATAATGGACATCAATAATGTACATAGGGTTCGATTAACTACCTCAGTCTGTCCATCAGTCTGGGGGTGACAAGTGGTGGAGAATAACAATTTAGTTCCCAACTTTCCCCATAACGTCTTCCAAAACTAAGGAACTTGACATCTCGATCGGAAACAATGGTCCTCGGTACACCATGTAGACGTACTATCTCTTTGAAGAAAAGGTCAGCAACGTTGCTCGCGTCATCCGTCTTGTGGCAAGCGATGAAATGAGCCATCTTAGAGAACCTGACAACTACAACAAAAATAGAATCTCTACCGTATTTTGTTCTAGGCAAGCCCAAAACAAAATCCATAGAGATATCAGTTTACGGAGTAGTAGGAATGGTTAAAGGAGTATATAAACCATGATTTTGAACTCTAGATTTAGCTTGCCTACATGAAATCATCTATCACATACCCTCTCTACATCTCTCCTCATGTTAGGCCAAAAGAAATGTTCTTGCAAAACATCTAGAGTTTTCCTAACTCCAAAGTGGCCCATTAATCCTCCATTATAGACTTCTCTAACTAACAGCTCGCGCAACGAACTCCTAGGCACACATAATTTATTTCCTCTAAATAAGAACCCATCATACCTAAAGAACTTGCCAAAGCTAGATGTAGCACATGCCTCATAAACATTACCAAAATCAACATCATCAGCACACTATTCTTTGATATACTCAAATCCTAAAAGTTTAGCATCAAGAGTAGTGATAAGAGAATACCTATGAGATAACGCATCAGCTATGACGTTCTCTTTACCTTATTTGTACTTGATCACGTACGGGAACATCTTAATGAACTCTATCCACTTGGCATGTCGCTTATGCAGCTTACTCTGTCTTTTCAGATGCTTCAAGGACTCGTGATCAGTGTGGATGACAAATTCTTTGGGCCACAAGTAATGTTGCCATGTCTCCAAGGCTCTCACTAACGCGTACATCTCCTTGTCATATGTGGGATAGTTAAGTGCTGCTCCACTTAACTTCTCACTAAAGAAAGCAATTGGGCATTTTTCCTGCATAAGCACAGCTCCAATACCTACACTTGAAGCATCGCACTCAATCTCAAAAGTTTTAGTAAAGTCAGGCAGAGATAACAAAGGTGTAGAACAAAGTTTATCTTTAAGCAAATTAGAAGCATGCTCTTGTGCGGGACCCCAATGAAATGCAACATTCTTTTTGACCACGTTGATCAAAGGTGCAGCTATAGTGCTAAAATCTCTAACAAATCGACGATGGAAACTAGCTAAACCATGGAAACTACACACCTCAGAAACAGACTTAGGTACAAGCCAATCTTTAATTGCCTTTACCTTCTTATTATCAACAAAAATGCCATGTGAAGAAACTACATACCCAAGGAAAACAATCTTATCAGTGCAGAATGTACATTTCTTAAAATTGGCATACAAACTTGCATTCCTCAAAACAGTAAGAACATCCCTAAGATGCTCAACATGCTCATGCTGGCTCTTACTGTATATCAAAATGTCATCAAAATAGACAACCACATACTTACCAATGAAATCACGTAAAACATGGTTCATTAAGCACATGAATGTACTGGGCGCATTAGTCAAGCCAAAAGGCATAACTAACCACTCGTAGAGACCATGTTTAGTTTTGAATGCGGTTTTCCATTCATCACCTTCTTTCATACGAATTTGGTGATATCCGCTCTTTAAATCAATTTTAGAAAACATGCATGCACCATGAAACTCATCAAGCATGTCATCTAGCCTAGGAATAAGGTAGCGGTACTTTATAGTGATTTTGTTGACGGCTCGGCAGTTAACGCACATCCTCCACGTCCCATCTTTTTTTAGCACAAGCAATACGGGCACGGCGCATGGACTCATGCTCTCTCTCACATAACCTTTCCTCATGAGCTCCTCAACTTACCTTTAAAGCTCCTTCGTCTCCTCATGATTAATTCTTTAGGCTGGATGGTTAGGAATGACAGCTCTGGGGACAAGGTCAATCATGTGCTCGATCCCACGAATCGGTGGTAATCCACTTGGTATCTCCTGAGGGAATACATCCTCGAACTTTTGCAACAATGAGACAACATCAGTAGGCAAAGTATCATGGAATTCGGCATCAATGAAACAAAAATCTTTAAATAAGAGTAAAAGGATAGGAGACTTAGCAAGAAATGCGGTCTTCACATCTCGGGATTTGGCATAGCAGCTCACTGTTTTGCTTTCCTTATTTTCCTTCTTTTCTTTAGCTTGCTTCCTTTGCTCGTCATGTTGCTCCTTTAGCCTTAATTGGTCCTCATAAATCTCCTTGGGGCTGTGGGGAGCAAGAGTAATCTTCTTGCCATCCATAGTAAAGGAGTAACGGTTAGTGTAACCGTCATGGATGACTCTTCGATCGTACTGCCACGGTCTACCCAGCAATAGATGGCTAGCTTGCATGGGCACCACGTCACACAACACCTTATCTTGATACCTTCCAATACGAAGAGGAACCAAGACTTGCTTCACCACGTTCACTTCACCGCAATCATTAATCCACTGCAACTTATATGGGTGGTGATGCTTGGTAGTGGGCAACTTTAACTTATCAACAAGGTATGTGCTAGCAACATTTGTACAGCTCCCACCATCAATGATTACAATGCATACCTTATCACTAATATGGCACCTCGTATGGAAGATGTTCTCGCGCTGTGCCTTATCTTCAAACTTCACATGGGTATTAAGAGCACGCCTGGCAACAAGTGCTTCACCATGAGCAGCATACTCAACAACTTCTTCTTCTTCAACAACTTCTAACGCAGGCATCTCATCTTCAACACCGACTTCAGAACCTTCACTCTCAACATCTCCATTCCCATGCATGATCATCACTCTACGGTTGGGACACTGTGAAGCAACATGTCCACGACCTAAATACTTGAAACACTTAATGTCACATGTCCTGCCCTGGGATGCTTGGGCAAGTTCAGTCTTGGGCTTTAGAGGGCCCTCAGGCTTGGGCTTAGCAAAGCTCTCTGACTTAGACGTAGACATAGGCTTATCATCCCCACGAAAGGTGTTAGATTTCCAAACAGGAATTGAACTAGAAGTGAAACAAGATGTACCTTTCCTTTGGAGTTGCCTTTCCACTTTGATGGCCACATGTAGCATCTCCTCTAAATCCATGTAATGCTGCAACTCTACTACATTGGCAATCTCACAGTTTAAGCCTTGGAGAAAATGAGCCATAGTAGCTTCTGCATCCTCCTAGATATTGGCTCGGATCATGGTTACTTCCATCTCTTTGTAGTAATCCTTAACACTCTTTGAGCCCTAGATAAGACCTTGGAGCTTCTGGTATAGCTCTCTGTAGTAATAAGTAGGAACAAATCTCTTCCTCATGATGCGCTTCATCTCATCCCATGTAGACACTGGAGGATCTCCATATCTTCTTCTACTAGTGACTAACTGATCCTACCAAACCATAGCATACTCTGTGAAGTCAATTGCTGCAAGTTTGACCTTCTTTTCCTTAGAGTAGTGGTGGCAGTCAAATACCATTTCAATCTTCCTTTCCCACTCCAAATATGCCTCAGGATCATTCTTGCCTCGGAAAGGAGGAATCTTCAATTTTATACTGCCAAGGTTTCCATCCATCTTCTCCTTGCCTCTATCACGAGTTCTATCAACTCGATCTCTATCTCTATACCCATGGTACCTTCTATGAATGCCATCTGCCTCATACTCTTCTTTTGAGTCATACCCAACATTATCATCATACTCTTCATTGGCAACAACCTTACTTTTTATACAGGAAGTATCACCTTATTGGATCCTCGCAAATCGAGCTTCATGTTGGTCCAACTTATCATGAATGTCATTGAATTTCACGTCCATCCATTGGAACTGTTGTTGCATTGCCTGAAGCATGAATTCAATCTTTTTAAAGTCTGACTTATCACCTTAAGAAGACATCTTGCACAAGTGATATCCTCACATATTTACACTTAATCACTCAATATGGAACACTCACACTCATGTTTCACTCAAGTAATTTGGCTTTTCTCTACTAATGTTTCTCACACACTCATGCCTTTTTCCCTTACACTACCTCAACTCTATAGGTTCACAATCGCACTAAAGACTCAGTCAAAGATTCAACCTTGCAAAATCAACTAATTCACCAAGTATTTTCACAAAGTATTTTCTCTTTTTTTTCCGTTTTTTTCCCTTTTTTTCTCCTTTTTTTTCACAGAAAGGTGCGGCTAGGGTGACTCAAAGAAAGAAAGAAAGAAAGAAAGAAAAAATCACTAGAATGACAAAAAAAAAATAAAAAAAATGGCCTAAAACTATAGGAAGACGATGGAATTTGGCCAAGATAGGTTAGGGTTTTATTTCGTCGTTTTCTTTAAAACGGGTACTCGCACGCCTCCTAACTCAACCAAAAATTTCTATTTGAACAGTGTTTGAACAGTACCGCAATTTTTTTCCCATTTTTTTAATATGATTTTGCGGTTTCCTTGAAAAGAGTAGGGGTGCAGCTAGGGTTGAAATAAGTGGCTAAAGAAGTGTGGCTAGGGTTATGAAAAAGTGCGGCTAGGGTTGTGATTGGAGGAGTTTTGGTGTGGCTAAGAGATTGACTTGGAATAAAACTCAGAGTTTAACTCAAACACAACAACTAAGAGATTGACTTGAAAACAAACTTCAAAGTTTAACTCAAACACAACAACTAGAGACTGAATTTGCACCAAATTTTAGAATTCAACTCAAACACAATAACTAAGGTGGCAGAATTTTCCAAGGATTCTACCAAAAGTGAGTGACGCACAAACAAACCAGAAGTCGAAACCTAAGCTCTGAATACCAACTGATATGCTCGGACATGAGAAAACGTGGAGTGAAATTTAAAGGGGGCTGAAACACAACAGGATAGAAGCAAAGATGATGAACGTCACCTTCTGAAACCTAGATCCGAAGCCTAAAGAGACTCAAACCCAAAGGTATTGGACCTTGACCCTACGAATATGAATTCGAGAACATAAGGTATAGCAATGGTGGATGGTGAAAAAGGAGGTGCCACAAGGAAGAAGACCTTGATAAGCCTAGTTGAGAGGGAACCCAAGAGTAAGGCACACTCAAATTCTGAAATTCCAAAACTGATTTGTCTAATCAATAGTGTTTACAGGGTATTTATAATAATACCTAGCACTTAAGCCCATAAACAGGTAGGCTGGAATTAACACCAAACAGAAAATAAACTAAACCCAAATTCATGCCTAAACCTAGTTACATAAAATAAATAGTCCAAGACACAATAAGACTCAAATGTGGGCTATTCAAACACTTAACCCATCTTATCATTAAGATAAAATAAGACAGTAAACCATGCTCATGTCGTTTGGGCTTCCAAGCAAGTATAGATGTCTTCGGACTCTTCATGGAAGTTTCCTTGACATTTCAATGAGGCCAGAGCTTGTTGCATTAATGAGGCCAGGGCTTATTGCATCTTCTTGGCTTGAGCTCGGGTAATTAGACCTCCTTGGATGACCAATGGATCCTTAGCATCACGAACATCACGAGCAAGTAGATCTCCATCACATAGAGTTACTAAACCGATTCTAAACTTGTACGTACCATAAATTCATTTGATTTAGCATGTTGACATGATAACCTTAATAGCAATATAATCAAACCAAGTACAAATTTAATTAATTTACCACAGTTCAATATCACAATTATTCATTAATTTCATCAATGATTTGACTAAATCAATATTCAACCTCAATTTCATTTTGATAACCAATTCGTGATATTAAGATAAATCAATTTTTCGATTCTATAAGACTTACGCAATATAATTCATCATGTTATCATGCTCAACCATTTACTTTCTCAAACTATTCCAAAAATCAAATTTTCCTGCAATACAATAAAGTCCTCTCAAAGCTTATCTTTCAATAATTCTTTCCAAAGTTCCATTTATACAAGAAAACCTTAACCTTTGTCATCAAACATATTTATATAAATTTCGGCAACATAACGTTTTAGGAACTAAAACCTCCTGCATCAATTCCAAATAAACACAGTGGTATTCCATAACCATTTCATTGCAATATCATGATCATTACTAAAACCCCTACCATCAATTGTAGGTCCTCTTAGCCTTTTAAAATCATTTCATTAATAATTCATTCTCAAGATCAAAATTCCAAACTATACAATAAAACACTACTACTACTTTATAAAAGTATCTTACCTAGTATCAAAGTTGACGATGTAATCTCTCCCAAATTTGTTCATGCTCCAATCGTTCTTGTATAATCTCTACAAGTTCAAGCCCATACTCACATTTAGAAATCTATAAAATTATTCAATAAATAATAATTATAAAATTCTAATAAATTTTTACTACCCATTTTCTTCTTCTTTCTTCTTTTCCTTCTTTTTCTTTTTTTTTCCTTTTCTTTTTCCTTTTTCTGTTTCTTTTTCCTTTTCTGGTCTAAACCGGTTTAGATTGGTTCGGATGGGTTCAACCGGTTTACCTTTCCTTGGCCGGTTCGACCATCGTCGGTTATCCTCTCCACTGGTTCAGGACTCCCACAGCTAGTCGAAGTTGCAGGGACGCTGTTTCTGGCCTCTGTTCCCTAGATCGACGGCTGCGCCGTCGGATCTGGAGATGGTGGTTCGGCTCCTTTTCTTCTCTTTTTTCTCCCTCCTTTTCTCTTCCCCTTCACCGCCAGCTACCCCTTTCCACTTGGTTGGCCTTTGCTAATGATGCTGATGGTGGTGGCGGCATCTGAATCGAGCGGCACCGCCTCTTTCTTTTTTCCTCTCTTTTCTTTCTTTCATCTTCTCCTTTTCGGTTTTTCCGCTTCGCTTCCTCCATTCTCTTTCCTTTCCCGTCGCCGGTCGCTTCTTCTCTTCCCTTTCTCCCCTGCGACGACCTTCTCTCTCTCTCCTCTTCCTTCTCTTCCGCCGACAGTGTCGGCTTCTCTTTTAGTTTTCTCCTCTATTTGTAACAGAGGAGAAATGAGGGAATCGGGTGTATCCTGATTCCCGTTTTTTCTAATTTCTTTTTTTTATTATTATATTTATAAAATATATTTATAAATATAATATTAATAATATATGTATATAAATACATATTTTTGTTTCAACAATTTATATATATTTTTATACACTTTAATTGAAATTAATATATATATTTCATATATATATATATCTATTTATATATATACATAAATGTATAATAATATACATATGTATTTATTTATGATATAAAATAGCATATATCATTACATAATAAATATATATATATATACTATATTTCATATATGTACATATGTACTTGTATAAAAATATATTTATATAATATAAGTATATAAATATATGAAAATACACCATTTTTATTTCTTATAATTTGGATCTCTTAATATCCAAAATAATTCCCTTAATACAATTTCTCCATACGAACTTTCCAATTTTGTTACTTCATAAATTACTAAAATTCCAACAATATTTCGATCTCGTAAATAAATTTATTTATTTACTTTCATTTATCTGTCTACATTAAAATTAAATTTTCGGGTAATTAATACTGAAAATAGAAAAATTCCCGGTTATCACACTTGATCCATTTCGTAGTTCTTTAACTCCAAAAATAGTTGAACCCCTTATATGCACACAAAATTGCCTAAGATCTGCACCTATGCCGATTGAAAATGAAAAAAAATTGGATGTTTGGGAAGACATTAAATGTAGTAAGCAATTAAGTATTTATAACTTAATTTGATATATTTATATTGTTTTGCTCATTTTATCTGTCATTAAGTTATTTTATGAATTATATATATTTGCGGATTTTAAGGAGTTGATCCTTAATGAAACAAGGACGGTCATTGATGATTAACTTCAAGAGTGGAAGGTAATTTGATTCAATTTTTTGTTATTTTCATTATAATTCAGTTTTTTCTTTTTATTATGAATCATCACCACCACCATCAGAGCATTTACTCCAATAGATTGGAGTAAGCTACTTGAACCAATTTTTTATTATGAATATTCTTTTCATTTTTTAGGAAATCAAAGATCGAAGGAATTTGACAACAATAATTCCATTGAATATAAATTTTAGTTTGCAATTTATTATTTTTAATTTCATATATGGAAATTTGAACGTTGTAGTTATATTTTTCAAATATTTTGACTTGAACGTGATTTCTTGTAGCTTAATAGGTTGATGTAATTTGACTCTAGGAATGTAGCTCTTTTAGTGACCTATTTTGTGATGATTTAGGATTTTATTGAATTATTTAGTAGCTAAGTAAGTTATATGTTGGAATTGTGGAACATGATGATCTCCAAAGCTATTATCTTCCTTGTTCATGTCCCACATGAAATGTGGTTATCATCACTTTAGAGCTAATTTCATTGTTGCAGTAGGGATTACTGTTGTATACTTGTATTTTTTTTTTTTAGATCTATGTTGAAGCAAATTTAGTAACTGATTTGTTTCATTGCTTGTTTGCTGTCTGGTTTGTTGAAGAAGTAAGGCCTTTACTGTTGTTCTCTCCCTATATTCCTGTCACAAGAGTACAAGCGGGGGCTCTACTTTGTATTATCTCCTTGCATTGCTTGTGATTAGGGTGATGACGGGTTAGATCTGACTAGATTTTTGCAAAAATTCAATCCGATTCAACTTAAGTGGATTTTTTATATTGTGATCCATATCCAATCCGAATAAAAAAAATCCTATTCGAATTTATTTGGATCGGTCATTCCGTTTCATTTGTTTGAACAATTTTAAGCTTTATTTCAATTTTTTATTGGGCATTTAAGCAATTTTGAACTTTATTGCAAATTTTCCTTGGGCTTTTTAATTAAATATAAGACCTAAGCTTTTGATTTGAATAGTAAAATTTACAAAATATTAAACAACAAAGTATTCGGATATAATCTGTATCCGAACTAAACCGAATCCAATCTAAATTGAATAAATTCAATTTAATAATATCACAATCCGAATTCAAACCAAATCGATCTAAAGCCCTCGATTCGAATCAGTTTTTCAGCTTTATCAGTTTTTTGCTTACCCCTACTTGTGATCAAACTAATGCATGCATATAAAAAATAATTTGTATATGATGCACTGACAGTGTATAGTTTTTATACACTGTCAATGCACCAGAGGTTGACATCTCATCAATAAGCCCTTATATGCAAATATAAATAATTTTTTTTAATTTGCCCATAAGGGCCTATAGATGAGATGTCAACCTCTGATACATTGACAATGTATAGAAACTATACACTGTCAGTGCATCATATACAAACTCATAAAAAAATAATTATATTTGATTTTTTTAAGCACATAGTTGTTAAAGTTGTATCTATATCTATTTTATTTAAAATATAATTATATATTTGTATTCTATTGGCATTCAAAAAAATAAAAAATCAATTTTGATATATCCAATCCAAATTTGGATGAATCAGATATATCTGAATAGCTATTGTGTGAGGATCGAAATAGGATCGCAAATTCAAAACCCGCATAGGTTTTGCTCGAATTAAAAAAATCCAAAATTTCAATCCGATCGGATTCGTTATCATATGTACTTTTCAAATTCATTAAAAATTATTTATGATCTTTGATTACAACCCCAATATTGGAGCTCCAGTGAAGCAAGGACACATTCTAGTTAAAAATAAATATTTATCATTTAATTATCATTTGTGATATGTAATAAATAATTAATTTTTTAATTATTTAATTCCATAACATTCAAAAATATTTGAATGGAAGTAACATGCAAGGACGATGAATAGCCCTTTCAAAGTCTCAAAAGCTGAGCTGAAAAATTTCAGCGATTGATATCTTCCTCGCTTGAGATGCCAAGCAATATGTACCACGTATGTCATTGGACTTGAATTGCACTTGGGCTGAATAGGAAAGGGAAAAAGAAGGGGGCATTGTTCAATCTCTATTCCTGGAAGTTATTTATGTACGAGATTAATATGCTGCTTGAGTCAGCCTTCGGCCGAAGTTAAAGAGCATCTGAAGTTTTAGAGGTTTGCCCACTGTGACGCTGTCATTGGGAAGCTTCTAAATATACTTTGAGTGTATTTAGAAGCTCTCATATCCTTACCCATGAGCAAGAAAAGACAGCCATTCAATGCATTTACAAATACTAGGGATTTCTATTTTCTAGCATTTAGGAAACATTTAAGTATACAACTGCACGTTCTAGTTCCAGCTCCACCCAGAGAAACTTGGAGTACCATGCAAAACGTTCAATTGATTTTCTGATGCTCCATTTAAATTAAATTTAACATGTAAGAGGAACAATATATCTCTTATTTTGATAAATATAAGCACTGAAACCTAACCTACTTTACAGTAAAACATACCAAATTGAAACGTCTTTTTTTCCCAAAAATAATAAAACCTTTAAAGAATCACATCTCAACAGTGTTAAAAGGCGAACAGGACATTTAGATGTGGTTGTTAACCAAAATGTTGAATAAGATACCAAAATTTTGAGTAATATAAGAACATATATGGATGCAATATCACTATCTCACATGACACAAATACATCAAGGAAGTAAATTTTGCTCAATGATCAAAAACAAAAAAGTTTTGATAGATTCATGATAAAACAAAACTTCCAGCTTGTGGATATTACTGAAAAATAAACACAGTTGATCAAAACAAGAAACTTCTGGTTTGTAAATTCAGGAATCTCAAAACAGAACACCACAATTAACTTATGAAGCAGCAACAGCTGCCTTCTTCCTCGGAGTAGCTTGAGTACCTAACAACAATTCAAAAATATCACATAACTATATAGCATCGATCAAGCACGTCTTTCTTTTCGAAACATATGAATCAACAAGAAATGGTGAAGTACCTTCTCTAAAACCAGTCTTGAACCTTCGAGGCACATGACGAAGGTATCTCATGCGGCCAGTCCCCGTAGTCTTTCTTCTAATAGCCTTCACACTCCAGTTATCTAAAGCCAAAAACAAGCCAATTCAACAAATCACTCACACAAACTGATGTTACCAATAAAATCCACTGTTCAGCCAACAGAATTGACTGAAAATATCGATCAGCAACAAATCCCCAATGCTACCATTGACGGAGCAATGACAACCACAGATCGCTTAATATAATTTTTTTTTTCCCTCAAAATAGACAACCAGGACATGAAAGATAAAAAAATAAAAAAAAATTCACCATTTTAAATGGTTAAATCTGTTATATATAAATACAGAAAACGGATAACTGTAAGTTTTATGGCAAAATTATCAAGAATTCATTATTTTGCAACCTTATCCAAGTTCAGCTAAGCATACTAAAAACATAGCTCAAATGACCAAAATATATGGACTCGAAATATCTAAAGCAAAGAAGTAAAAGAAAATTACATTTTCGGATGCGGCTGGCAGGGTAGCCACAAGCACCGCAACGGCTTTTCTGGAGATGGAAGCTACGGCGTCCACATCGAACGCAGAGAGTGTGAGTCTTGTTCCTTCTCTTTCCAAAGCTTCCAGTTCCTTTTCCCTACGAAAAGAAATCAAATTTCAATTTCTGCTTAAACAACATCAACCAAGAGAACTAATCCAAAACAAAAATACCATTTCTTCTGCTGTTGCCGCTGCAAAAACCCTAGAATTGTGAGGGACTGGGAAAAGTTTTGACGAAACAGAAATTGATATTAAGGCAAAAAAAGAGGGTTCCTTATAAAGTTGGATTGGGCTTTTGGTTGGGTGGGTTTTGGGTTAAAAGCACAGAGAAAATAATAGAGAAATAAAATGTTTTGTTGCCATGGTCCAAACCAAAATTAATTTTTCGAGACCTATCAAATTACTAGTGGACCAAACCTAGATTTAAAATCCTTTATAAAATTTGTACCAAAAAAAAATCCTTTATAAACTCAATGCCAATTTCAACTTAAAACTAACAGAAATATTTTAGATATAATCAGTACCTATATAGATTTCGGATTTGATTGATTGAACTGCCGTTTGTCGATTGGAATCCTAATTTTAGGCAAACTGCAGCATTCACGGCATATTGATGGGTTAAAGTTTGTTTTATTTGGGTTCGTTTATATAAATATATATATATTATTTCCTCTTTTCTCATTGTTTGACACGTCTATTTATTTATTTTTTCCTCAACAATTTTTTTTTACTTAGGTTTTTTTATTTTTTTTAAAAATTTTTTTAATTAAATCCTTAACATGTTTTTTACATGACTCTTTAACTTTTTTTAATCTAGTCTTCTATTATTGTTTTATGATATTGCTTTATGTTTTTATCTATTTGCTTCTTCTATTTGCATATATTTTGCTTTCGAGTGAAAATTATTATATGAAAAGGTTTTTTTACCTCGAACTTTTTCAAAAAAAAAAAATTTATTTTGCATATTGTACTTTCGAGTAAATATAAATAATTCAATTAGTTATTCTTAAAATAAAAATGATTACAGATGGGTTTAAACCTTACACTTGATTAATAATATGAACAAAGCATTCTTAGCTAATTTTTCTTACTTCTTTGTTAAATTGTCTGAACAACTATGTCGTATTTATATTTTGGTGCTTTTACTTTTTATTGTTGTTGCATCATTATCTTAATTTGTTTATTTCTAGCACAAATTATCTGTTTGTCACACTATTTAACTTAAGTATTGTGTATTTTTTTAATCTAAGCTAATTCAAATTTCTCAAAAAATTATTTTTGAATATTTTGTTTGATATATAAACTCTATCCTTACAAAACATGTTTTTCTTTTGTACTAAACAATACGAAGGAAATAAATATTTTTATGACAACAACTCTTATCTAATAATTGATTTTACTAACTTTAAGAATTACAAAATAAAAACAGACTCGCAGCATCACGCGGGTTTTTATCTAGTATTATCATATATTTTTGTCTCCTCCTCTCCCATTGCTTGACACATGTCCATTTTTTTTGCCCTAAACAATTTTTTATTTTACTTATGTCCTTTTATTTTTTTCTCAACAATTTTTTTAGTTAAATTTTTAACATGTTTTTTACATGGCTCTTTAACTCTTTTTAATCTAGTCTTCTATTATTGTTTTATGGTATTGTTTTATATTTTTATCTATTTGCTTCTTCTACTTGCATATATTTTGCTTTCGAATAAAACTTATTATATGAAAGGGTTTTTTTACCTCTAAATCTTGTAAAAAAAAATACTTTTACTTTGCATATTGTATTTTGGAGTAAATATAAATAGTTCAATTAATTATTCTTAGAATAAAAATGCTTACAGATGGGTTTAAAACCTTACACTTTATTAATAATATGAACAAAGCATTCTTAGCTAATTTTTCTTACTTCTTTGTTAAATTGTCTGAATCACTATGCAATATATATTTTGGTGCTTTTACTTTTTATTGTTGTTGCATCATTATCTTAATTTTTTTTTGTTTCTAGCACAAATTATCTGTTTATCATACTATTTAACTTAAGTATTGTGTATTTTTTTAATCCAAGCTAATTCAAATTTCTCGAAAAATTATTTTTGGACATTTGTTTGATATATAAACTCTATCTTTAGTAAATATGTTTCTCTTTTGTACTAAACAATATGAAAGAAATAAATATTTTTATGACCAACAACTGTTATCTAATAATCAATTTTACTAACTTTAAGAATTACAAAATAAAAACAGCCCGCAGCATCGCATAGGTTTGTATCTAGTCCTATAATAAAAAAAACCTCGTATATATACTATGTACTATTTTTGTCTCCTACTCTCCCTAAGCTTGACACATGTCCTTTTATTTTTTTTCCCTCAACAACTTTTGTTTTTTCACTTAAGTCCTTTTGTTTTTTTTCTCAAGAAATTTATTTTAGTTAAGTCATTTTATTTTTTTTTCAACAATTTTTTTTAGTTAAGTCCTCAACATGTTTTTTACATTGCTATTTAACTCTTTTTAATACAATATTCTATTATTGTTTTGAAGTATTGCTTTATATTTTTATCTATTTACTTCTTCTACTCGCATATATTTTGCTTTCGAATAAAATTATTTTATGAAATGGTTTTTTTACCTTTAACTTTTCTAAAAAAAATACTTTTATTTTACATACTGTACTTTGAAGTAAATATAAATAATTCAGTTAATTATTCTTAAAATAAAAATACTTACAGATGAGTTTAAAACCTTACACTTGATTAATAATATGAATAAAGCATTCTTAGCTAATTTTCTTACCTCTTTGTTAAATTGTTTGAACAACTGTGTCGTATATATATTTTGGTGCTTATACTTTTTATTGTTGTTGCATCATTATCTTAATTTCTTTGTTTTTAACGCAAATTATCTATTTGTCATATTATTTAACTTAAGTAGTGTGTATTTTTCTTTAATCCAAGATGATCAAAATTTCTCAAAAACTTATTGTTCGACATTTTGTATGATATATAAACTCTTTCCTTAATAAACATGTTTCTCTTTTGTACTAAACAATATGAAGAAATTAAATATTTCTTATGATCAACAACTCTTATCTAATAATTAATTTTATTAACTTTAAAAATTGCAAAATAAAAATAGACCCGTAACATCGTGCGGGTATATATCTAGTATATATTATTTTTGTCTCCTCCTCTTCCTAAGCTTGACACATGTTCATTTATTTCTTTTCCCTCAACAACTTTTGTTTTTCTTACTTCAGTCATTTTGTTTTTTTTCTCAAGAAAATTTTTTTAGTTAAGTCCTTTTATTTTTTTCTCAACAATTTTTTTTAGTTAAGTCCTCAACATGTTTTTTTCATTGCTCTTTAACTCTTTTTAATCCAGTATTCTATTATTATTTTGTAGTATTGCTTTATATTTTTATCTTTTTGCTTCTTCTACTTACATATATTTTGCTTTCAAATGAAAATTATTTTATGAAATGGTTTTTTACTTCTAACTTTTCAAAAAAAAAATTTTGCTTTACATATTGTACTTTGGAGTAAAGATAAATAGTTCAATTAGTTATTCTTAAAATAAAAATACTTACAAATGAGTTTAAAACCTTACACTTGATTAATAATATAAACAAAGCATTCTTAGCTAATTTTTCTTACCTCTTTGTTAAATTTTCTGAACCACTATACCGCATATATATTTTGGTGCTTATACTTTTTATTGTTGTTGCATCATTATCTTAATTTGTTTGTTTTTATCACAAATTATCTATTTGTCATATTATTTAACTTAAGTAGTGTGTATCTTTCTTTAATCCAAGCTGATCCAAATTTCTCAAAAAATTATTTTTGAATATTTTGTTTAATATATAAACTCTTTCCTTAGTAAACATGTTTCTCTTTTGTACTAAACAATATGAAAGAATTAAATATTTCTTATGATCAACAACTCTTATTTAATAATCAATTTTACTAACTTTAAAAATTACAAAATAAAAATAGACCCGTAGTATCGCACGGGTATATATCTAGTATATATATAAATAAATAAATATATATATATATATATATATGAAATAAACTTAGTTTTAGTTGTTTAGTAAATATCATATAAAACGCAGTGTTTTATAAGAAATTAAAACAGGTTAAAACATTAATTGTAGTTAAGTAAAATCCCTCTAAATTAATTTTTTTAATAACATTTTTAAATTAATAAAACATATGGTCACAGTTGATACACCATAAAAAAAAATAATAAATCCTTCTATCACTGTTGTGGCACAAAACAACAATGAGGAATTACTGACGTAAGTAACTCGATTCTTCTACACACGTAGCACTAGATGATTTTGCAAGAACAAAGAAGTCAGAAAGATGCAGGGGGTGGTTCCTTGCGTAGGTACTCCGATGTTTAAGTCAGCATAGTATTCTTGGAAGTATTGTACCTAAAAGCCAAAAGTAGTCAAAAAATTAGAAAATAAAATAATACATATGGCCTATTTATAAGCAAATGAATTAATGTTACTATAGCAGTAATTACCAGAGGGCAATATTGTCTTTTTGTGCTTCTAGAGAGTTTGTTCTTTGTACATCCCAAGAATTCCAACTCTTGTCGTTCCACGGAGGCAAGAGGATACCTGCCGCTAGGTGACAGGTACGCTCCGCAAAGTAGAAACTTACACTAAGCGGGAGGCTATCTCCGACTAGGTGAGAGGCTATCTCCAACCCTGCGAGAGGCTTCCATTCGCAGGCGAGAGGGAATCTCTCGAAAGCGAGAGGCGGTATCCCACTAAGCGGGATGGTCTCTCGCTCGACGGGAGGGTGTCTCGTGCTTGATGTAGCCACGTGGCCTAATAAGAGTATGCCACAGGGCTATTAAACTATCTCCAAGATGGGCCTTCTCAGATTGGGCTTTCCTATATCAATTGCTCCCCACTCTCTTATTGGATTTTTTCCAATAAAGAGAGTACATGTCATGACCCGAAGGCCAATGACGTCACTTAACACTTACCTTATTGCTTTTGGAAAATTACGAACCAAATTTTTCTTTTTCTATTTACGGTTTGTATTCGATGTTAGTGTAGTAACTAAACTAAATCTTGCCTTAATAATATTATTTCTCTGGCTATATTATAAATCTCAAGGTGAATATAACTATTTTAGCCTCATATTCACTTATCCCAAAAGAAATAGGTCAAAAACCTCCATTTTGTATTTTATCAATTTCCCCAGTAAAATCACCTGCATTAAAAATACATTTCTAACTTTCACAATACAACCAGCTTTAATTTCTACAATTTACACAAACATGCATCTCATGTTTCTCAAGATCCAACTCATAAATAATTTCGCATTCTTTTATTTATAGTTTATACGTATTTCAAAACATAATCTTATCCTGGATCATACTCGAAAACCACACTAACCTATATAATAATCTAGTGCGATCCAAAGTTACATCCCATTTACTTCCTAGTACTGTGAAAATAAAGTTTGCATAATTATCAAAATGATATACCATTGTATACCTCAAAAGCACATAAGCAAGGCTCGAAAAACGTAGACGAGTACCACAGCTACGTACAGTTCTCGAGAAAGCCTATATGAAGCCTGAGCTGGATATCAACCCGTATGATCTGTAGATGTTAAATTTAAGGGGGTGAACAAATCTATGACTCAGTAAGTAGCTTAAATAAATACAGACTAGGCTCATATCGTAAAATATGATCATACATGCATGAACTCCATATAATAACATGTATGCACTATGTCAAGATTAGCTACTATCATATAATCTACAATAGATTGTATAACCTCATTCATACTCTTCTTCATATCTTTAACTCGCACAATATCATCCTTTTCTTTCCTTTCATCGATATGGTTAAGCGTGAAATAACTAACCATTTCAAATAGCACATGATGCTATAACATAATATAAGTAAAGTTCAATAACTATTCCAATTTACTGTCGTATGTATAATATCCATCTTATCTAATGATGGTTACCACATCACAAGTCAAAATCGTTTTATCCATTGTCTCATTGGCACATGATTTCCCATGATTCATCTATACACGTGCAGCACTTAACTCTCAAAGGATTCTAGAGGTGGCTCCCACAGTTTCGAAAAATCTATGTAGCACGTAGATCCTTTGAGTTCTCTAGAGGTGGCTCATACGGTACAAAAGATTGAGTTTTACTCAGGTTTGCCTCTATGGCGTTTGTTTTCTCCAGTACACGTGCAGCACTTAGCTCTCAAAGGATTCTAGAGGTGGCTCCCACAGTTCCGAAGAATCTATGTAACACGTAGGTCCTTTGAGTTCTCTAGAGGTGGCTCATACGGTACAACAGATTGAGTTTTACTCGGATTTGCCTCTATGGCATATGCATTCTAATGGTTCATCGAAACTCGTGTAACACTCTCTCAGAGGACTCTAGAGGTGGCTCCCACAGTTTCGGAGAGTCTGTGTAGCACGTAGTTTCTTTGAGTTCTCTAGAGATGGCTCACATGGTACAAAGGAATGAGTTTTACTCAGATTGGCCTCTATGGCGCATGCTTTCTAATGGTTCATCGGAACTTGTGTAGCACTTAGCTCTCAAAGGACTCTAAAGGTAGCAGTTCCAAAGAATCTACGTAGCACGTAGTTCCTTTGAGTTCTCTAGAGGTGGCTCACACGATACAAAGGAATGAGTTTTACTCGGATTGGCCTCTATGGCGCATGCTTTCTAATGGTTCATCAGAACTCGTGTAGCACTTAGCTCTCAAAGGACTCTAGAGGTGGCTCCCATAGTTTCGAAGAATCTGTGTAGCACGAAGTTCCTTTGAGTTCTCTAGAGGTGGCTCACACGGTACAAGGAATGAGTTTTACTCGGATTGGCCTCTATAGTGCATGCTTTCTAATGGTTCATCGGAACTCGTGTAACACTTAGCTCTCAAAGGACTCTAGAGGTGGCTCCCATAGTTCCGAAGAATCTGTGTAACACGTAGTTCCTTTGAGTTCTCTAGAGGTGGCTCACACGGTACAAGGAATGAGTTTTACTTGGATTAGCCTCTATAGCGCATGCTTTCTAGAGATAAAGCTCTAAAATCATTTAATTTCCCGAGTCACATAACCACTTCAATTATCATATGATTCCATTATCCTAGTTTTCGATAAATATAACTAGGTGCTATTTGAGGTCCATGAGTTAAACATCGTAGGCTGTATACATTTTGTACACTAGTTCGTATATACATTTCAAAGTATAACAATTGTATTAGCATGCTCACTAGGTGCAACTTAATTAAATCACATACATTTCTCATGATATAGGCACCTACATTTTATACCAGTTTGCATTCTCATTGAGCATAACAAGTTATAACACACCACGCATAAATTAAAATTGATTTGAAAACTATTAATGAACACATGAAGTCAACCTGTATCTTACCAAGACTTACCCTCGTAGTCTTTTCCATCGTATTTCACCAAACTTGATATAAAATTAGATAATTATCGAATAAAGATTTCTTTCATCCCTTACGAGATGATACTAGTATGGTTTATTTAACCCACTCACTTCAATGCTTAGAAATCATCTTCCTCGATATTTAAATTTAAGATTTGAGCTCCTACACCGCTCCAAGTCACTGTACGGTGTTATTTCATTCAAACCGTACACTTTGTGGCCTTGAACCAATGATTATATCCTTATTCGTCTCCTTTCCCATTTCATTTATTTAGCTTCGGAGCTGCAGAAGATGAGTCATACAAGTTCAATTTTGAAACATACATATACACTAAGCATTCTTAGAAATCCTACTCATTAAGGTAGAATTATTCTTGATAAGAATTTTCAACCTATCAATGCCTTTCTATTCATAACGGAAAATATTGAATTCTGATTAATGCACCGTCAATTTTATATGTAATATGACTTAATTCCCTATCCAGACGTATAAAGCCCATTTTCTATTTCATTGCATGTTGTTCCTCACAATTTTCCAAAGTTCAGCCCAATTTTGACCCATATGACAGGATGGTTTTCTGACCTTTGTACATTAAATTTTATATTACTAATTATAGGGATATCCAAAAAATTGAATCCCAAAACCATATGAATCTTAATCCAATTCCCTATTCAGAGTAGCAAATTTCACAATTTTATCGTTTCGAAATTATTTTTAATAATTCCTCAAATTTGCCCTGTTTCCAAATGCATTCTGACAGATTGTCTACTGACCTCTATGTACAAATTGAGCCATATCTCAAGATAGGGTTGTCCAAATTCTGCAAACTCAAAACAATATTATTATTAACTCATTTAAATTTCTAGAAACATAAATTTTGCAGCCAAATTCAATCTTTTCTAATTTCTATAAATTTTCAAAGTTGACACAGAGCATCTCACCTACTGCACTGAGTGCCCTATGTTCAACTGCCTATATCTTAGGCTACACAACTCCAAATTAGGTAATTCTAAAACTGAATTTTGCCTAACTCATAAAGATACTTGTAATAATTTTTCCAGAATTTATTTCATTCTAAAACCCCCAAACTGAATTTTTAAATATGTGGCTCGGACAGACAGTTTTCCAGCAAAAATTGAAATCTATATTTAGCGCTTTGTTTCTCTTCTTTTCTTAACTCTAACCTTATAAACATTTTCTATTTACTTAGTATATTCATCAAATACTTTAAGTTCATTAGAATTTAATCATCACCACTCAGCCACACAAGGATCGGCAGCCTCCCTCTTCACGCTATTTTCAGAATTTAGCATAAATAATCAATTCAAAATCATTAATTCAATTTCCATTTTAACATCCTTTAATATCATCATCACACCATCTTCATTATTTCCTAACATGGCTGGCTGCATAATAGTACATAAAAATTATATTTTTATTAATTAAAATCTATGGTTTTTCTTTATCATATGGCCAGCCCCTTTGTTCCCCCTTCCTTCACCTTCACGTCAACCGCAGCAAACAACCCCCTTTTCAATTCTTCATGCCATTTACAGCCCTTTTCCTTATCATTTCTTCTATTTTCTTCAAAAATCCAACAGCTGTACAATATTGACTAAAGTTAATCTTTTTATTTATTAAATTTTATGGCTGGTTTTATTTCATTAGCAGCCATCATTGTTGACCCCCTATCACGCCACACACACATAGCCCTTAATTTCTGTTATTCACGTCACAACAGTAGAGTTTCAGCCCCTCAAATCCTATGACCAGACTTCCTAATATGGTTCTTATATATTTTCACTTCAATCCAAAATTACATCCATCATCTACACATCAAATCCAAGCGAATACACAAGATTCAAATGTAGAAAATTAAAGCAATGTGTGTTACCTATACAAAGGCGTTACTGCTAGCAGTGGAGCAAGGTATTTTTTGTGGCCTTTGGTTGAAGTTTTTGGATGGTCAAAGAGCTCTTAAGATGGGAAGAAATTTCTATGAAATGACCTAGGTGAATCGGTGAAGGAAAGATGAATTCTACTTGGCTGACGTGAGGAACGACTTGGAGAAGGAGAAGAAAAACGTGGGACTGCAGCAGTTCTTCTTTTTCTTCTTTCTCGATGTCTGCTTACAATGGCAAGGTAATGGTTGCACCTTCCTCTCTCTTCTTTCTCTTCTTTTCTTCTCCTTTCGGCCTCCCCTTTCTTTTTTCTCTTTCCTTCTCGGGTGCACCTTTCTTTTCTTCCTTTCCTTCTCCATGCCGAGATCTCCTTCTCCACTCCTTCACTTCTTTTCTTTACTTTTTAATTACTAAGCTTCTTTGAGAAGCTTAAGTGATGCCGATGGTGATGTTAGTGGGGTTTGATCGGAGAAAGTCCCATCAAACTCCACTAACAATCTATATATTAATATACAATATATTTTTATCATTTTCAATTTTTTATTTTATTTATATTTTTATTCCTATCTTATTTATTTATAATTATATGATTTATAATTATCTTTACATAATAATAATACAAATATCTTTATGTATATACTAATATATATTCATATGTATTTATTTATTTTTTGTTATATTCTTTACATATAATATGTATATGTACCTATATTTCAAACCTTAATTATGAAAATATATACATACACATATCCATATATATATATATATATATATATATAATATACATTCATGTCTAATATATTTTTAGTGTAGGTATGTGCATATACATATATATTCCTCCTTTACTTTAAATTTACATATATATATATATATATATGTATTCCTCACTTATTTATATTTTAATTGTTTTAATGTTCATGTACACTACATTTCCTTTAGTATACTTGTGCCTTCGTTTATTAGAGCAAATATACATATATGTTTTGTGGAATATATGCATCTACTTGTTCTTATATAATTCTTGAACTTAGTTATAAGATTTCTAAATTACACAAAGGTATAAATTATTTATTTTCTAATCTCACTAATTTGAGACTTCATTCTCATTACTTGACATAAGAATAATAATTACAAAAATGTATCTCAATACTAGCTTATCTCATGTCTCTTATTTATTCGCTAATATGGTACAAAGTTTTGTAGTTTTTACAGTACATATACATAGATTCAAGATATTTTGGTCTTTTTGTGAATTTTTGTAGTTTTTTGGCATCTTTTTGCAAGTTACGAAGCATGACTCTCTGGGAGGTGATTTTTGGTATACGATGCTTGGTATTCCCTGCCGCAGCTATATAAGTGGCAAAAGGTAAGTATAAACGCGTAAGAAATCCTCTGTAACAACACTTGCCGCAAGTCCTAAGCCACCCGCACACTCTAGTCTGCTGCACGCCTTAAGTCTCCCAAGTGCTTAACCTTCCGCACATTCCAAGTCTCTCACTCACTTTAGCCTGCCATAGAGTGTAAGTCTTCCACAGACGTATACCTGTCACACTAGTTTTTAGTCTCTTGCATCCTTTGTAGTCTCTCACAGGGTTTTAGGTCTATCGCAAGGTCTAGGTTTGCTACATATATAATCTATTTTCTTCTTTATTTTTTGTGTCGTTAGTTATGGCTTCTCACGGTGTAGGCAAAACATTAAGCAAGGGTGGTGTTACTTCTAAGTTAACTAATGCAGACTTGGAAGAAATCAACGCTCGCTTCCCCCTTCCTGCGGGTTAACAATACAGACTCCCAACCAATAGGGAGCCTTCCCCTGATTTAGTTGCCAGCGGCGTAACTGTACATAAAGCTTCCATCGTTTTCAGCTTTCGTTTTCCACTTCCCAAATTTGGACTAAACTATCTTAGGCATAAGGAGATAGTTCCATGTCAACTTCATCCTCATGGTTGGGCCCAGTTAGTGGGATTCTCCATAGTGTGCCATGACCTAGGCATTGTTCCTTCTATTCCCCTTCTCAACGCATTTTTTAGGGTTCGTAGGTTACCCGGGTTAGTTACATATGCCCTTCAAAGGATAACAAAAAAAGGGTTCCTTAATAAGATTTTTTTTATCTCCTTAACATATTACACAAATTTAAGAGCGAGTAGGTTGTCGTTGAGCTTCCAAGGGATTTGAATATCCCTACTAGATGGAACCATGATACTAGCGACCACACAAGGCGCTTAGAAAAACTTAGCTTAGCTTTTTTGAGAGACCAATTCAGGGAGTCCATTCAACTTATTTGTTCTGCCGGGAAGCAAAACTTATTTTCTCTCTTAACCCCCAAGAACATTACTACAACTGGTTAGGGAGTAGGCAGAATTGTTCTCGAGACTTCCACTATTCCTTCGAACCAACCCTCAGCCTCAGGCACTCATAGCTCTACTCCCAATAATCCACCTGTGGTCCCTATCGTCGAGCCGACGAACCTCGTAGGTCAGTTAATAGATGATTCTTCTTTAGACTCGAGGGATGAAACACCCAGGACCATAGGTGCTAGTAATTCATTTGAAGAAGACCTAGAGTGGAACCAAGGCAACACCTTTGGGAGTCTCTTTTACGACTTTCCATTGGATGAGAACCTAGCTAATATAAATGACTTCGATGACCTTTTAGGTTTTAAATGATGATTTTTTACCTTTGTACACATGTTTAATGTCTTTTGACCTAGCATACTAACCCTTTTCTCTTGTGTCGTGCAGATATGAGTTTCCAGGACGCTATCCGCAAAAGGAAGGCCTCGGTGTCCTCTTCTAGAGTTCCTCCGGATGCTCCCCTGCCACAGAAACAACTTCAATTCGAGGCTTTCACTTCAGAGTTCTCTCGCGCTCCTACTTCTCCTCCAATCACTAGTGAGCCTGGTCGCCCTACGTAAGAGACCGAATAGGGCAAAAGGAAGAGGCACATTATTCGTGATCACCCTTCGCATAGTTTGGAGAGGAGTTCAGGGTCGCAAAAAAGTGAATCTGCTCCCTATGAGGGTGATCCTGACATCGCAGGGGACAGGTGCCCCCTTCACAAACCTTGCTGCAAGTACCAAAAGAAGCTATTTATCGAAGATGCGATGCCTGCAAGGCCAATTTTGCCCAAGATGGTGCCTCCTACACTCATTTGTTATCAAGTATATGGAGGAAAGGTCATCGATGGGGATGACTTCCAGACCTACCTCGGTGTTAACAACAATGACAGTATTGAAGAACCTGGGGTAGCTTCTCACCTGGCTTGGAGCACTATCCTTCCTCGAGACGAGAAGGAGATTTTCAAAAATCTTTACGTGGGTGATGATAACTCGGATTACCTTGTGATGAGGCTAAGAGCTTTGACCTTTTTCTTTGAATGCATATGTTTTATCTTTCTCCGTCTAGGTTTTTAATTATCTTCTTTTGTTTTGCTAGGCTATGCAATAAGTGGTGGTTGTTAATGCGCAACACAGGACCTATAGGGAGCAGACTGAGTAGGAGCTGCACCAGCTTCGGGAGGCACACTTGGCGCTTCAGAATGAGGTCAATCAACTCCGCTCACTTCCCAACATAGTAGATGAGTTGAAGAAGGGGAATGAAGTTTTGAGATCCCAAATAGCGAACCTTGAACTGAAGCTGAGCAATGAACAAACGAAGACTCAGTCCTTAAAAGGGTTCCGGGAGGCTTATGAAAAGCAATGGATGATTTGTGAGCCACAAGGTCGCAATGGGATGAAGCCATTGATGAAGTACACAACTTACTGGCGTGATAGAAAGTGGTTCACACCGAAGCTGTCCTAGAATATCACCTTTCTCAGGATTGCTTCGAGAAAAAGCAAGTTTATTTGGTGGGCTTTGTCAAGTATAGCTTCTACCTTGCCCGTGCTTGGCTAGAAAAGGAAAGGCCTAACGAGACGTTCTTGGAGTTTTGATTTTCTGAAGAAGTCGAATTTTATGATCCTCATCTTGGACCATATACGAGCCTGATTCAGAGAAGCCCGAGGACTACTCGAAGAAATGGGCTATGGATGATTTGGAAAACCTTGATGATCCTTGGCCCCCTCGTCAGCTACGCGGCCAACCTGAGCCCATTGAGGCCTTACAGGGTTTAGACAGCGAGGATCTTCAATTCTATTACTCTACTGCTGTCGAGCGTACATTGGATCCTACGATTGCCAAGATTGCGGAGCCACCATGCGACATTCAAGTTATCAATGTTCCTGCTCCTGAAGGTCCAACTGAGGACTCGGCTCCTACTTCCCTTCCTGACCCTGGTCTTGTGATTGAGTGATTTGGACATTTCTTTTTTTGTTCTTTATGTTATTTTCTTTCTCCATACAGTTGTAATTCATATTTTTCTTTTAGAACTTTGTCAGTTGTAAATAATTGATTTTTTTATTAGTAAAAGTGATCTCTTTTTGTCATTTCTCTTTTACTACCTTACTTCTCACATATACTTGTAATATTGTAATAAATAATCAAAGCACAGCCAAAATATGCATAATATGTCATTACAGCATGGTTACAATATGTGTTCTAGGATATCTCATTAGCACATCATAAGATAATATCTGGGGATAAGACTATAACATTTTTATAGCCACATCATTGTATAGCATGCCAACATATTAAAATGTTACAAAAGCCATATCTACTAAAATCGTAATGTACCTTGCAACCATACCATAGTATATTGCTCTCCAGTTCTTCTTAAGAGACAATATCGCTCTCTTCTCAAAGAAAAACTCTTACTTAAGCATTATGCCCATCTCGTGATTTTTTCGTTTAGGGACTTATTCGATTTGTCCGTCTTTCGCATTTTCGCTTAGGGAATTTTCTGATTTGCCCATCTGACACCTTTTTATGCTTAGGGACTTTTTTGATTTGATCATCTCGCATATTTTTCGCTTAAAGACTTATTAGTTTGCCCATCTCGCACATTTTTCACTTAGAGACTTATTTGATTTGCCCGTCTTACACCTTTTTGTGTTTAGGGACTTTTTTGATTTAGCCAGCTTTTGTCGCTGTCATTCTTATTCCTGTAATGCACTTATCAATCAAATTATCATTACGAAAAACATAAAGCATGAATAACTAGCCTCTTATTCATAAGTTAAGCAAATATCATCATGTGATATTTGTCATACACACAAAACAATCCATAAAGTAATGACAACAACAAAATAATAAGGTAAAAAATACAAGATTCTTACTGCCAGTATAACTTTAAGTGATTAACATTCCAAGTCTTTGATATCCATTTTCCTTGTAGAGTCTTCAGAGTGCATGTATTCGGTCCGATCATCCACCTCACTCTATAAGGTCCTTCCTAATTAGCTCTAAGCTTAACATCCTCCTTGTGTGTGTTTGTGATAGTTGACCTCCTTAGCACTAGATCTCCCTCTCACAACTCCTTACCTTTAACTCGAGCATTATAGTACCCCGCTATATGCTGTTGATAGGCTGCCAACCTCATCCTTGCAGTATCCCTTAGTTCATTAATTAGATCAAGGTTCTCTTTGAGCCCCTGGGAGTTGACTTCTTGCACATAATGGATCATTCTAGGCGACGTTGCTCCAATCTCAACTGGAATGAGAGCTTCAGTTCCATACACCAAATTAAATGGTGTTTCACTTGTCAACACTCGACTTGTCATCCTGTAGGCCAATAAGACACTAGGGAGCTCATCCACTCATGCTCCCTTAGCTTTGTCCAATCTAGTTTTTAGCCCATGGAGTATGGTTCGGTTACTGACTTCGGCTTGCCCATTGGCTTGAGGGTAAGAGATGGATGATATCCTAAGCTGAATATTCAACCTTCTACAAAACTCTCGAAACGCATCACAATCGAATTGCTTTCCGTGGTCAGCATTTAACACCCGAAGGATTCCAAATCAGCAAATAACGTCTTTCCACACCATTGCCTTTACCTTCTTTTCAAAAATTGTGGCCGACGGCTCGCCGTTATCCATTTAGTAAAATAATTAGTAGCTACTAATAGATACTTCCTCCGTTTTGTCCCCAAGGGAAAAGGTCCAAAAATGTCTAACCCCCATTACGCAAAAGACGTAGGTTGAAAAGTGTTCTAGAGGGCGAAGACAGGTGCCAATACAATAGGGGCAAATCTCTGGCACTTGTCACATTTTCGCACCTTATCAGTGACATCTTGTTTTAATGTAGGCCAGTAAAACCTAGCACGGAGTATGTTTGTGGCTAGTGCTCGAGCCCCCAAGTGTTCACCGTATATGCCTTCATGGACTTCAGTCAATGTGTATTCAGCTTGTTCAGGTCCCAAACATTTCAACAAGGGCATAGTGAATCCTCGCTTATCGAGCTCTCCATTTACCACCGTGAATCTGGCGCTTTGCAATTTTAACCTCCAAGGTTCGTATATGTTATCAGGGAGCTTTCCCTCTAGGATTTAGTCTATAATCGGGTTCCTCCTGTCATTTCTAATTTCAACATCGCAAACTCCCTCCTCTTCAATACTCAGTTTAGCTAGAGATTCCACCTTCACTATTCCACCTTTCACTCTCCTAGAGGAGGCTAGCTTAGAAAGGGCATCTACGTGACTGTTTTCGGATCAGTTGATTTGGATCAGCCGAAAGTTTCTGAATGATTATGCTAGTAGCTGAACCTTCTGCAAATATGGCACTAAAGTAGGCTCCCGTGCCTCATACTCACTAAGAAATTGATTTACCACTAGTTGGGAGTCACTATAGGCCATTAAACTACTAGCTTTGAGCTTCTCGACCATTTTCATTCCGGCTATCAAGGCTTCATATTAAGCTATATAATTAGAGCTCAAGAAGTTAAAGCACAAGGAGTATTCAAAGACTTCTCCTTCAAATGAAACTAATACAATACCAGCCCCACTACCATCTACATTACAAGCTCTATCCGTAAATAATTTCCACCAGATTGGCTCTAATTCTCCTTGAGTCTCATGACCAGTGCATTCGACAATAAAATCTGCCAATGCTTGCCCCTTTATTGCCTGACGAGGTTGAAAGTGTATCGTACTCATTAAGCCCGAAACCCACTTGGTTAGACACCCTAAGTGTTCTGGTTTTTGCAATATTTGCCTTAAAGGCAGGTCGGTTAGAACAGCTATCGAGTGGGCTTGGAAGTACAGGCATAGCTTACGAGTTGCCATCACCAACGATAAGGCCACCTTTTCAACCTGTGGGTATCTCATTTCTGCATCTAACAGGACTTTGCTTACATAGTAGATCGGGCAATCCCTATCCCCCTCTTTTCTTAACAAAACTAAGCTAGCTACTTTCTCATATACTTCTAAGTACATATAAAGCCTATCTACTTCCTGCGGCCGCGACAGTAGTGGTAGTTCCTTCAAATATTCCTTCAACTTATCAAGTGCAGCTTGACATTTTTCAGTCCATTCAAAGTTTTTGCCTCCCTTAATTGCTTGAAAGAATGGGAGGCTCTTTTCTATCGACTTGATAGAAAACGATTTAGCCCTATTATCCTCCCGGTGAGCCTCTGCACTTCCCTAACAGTGCCGGGTGGTTTCATATCTAAGATTGCTTGAATCTTTTCAAGGTTAGCTTCAATTCCTCGATTGGTAATCATGAGCCCTAAAAACTTTTCCGATCTAACTCCAAACAAACATTTGTTGGGGTTTAACTTCATATTATATTGGCGCAATACCCTGAACACATTCGCCATTTTTTCTGTGTGTGACTCCCCTTCACGGCTTTTTATTATCATGTCATCCACGTAAGCCTCTATTGTGTTGCCTAATAAATCTTTGAACACCTTATTCACCATTCGTTAGTACGTGGCACCCGCATTTTTCAGACCAAAAGGCATTACTCGATAGCAATACGTTCCACTATCGGTAACAAAAGAAGTTTTCACCTCGTCGTCTGGCTGTATCATGATCTGGTAGTATCCTGAAAAGACGTCTAAAAAACTCAAGAGTTCATACCCCGAAGTCTCATCCACCAACTTATCAATATGCGGTAATTGGTAGGAATCCTTAAGGCAAGCTTTATTCAGATCTGTTAAATCCACACACATCCTCCACTTTCCATTAGCTTTCTTCACCATCATTACATTTGCCAGCCATTCAGGGTAATTAACTTCTCTGATAAATCCCGCTTGCAGCAACTTTGAAATTTCTTTATCTATAATTTGATGCCTCTCCAGAGATAAGTTTCTCTTTTACTGTTTGATTGGTTTAGTTCTTGGGATAACATTCAGCCGATGACAGGCAACTTCTGGGTATATTCCAAGATGTCAGCTGTAGACCATGCAAAGACATCTACATTTTCCCTCAAACATTGAACTATCTCCTTCTTAATCTCCTCAAGCAACTGGCTTCCCATATAAGCCACCTTTTCTTCATCGTTTTCAACCAACCGAATTGCCTCCATTTCTTCATTGGGCTTTGGTTTTGGTGGCTCCTCAATAGTGAGAGTTTCTTTTCTTTGGGGCCCCTTGCATGTGGTGGATACGATATAACACGTCCTCGCTCTCTTTTGGTCCCCTCTCACTTGGCCTACACCATGAGCTGTCGAAAACTTCATTAATAAATAACAGGGGAAACCATGACTCTCATGTCATTTAGTAACGGTCGCTCGAAAATCATATTATAGGCCACTGAAGTTGACTCTACCACCATGAACAATACCTAGTGAGTAATGCTCTTCGAGCTTTCTCCCAATGTAATGGGTAGTTGAATCACTCCTGCTAGCTTTACTTTCTCACCAGAAAACCCATATAGTGGTGTGGGCAAAGGCTTCAATCTATCCTCCGTAATGTTCATCTTCTCCAAGTAGTTTCAGTAAATCAAATTTACCGAACTCCCGTTATCAACTAGGATCTGGCTAATGGGGTGCTTCGCCACGACTGTTGAGATCACTATTGGGTCGTCATGAGGGATCACTACATCTCCTCTATCTACCGGCATGAAGGTAATAGACTCCTCATCTTGCCTTTCTTCCATCATCGAGTTTACCTGATAAGCCTAGCGGGCATAAGATTTCCTAGACAATGAAGAAGTGTCTGCCATTAATTCTCTGCCTGATATAACATTGATCGTTAGACCTGTAGGCTTATTGTCTTCCTTCTGATTCCTTCTATCTACCCTTCTGTTCTCATTCCTCCTGGTATCCTCATTTCTTCCTCAATTTCTCCTATTCTCATCTTTCCTATCTTTGGGATTATTTCCCCTATTACGTGCAGGATAATTATTTCTTTCACTCCTTCACACGAATCGGTCTATCTTGCCTTCTCGCGCTAGCTTCTCAAGTTGATTCATCAACTCTCTATACTTTTCTGTGGAATGTCCATGTGCTGAGTGGAAACTACAATATGAATCTAGGTTACGACCCAAACTCCCCGAGGTCTTTTTCGAAAATTGTATAAGACCTGACCCTTCTATAGCTGCCAGTACCGACACTCAAGATTCAGTAAGTGAGGTGTAAGTGGTATATTTCAACTTGGGAGCCTTTTCAAGTTTGCTCGATTGGCTGGAAGATCCCCCTGAAGCTTCTCTCCCTCGCTTCCTTCTTTCCTTCAATCCTTCCTTCTGCTTCCTAGCTGATACCATTCTCATTACTTCCTCCTGAGTAATGTACTTATTTGCTCGAGAAAATAAGTTCGAAATCGTAATCAGTGGGTCTAACGATAAGAACTCCTGCAACTTCTCAGATTTAGTCCTTTGTAACATGGTTGCCACTGTCACACCCACTTGCAAATCACGTACCTCCAAAGTGGCATCCCAAAGCCAATCTACGTAACTTTTTAGCGACTCCTTACTCCTTTGCTTAAAAGTGATTAAATAAGTAGGCTCTTTCTTCCTCTGACTATTTACCACAAATGCCTTGAGAAACTCACTCCGCAACTGATCAAAAGAAGCGATGGATCCTTCAAGCAAATTGTTAAACCATTTCATCGCATGCCTCGTTAAGGTAAGTGAGAAAGCTATGCACATTATCTAATTCTCTCATCCATAGAGTAACATCAATGCCTCGTAGTTCTGCATATGGTCATACAGGTCTGTCTTTCCTGCATACGCGGTTATTTATGGCATTTTGAACTTTGGAGGCAATGTTTTTTGCATGATGGCCTCGTTAAATGGTACCTGTCTCTTTTGGCTTTTTGTTGACACCGACTTCTTCTCTTCTAGCACCTGTTCTATTATCTTCTTCATATCAACCGCAGGAGCAAGTTGATCTCTATCCTTTTCAACACGAGACAAGTCAGGCTAGTCCTTGACAATCACTTACATCTTTTTACCTCGAGAGGCATTTTGCCGAGCCATTTGCTTGTTCCAAGTGGGGTCAAACACCGAGCCAGTCCACCAAGTGCTTTTCCCTCCATGAGTAGGTTGTCTTTACCCAATTTCCATCTTTCCAGCACCTCCTACACCTTGAGTCAATCCAGATCTAAAAAGATTTGATGGGTCCTAATATAATGTGGAGGACCCTGCTGCAGTCTCATCACTTTATCGCACGGCATCGTATCACATGCTTTTCGCACCCTATCGCCTACGCCCTACCGTAAGTCCCAAGCCTATCGTAGCCTTACACTCGCGTGGGGACCCTACAGTAGGTTGTTTACTGCAAAGCCCTATCGCATCTTGCAGGTTTTAGGACTCTCCCGCAGGCTGGACCTCTTGTCTCAGCGAGGGGTTTGTCACCACATGAGTATTTTATCCACCTGGTGCCGGAGGCGGCACCCCTTATCTTGTTTCTCCTATGAGATTTTACACAGCTTGCGGCAGGCTTAATTGCGAGAGAATTCCCTTGAACAGATCCACCATTGCCTGCAGCGCTTGAGTTGTTTCTTCGCTATGTTTCTTCAATGCTTCAAATTTAGCCGCGAATAATGTAATCCTCTCTTCTTCCTTGTTCACCTATGTCCTTTGGTGGGGCTATTGCTCAGGAGAGTTCATAGAGTTTTCATCACTTCCATCTCTAACAGTGGTTGACCTTGATCTCACCATCTTTGAAATTTCAATTGGCTTTTATTTCGATTTCCCACAAACGGCGCCAATTGTTGTGGCACAAAACAACAATGAGGAATTACTGACGTAAGTAACTCGATTCTTCTACACACGTGGCACTGGATGATTTTGCAGAAACAAAGAAGTTAAAGAGACGTAGGGGCTAGTTCCCTGCATAGGTACTCCGATGCTTAAGTCAGCACAGTATTCTTGGAAGTATTGTACGTAAAAGCCAGATGAAGTCAAAAAATTAGAAAATAAAATAATACATATGGCCTATTTATAGGCAAATGAATTATCGTTACTGTAGCAAAATTACTAGAGGGCAATATTGTCTTTTTACGAGTTCTGGAGAGTTTGTTCTTTGTACGTCCCAAAAACTCCAACTCTTGTCGTTCCGCGGAGGCGAAAGGATACCTGCCGCTAGGTGACAGGTACTTTTCGCAAAAGCAAAAACTTACACTGAGTAGGAGGCTATATGCGGCTAGGCAAAAGGCTATCTCCCACTCTACGAGAGGCTTCCACTCGTAAGAGGGAAGGAATCTTTCGAAAGCGGGAGGCAGTATTCCGTCGAGCGGGAGATGGTCTCTCACTTGATGGGAGGTGGTCTTCCCTCGCTTGATGTAGCCACGTGGCTCAATAAGAGTATGCCATATGGCTATTGTCTCCATGATGGGCCTTCTCATATTGGGCTTTCCTATATCAATCATAATAATTAATAATTTTGTTTTAAAACCTAATGCAAAACTTCCATCCTAATTATAGTGTATATCAATAATTTGATAAAAAAAATACAAAATATATTACATAATGTTTAAAAACTAGACAAACACTTTAAGATTTTTATTTCAAGAGCTAAAAAAGTATAAAATATATAATATAAGTGTATTTGCAATGATATTTTCAAGAAATTTGTTAAGGATGTAAACATGTAAGCAAATACAAAGTGACACCAGGATTTACGCGATTTAGGAATGTGCTTAAGCCCATTAGGGTAGCTAAGTGTATGCTACTAAGTATCTATGTGAATTGAACTATTCATTAAGTACAGTGCTCTTGATAGTATTGTTTGGGTGTCCGAGCACGACAAGATACAAAAAAGTAAGAAAGGAATAAAGCATAAAGTAATACTAATAAAATTTGGGCAAGAATGAGAGTCAAAAGATCCTTAAGCCTTGGGATAAGAGCCTATTTATAAACAAATGAGAGGCATTAAGATTATGCCATGTGTTAACATCTGGTGGAGTCTCATTGTCTGAGTGGAATCAATTTGTCCTCAAGCCATGTAATTAGGGAAACTAAGAGACTGAGCAAGATCAAGGTTAGGCTAAGTGTGCAATCTATGGGCTAAATCCATCCCTTGCACTAAATCTCCCCTTAGACCAGAATTGAGTGTCAATTGTGGTCTTGCCTTGTCAAAATGGCTTAAATGGAACACTTTCAAGTTTTCATGATTATCTTACCCTTGACTTTTGCCTTGTCAAAAAGATTTATTCTCATCGTTCTAAGTCGAGTTAATTTCTCATCTCTGAAGCTGTGGTGTCTTTAAATAGAGTTTGATATTCCTTTGGCTTGAATGTCTTTCCTTTCTTATCTTTGGTCATTCATCCATTATTGTGAGCTCTAATTTTGCTTATTGTGAACTCTATCTAACTTTGATTTGTCCATCTTTTCAGCTTCGATGGCTGCTATGATTTTAATTCTGTCATGCTTCAAGCTTCATTCTTCAAATCATTTTCTCATATGGTGTGGATGTTGGGAATTTAAGCATACAATAGACATACTTAAGTTCCCGTCTTTATATCAGTTTGATATTAATAACATGAACACATACTGAAAAGATCAGAGGATTACCTTGCTCAAGTGAATGCCAAAAGCTTCTATGTCAAAGATGTCGATCACAACCACCAAGTTATGCAAACATCCAATCTCTAACAATATCCACAGGAATTGCAAAGAAAAAATCTTCTTTTGTTAGCATTCTTCTTGTTCATGAAAAATACTAAATGCAGAAGAAAGAGATGTTCTAGGTCAAAAACCTTTAGGCTAGGTTAGGGTAGTGCTTCAAAAGTTTCAACCATGAACTAAAAGAAAAGAATGGTTTTTTTCTTCTTACTTGCACTTATGTTGTGGATACCACTTTATTATAACTCTCAGATAGTGCATCAACCCTAATGTTATAACTATAAAGAGGTGTGGCTGCTCTAATGTCCATCATGCATGTGCAACAACCCCTTGTTATAACATTAAAAGGTGCAGTTAACCTTCTTTTCCAACACAGGGTGTTGCCCTTTTATTTCCTTAGTCCTTCTAGGAGTGTAGCTCTTAAACCTTAATAATTTTAATTAGGTTCATAGTTTAAATTAATTCTATTGGCTCGATTACCTAACCAAGAAGGGGTTGAATCGTTTTTTAACTAACGTTACGTTTATTTATTGATTTTTCTAAATTCTCTAGCCTATATAATAGTTCTCTATGTTCTCTAGGCTATTTTGGCATACAATTCAATCATAATTCAATATACACAATTAAATCACAAGAAAGTAAAGAGTGAAGGTTAGAGAATTGTACACAAGCGATTTATAGAGGTTCGGCAACCTTGCCTACATCCTTTATCTTGAGACGTTCCTAAGGATATTTCTCAAATTCACTCACTTAAATTTGTTACACTCTTTTTTGCAAGCTCAAGAGTAACCTTCAACACTCATTTTTCCATGCTCAAGGAGGAAACCTTACAACCATTACTTTTTACGAGATCAAATAGCAAACCTTACAACCACTCACTTTTATAGCTCAAGGAGTAAACCTTTCTACCTAAATCTCACTTACAATGAAGCACTCAAGGTTTCACTCCCCTTTACAAATTGTGAAGGGTTTGAGGATGCGTAATCAAAGAGAAACCTCTAGATAGACAAATGATTACAAGATTGAGCACAAGAGAAACCTATACAAGATTTTGTGCTATACTATATAGGAAAAATGAGAATAATAGAAGCTGAAGAATTTATAGCACAAGATTTCATTTTGAAGCTTAAAGAAGATAAGGAATTATGTCTCTTAAGCGTTTTGGACTTCAAGTTTCTATTTATACTCCCTTTATGGTTTCTTGAAGTTTAGAAGAGCCTAAAGCAAATCTTCTCGATGGTTCCCACAAAAACTAGCCGTTAGAAATTTTTTTGGGTACAGGGGATCAATCCCTTAAACTGTCTTGCCTTTAAGGGGTATTCTGCCAATAGGGGATCCATCCTCTAAAGGGGGGATCTATCCCCTGGTCAACCTGTCTACTTTTTAAGCATTAAAAATATTCCTAAACTAATTTTGAATATTTTTAAATATGACATGACTTTGAAAACATGAATTTGAGCCCAAAAATTTATCAAAAAATTTTCGTAAAATATATTCAATAATACCATAAGAAAATTACTTAAACCAATAATTAAAAATGTTTTCTGAATTGATTAAAACCAATAAAGATAATTAATTAAATCATTGTTTTATATTTGATAAAAGCACTTAATATGGTTTGTAAAAATCATAATTGATAAAGCAAAATTACAATATTTATCATTCATTTAATCTTGCTAAGTGTTTGTCATTTCAATATATATATATATATATATATATATATATATATATATTTATATATATCAATTTAAAGCTAACAAATTCCAATTTAATTTGATAATTTTATTCTTAATTAAGTGCAACATAATATTTAATTTTAATTATAATTTTAATACTTTGTTGTATGTGACCCATTAGATTCTAAAACAAGTTGGTAGTATACATGAATTACATCCTAAAACTAATTAGGACCAAATGAATTAAAGATCTTTTAATTCATCAATGGATCAAACTCCTTTGCATCCATAATCAATTAATTCCCAATTGAACAAATTTAATATATATAGATTGTGAATAGCCACTAGCAATAGCTACACAACCTCTAATATGTTAAGGAAGAGTCACTCATATGACAAACCTATCTATACATAGTTTTCTGGTATAAGTCAATCCTTTCATCTTTATTGTTTACTCTATTATTGTCTAATCTTATTATTTTTTATCCTAGGTAATTAACTTATCTCAATGAGATTTTAAACCTCTCATCAAATATCTTTCTACTTTGGCCAAGGACTTAAGTTAATCTACTACAGATCAAAGGCCTTAGGATATATTTCCAATGTTCACTTAGGGTAATGAATCCTATCTTGATCATACTATATCTCCATGCAATTACCACTATACTCAATTTCATCCCAATTAGCAATCTTTTATAAGAATTTGTAGTGAATAGTCAAAGTATAGTATTAATCACACATGATAATATTGTAATCTCAAGTCTAAGGATCAATTATACAACTGTCACTTGAGAAGATATTTTATAGACACTTAAGTGAATATACCAAGTGGACTTCTTAAATGCGGGTCAATTCAGTGAACTTGTCTTTTCAAACAAGCACCTACAATTTAGTCTAAGCATATTAATGCTTTTGCTTATGAGGTCAACTGCTTATTTTCTCAAAGTAAAGACATAACATTATACCAATCTTAACGACATTTATCAATATCCCTTTTTCTTGACAATACTAGACAGCTGTCAATTTTAGAAACATAATATAATTTTTTGCAATAAGAATCTCATAATGATAACCACCTTATAATTCCACTTGCAAAGTATATTTTGTCTCAAGGGCCTTTGTTAACCCTAAATTATATCTACGTGCAAGTATACACAGTCTACAAGTCATATGGAGGTGAGTCCAAAAATATCGTCTTAAAAAGATTGTTATTGCAAGGCCTAGCTAAGTACTGGATACTATTACCTTGGTATATCCTAGGAAATTATAAAGGTTCTTTAATATGTGATCTACAAGGCTAATAAATAAAATGAAATAAATAGAAATAATAAAATAAAATAAATGGAATTAAAAAAGAATAAGAAATACTTACAGTGCTAATGAAAAAATTAAAATAGTTGCAAAGGAAAAGAAATAAAAATGAAAATTAGTAAACTAAAAGGGTAAAAATGTAATTTCTTAAAACTAAAAGCTTAAAATGCAATTAAAGAAAATATGCATGAAAGTCCTAAAATGAATTAAAAAAGCATAAACTAAATAAAAATCAAATTTAAACTAATTAAAACTAAAAAAAATGAATTAACTATTAAACCCTAATGAAACCCTAAAAACCATAATGGTAACCCTAAGCCTAAAATGCCTTAAATGATAACCTTAATATAATGCTTAATCTAATTGGATCTTAACTTAATTAAATGCATGAATTGTTAATGTAAACTAAACCAACTAATGCATGAAGGAAACATGTCTTTGAAATTTTTAATGAATGAATTAAAATGAACTCAGGAAATTCTAACTTGCCCATAACCCTAATTAACCATAAATTGCATGTATTTAACTCTAAAATAAACCTAATTAAACCCTAAAACAGTAACTAATTTGGCCTAAAACAACACTAAGAAAAACAGTAAATAAAAATGCAATACTAATCTACTCTAATGCATGAAAACACTAAGGTAAATGCTATGAAACTTAATCTAACTTATCTCAATTTATACCCTATGATTATCCTTATTTAAGAGTAATGAATTTAAACTAAAACACTACCTAAATTGACTCAAAAGAGTACCTAAAGACTAACTAGGAGAGAACTTAATTTCAATGCAAAATTAATTTAAAAATGCAACTAAATGATCAGGAAAATTAATCTAACTTCACCTACACTTAAACCACTAATCGTATGAACCTAAAATTATCTAAGTTCTCTAGATTTTATCTCTATTTATTCTTGCTGTGTATCCCCCTCAGATGAACTATTGCTGTTGATTTTATAAACCTTTTTTGAACAAAATCTCAAATCAAATGAAGTTAACTATTTCAATTTCAAATCCTTTTATTTTTCCCAAATAAACACATTTTGAATCTTCCCCTCTAAATTTGTTGCTGACTCAATCTTTTATCTTTTTTATTTTTCTTAATTTTTTTATAATTATTTTTTATTTTTATTCTGTTATCTATCTTTTTATTTAAAATTTTGGTCAAAATATGAATTTAGACATGAATAACTGGCGGGTTATTTGATATCGTTTCCCTTTTTTGTTTCCTGTTTTTGAATGTTTTACTTTTGTTTTGTTCTCAAATACTGAAAAACATAAAATATGTTTTGTTGATATTGTAACATATTGAAAATAAATATGTAAATTGATTCAAATATAATAATTTAATTCACAAAATAAAATTTTAAAAAAATTGTTTTCATTATTTCAGAAAAGAAAATCTTTAGAACATCTGAAAAAGTGAAGGCAATGGATTTTTTTTTAATTTTTTTACTATTGTTGCAAAATACCTAAGAACCTAAGTTCCATTCACCATAAACGCAAGATTTTGCGACCTTTTTTTTTTTTTTTGTACAAGCTAAAACGAGCATATAAGTCATTTCTTCCTACTATTACTATTATTAAAACCATTTCTTAGTAGCCTTGGGTCACCAGGGCACCCCATCTTCTATGGATGGAAAGCAATAGAAACCATTTCTTAGTTGTTGGTTGTTATGATTGTCTCGGTGTGAAATATTTCTATCATATTTTATTTTTTTATTTATGTTGGTGTATAGTTGTTACTTTCACTTGTAATTAATTGTTCTGTTACTTGATTAGATTAAATCTTTACCTGTAATCAATTACTTTATAACTAAATATTTGATTTTTTATGCCCTTGACATGTTTGATATCTGGCAAATAAGATACTTTGAGTTATATTTTTTACTCATACCTGTGGGTTCGGAGTTGCTCTATATATATTTATATATATATATATATATATATATATATATATATATTTGATTTTTTATGCCCTTGACATGTTTGATATCTGGCAAATAAGATACTTTGAGTTATATTTTTTACTCATACCTGTGGGTTCGGAGTTGCTATATATAAATATATATATATATATATATATATATATATATATATATATATATATATATATACACACACACATAGACTAAAATTGATTTTGACTAAAACCAAATACTAATAAATTAGCATAAAGTGTGGTTACAGCTTGTTATATTAGGAATAGCATGTAATAGCCTTTTTTTTTTTTGGTTACAATGTAATAGCCTTTTTAATGAAAAAGAAAAATGAAGATACCAAACACATATTTTCATAATTTTCACTTTTAATTTTTTTATTTCATGTACCAAACATGTTTTTTAAATTTCAGAAAAAAAATAAAAATTATATTAAAAAAATAGAAAACAAAAATATTTTTTTTTTCAAAACCATACGAAGCCTTAAGCTTTAAGTAACTTGGGCTTTGGTTTTAATGGCTTTGGATCCAATTTAGGCATTAAATCCAAAGCCATAAAGAATCAAATATGATCCACCAAACTTATTAAAGTCCAATGGATCTAAAACATTTGGTAAGTTTGAACAAATTATAATGCATCATCAGTGTATCAACCACATTATTATTGAATAATATGATTTTTTTGGTTACAGAATAATATGATAACTGTTCATTAAATAGTAATTTTAGTAATATTTATTTTCAAAAAAATTATTTTAAAATTTATTGATTAAGGAATTTTATGTTGTGAGTCCTGCACTTTGTATGAGATTTATAAAATTAATTTTATTATAAATATTATTTTGATGAACTGTCTGACAAGTTTTCAATCAAATCCAACTGTACTGTCAAAACAGCTCAACTTTTCCAGGTGACAAAACAAACATTGGTTGCAGAGAAATACAGGTCGTCCTTTTTTCATTGCTATGGTGTTGAAGCTTTTTGTAACTTTTATAAAAGACGGGGTATGGGATATCAATATCTCATCGTCTGCCTGCCCATTTCCATTTACCCCTTAATTTTCCAAAAGTAATTTAATTCCCTTCATTTTTTTCATGCTTTTGCTCGTCTTGCAGGAGGGAAACGGGAGAACAAACAACTTTCCGATGGACATTTTTTTTAAAAAAAATTTCATGCGTGAATTTCGCAGATTGACACCCACTTTTGTTTATGACATCTTTAATAAAATAATAAATTATTTAGGGTAATGATGTTGATTGCTATTGTGTTTAAGAATATAAACGAATAAGACGTTAAAAAAAATTATTTTTGAATATGTTCAATTTTTATTTGTTTATGTTCTTTTATTATTATTAACAAACAATTATGAGTAAAAATTTGATTCATTCGTTTATGTCGCCAACAAACTCGTTTAGTGTTTATTTAAAACTCATTTATTTAATGAATTATTTAATATTCGTTTACTGCTCGATGATAATAAATTTATAAATTACATATTTATTTATAAATTATTTTAATATATAATTATTAAAATTACATATTTATGTAGAATTTTTAATATCATATATATTAGATGAATACAATTTGTTTGTATAAATTTTTTTGTTTAGTATTCATAAGCATGTTTTTTAATGTTTGTAAATAAGCTTAACGAACATGAATATGAATACGAACAGACTTAAAAAATATACGAATGAACACAAATATAATAATGCTTGTTCATGTTTGATTCATTTACACCTCTAGTTGTGTTGCTATACTGAGCTTAATTACTCTATAGATGCAAATGGAAACTTCAACTTGGTTTTTAGTAGAATAAATGCATTAAATGTGTGCAATTTGATGTTAACAATAGTGAATCAATGAAATGAAAATTATATTTACTTAAGAATATATACATATAAGCTAAATTTAACCATTTATACAAAAGAAAGTGCTAAATCTAACAATAGGTTGAATTAAATATTTTACAGCATACAAAATGAGGAAATATTAAAATCGGTATTGCTTAGCAATTAATAAGATTCTGCTCATTTTTAAATGCCCATGTTTTACTTCTGATCAAAAGTGGTGGTCCAAAGCTTCTACCAGGAATGAAATCATTTTGACAGCGATATTGCCTGAAAACAGAGAAAAAGGAAGATGATGTTGATTCTAGCTCTTCAAACAATGTTTAGTACGAAGCATTCATCACCATACCAGGCAGAAAAGTGAAAAACACAAGTCATCACTTCACTATACAAGTGAAGATTTGATTATATAATAGTCATTTATTCACTATCTCAATTCTCAAGTCAACTAGGAGGAAAGAATACTGTGCTGAACTCTTAATCTCTCATCGATCCCATCCCAATCCCCAAGCCCAGTGGAAAAATTTAGGTTTAGAAGTAGAAAAATATAGGTTTAGAAAAAAACCATCATATTGCATTATTGCAAGCAAAATACCAATAGCCCTATAGCACCTTGCTCTCGCTAAGAATGAATCTCTTTTCTCTCTCGACAAGAAAAAAAAAACCGTTGCCTAATTAGGGAAAAATGGTAATGTACAAAGATGTAAAGATAGTAAAGTCCCCCACAATGCAAGCAATACCAGCCCATTTCTTACACTTTGAAATTGAGCTTCTTTCTTCCTCCGACAAAAGACTCAGAAACTGGGTTTTTGTTTTTAATCATAGGTTTTTCATCTGTTTTTTGTATAAAATTAATTTTGTTAAGGTAAGGAGTAGTGAATAGTAAAATCCTTCTAACAGTAACCTAGGGGTTGTGACTCAATTGACAATGCAAGCTGAGTTTGTGAGAAGAGCTCTCGGGTTCAATTCTCACTAAACACATCTTTGGGGAGGGATAAAAAGCATTAACTGTGACTAAAACCCAAACAGAATTAATCTTAGATCGTTAAAACGGATGAAGATATCTGTGATCTACACAAAAAAAACTTCTAACAATAACAATTTTAAAATTCAGTTCATATCCAAATATGTGAAGAAAAAATTCACTTAAATTTTTTTTAACCACTTATTGATCTGACAGCTGGCTATGATGTCATATTGAACAAAAAGATAAGGGTTCATTGAGACAACTCTCTCCCTTTGTGAAAGCTTTTTTCTGTTTGACCCTTTTTTTCTCGTCTCCTCATCAAGCGAAGGAGGCAACACCGATCTTTTAATGTGCCTGTGGCGATACATCAATCAATATCCACCGCTGCGCATGTATGTGTAGTATATATTGTATCTTCAACCAACAATCTGTATATCTCTGACCTTAATTCAAAAAACCCCTGGAAAAAGAGAAGAAAATAAATCATAGTGTAGATGATTGCTACAAACGTGATCGAGTGAAGGCCATACGATGTTTTGCCTCCTCTTTCCAACACCGTTCAATGTCTTCTGCTATCCTCTTAGCATCCAATGATGCACCTAGCAATCCACGTTTAGTGAACCCCACGGCGTATAGCCCGCATTCGCCCTTCCACCCATCAGGGAATGGCCTTCGAGGATACCCATCTCTCTCTGAGAACATCTCTCGTTCCTGACAATATCATATGGCTCTTTCCTTTTAGCCTTTTTGCATTAACTTGTGGAAAAATACAACATAACAAAGTAGTAAAAATAGGAATGGAAATAAAGATATATAAAAGGGTATACCTTTAGCCAAGAGGGTACGTTACTCTTATAACCAGTTGCAAAGATGATTGCATCAAAGTTCTCAGTTTTACCATTGACAAACTCCACAACATGACGTTTTAGGCGCTGGATGCTGGGACATACCTACAGTACCAACGGCTCCAAATTAAGAACTACGAAATCTATATAAAAAAACTTAACAGTTACTATTAATTAGAGTTGGGCAAGAAAATAACAAAATAAAATAAAAACTCCCCAAAGAAGTTCAAAAGAAGTATGATTACAGCTCCTAATGATTTTGAGCTCCATCATAAGCATAAATGACAAACTTTTTATCGGTAAAGTTTGCAATTTTTGGAATGTATAACAAGATCAAAACGGAGGGGAATTATTGCGAAACTACCTTGCGGCAAAAAGAAAACCATGTGGTAGGATTGTTGAAACACAGTATCATAGGATCAATCAAACATTACTTCGTTAGTTGCCAATGGAAAAAGTGATGTGATTTCAGTGACAAAAAGCAAATACCTTAATGTCTCCACTTTTGATTTTGGCAAGCGTGCCAACATCCAAGACTGGTGTCTTCCCAGACAGATTCTTGAGTTCAAGGGGACCCAACCGCGGCCGGCCCAATCCAAAGCGAGCAGTATCGCCGAGCATCAACCGGGACACAATCAGCAGGAAGCGGTCGACAAGTCGCACGGGCAGCCACTTAAGCAGCCACATGGACAACCCGAAAGTTGATCTTCCCAGCATCTCCCGTGGGAGGACATGCACCTTCAATTCCAAAAACAAAAAGTTCAATGGACTAAAAAGAAAGGACACACAAAAGGTAGAGTTGATGGGATGAGTCCCCTAATTGTTCAGCATGGGCTAATTGCGTCCAGGCCATTCCTGCATATTTTTTGGCGTTAGGTTTTTAGACTTTACAGAAGAAAAACTAATCATGGGGGAAAAAAGGGTGGAGATTCACGATTATGACAACATATTTTAGATCCTAAGGGTTTTAATGGTGCTGCGCATGCTTGTGAATCCAAAGAAAGTGAAAGAGCAAAGATATTTTTCTTTTTTTTCTTTTTCCAGCTAATATTTTAGTTGTAAATTGCTTTGATCTCGTCTTTAATCCAATAAAACATTGGAACTTGAAGCCACAAACTGTGGCAATTCCATGAATGAAGTAAACGTCAATGACATAGTCTTAACATAGCTTATTTTTGCTTAGGATTCCATTTTTTATATTTTATTTCATTTGACCACTATAGTTACTAAGCAGCACTAATTTTCATTTTTATCACTTTTTTATTAATAAATTAGAAAGATTATAAAAATCCTTCGAAGTATTTGGCCATGAATTTGGAGAAAAACCTAAAAACTTGCTCAATCGAGAACTGCCTTTTTTTTTCTTCTAACGACCACGATCGCAAAACAATCCAAAAACTTTTAAAAAAATCCTTTAGTGGGTTATTATTGCCCTAATGTTTAGAGAGAAAGGGACATAAAAAATAAGAGGATAAAGAGAGAGAGAGAGAGAGAGAGAGGCGCCATGGTTTAGAGTTCTTACTGTATCTCTGACCACAAGTGAAGGCCTAGCGTTATGATTGCAAAGATCCAAACACACCTCCATTCCGGAATTCCCACACCCCACCACCAAAACCCGTTTTCCTCTGAACTCTTCTCCACTTTTATACAAACTTGTATGCTTTATGTCCCCACAAAATTCTCCCATTCCTTCGATCTCCGGCACCACCGCCTCCGCATTTTCTCCCGTCGCCACCACCAGCCACTGGCAGACATATTCCATCTCCTTCCCCTTTAACCCAACACTTCTCACGCGCCAAAATCCGAGCGTGGCATCGTACTCAGCTTGTGAAACCGTCTCATTGAACCGTGGCCTAATATCAAACTTCCTAGAATATGCTTCCAAGTAGTCCACGAACTGTTCCTTAGTAGGGTAAGTAGGGAAACCAATAGGGAAACCCATCAGAGGAAGTTCACAAAACTGTTTTGGCAAGTGGAGGCGTAGGCGATCATAGGTCTTGAGCTGCCACAAGGATGCTATGCAGTTAGATCTCTCTAGGACTACGCTTGGGACACCTTTCTCTTTCAGGCAGGCGACTGTGGCTAGGCCCGAAGGCCCTGCACCAACGATAAGTGGCCCACGAACACATAAGCAACATGAGGACGACGACGACTTATTCATCTTCTCAATGAACATGGGATCTTGAGCTTGCTTTCCTTCTATTTCCCTCTAGCAGTCCATGAACAAAGCGCAATTTGAGACAGTCTTTTCTACCAATATTTCCTTTTGTTAGCTATACAACTAAATGGTTACAGCTAGCTTAATTTTGAGCTTGAGTTTTTGATTTGTAATAACTAAAGAAAAAGAAAAGAATCCAAAAGAGAGAAAACTGGTAGTAGAGCTCATGAGAAAAAGCAAAACTGAAGAGAAGCCATTTTATTTCAACAGGAAAAAACATGGTGTACGTTGTTGTACGAGAGAGCGAGTATGGGGGACTGGGTTTTGAGAGATTAGAATAGAGATATATTTAGTTATAAATTTACTCTCTTATCTAAAGAGAGATTAGGTTTTTGTGGGTGGAGTTTCCCTTAAATATTGGAGTGGATTAAGAATAAGAGGGTTGTTATACACTTGTGTGAAGTGAGATGTTTGAATCTTTTTATTTGTTCTATGAAGGTTAAGCAGAGGATGAGCAAGAAGTTCGGGACTTAATCAGCATTCAACAATGTTGAGAGAGAGATTGGAAGAACGAAAGAATGAAAGAAAGAGGCAGAGGATGGAAGATGGTGATATGTCTACGACTCTCTATATATATTCCTTTTGCTCAGTGAAGAATTGATATTCATATGTACGAGGGGAATTATGTTTGAGAATGGTACGTAATGGTAAACACCGCCAAAAAATTGCAACTAAAAAAAAAAGGGTAAAAAAGAATTTAAGGGGGGACAATTATTTTTTGTATATACAAGGAAAGAGAGAATGTAAACACAACTAAGCCAAATATTACATCAACATCCCAGTGGGACGTCACCCTCTCTGTCATGCCAGAAACTAAGAAACCTCATTGGGTATGCATTCACTTCTCTTTACAAATCCCCTAAATTCATCCCAATAACGGTGACTAATCTAGAAGATTGATCGTACGTTTCTCAGAGGATCTGGAGTTTTGATTGTGGTTGACAATCATGGGTTGGACCGGACCAACTTGGGGCCGGCGGTTTCCTCCACATCCAATGGTCTCTAATTTGAACTATTACTATTAGGATTTTTTTTGATTCTAGGGGTGAATTAAAGTCGTTCAAGTGAATAAGAAAAGACAAGTGAGATTTCAATGCATGTGCATTGTGTTTTATTTTTTTCAAAAGAAAAATATTGGTGATTTCATGTTTGGATTGTTCCAAACCGATTAATTTGAAATTTGAATTGAATGTAAAAATGAAATGGGATTTTGCTTGCGATCATAACTTAGATAGTAAACGAAGTGATACAGCATTGTGGTGGCAACTGTGGCAATTGTGGTGCTGGTTACAGTGAGGGATCAGAGGAGGGCCGGAGGATGGTGGTGGGGCGGTAATGAAGGTTGTGGCGGTAACGATGGGGATCGATCAATGGTAGTAGGCACAATATGGTGCAAGTAGCTGCCAGTGACAAGGGGACCAACACAGAAATTCAGAATTTTTTTACGTAATTACAGATATCTTCATCTATTTTACTATATGAGATTAATCCTATTCGAATCAAGAATAATAAATGATAAAATTCTCTCAACAATGACGATTTTAAGATTTGAACCATATCTAAATAATTGAAAAAAAATTCACAGTTCTATTTTTTCCAATTACTTATCGGTAAAATGCAAAATATTTGAAATTTGCTGTTTGCAGTGGAGGCCCTACCAATGGCCAAGGGCTCTGTTGATTTGTTTTTGGCCAACAAGGGTTGCAAGAAACAGAAACTTACTCCAACAAGGATTGGATTTGATTTAATTTCATGTAGACGATGAATTTGTTAAACTGAAAACTACTCCTATTTGTAAAACAATTAATTTGATTTAAAATATTTGAAACTCATGATCAGATGTTCCAAAAAAACTCGTAGATTGTATTTGAAATTAGCAAAGACAGGTAAATGTGATGGAGATTAAATCAAGGGTTAAATTTGGTTTTTGATGTTTTGAATTGAAAGTCGCTGGGTAGTACCAAATTGGGTTGAATTAATAAAAAATCTTTTACACGTGGGATGGCTGGAAGATTCAACATGCATCGCAAAGTAAAACGAGGAATGGGAAGAGTAAAGAGAGACAGATGACTGGGAAGGTGCGGAGCGGTGCAGACCACTTCAAAGGATGGACTAAGCAAATCTGATTATTGGGAAATATTAGTAATTGAAAGAAGTAAATTTATTTAACCAAAAAATTAAATTTAAAAGAGGGTGGGCATACCACGGGCGAAAGAGGAAGACCAACTCATTAACAAATAATTAAAAAAAGTGAAAGTGAATAATTTTTTAAATATTTGAATATGATTCGAATTTAAAAATTGTTATTATTTAAAAAATTTTATTATTTATCATTTTAGATCTGAATAAAATTAATTTTAAATTATAAATAAATAAAAATATTTGTGATTAAAAAAAAACTCCCTTAGACTACTGTATTTAATCTTTTACATATCTGGCTGCATCGTTTTCTCGTTTCCTCACTCTTCGGTCAACGTATGAACTGTCCCTCCAATCTCCATAGGAATTTTAATTATTTTTTTAAATCAAAATAAAAAATTGTTACCCATATATGGATATACTATTCAATCTGACTTAAAAAATTTGAGCTCAACTAACCACACCCTATTCTTTTCTTCACCCACCCATTTTTTGCCTTCAATAAACAGTATCATATAGTGTAAAATAGGATGTGTGAAGAAAAATTTAGGGTGTGGTTAGTTGGACTCAAAAATTTTTGTACTTTGTTTGTTTGTTTGCTCATGAACCAACCAAATACGATCTAAAACTCTACTTTTTGTACTTACTTTTTACGTATGACAATTGACGTGAATCATTTCAAAATTGCATTAAATCTCAGGTTTCTATGAGGGAAAAAACTTTCTAAAATATATTCAAAATCCCTTAATTAGTCCATTCAGATTTATAGACTTTTCGTAGATAAAGGCTTTTTGCGTTACAACTTGCCAATAAACTTTTGGTTAAGTGACAAGAAGAAAATTTTAATATTTTGAACTTAAAAGTTTAGGTTTTATTGTATCTGAGTTTGAGTTTAATTATTAAATTTAATTATTTATTAATTTAGTTGGTTGAGTTAAGTGATTTTAATATGCTTTTTATAAATATAATATTTGATTATTAGTGTATTTTTTAATTTAATGTAATGTTAAAAAATATATATATATATATATAAATATATATATATATATATATATATTTATATATATATATATAAATATATATATATATATATATATATATATATATATATATATATATATATATATATATATATATGTAATGTTAAAAAATATATATAAGCTTACTTTAGGTCGAACATTGCTTGATCGGGGGAGCAGGAAAGAATAAAGAAAAAAAATAAACTTATTGAAAAATCTTAACTTTACTAAAATAAACTTACTAGAAAATCTTCATTGTGCTATAATACAAATATTGGACGTATTTTTTTAGCAAAAATTAAAGTTTCAAAAAAAAAATTATGGTTATGAAATACAAGATGAATTAAGCACACGATTTAGGTTTACATTTTAATTTGTATTGTCTCTTCTAGTCAAGTTGATCTTGTGACTTTCAATAAATTATTTGATAATAATCTTATTTATAACAATAATTGAAATTTGAGAAAATTTGTGTCTGAACTCTAAAATCAATAAAATTAAAGGACAATGCATGCAGCTAATGACAACCATAATTTTTTGAAATTAAGGAGGAGTGCAGCTTCGTGAAGTATTCATCTATATACGTATGTATACATGTATGCATGCAACAATTCCAGTCTGATTCTCACCTACTCACAGGCACAGCTTTCAAATTAATTTCTCGGATTCCAAATGCCACTGCCATCTTCCAATTTTTGTTTCTTACATCAAACAAAAAGAAGCCAAAACATAATAATAACAATAATAATAATAATAATAATAATAATAATAATAATAATAAAATGAGAGAGGAATGACACATTCCTGTAAAACATTTTTTTCGCCGTGATGGTGGGATAACTGAGAGAAAGTCAAGGGATCAAACGGTAATCAAGTTTGACTGGACTGCACATGTTCAAAAAATTAGAATTCACCTGGTTCATAGTGACTGGATGGTGGGTCAAACTGATTCTTTTAATCATATATTTTGTAACAATTTGTAGGTGTATTATCTTTGATTGATTAGAAATTGGAATTTGACAAGACTCAAGTTTGCCAGATGAATTTCCCTGTCTTGAATAATCTTGGATTGATTTTTTTTTCCCTTTCTTTTCACGAAAAATAAAGTGTTTCATCTCATGACGAGTTTATTGTTTGCCTAACCATGGCTATGAAACAGTACCCTATACATATCTCGTTTTTAAACTACTATTAAGAAAGATAAGTTTACATTGCATCTTATTTTTAAGATATTGTGGTTTGAATAGTTTGTTTGCTTCAATTCTCCCACTTTTATGATCATTTAAAAAACTGCAAACAGATGTCTATATATATAATTAGTTTGTTAGCAAGTATTTTAAAAATTTATTGTCATAAATAGAACTATTATATAAATATTGACATTTTTAATTTTTTTGTGTAATTATAAATATTCTCATTCGGTTTATGACACTACAAAAAAAGAGACTTTCAGCGACGGAATTAGCGACGGAATTTTCCGTCGCTAAAAGTCTTATTCCGTCGCTAAAGGGTTTTAGCGACGGATTAGCGACGGATTAGCGACGGAATAATTCCGTTGGAAAAATCAATGTCGCTGATGCTCATTCCGTCGCTGAAAGAAAATTCCGTCGCTAATTCCGTCGCTAATTAGCGACGGAATTTGTCCTTATCAGCGACGGATTTTTTGTTATCAGCGACGGAATTTTTCTGTCGCTAAAATGGAAATCGGTCACCTATTATCCGTAGCTAAAAATTTCAACGACGGAATTTTCCGTCGCTAATTCCGTCGGTAATTTTTTTTTATTTTTTAAATTTTATGAAAATATTCCGTCGCTAAAAGTTTTACCGACGGAATATTCCGTCGCTAATAATAAAATTTTCCGTCGCTAAATAATTTTACCTACGGAATTTTCCGTCGCTAATAATAAATTTTTTCCGTCGCTAAATGTTATCAGCAACGGAATATTCCGTCGCTAATAATAAAAATTTTCCGTCGCTGAATGTTATCAGCAACGGAATATTCCGTCACTAATGCTATTATTTCCGTCACTAATTTTTTTGAATTCCGTCGCTAATAATATATTTTTTTATCATCATATATTATTTATGCATTTCGCTACCAAAATGTTAAATTCCAAAATTGTTTCCAAAAGTTTTCCGAAATATATTTAAATTTAAGGTTAAGCTTAAATTCATGTTAAAACCCTAAATTCATGACTATAGCAACATTTAAAAGACCTTAATACATAAACATAAATTTTTCCATAAAATTCATACATAATCATAAAACATGATTAAAATTAAACAAATTCATAACATCTCTCAACAACCATCAAATTCTTAAAACATAAAAAGAACAAAGTACTTAAATTTCTTACATTATAACAGAGATCTATGAAGAAGGCCCATCTCCGAGGTTCGGTGTCTGGCTATCATCGGGATTTGAAGGGCCTCCTTTGCTACTCTTCCATGCATTACTCATCTCAGCCATCCATTGGTGCATTTGCGGTAAATATTTGAGAACTTCATCAAGTTTCTCTTCTATAACATCGATGCGCTCATCCTGGCTTACTGTTGATTGAGAAACCGAGAATATTGGACTTGCTGAGGAGGCGGATGACTCAAGTATATCTCTGTTTTGTGAACTGCTTCCAAGGCCGTACACATGTGTGCGGGTTGTTTCCATTCCTCCAATACAGTCACACCAAGCAACAGGATCAAAGTGTGGTTGACTGCTAATATCCGTACCATACTTTTCAACCAATGAAGCATTATATTTTTCCTATAAAAAAAATTTATTATTATAAATATATCTATACTTAAAAAGTAATTAAATAATAATTAACATACATAAAACAAAATTATTTTAAATATACGTACACTGACAACTTTCGACTTATTGTCCACATATTCACCTTGGCCAGCATTTTTTTTGTGAGTGCGATCAAATACCTCCTTATATGTAGGTGTTCGATTATATTGATTCCTCTTCACAAGTAAAACAAAAAAAATATTCCGTTAGCTGTAAACAATATATATTTTAACTATAATATCATACATATGATTTAAAAAGTTACATACCAGTCTATGTGCATGCACAGGAAAAGAAATCGATCCACCTGTATGCTTGGTAACAGTTCCTTCTTTTATGGTCAATCGATTTTGCTTTCCTTTCTGTGACTTCGCCTCCCATTCCGATTTGCCCCATAAGTCATCAATCAAGGAGTCCCATATCTCAACTCTGATCCAGCTGGACATATACCCTTTACAGTCAGCAATTCGATCTGTGCCAAAATGTTGCATTGCTTTTTTTCTTTCAGCTTGCAACAAGTCACGGAATCGTGTTTTGCAAATGTTCTCCCAAATATTTTTCACAATAATCGTTTCTTCAGGAGGCCACGCAAAAATTTCCTAAATCAATTGTAATCATTAGTAAAAAATCATGTTAAGTAAAATAATAAAATAAAGTAATGTATTAATTATTTACGATTGACATACCGAAAATTTTTCCCATATTTGGGTTTTCACAGCAATTGGAACACTTTTCCATGTTGGCCAAGGATCAGTAAAATACTCTTTAATTAATGTTGTAATTGTCCGAACAGCTTGAGGCTCCAGAAAAGCGCTGCGACATAAATAAATTCAAATTTTTTATTAATATTAATTAAGTAACTTCATATAGCAAAATAGTATTTTTATTTTTATTACCCGTTATTCAGACAAGTAAGTCGTGCCCTTTGATCCGGATTACTTGGAGTCGAATATCCTTGATTGGGCCCTCTTGTTCGTTTTCTACCTCCACTGCCACTACCATCGGAACTCGCACCACTGCCTGTATTTGTCCAAGTATGATCGATGTTAAGCTGCTCAATCGGTATTCCGTCAGGGGATATACCCTCGGCAGATGATGAGGCTTGGCCAGATAGACCATGTGTGGATGGGCCTTGGTCAATTGGACTATCTCTCTGGTCAATCGGTTGGTCAGTGAGTGGGTCCATCTCATCAGTATCCACTTCTATTGATGGAAATAATTGTGCTTCAAGGTTAATTGCTGGGGTCTGAGATCGTGGAGTAGGCATGAAAAAAGACTTCCAACTCGATGTAGAAGATCCACCGGAGCGAGCCTTCTTACCAGATGATTTTTTTGATGATTTCATTATACCTACAATACATGAAAAAAATAATATATGTATTAGATAATGAACTTAATATACAAAATAAATTAACATTTTACAAAACATCTTACAAAATATCGTAAATAAAAGCAAACAAAAAAGTAATTAAGTTATTAACTTCACATAAACATTTAAAAAAAGAAATAAGAGCAATTAGCTAAAAAAGACCTCGTCCTCATCATCATCATCATTGTCGTCGTCGTTGTTGGTGTCGTCGTCGTCGTCGTCGTCGTCATCATCATCATCATCATCATCATCATCATCATCATCATCATCATCATCATCTTCTTCTTCTTCTTCTTCTTCTTCTTCTTCTTCTTCTTCTGCAATATTTACCTCTTCATAATCTCCGCGAACGAGAATAGTGGGATTGTCAAGGTCTTCTGAATATGTGATATTTATAGGATGTGGATTTTCAATTTCTTGATAAACCCCATCATTTAAATCCACTATGTCCACATCACAATTTTGAATATTAAATCTAGCTCTTGCTTTTGTCTTGAAAACAACCCACCAATCACGACGATCTCTTTTTCTAGATGGATAAGGACTAAAATACACTTGCTGACTCTGTTGAGCTAATATAAAAGGTTCATTGCTAGCAAGTATAGACTTATGTTTGATTTCAACAAGAGCATGTCTAGGATGAACACGATAACCTCTCTCAATGTCAAACCAATGGCACTTAAAGAGTATAACTTTATTTCCAATCCCAAAATATTCCAACTCCACTATATCTATCAATATACCATAAAAGTCACGATCAAAATCATTGTAACAATCACCTTTCACACAAACACCGCTGTTCATTGTTTTTCGAGTTTTTCCATATTCAAAGGTATGAAACTTAAATCCATTTACAAAATACCCTTGATAACAACTTGCCAAACGTGCTGGACCATGAGAGAGGTCAATGATACGTTTATCAATTGCATTTCCTTGTTCACGAACCTACATAATAGTGATTCTTGTGATGAGTGAAATGCAGTATCATCTATTAAAACAAAACGAATTATATTTAAATTACTTACATATTGTCTAAACCATTTCGTAAAATGCGCTTGACGTGTTTTCTCCAATTGTCCATCGTTCATCTCTGGTTCATTTCTTTTGACCATTTCATCAAATATCCTATAAAATCAATATATAGCAAGTATATATGAAAATGCTTAAGATCAAAAAGCCTTCGTTGTATTTATTGTATGATATGTAATGCTATATACTTACTCAATGTACGGGAGAACTTCTTCACAATTCATTAGCACGTATATCACCGCTGCATCAAACTCATCTTCTTCCAGATATCGACGATTGTTCTTTGCCCGCCCAAGTGGTCGTCCAGGATATTTGAAAATTGACAAACGTCCCATGGGATCTACGTCTCCTCCATCATCATTCCGTGGTGGACGAGTTAGCCTTGTTTGAATATTGGGATCAAAGTATAATGCACAAAATGTTGCAATTTCCTCCCTCATATATGCCTCACATATAGATCCCTCCACATGTGCACGATTTTTCACCTTCTTTTTTAGGCGATGCAAAAACCTAATTAAAGTATACAATACACATTTAGTGGCATATAATAAGCGCTCTATTTCTTATAGCACATTGAAAAATGCTCATAGCAAACAAATTATTACCTCTCAAATGGATACATCCATCGGTATTGAACGGGTCCGCCAACCTTGGCCTCGTAAGGTAAGTGAATGGGGAGATGTTCCATGCAGTCAAAAAAACTTGGTGGAAAAATTTTCTCTAATTTGCAAATTGTTTCTACAATGTTGCTCTGCAACTGTTCCATGTAATTCACATGTAATTCAGTTGAACATATATCTCGAAAAAAATGAGATAGCTCAGTAATAGCATCCCATATTGAATTAGGTATGAAATCACGAAAGGCAATCGAAATTAATCTTTGCATAAAAACATGACAGTCATGACTTTTCATTCCATAAAACTTGCCTTCCTCAATATTTACACACCGAGATATGTTTGATGCAAACCCATCAGGAAGCCTTAGCTCTTTCACCCATTTACACACTCTTCTCTGATCCTCTTTGCTTAAGGTAAACGATGCTTTAGGTGCGAAAGTTTTTCCATTACTTGTCACCAATTCCAATTCCTTTCGTTTACAAATCAGCGCCAAATCTAACCTTGCATTTGTGTTGTCCTTTGTTTTGCTTTTAACATCCATTAATGTATTGAATAAATTGTCAAACACATTTTTTTCAATATGCATGACATCTAAGTTGTGACGAATAAGGTTGGTATGCCAATAAGACAACTCCCAAAAAATGCTTTTCTTCACCCAATTATGAGTTACCCCAAAACCTTGAGGTTTTTGTTGAGGACATTTTGTCCCAAATGTTAAGTCTTCCAAACTATCTATCCGAGACAACACTTCTTCACCTGACAATCTCATAACCGGAGGATCATAATCAACCCTTTTACTAAATTTATCCCTTTGCTTCCTAAAAGAATGATTAGGAGGTAAAAATTGACGATGACAATCAAAAAAACAAGGCTTTCGTCCATGTTGCAATCTAAAAGCTTTTGTATGTTCCATACAATAAGGACAAGATAATCTTCCATGTGTACTCCACCCAGACAACATTCCATATGCAGGAAAGTCATTAATTGTCCACATTAATGCAGCCCTTAACAAAAAAAGTTGATTTCTATAAGCATCATAAGTTTGAACACCCTCATCCCATAAGATTTTCAACTCATCTATCAAAGGCCTTAAAAAAACATCTATGTTTTGTGATGGATTGCTCCTTCCCGGAATTACCATATTCAATAACAAATATGGTTGTTTCATACACATCCAGGGAGGTAAATTGTAAACAGCAAGCATAACTGGCCAACAAGAATATGACCTCGTAGCTGGCCCAAACGGACAAAACCCATCTGCACATAAACCAATTCTAACATTACGAGGTTCCATAGCAAATGATGGATGAGTACAATTGAAATGTTGCCAAGCTTCACCATCAACTGGATGTCTAAGCACTCCTGAAGAACTTCGATTGTGCGCATGCCATGTCATAAACTTAGCAGTTGCAGCTGACATATAAAGCCTTTGAAGCCTAGGGATTAATGGCAAGTAGCGCAAAATCTTGTACGGTGTCTTCTTTCCTCTTACCCCACATTGTCTATATCTAGGATGCCCACATATCACACAATGCATTAACTCGGCATATTCTTTCCAAAATAAAATACAATTATTCTTGCAAGCATCTATCTTAACATAACCAAGACCGAATTTCTCCATTTTTTTATTCATTTCATAAAAGTTTTCCGGTAAATGATTATTCTCCGGAAGCATACCTCTCACAATCTGCAACATTCGATTAAAACATGCTTCACTAACATTGTGCTCCGACTTCCAATTACACAATTGTGACATAGCAGATAATGTCGTGTGCTTAGAACATTCTGTCCACAATGGTTCATTTGCATCATTTAACAGAGAAGCAAAGTTTTGTCTTGATGAATTTTGTTCATGCTCATCAAATCTTGACTGATTAGCATTCCCGTCAAAATTAATATGACAAGCATCCCTCACCATTCTATTATACGGGTTTTGTTCTGAATACATTTCATACATCAGATCACCAATCTCGTCTCTATTTCTTGAGGATTCTCCTTCAACAACTTCACCATGTTTTTCCCAAATAGTATAACCACCCATAAAACCTTTGTAAAACAAATGTTCCCGTACCTTATCACATTCTAAAAAGATTCTATTTTGACATTTGATGCAAGGACATTTTATTCTATCTCCACTGACAAACTGCCTATTTGAACATGCAAAATCGATAAACTCTTCAACTCCATTTAAAAACTCATTTGTAATATAACTATTACTATCTAACCGGTTGTACATCCAACTCCTATCCTTATTCATGATACGATCTGAATAAAAGATCTGTAATTTAATAAACAAAACCACACAAAATAAATAAAATATAGCAATCAAAGCAAATATCTCAACCAATTTAAAAACAAAATAAAAATTTTAAATCAAAATTAACAATTATTTATTATAAAATGCATAATAAAATAGTTAAAATATTACCTCACGATCACAATCCACCAAAGCACTCCTTATTTGCTGGTGATTAAATAACCTACAATAGCATAAAAACTACATATTAAAAATTAAATATTATTTTCTTTCTATTTTAAAATAAAAAAATAACGATTACAATACATACAACTTTCGTTATAATACATATTAAAACTATTAATACAACAATATATACATTTATGCAATGAAAAAAAATAATATATATAACAATGTATATATCTCACATTAATCCCAAAATTAATAATACTAATTCAATTAATTTATTAATATCATATAATTAGATACACTAAAACAATAATAAATATTCAGAATTAATAATATTATGACCAAATTAAATTTACATAAATAAATTTATATATTTAAAATGTAACAAAAATAACTTTAAACATTTAAATTCAAAATTTCTAGTAATATTATTATAAATACAGACAAACAAAAATAAACAACTAAAAACAAATTAACATTTTAAATATATATTTTAAATAAACAAATTAAACAAATAAATAAAAATTAATAATAGTAGTTCAATCAATCTATTACTATCATATAATTAGATACAATAAAACAACAATAAATTTTTATAATTAATAATATTATGACCAAATTAAATTGACATAAATAAATTTATATATTTCAAATCTAACAAAAATAATTTTTCCCAATAAATACAAAATTTCTACAAATATTATTATAAATACAAATAAATATATATTTTACATAAACAAACTACCAAACAAATAATTATATCTTTTAAATTTAAAAATAATACAACTACTATATACCAATAGTATGACCGGCGGTAAGGACGACCGGCGGCAGGTCAGCGGCGGCGGGCAGTGGGGCAGCAGCGGCGATGGCAGGGGCGGGCGGCAGCAGTGGCAAGCTTCAGAGGAGTGGGCTGTGTTGGTTTTCTTCTTTAAAAACCAGACGGCGCCGGCGGTGATGAGAGGAGAGAGGTGACCGGCGGCAGGTGGAGGTGTAACAGACCGGCGGCGCAGCTTCGGACCTTCGGTGGGGCAAGGGACGGCGGCGCAAAGGGGAGAGGAAGAGAAACACAAGCAGAAAATTTGACCATCACGGGCGGAAGAAGAAGAAAAAGAAAGTGAATCACGAATTTCGAGGTATTAGCGACGGAATTTCCGTCGGATTAGCGACGGAAAAATTCCGTCGCTAACTAGATCTAACACGCTATACGAGGAATTAGCGACGGAATTTTTCCGTCGGTAATTCCGTAGCTAATGATCTTTAGCTACGGAATTAGCGACGGAAATATTCCGTCGCTAATTTTTTGACCTTTTCTAAAATATTTTGGAGGGAATTTTGGAGGGAATTTAGCGACGGAATTTTTCCGTCGCTAATTCCGTAGCTAATGGGCTTTAGCTACGGAATTAGCGACGGAAAAATTCCGTCGCCAAATTCCAACATAATTTTTCGGTGGAAGAATTCATGGGACTTAGCGACGGAATTTTTCCGTCGCTAATTCCGTAGCTAATGGCTTTTAGCTACGGAATTAGCGACGGAAAAATTCCGTCGCTAAGTTCCCATGAATTTCTCAACCGAAAAATCATATGGGAATTTAGCGACGGAATTTTTCCGTCGCTAATTCCGTAGCTAATGGGCTTTAGCTACGGAATTAGCGACGGAAAAATTCCGTCGCTAAATTCCCATGAATTTTCTTTCTAAAATGTTCATGGAAACTTAGCGACGGAATTTTTCCGTCGCTAATTCCGTAGCTAAAGCCCATTAGCTACGGAATTAGCGACGGAAAAATTCCGTCGCTAAGTTTCCATGAATTCTTCACCGAAAAATCATGTGGGAACTTAGCGACGGAATTTTTCCGTCGCTAATTCCGTAGCTAATGGGCTTTAGCTACGGAATTAGCGACGGAAAAATTCCGTCGCTAAGTTCCCATGAACATTTTAGAAAGAAAATTCTTGGGAATTTAGCGACGGAATTTTTCCGTCGCTAATTCCGTAGCTAATGGGCTTTAGCTACGGAATTAGCGACGGAAAAATTCCGTCGCTAAATTCCCATATGATTTTCGGTTGAGAAATTCATGGGAACTTAGCGACGGAATTTTTCCGTCGCTAATTCCGTAGCTAAAGCCCATTAGCTACGGAATTAGCGACGGAAAAATTCCGTCGCTAAGTTCCCACATGATTTTTCGGTGAAGAATTCATGGGGACTTAGCGACGGAATTTTTCCGTCGCTAATTCCGTAGCTAATGGAATTTAGCTACGGAATTAGCGACGGAAAAATTCCGTCGCTAAGTTCCCATGAACATTTTAGAAAGAAAATTCATGGGAATTTAGCGACGGAATTTTTCCGTCGCTAATTCCGTAGCTAAAGCCCATTAGCTACGGAATTAGCGACGGAAAAATTCCGTCGCTAAGTCCATGAATTCTTCCACCGAAAAATCAATTGGGAATTTTGGCGACGGAATTTTTCCGTCGCTAATTCCGTAGCTAAAGCCCATTAGCTACGGAATTAGCGACGGAAAAATTCCGTCGCTAAATTCCCATGAATTCTTTTACCGAAAAATCAATTGGGAACTTAGCGACGGAATTTTTCCGTCGCTAATTCCGTAGCTAATGGGCTTTAGCTACGGAATTAGCGACGGAAAAATTCCGTCGCTAAATTCCCAATTGATTTTTCGGTGGAAGAATTCATGGACTTAGCGACGGAATTTTTCCGTCGCTAATTCCGTAGCTAATGGGCTTTAGCTACGGAATTGGCGACGGAAAAATTCCGTCGCTAAATTCCCATGAACATTTTAGAAAGAAAATTCATGGGAATTTAGCGACGGAATTTTTCCGTCGCTAATTCCGTAGCTAAAGCCCATTAGCTACGGAATTGGCGACGGAAAAATTCCGTCGCTAAGTCCCATGAATTCTTCCACCGAAAAATCAATTGGGAACTTAGCGACGGAATTTTTCCGTCGCTAATTCGGTAGCTAAAGCCCATTAGCTACGGAATTAGCGACGGAAAAATTCCGTCGCTAAATTCCCATGAATTCTTTTACCGAAAAATCAATTGGGAACTTAGCGACGGAATTTTTCCGTCGCTAATTCCGTAGCTAATGGGCTTTAGCTACGGAATTAGCGACGGAAAAATTCCGTCGCTAAGTTCCCAATTGATTTTTCGGTAAAAGAATTCATGGGAATTTAGCGATGGAATTTTTCCGTCGCTAATTCCGTAGCTAATGGGCTTTAGCTACCGAATTAGCGACGGAAAAATTCCGTCGCTAAGTTCCCATGAACATTTTAGAAAGAAAATTCATGGGAACTTAGCGACGGAATTTTTCCGTCGCTAATTCCGTAGCTAAATCCCATTAGCTACGGAATTAGCGACGGAAAAATTCCGTCGCTAAATTCTTTCTATGTTTTGGCTTTAGCGACGGATAATTCCGTCGCTAATTCCGTCGCTAATACTTTGGCGCAATTAAACAGTATATCCCGCCATAATTAGCGACAGAATTAGCGACGGAAAATATTCCGTCGCTAATTACCGACCAATTTCTGTCGCTAATCCGTCGCTAATTCCGTCGCTAAATTCATTATAAATTCCGTCGCTAATCCGTCGCTAATCCGTCGCTAATACTAATTATCAGCGACGGAAAAATTCCGTAGCTAAATTTCCGTCGCTGAAAAGCAATTTTCTTGTAGTGTGATTTGAGATTAATACTGTTTTAGCCGGAAGTGACAAACATTAAAGCCTTCTCAATAGTGATGACAACAGGATTCCGATTATGTCCAAATGCTTGAGGAAAAAATCCACTTTTATTTCTTTTAACCACTTGTTGGTTACATTTTTTTTTATTTCATGTTTGACGCATGAGATAAATGATATGATAAAATAATTATAATATTATCTTATGTTAGATAAATGATAAGATAGTATAATTAATATCTTATTTTTTATTTGATACACATATAAAATGAGAGATTGGATTACAAAGAAAATTAATTATACTCGTAATATAAAATTATTCAAATCTCTCATAAAAGAATCTTATGTGATTAGGTAATAAAAATTTATATTTTCTCTAAAATTTACATTTAAAAACTAATTTAAACATTTAATAAGATGACACGAGAATCATAATTCAGTTGACTAGTCCAAATTATTTTTTTCCTTTTATTTTCTTTTCATTTCTTCCTTTTCCCTCCTGTTTATTATTTTCTTTTGTACTTTCTTTTTATTTTTCTTTCTCTTTTTTTCAATAAAGAAAAAAATGTAGTTTTGATAAAATAATAATTCTTTAAACAATTTTTTTCATTTTTTGAATAATCAATTTAAAAATTTTTTTCTTAAACATAAAAATTATTATGAATTATATTTTTTTAATTTATAAAATTTTACATTATTAAATTTAGCTAGCATTTTTTTCTTATGTTTAAATTTTATTTTTTTTCTTTTCCTCTTTTTTCTTTTATATATTTTTCACCTCTATTTCTCTCTATATATGTATGAGGAGGGATTTACTTGCACATGTGTAAAACTAATTTAGTTTTACAAATTTTATATTTTTTTATACAATTTATATTTTTTAAATGTGATCATTAAATTTTACGTTTTACGTAGGTAGATTATGCACATCAAATTTCAATTTAATCGAAAATGTTTAACTATATATTCTGTAACAATAAAATTTCAATCATTAATATATATTAAAAAGATATTATTATTGTCACGACCCGAAGACCGCAACTTTCACTTGATTCTTATACTTTTCTTAGTCTACAAATTTATGGACTAAATTTTTTTTCTTTTTCATTTTAAGGTTTGCATTCGGTGTCAGTGTAGTTACTATACTATCTAGGCGACCTATAGTCATTCCATTTAGATATTAACTAACACGGAAACGGTTCTTAGTTACATCCCAACTTGTTAATGTACTGTGCATCAATTTAAGTCTTACATGTAAACAAGTATTTTATAAGGAACATATACCTCAAAATACTAGTACCAAGTCCATACACCATCTCCGATGCCCACTTAGTAGCTCACATGGTAAATGTTAACTTCAATAGTCTGAAAGAGATGAAATTTAGTGGGGTGAGCAAAACCACGGCTCAGTAAGATACTAATATAAATACAAGAGTAGGATTACACTGTCTTAAACTGCAATGCTTAAAACTTGCAAATTTGCAATTACAGTTAATCCTTTCTCATCGATAACATATCATTATCTCATTTCTTGTCATCTGTCTATCACTTATATTTTTAATTAAATCATCATAATCACTTTTTCAGTCTTCTCGTCCTTACACTATAGTGCATCGCACAACAATCTGTCGTATCCAAATTAAATGTCATATATTATTAGTCTATATTTTCCTCTATCTCGGAGTACATCATGTCCAATTGAAGCATCATATCAATTCACTTTATGTTTCATAATCGTACTCCTGTAATCTATCATCTCATATCACTTTCCATATAGAGAAATCATGTTTCACAATAGTGCAAGTTCACAATTCTCTTCATACCAATCTTATGTTCATGTATCATATCATGTCATCGTCTAGATGAAATATCATTAATGTCGAGTCATGACATTTCTCATGAAACTCTCATGTACGAAGCATATTATCATGTCAGGGTTTAATATGCAATTTATGTAACTTTACTGTATACACCGCTATCATTTCTAATCGTATCATATGTACTTTAGAACATGCTCCACTTATAAATTTTCAGTTCATTCAAGTCTACCTTTACGGCATGATAAAAACATGTTCAATTTCAATTCATGTATTCATTTTTTTTAGAGCATGTCTAAAACATATGCGGTTTTAAAACATTTTCATATACTATAAGTCATATCAGGTCTAGAGTTCATATCAAATCAATCTATACTCTAGACCGCATATCATTTTAAATTCGACACAAAATCGTATATAAATCATATAAGTGTCGAAATCATTTATCATGTACTTTTAAAACATATACTGTAAATCATATCAGGTCTAGAGTTCATATCAAATCAAACATACTCTAGACCGCATATCATGCCATGTTCGACACAAAATCACATATAAATCATATAAGTGTCGAAATCATATCTCATGGACTTTTAAAACATGTTTAAAACATATACTGTTTCAAAACATATTTCATTTCAAACTTGTTTCATATACCGTATAAATCATGTCAAGTCTAGAGTTCATATCAATAAAATCATACTCTAGACTTCATATCATATCGGTTAGAGACTAGGCTAGATCCCTATCATCTCTATCAATAAAGACTTAAATCACTGTAGCTAGCAGTGAAATCATATCATCGTCCCCTGGAAACCAACTAGGGCGCTATCTATGGCCATAGACCTCATCTCTCTCAGCCCCACTGATCAGGTGTGACTGAGACCTGTCCACGACTATTGTCGGACAAGCATCTCTCTGCCTAATGAGCAAAGCTCCAATTAGGCGGTTTCCACTATGCTTTATTGAATTTCATTCTTTTAGGGTGCCTACAGTCTCATAAAACATTTAAATCTATATCTTTCTTCTCAATATCATGTAAAGCATATGGTAAAATTCTATATGAGACTTCATATATCAAAATATATATATCTACCATATACTTTCATTTCAAAACAAATCAATACTTTTTAGTATTCATATAAACATTATTAAAATGTTTCAAGTTGCAAGAAAGCATGCTTAAATGCGATGCTATAAAACATTTCAGTATGCAACTTCAGTAATATTTTCATCAATACAGTGAAACGATTCCTTTAACTTTATCATCATCAATTATTCGATTTCAAGACTTTCTTTCTATCAAGTCAATAAATCACTATGCTATTCATTCACTATTCATTTAGTTCGGTATTCAATTTGCTCAGTACTCAATTCATTTGGAAATCGAATCACTTGGTATTCAATCCATTCGGTATTCAATATCCTTTCTCGATCATCATCGACTATTATAATCATTTATACACTTCATCATCAATATTAGGATCGCATCATTAGTATGAATCCTCTAAGTTTCTATGAGCTTTTAAAACATCATGTTTTTAAATAGTCATCAAGGTACCGAAATTATGCAAATAATAATATCATCACTCAATATCTATTCCAGAATCGACATCGAGGATAACAGAATCACCACATCGATAGTCACTTATCAAATCCATCTATGATTTGATCTATTGATACATGTTTATCATTTTCGATTTGAGGTTCAATTTCATTTACGATCACAAAATCATATCTAAATCCTCAAATCAACTTTTATGCGGCCTTTATGACTTAATCCGAATTTATGCAATTATCAATCTTATTATTCGAGATCTATTCTAAGGTCATAAGCACAACCACCTTTTCACATATTTATCACTCATTTCTTTGAACCCATAATTGATCGGATTGTGTCGTAATTCAATCTCAATTTCAATCAATTTTCTGCATGCACAATTCGTACATTCATTATGATTCAATATCATAACTATTCATTGTGTACCATCGTATCGATACTAAGACCCATATTACTAGGGTATGTCCGTTTATTATCTCACGTATATCCGACAGTACAATATAGGACGGTGAAATCGTTTCCATTTCGATCTTTCGAATTTGTCCATATTATCACGTTTTTGGAATTATTTCAAAATCAAGAAACCGGACTCAATAAATTCTGAAAATCATTACTCCGTTAATAACTTCACAATCCAATCATTTAACCATCAATTTTCAACTATGATATTCTCTTCAATGCAATATCATATAATCATCGTTACATCTATCAATACTCCAACTATCGAGATTCCACCTCAATTTCTGCTTGATAGTCAACTTGTAATGTTAAATAACTCGAATTATCGACTCTATAAGATTCACAACAAAATTCCTCACATTATCGTGCTCATCCATTAACCTTCTCAACCATTAAAAATCAATTTTTCCTATGACACAATAAGATCCTTTCAAGCTTATCTTCGATAATACTTTCAGGATTCCATTTAGATGAGAACTTAATATTTTTCCTTAAACATTTTCGTGGAATTTCGGCAGCATAACAACTTAATTTTCTCTAAACCTCTTGCAAGGAAACACAATTTATACTTGCAGCCGTTGATTCTCACCAATTTTTACCTCTTACTAAGACCCCCACTATTAGTTGTGGGTCCTCTCAGCATTTTTAGCAAATCAATTTAAATCGATGCATCATATAAAAAAATCACAATTCTATTAAAAATCATTCATCAATGCATCATATAACATCATAAATCCCATATACAATATAATGCTACTAAGGCTTTATAAGAGTATCTTACCTATTCGCCAAGCTTAGCATACTTTCCAATTTTCGAGCCTTGCCGAACTCCACCATTCGTCTCATTTTCGTTTTGCTACAATTTCAAAAATTGACATATATTTTCATTTAGAAAATAATCCAAAAATTTCTAATAAATTCCATAAAATATATCGAAATCTTCTCATTCATTTTTTTTCTTACCTATTTCTTTTCTTCTTCCTTCTTTTCTTTCTCCTTTTCTTTTCTTTTTTTTCTTTCTTTTTTTTCTTTCCTTTTTTCTTTTCTGTTCTGTTTTTTGTTTTTTTTCTAGCCGAACTGGTTCAAACCGGTTCGGCCGGTTCACCCCTTGTCGGCTGGTTCACCCTTCGGCGACCACCATCTCCGGCGGTTCGATTACCCCAAAGCGTCCCGCGGTGGCCATGAAGCCAGATCTGGTCTCCGTTTCACGATTAGTGGCTGGAAGGCGGTAAATCTGGAGTGGGTCTCGACCTTCTTTTTTTCGCCCCTCTTCTCTCCCGTTTCTCTCTTTTCTCTCACCGTCGATCGTTCATCTTGCTTGAACTGACTTCACCGGCACCGATAGTAGCGGTAGCGGTGCCCAGATCGGGCGGCACCGCCCCCATTTCCTTTCTCCTTTCTTCCTCTCTTTTCCTCTTCGGTTTCCCTTTGCTTTCTCTTCTCCCTTTTATTTTCTCCTGCTGTTGGCGCCGGCGTCATCTTCCTCTCCTCACTCATCGGCGATGGCGCGGCCTCTTCTTCCTCCCGGCGCCGGCCGATTCTACCTTTGTCTCTTTTGTTTTTCTCCTCTTTCTTTTTTTATTTTATTTATTATATATATAATTAGATTTATATATATATATATATCATATACTATTAAATTTTAATATATATACATATATACATGTAACGATCCGTTACCATATTTTTCACCTTATTTTACACAATTCATCCGGTTGGGCTGTTTGTGATACTTCACTTTTACTAACTGTTAAACAAATTTACATAACTTTGTTTATATTATACACATCCCCTATCTTAATTAATCAAATAAGTAGTACTGCAGACATGTCTAAATACAGAAAATAAATGATCGTACCTCATATAAATTAGTCGGTCTGTCACATTATCCTTTGTGTACAGCCGTGATCCACAATCAACTGATCTCACAATCTTTAAAACCTGAAATGTTTAAAATTAAGGGGTGAGCAAACCACGGCTCAATAAGAGAGTTATATGTCACACTTGATATTCAGCTATCTATATGCTGAAAATATATATATATATATATATATTTTCATTTTCTTTAAAATCTTCCTAGCTGGCTCTAGGCTCACATGTAGGAAGGATACTACAGTCGGTTAGGAATCTAGATAGAATAAGGTAGGTATTTTAGAATACCATACTTGTTCCGAAACCTATAAGCAACTGTAGAGAATACCAATTTCGTTGTTTCAAAATGATATAATTTTCATTTTTCCACAGAGTAAACCATATATTTCTTTTCACTTCAGTATACTTTAAAACACGTGGCAGTTCAGTAATAAAAACAGTGGTTTACTTCTCTTCTCTTCTCTTTAGTACAGTAAAAATAGTACAGTACAGTGATTTGTAAATATCCAATCATTGGATAATTAGTTCTTTGATTATCTCTACGAGACAGTGGAAAAACAGTAGTTACAGTAAACAGTCTTCTCAGTACAGTAGCTTATAAATATCCAAATAATTAGATAAAAGTTCAAAAATTATTTCTATTTTAGAAATAATTTTCATGTTATTCTTTTAGAATAAACATTTATTTCTCTTTTCAAATCAGTAACCGTATCGTATAGTTCAGTAAAACAATATATTTAGTATTCAGTAAAACAGTATCTCGATACGGTTAGTTAGTAACAGTAAATAGTAGCTACCAATTCAGTAAATAGTATATGGTAGCTTTCAGTTCAGTAAACAGTAAATGGTAGCTTTCAGTTCAGTAAAACAATAATCAGTGGCTACCATTTCAGTGCACAGTACAGTTCTGTAAACAGTAGTTTGGTACGGTGTTTCATTAATAAACAATAAACAGTAAACAGTGAACAGTGGTTCAGTACAGTAAACAGGATTCCGTAAATCCTTTCAGTAAACTGTAAACAGTAAGTGAGACTAGGCATCACCCTACAATTAAATCATGCTATCTCGTCCACTAAGGACACAGTAATAGTAATGAGATCTATGGCCATGATCTATAATATGTCCTCGGTGTACGCTTGCTAGGCGACAATCCGGGACACTGATGACTAGCTGGTCAATCAGCCATGTGACAGTAGCAGTATATGTGATGCATGAAACTCGGGCCCTAAGTGTCAAAACAGTATAAGCCGTACCATAGCCTTTATGGATTTTTAAACACCGTAAATCAAATATCCATAAGGCTCACATGTAACTATAATCACCTTTATGAAATTTATAAAATAAATAACAATTTTCAAATTATTTCATAAAGGTATAAATCATATTTTTCATACGATGAAGACAGTTTGCAAAATCATCACTGAAAGTATAGAAGGGCAAAATTATCTTTTTCCACAGTAAAACACATATGCACGCTTTTCTGTGCATTCAATCGAAAACATGATTTTATAATTATCGGAATTTCAAACAAATCATTTTTATAATTTATGAAAATAAATTATTTATTTTCTAACTTGAAATTCCCATCACCATGTTTTCTTCTAAAAACACGTATAGAGACTTCTAATCTCGGAATCATAGTTTTTCTTCATTTCTTAGCCTTTATGGAATTTTCATAATTAATTATTTCCATAATTAAAACCATAAAGGTTTTATGTAAAATCAAGTGAATATTTAAAAATATTTATAAAAATATTCACTTCAGTATCTTTTTCATTTTCATCTCGTTTCACGTGAAATATCACCTACTGGGTGAATTTTTGGTGATTTTCTTTTCACCATTCTCGAAAACATGAATATTTTAAAATTAAATATCACTATACTAATGTTTTATGAAATTTACTTAATTTCTCGATTTTCGTACCCGAAAATCAATTCACATGAAATCAAATCTTTTATTTTAGTTTTCGGTGATTTTCGGTAAATTTCAGTAATTTTTCGATAATTTTCGGCAGTATAACGGCTGCCGATTTGGCTAGCCTCATGTACGGAAAATACATTTTATATTTCTCAACTGGTATTTCACCACCATTTGAAACCGATAAATCACCACAATTTTCAAAACTAATCATTATAAATTGCATTTATAAATTAAATGCATAATTTAAAACATGTGGCCGAATATCCTTACAGGCGGCACATGTCTCCCTTACCTGTTTCGGGTCAGCGATTGACTCTCGAAAGTCGCGCCCGTGTTCACCTCACCCGATTCCATCCGCTCGGTCATCGAGGATATTTTCTGGAAATTAAATTCTAAAATTTAGAATTTTTCCATAATTATTTAAATAAATAAATTATTTAAATAAATTTAATACTTTTCGGGATTTCTTACCGATTCCCGTAATTCTCGGGATCTCCCGTAATTTTCGAATTCTCAGGAATTCTCCAAATTCCCGAGAATTCCTTTTCCCTTTTTCTTTCTTCTTTTTCTTCCTTCTTTCTTTTTCTCTTTTCTTTTCTTTTCCCTTTTTCTTTTCTTTTTCTTTTTCTTTTTCCTTTTCTTTCTTTTCCCGCTAGACCGGTCTACCTCCCTCACCGCCGGTTCTTCTCCGGTGGCCGGTTCTCCGGCGGTTCGGCAGCTCCATAGCTGGCCGGCACCACGACGAAGCCGGATCTGGCCTTCGTTCGTCACGAATCGACGGCACGGCGGCGGATCTACTCGGTTTACCTTCAGTTTCTTCTCCTCCTCCGTCGGCCTTCTTCTGCCATTCTCCACCTCACCTGTGGCCTCCCACGTCTTCCTCTTCCTCCGGCGATGGTGTGGCTGCAGTGGTGGTGGCCGGTTTAGCCGGCATCGCCAGATCCATTTTCCTTTTTCTTCCCAGCCTCCGCCAGTTTTCGCCTCTGTTTCCTTCCGATTTTCTTCCTTTCGACGCCGACAACCACTTCCCCCTTCTGGCCGTTGGCGTCCTCTACCTCTCTCTGGCCTTCTCTCGCAGGCGGCGGCAGTGGTTGCTGCCGTCGGTTCACTGTTTCGGGAAGGGTTGGGATCCTTCCCCTTATTCTTTCCTCTATTCTATTTCTTTTTTTTAATTATATTATATACATATTATACTATATATTATACTATATATTATTTTATATATAGTATAATACTATATATATGTATTATATATATAAAAATATGTATATATACATTGTATATTACAAATATATATCAAATATATTGTATCTACAATATATATATATTTTCTTCCTCATTTTCTTATTTAATTTGGATTTCCATTTATCCAAATTAAATTTCCTTCTTTCATTATTTTTTCCATAATTTCTCATCTTATACTTAATTCCGAATTTAATTTTCCTTCACACCTTTTTCCTATTCTGTCACTTCCTCAATTCTCGAGATTTTCACCAATATCCCATTCTTACAATTTTATTTATTTATTTATTTCAATATTTATTTCCAATAAATGGAAAATTTACGTTTATCACATTCTCCCCACCTTAAGAAATTCGATCCTCCGAATTTAACTTAAGTCCAAAGTTGGTACATTTCGTATACTTACGACTTTTGTCCTTTAGTTCATCCTCCAAGTAATATTGCCAGTACACTTTCAACATCAAGAATACTTTAGACCACTACATGCTGTCTTTCATCATATATGTCTATACTCCCGTAATTCATTTCTCACATCGGGAGTTATTCATTTATACTCTTTTCACATAAGAGTCCATGCACAGTATTTTTCATATCATAGCTGATCTATGCTGTTCATCATCCATTTTTTCTCACTTAGTGCCAAGTCGACATAATTTGGTATTATCATGTACTCATGTCAATCAATTATATGTAAGTGTCCCAGTAGCTTTCACATCTCATGCACACACTCTCTCAATATCATGGAGCGTTTAAATCTCACGCTCATATATATCTATATATATATATATCAGTATGGAGCGGTGCTATCAGTACACTTGGGATCTCAAAGCCTTTTGCTATTCTCATTAAGCATATGGCCACACAGAGACTCCCATCACATGTAAGGCTCACTGAAACTGTACATACACATTCACATCGTTTAACACTTATACTTCGACTAAGGCACTAGAAAATCTAGAAGTCTGATAATGGAAAGTGATTCTATTTAGATATTCAATCTTTAACCACTTCCATATCATCATTTTGAAGGAAACCGAAACAAACACGCAGCAGAATTTAAATCATTCGGCCTCCACTAGGATCGATTCAGAGAGTTGCCTGATTAGGGTTTCGAGATTTTACCTAACGTTTTCTCTGATTTCTGTCGTTGGTCGAGTCACAAGCAACAACTTTTCGTTCCTGCCTCTATGGTATCCACACGAACGGATCTCACGACTCTTGAACGTCTCACGATCAGAAGCCTTAAAGAGCGTTTTTGATTCCTTATAATCGAATTGCTAGCTTCGATTAAAAGAATACTTTTTTCTGTTTTTTTTATGCGGCTCTGTTTTAGAAAAACATCCTTTTATAGGCAGTAAATTTTACCCTAAAATTTACTGCCAAACAGAACTCTAATCCTACTTAGAATAGGATTAGATATATCCTTAATCCAATTCAGAATAGGATTAATTAGGCTCCTCATTGATCCGTTCTAAGTGTGCGACCCAATAGGTTCTCAAAACAATGGCAATGACAAAATTGTCATAGGCAATGAGCGGTATCTAGCAACACATCATTGCTACCCATGTAACGAGAATGTCAATGACTCAACATAACCTTACTCGTGATAGATGTTACCGTGTAGTCTAATCCCTTTATCCTTTGATGTCTTGATTAGACACAAGTCATGAAATGTGTCACACTTGTATAGTCTAATCAGCGTTTCTTGATTCCTGAGTAGACTAATTAAACAAATAAAATCAATATCTCATATTGACTTATTCGAGCACGGCCATGCATTTCTTAGTCTCACTCTATCAAAGGGCCCAAGACATCACTCTTGTTATATAAGAGGGATAAATCCTATCTTGATCACTCAACATCCCTCTACATAGATCAAGGCATACCCAATTACTAGCTTTATAGTCCATCCTGTTACGAATGACATCTAGCAGCATTAAAGTATGCAATTCTCTATGTTGGGATCTCTAATGATCTCAAGTCAAATGATCACATACACCATCATCACTATGAGAATCGCTTATGACACTCATATAACAATCCATGTAGCGTTCTCATGGAGGGTCGATCCAGTACATAGTTCTCTAACATGTACCTATGTGATGACTTGATATCCTATATCCATGACAATGATCATCAGTCAACCACATACTAGTCTTATCGTACATTGTTATCCTTGTTCACAATAATACTTGACTAGGGATATTTTAAGAATAGTGTGTTATTACTATTCTAAGGACATTATCATATAAGATTACATTACGCAGTTATAAGACAAATATAATAATGAGCTATAATAAAATGTCATGATACATAAAAATGCCAAAGACAATCATCTAATGAATGGTTCTAAAGGCATAATCCAACACATTTCTCTTTTGGACTCTTTCTTGTCCACAATATTCATATTCACACATTTATTCTACCAAGGCTGCATCTCATTGCAGACTTTACTATTGATCATCTCTTACAGTCATAGATCATGAGACAATCATGTTCTCTTCATGTAGTTTGGTCTTTATATCTCTTTTCATAATTTAGATTCCACAATTGAATCCTCAATTTATATATTTAATCACCACATCATCTATATACTTCCATCGTTTCTATCATGTTACGGTGGTTATATGTATAATCATTTTTCATTTATATACTGGCAGTAAAATAACACGTGTGATTCATTCTACTCCTTTGAGTATCATTACTTTCACTTATCAAATCTGGCTTGATTTTCATCTTGCCACAGTTATGTGATAACCAACACAAATCACTTTCAGTCTTACCTTCGGGAGCTGTTTCATATTGATGTTCCCTTCTCATCATGCAACTTATTTCTTTATTCCACTTTCATTTTTGTTTTCATATTTCCACTTTTATCTCTTTATACTTTTACTCTCATCCTTTTAGTCGGTTTTCTCAATTGGTATGGTATTATACTGCTAAGATCTTTTAAAATCTTGCATACCATCTTTTCTCTACACTTATTCATTTACCGACTTTAACTTCTTTCTTTAATTACTTCACATTAATAGAGCAGCTAGTCTCGTCACTCTTTTATAGACTGGAAGTAGTATCTAGCTAGACTCATAATTTTCGTATCTCGATCATTTTCTTTATTATAGACAGATTCCCTGTCACTCTGTCATCTCGAGATCATATATCTCAGGAGGAGATACTATCTAGCCAAATTTCTTAGTTACCAATCTTTACATAATTCCACAGTCTTTAAAGAGTTTAAGGGTTATACCATAATGCTGCTCATTTTTCATTTGTACTTTAGGCTCTATCAGCATTTCATCAATTTACTCATGTAAGGATGCCTCATTTCTTAGGCTTATATACTTCACAAGGCAACTCATTAACCTTGTAACCTCAATAGAAACTCGTAAAATTCACTCCGAGTTCTAATCATCCTCTTATGGACATCAGTCTCTAATCTTTTATCTAAGGACGCTTTATACCGAGGCTAGTCTTATTAACTCCTCATGTATCTCTGATCAGATCATAAAGCGTCCATTTTCACACGTAGATGAATACTTGTTCTTCACAAGAACTATATTAATGATAGGAAATTAATACATCCCTTTTAATTCATCTACGTCTTAATATCATCAGCGCTTCTCTCATTTACACTTATACAGATAACTTCATTATCCTCAATTTACGTTATCTGTATGTCCCTCAATCACACCTTATACATATGCATTTTATTATTCTTTCATTTTCCAGAGTAGGTTTCTTAAGCTTTCGGATTTTCTTAAGTTCTCCGATATAAGCTTAGAATCAGATTTCATATTCAAAATCGAGTCAATGTTATCTCGATTCCTCCAATTTATATAACTCTGGAAGTTCTATCGGAAATCAAATCTGATACTTTCTTTAATCACATATTTCTTATTAATTCGGACATTTCATCCTCATGTCCTATCATTTACACTGTGTATTCTCAAGGCAGAGACATTTACTATTCGATTCATTTCGACTCATACTCTACCTGGATTTCATTGTTTACTCATACTTTACAGCCTTACGAATCTCATTCCAGTAAGCGGTAGTAAGTACAATAGTTATCAACACATGTTACAGCTAACCAATTTATTACAATTATTCACTTTAAAATCATTTTCATTTAATGAATTCAGGCTTAATTCCCTTGAGTATATTATCCACGAGGTTTGAATCTTGGCACCCTTACGTACCTAGTTCCTTAAACTCGTGTTATCACTAAGCTTCTTGTAAGAGTCTCGCCCGTTCGAATCGGCCATCGGCGAGCATCCCCTAGGCGATCCTTTCACCCCAGGTTTACCCTTACTAGTGAGTCGGCGATAACATTGTTCGCCCACATCTCACAACACATGATCCACTACGGGTCGCCCATCATTGGGTCGCCCATCATAGTTCTGTCTCAAGGGTTCTGAAGAACTTAGGTTAGCTGTCATCTTCTTTTTATCACTTTACTGTTCTTATATTTATTCTCCAATTCACAGTACTCCACATAGTACCTCATTTTGTAGCACATATTTCAAGATATTTCGTTTCTATATAAGATTATCTATTTGATACCTTAAAGTAGTAAAATATATAGAACCGTAATTAACCACACTAATATGTATTTCAATATCTATACTATTCACCTCATCAGTCAATTCCTATAATCATTTCACTTTTCATAGTATTCAACGATCCCGTTCAATACACTCTTAATTCAGGCCCTTACAATCAATATTCGGGCCAATCATCTGATGACATTCCACTACACTTTTATCGGATCGCATCGTGTAAGGCCTCGGCCCGTCCGCCGTCCGCCTGTACACATCTATACTGTCTTTTTTGAGAATGCCCAGCCCTTTCACTGGGTCACCCCTCAAGGATCTATCGTGAGGCCCAGCCCGTTCACTAGGTCACTCAACATTCACGTCCGTATTCTAAGTGTCAGTGGAATTAATAATAGGGATCGTTATATTCATATGACATCCTCTATGCCATTAATAATTCCATTACCATCAATGGATTCAAAATCAACGTGATTCTATCACGATTCAGATCATCGCCCAACACAAGGGCATTTTCATCATTTCGACATTTATTTCTTTCTCCTCAGTATACATTTAAACCAAGGCCTTATTCTCTCTGTGCTGATAGTATCTTTTCTGATACTTATACCAGTAATTTAGGTCTTATTCGATTTCAACAGAGAAGTTCATTAGAATCCATGATTGGATTATTTTGAACAAAATGCAGCTTTATATCATCAATTTCTCTGTCAGACCAATCAATTCCAACCTTTGTTGGTTTATTTTAACTCCCTGCAAAAAATTTTAGAGTAAGGGGTATTTTGGTCATTTTTGGCCAAAAATTTTCTCTCTCTTCAAATTACCCTCAATCGGTGATCTTAAAGTCTATTTAATGATGATATGTCATTCCCCTCCTTTATATCATCACTTTCAGGTCTCAGTTCGATCCGGACAGAAAAGTACTAGTGGGGCACTCACCGAGTCCTTTCGATTCCTTACTGAACAGGCCTTCACTTAGATTATAAGAATCACCAATTTTTTGGTAATTTCTGAGCCTATTATTTCTTTAAAATTCTCAATTTATACTTTCTCACTCCCTTTAATTTATTTTTCTCAATTTACAATCATTTATTTTTTCTATGTATTCAGACGACACAGTACTACTGGGGATGTTTACTACTTTTCTTTCTAAAAGTATCCACAGATATCAGGCCAACCATGCTCTGATACCATTAAATCTGTAACGATCCGTTACCATATTTTTCACCTTATTTTACACAATTCATCCGGTTGGGCTGTCTGTGATACTTCACTTTTACTAACTGTTAAACAAATTTACATAACTTTGTTTATATTATACACATCCCCTATCTTAATTAATCAAATAAGTAGTACTACAGACATGTCTAAATACAGAAAATAAATGATCGTACCTCATATAAATTAGTCGGTCTGTCACATTATCCTTTGTGTACAGCCGTGATCCACAATCAACTGATCTCATAATCTTTAAAACCTGAAATGTTTAAAATTAAGGGGTGAGCAAACCACGGCTCAGTAAGAGAGTTATATGTCACACTTGATATTCAGCTATCTATATGCTGAAAATATATATATTTTTTCATTTTCTTTAAAATCTTCCTAGCTGGCTCTAGGCTCACATGTAGGAAGGATACTACAGTCGGCTAGGGATCCAGATAGAATAAGGTAGGTATTTTAGAATACCATACTTGTTCCGGAACCTAGAAGCAACTGTAGAGAATACTAATTTCGTTGTTTCAAAACGATATAATTTTCGTTTTTCCACAGAGTAAACCACATATTTCTTTTCACTTCAGTATACTTTAAAACACGTGGCAGTTCAGTAATAAAAACAGTGGTTTACTTCTCTTCTCTTCTCTTCTCTTTAGTACAGTAAAAATAGTACAGTACAGTGATTTGTAAATATCCAATCATTGGATAATTAGTTCTTCGATTATCTCTAAGAGAAAGTGGTAAAACAGTAGTTACAGTAAACAGTCTTCTCAGTACAGTAGCTTATAAATATCCAAATAATTAGATAAAAGTTCAATAATTATTTCTATTTTAGAAATAATTTTCATGTTATTCTTTTATAATAAACATTTATTTCTCTTTTCAAATCAGTAACCTATCGTACAGTTCAGTAAAACAATATATTTAGTATTCAGTAAAACAGTATCTCGATACGGTTCAGTCAGTAACAGTAAACAGTAGCTACCAATTCAGTAAATAGTATATGGTAGCTTTCAGTTCAGTAAACAGTAAATAGTAGCTTTCAGTTCAGTAAAACAATAATTAGTGTTACCATTTCAGTGTACAGTACAGTTCTGTAAACAGTAGTTTGGTATGGTGTTTCATTAATAAACAATAAATAGTAAACAGTGAACAGTGGTTCAGTACAGTAAACAGGATTCCGTAAATCCTTTCAGTAAACAGTAAACAGTAAGTGAGACTAGGCATCACCCTACAATTAAATCATGCTATCTCGTCCACTAGGGACACAGTAACAGTAATGAGATCTATGGCCATGATCTATAATATGTCCTCGGTGTACGCTTGCTAGGCGACAATCCGGGACGCTAATGACTAGCTGGTCAATCGGCCACGTGACAGTAACAGTATATGTGTGACGTCCCAGTCACCATACATTTTCAATTCACCTCTTTCCAATTCCACTTAACTTGATTAGATTTGCTTGTCAATGTCAATCATACTTTAATACAATTTCTTTCTTTCTTAACCATATGTTGAAATTGCTGTTTTGAAAAATATTTTTGATCAGCTTTAGGACGTGGATATGTAATCACCACTCCTTGTTTTGGGAAAATAGTTTGGAGAGGTTGGGTTTTTGAAATCATGACCTCTCTATTTTTTGAAATAGATTGTACCTCTGAAGAGGTTTGTGGTAATGATTCGGAGAATTGACGAATCATTTCCAGTTGTGACTCTTCAAAATTGGATGATGACTCCTGTCTTTGGTGTTCTTGGGCAAAAATCTGTTGCCATGTTGGTATAGGGGATTGGGAGATAAGTGATTTTGATGGGGAATGGGTTTGCTTTTGCTTACCCTTGTCTTTTTTCTCTCTTTCTTTCTCTTTTTCTCTTCTTTCTCTGGAAGACATTGTGAAGGATTCTGAAGAAACTCTCTTGTGAGGAAATCTGGGAGAGAGTTAGAGTCCCCTTTTATAAACTCGATTTCAAAATCAAAGATTGATAAAATTGCTTGCCATCTTGCAAAAATCTGTTTGGATGCCATATTTTTCACATCTTTTCGAAGAATCTCTTTTGCAGATTTGCAATCAATTCTGAGAAGAAATTTTTGATTTAACAAGTCACTCTGAAACTTTGTGATGCATAAAACGATGGAAAGAATCTCTTTTTTTATTGTGGAGTAATTCTTCTGGGTATTGTTCCAGTGTTTGGAAGTATACTGAACTATACTTTCTTTGTTATCTTTTAACTGTTTGAGGATTCCTCCGTATCCTATGTCAGAAGCATCGGTTTCTACAATTTTGAAGGTATTTGGGTCTGCTAAATGTAGACATGGTAATTCTTTGATTTGAGCTTTAACAGATTGAACTATTTCTGTATGGGCTTGAGTCCATGGTGGAGGATTTTTTTTAAGTCTTTCATGAAGAGGTTTAAGAATTTTATTGAGGTTTGGATAGAAATCTAAAATATAATTCAGACTCCCTAAAAACCTTTGAAGTTGGGTTTTATCTAAGATTTGATCAGGAAACTTATCAGCAAATTGGATTGACCTTTCTATTGGAGTAATGGTTCCTTGATAAACATAATGTCCTAAAAACCTTACTCGTGTTTGAAATAAACTAATTTTGGATTTGGAAACAACTAAACCATTTTGTTTGACGGCTTTAATGAAAATTGATAAATGTTTGAAATGTTGGTCAATAGTTGTTGAAAATATTAATACATCATCAATGTATACTATCATAAATTGGGAATATTGATGAAATATTTCATTCATTATTCTTTGGAATTCTGATGGAGCATTTTTAAGTCCAAATGGCATTACATTCCACTCATATTGTCCAAACGGGACTAAAGTCCTCAGACCAATTGACTGGGGTAATGATCCAAACAATCTCAAAAAGTTTCCAGCCAGCTATAACACCAGACTTCACCATTGCCCCACATTTAATTACTGGGATTATCAACAAGCTTGGTTCAATACTTTCACCTTTGAAAACCAACACTATCGCCATTCATGGCTACTTTATATGGTTTGATTAGGGATATAAATGGTAATCCTAATATAACATTTTGACTAATATTTTTTATTATTAAAAATGGTGTCTTGAATGTAATTTGGTTTTTACATATTTCTGCTGTTGTCAATTTGTATTGGATTTGGAGTTTTTCATTGTTTGCTGCTTTTAAACTTTCAAAAGTTTTCTCACAATATTTTGTTGGAATTATTCCTTCTTTAATACAATTTTGATCAGCTCCTGTGTCAAATAGAGCTATTGTTTCTACTAAAAATTCATTATTGATTAAAATTGATATTTTAATTAAGTATTTTTGGATTGAGACTTCAGTTAGGATATTTAAAAATTCCTGTGATGGTCGTTTGTCTTCGTCAGAAGATTCACTGGAAGTTTCTTCATTTAAGTTTGGTAAAGTTTTTAGTTGTTGACTGTGCTGTTGTTGTTGTTGTTTGAGCAATTTTATTTCTGTTTTAATATTGTGGATTTCATGTTGGAGGTCTTGGATAGTGATTTCTTTGTTGGATGTTTGTATTTTATCGAAGATTATATCTTTTAAATTATAAGATTTGGAAGTTGATGATATAAAAGTTGGTGTAGAGAGGGATTTTTTTAATTGTTCTAAATAATCTTTCTTAATCTGGGGATCTTGTATTTTATCAATTATTTCCATCATTAATTCTTGGTCTTTTGTTAAGACATTGAGTGTGTCTTGATCTGAAGATGTCTCTATATCATCCATTTGATTAACTTGTATATCTGATGAAGATTGTGATTCAGTATCTGAAGTTGGTGTCTCTGAAGTTGTATATGTCAGAAGTTCACAAATTTTCTGGTTTATTTCTTGATCAAGTTGTATTTGATTTAGCCTTCTCTTTATTTTACAATATTTTGAAATATGTCCTGTTTTCCCACATCTATAGCATTTTATGTTTAGAATATTTGAAGAGTGAACAGAGTAGCAATCATGAAAGCAGCACAGGATCATTGCTCTCGCTAGATTTAGCACAAGACAATGAAGATGACTGCTTCGGAGTCTTACCTTCAATCAAAACTGACAAAACAAACAGAAAAAGCAAACAGTGAGATTCCCATCAGTCACAACTACAGTAAAGATTCCACTGACAAGCACAGTGAGATTCCCATCAGTCAAAGCTCCATCAAATAGACAAAGGCGTGGCCCACTGACAAGCACAGTGAGATTCCCATCAGTCAAAGCTCCATCAACAGACAAAGGCATGGCCCACTGACAAGCACAGTGAGATTCCCATCAATCAACAGACAATTATTCAAACTTTAGAATCATGAAGCATCATATGTAAAAGAATCCTAGCTATAAAAAGGATTCTAAAAACGAAAGAGAGACAGAGTTTTTAGGACGGATAGTTTCAAGTTTTAAGGATTCTGAAAGCTCTCACCCTTTTTGTAAATCAAATTTTTATCAATCTATCTATTTTATCCAAATTTTATTTCATCAACCATTTATTTCATCAATCATATTCAACATTTTTATTGTCCTAATATCACTGCTACAGCAGATCCTCCGGAGACACTGGTATCAGAGCTATAGGACGTGGTAAATGTTTGATCTTAAACTTGAATTTGATCTTAAACTTTGATATGGTAAATGTATCGGAATATGAGAGGGATGTCCTAAATTTATAGAATTTGTTCTATTAAAAGAAACCTTGACATCTCCATTATCAGTTTGAGAGACAACTCTTAATTCAGTTGTTTCTTGTGTTATATATATATATATATATCATCCGTTTCCACAGGATCTCATACATCATCCTAACTTAAATCCCCGACATCTTATATACATTAATGTTAGTTGTACTGTACCATAGCTGAATTACAATTTACTTTGTATAATTACATAAATATACCTTCTATACTGCTTGGGAAGCGTCTCTCGAAGGTAAACTTTCAAGATCCACTCGTAGGCTCTTCTATCGAGAGCGAGGGATTACTTCAGATCGTCTGTATGAAAAATGTTCGTAAAAGGGTGAGTTTACGCTCAGTAAGAAAAATATGTAAAAGAGCGTACTATGCCTCTATATGCATTTTTCCTACTTGGCTCTATAATGTCATGTAAAGCATTATAAAGCATGCATCATAAACATCTTTCATGCATTGTTTGTATGCTTTGTATGCTTCTTGTAAAATATAGCATACATATAAAACATGCATCGTCTTCTATCTTTAAAACATACTTTACATGCTTTTATAGCATAGCATGTTTCGTATACTTCTTCAAAACATACTTCATGTACTTCTTTCAAATATCATTTACATACATACATACTTCCTTTAAAACATCTTATACTTCTTGAAATCATAAATCATATACTTCTTTTTAAAACTTCTTATACAAGTACACCAAGTACTTTCGATTTTTTTATTTCTTTGAAATCGTATATACATATAGTTTTTGATAACATAAAAACTATTTGTACTTTTATGGAGTTATGCACTGCATCATCATCATCATCATGTGGCGTACCCCGTAGGGCCAGGAATCCTCCCTTAGCCGAACATGAAATATAGACAGATTGGCCAACTGTTGGTGGCTACAGTTAACACTAGTCAGGTGTCCTTCTGTAGCGACTGAGGCCTGACTTATGGTTCCTCAGACCATAACATACATCATTTCAGGACTTGATCAGAGCCCCTACTAGAAACATGAAAGTGCATAATCTCAAAACATATGCCATATAGCTTCTTGCCATGACATTTCATACTTTCTTAAAATAGGTTTAAAAACCTCTTTTCAAAACAGGGCAGTCGACTGGCCTCATAGGGTAGTCGGCTGCTGCTTCATACTTTCCTTTATCGAAATTATTTTCATTTAAAATTCCGATATTTTCATCTTTGAAAACATATAAGGGCAGTCGACTGGTCCATATAGCAGTCAACTGGTTTTCAAACAGAATGCTTCTTAGCAAATAGCAGTCGACTGGTACATATAGCAGTCGACTGTTTTTGAAACAGAATGCTTTTGGAAAATTAGCAGTCGACTGGTTATATAGGCAGTCGGCTGGTTTTGAAACAGAATGCATTTTTTGGCAAATAGCAGTCGACTGTCCCATATAGCAGTCGACTGGTTTGAAACAGAATGCATCTGGGTAAATAGCAGTCGACTGGCTTACATAGCAGTCGACTGGTTTGAGTCAGTTTTCAAGAAAACGGCGTTTTGGTTGTCTTTAGGCAGTCGACTTCCCTTTATAGCAGTCGACTGCCCCTAGCCTAATTGGTACTAGGAGACAAGTCCGAAAATGTCATTTTTCCTGCATGAAATCAGCTGGAGTTTCTTTCCAAACCACATAAATATGTCATAAAACATGCAAACATAGCCGCCTTACGTCCGTTACATAAATTTCTTACCTCGATTTCCTCGAGAACACGAAATCACTTGGTTCACCAACCCTAATCTTTTTCTTCTTCAAATCTGAAATCATTATATCAAAGTAAACCTTTAAGAATTTGCCATAAACATGTTATACTAACTCAGTACAACACCATACCATGAACATAATCGAACAAATCATCTTCTTCTCTTACCTTTTTCTAGTGACCAAAATCTCAAACTTTGGGATCTCTTCCAATACTTGAAATCAATCCACCAAACTTTGGATATTACTTAGTCTAATGACAAGGATCATTTTTCATTCAACAAACTAGTTGAATCGATGGATGGATGAGGGGGTTTGTCAAGGTAGCTTGGAATGGAAACTTGGAAACTTGAATGGAACGAGAGGGAGAAGGCTGGAAGAGTGGCTGACATTGGTAATGGCTGGTGAAGGTGACTCATGCATTTGCATTAAATGCACCTCTATCCCTTTAATCATCTCAGCCAACTTTATCCCTTTGACTCAAGACCATTTGTCCATTTAATTCCTCTTCCATATGACTCATCCATTTAATCTCCAATAAAATTTCTGATTTAATTTCTTGTCTCATACTCTTAATATTTTTCTGATATCAACATAATTTATTTTACTAATTGACATTCAACTTTATTATTTCTTCTATAATCCATACATCAATCATACATTATTCATACATTCATTACACATCAACTTCACATTCATTTAATCATATTAGATTGAAATACCTTACAAACATGGAGGAATACATGAAAATTGGGGATTTCACAATATGTGATGCATGAAACTCGAGGCCTAAGTCTCAAAACAGTATAAGCCGTACCATAGCCTTTATGAATTTTTAAACACCATAAATTAAATATCTATAAGGCTCACATGTAACTATAATCACCTTTATGAAATTTATAAAATAAATAACAATTTTCAAATTATTTCATAAAGGTATAAATCATATTATTCATACGATGAAGACAGTTTGCAAAATCATCACTGAAAGTATAGAAAGGCAAAACTGTCTTTTTCCACAATAAAACACATATGCACGCTTTTCTGTACATTTAATCGAAAACATGATTTTATAATTATCGGAATTTCAAACAAATCATTTTTATAATTTATGAAAATAAATTATTTATTTTGTAACTTGAAATTCCCATCACCATGTTTTCTTCTAAAAACACGTGTAGAGACTTCTAGTCTCGAAATCATAATTTTTCTTCATTTCTTAACCTTTATGGAATTTTCATAATTAATTATTTCCATAATTAAAACCATAAAGGTTTTATGTAAAATCAAGTGAATATTTAAAAATATTTTTAAAAATATTCACTTCAGTCTCTTTTTCATTTTCATCTCGTTTCACGTGAAATATCACCTACTGGGTGAATTTTCGATGATTTTCTTTTCACCATTCTCGAAAACATGAATATTTTAAAATTAAATATCACTATACTAATGTTTTATGAAATTTACTTAATTTTTCGATTTTCGTACCCGAAAATCGATTCACGTGAAATCAAATCTTTTATTTTAGTTTTCGGTGATTTTCGGTAAATTTCAGTAATTTTTCGATAATTTTTCGACAGTATAACGGCTGTCGATTTGGCTAGCCTCCTGCACGGAAAATACATTTTATGTTTCTCAACTGGTATTTCACCACCATTTGAAACCGATAAATCACCACAATTTTCAAAACTAATGATTATAAATTGCATTTATAAATTAAATGCATAATTTAAAACATGTGGCCGAATATCCTTACAAGCGGCACATGTCTCCCTTACCTGTTTCGGGTCGGCGACTGACTCTCGAAGGTCGCGCCCGTGTTCACCTCACCCGATTCCATCGGCTCGGTCATCGAGGATATTTTCTGGAAATTAAATTGTAAAATTTAGAATTTTTCCATAATTATTTAAATAAATAAATTATTTAAATAATTTAATACTTTTCGGGATTTCTTACCGATTCCCGTAATTCTCGGGATCTCCCGTAATTTTCGAATTCTCGGGAATTCTCCAAATTCCTGAGAATTCCTTTTCCCTTTTTCTTTCTTCTTTTTCTTCCTTCTTTCTTTTTCTCTTTTCTTTTCTTTTCTTTTTCTTTTTCCTTTTTCTCTTTCCTTTTCTTTCTTTTCCTGCCGGACCGGTTTACCTCCCTCACCGCTGGTTCTCCTCCGATGACCGGTTCTCCGGCGGTTCGACAGCTCCACAGCTAGCCGGCACCACGACGAAGCCGGATCTGGCCTTCGTTCGTCACGAATCGACGGCACGATGGCGAATCTACTCAGTTTACCTTCAGTTTCTTCTCCTCTTCCGTCGGCCTTCCTCCGCCGTTCTCCGCCTCGCCTGTGGCCTCCCACGTCTTCCTCTTCCTCCGACGATGGTGTCGCTGCAGTGGCGGTGGCCGGTTTAGCCGGCACCGCCAGATCCATTTTCCTTTTTCTTCCTGACCTCCGCCAGTTTTCGCCTCTGTTTCCTTCCAATTTTCTTCCTTTCGACGTCGACAACCACTTCCCCCTTCTGGTCGGTGGCGTCCTCTACCTTTCTCTGGCCTCCTCTCGCCGGCGACGGCAGTGGTTGCTGCCGTCGGTCCACTGTTTCGGGAAAGGTTGGGATCCTTCCCCCGATTCTTTCCTCTATTCTGTTTCTTTTTTTTTAATTATATTATATACATATTTTACTATATATTATACTATATATTATTTTATATATAGTATAGTACTATATATATGTATTATATATATATATATAAATATGTATATATACATTGTATATTACAAATATATATCAAATATATATTATGTATACGTGTATACTTTAAAATAGAATAACATTTATATATATATATATATGAAATAATACAATATATATTGTATTTACAATATATATATATATATTTTTTCTTCCTCATTTTCTTATTTAATTTGAATTTTCATTTATCCAAATTAAATTTCCTTCTTTCATTATTTTTTCCATAATTTCTCATCTTATACTTAATTCCGAATTTAATTTTCCTTCACACCTTTTTCCTATTCTGTCACTTACTCAATTCTCGAGATTTTCACCAATATCCCGTTCTCACAATTTTATTTATTTATTTATTTCAATATTTATTTCCAATAAATGGAAAATTTACGGTTATCAAAATACATACTTCATCTTAAAATATATGTATATATATACACTTTGATCTAAATAGTATATATATTTCATATATATATACTTATTTAAAAACGTGTAAAAATATATTATATAATCTATTTATATAATTATATTTTTATTCACATTTTTATTTCTTTAACATTTAAAATATATTTATATAATATAATTTTATAATTATATAAATATATACCTTTTTATTTCTTTAAATTTTTGAATTTCTTAATATCCAATTTAATTTCTCCATTTTCATCTCTTATTTAGTTTGGATTTCAATTTATCCAAATTAAACTTTCCGGATATTTAATATTTATTTAGAAAATTCTCGGTCTTCACAATTATTGATTAAAATGATAAGAATATCGAATTGACTCAAATTTACGTGCATAATAATTAAAAGACATGCGTAATAATTAGAAGTAAGTTATTGAATCTAACGATTGGTTTATAAAATATTAATCTTACATGAAGTTATAAAAAATGTGTAAATCAATTAATTTTACACATGTAGCCCTCCTCTCTCTCTCTCTCTCTCTCTCTCTCTCTCTCTCTCTCTCTCTCTCTATATATATATATATATATATATATATATCATTCGTTTGTTCCGATTGCCTCGTGTTCAAATCCATAAGCCGATTGGAGGACCAACATCGATCTTCAATATTAAGTTGTCTTGTTCTGGTTTTTTTATTTCTTTGCTAATTTGTCACGTTTCAACCAAAAACGTTGTGAAACAATATATTTATGAAAACAATAAGAACATATGATCATATATAAAATTTCCATTTATATAAAAAAAACAATAATATTTGCTGTAGATTTTTTTGCAACATAGAAATATTATGCTGACATTGTTGCCTGCATGCGTTACAATCTCAATATATTAGATATCAACTTAAATTTTATTGAGAATCAATTTGGATTCAAAGTTAAGCTCTAATTGGTTATAGAATTACTCGGTGATTAAACTTAGTGAATAAGAACTAGTGTAGAAACCCTTCCAATTAATCTCCTTCAAATTATTAACCTTTTTAAATTAATAAAAAATGATGATCCTAGATCGGATTATTACATAAAATTAATAAGTTCCTCTATCATAATAATTAATAAATTTTTTTAAAAAAAGAGTGTAAAATTTTGTCCCTGACTATTGCATAAATTAATAATTTGATAAAATATAAAATATATTATATAACATTCAAGAATTAAAAAGCACTTCAACACTACTAACAAAAAAAGTTATAGACTATGGTTATGTAAAAACAATTACTAGGTTAGTGAAAGCAAGCACAATCTAATATATTTAAATATGATTTTTTAAATTTTATAACTTTCTAGATTTTTGCCATCATGGCTGTAACTATGTTTATACTAAAAGCATAGTTGAAGATATTAAAAGATCACATTTTACTTAAACTTAATTATAGAAAATTTATTATTTTTCAACACACTATAGTTTTTAGAAATTAAAATTATATAAATTTACACATTGAGTAAATTTCATCTAAGTCATTAAGGTTTGAAACTAATTCAACTTTAGTCCATTAGTATGAAAAATAGACACTCATTTCGATTTTGCTAGACCTGTAGGTCCTTCCATTAGTCAATTGTTAAATAAGCTCTTAAAAACTTAAATTTGAGACCATTAAGTTATTTGGGATGGAGTGTCCATTTTTAATATTAATGGACTAAAATTGAATTAGGTTCAAACCTTAAGGGCTTATTTGAAATTTACCCTTACATTTTCATAAAAGTTACTATAGCAAAAGATTAATATTTTTAGTTGAAATATATTGATATTAATTATATAGAAATTAGGAAAAACTATTTAACTTTAAATAAACTACGGTTTCCATTAGAAAGGTGGTCTTTTGTGTTTATGGTTTTGAGTAAAAACGTAGTATTTTGGGGTTTGATGTTTCATCTTTCGAAATTCACGCACTTTGTAAATTCCCTCTCTCTGCCCTTAAATTTAGACAACTAATCTTTTGATTATTTATTCTTTCTCTACCTCTATATCGCTTTCTTCTCCTTCCATAAGAATGTAACATATGCTCCATTAGAAAATGCTTTTAAAAGCCCATCTGTAAATATTGAAGTATCAAGACAGCACTCAATTCGACTAATGACCATCAAAGAAGGTCCATTCCAATAGAACATTAAGTCTTGGTTCTTCATTTGTAATAGATGGGTTGCTAATAGCATTTATTTTATATGGAGTATGATCACATCCTTGAAAAGGATGGAAAGGATATGAAAAGAGTATTATAAATAGAATTATTTCTGCGATTTGCTTGGAAAACTATATTGTATAAAATTGGTCATGCTTTTAATTGTTATCAGTTACTTGATGTATGTTTCATTAATGTTATAGGTGTTTTTAGCCAGAGTAGAGTGTGATCACTTGGGTCTGTGAGAAGAACAAGTCTCGAGCATGAATTCTGAGTTGTTGTATTTAATAGAAATGTTCAAATGTACTAAAATTAAAATTTCAAATTTATTATTGTTGTATTCAATTGAAATGTTCAAATATGCCAAATTAAATCCAATGTTCAAATTTAATGCATGAATTCTTAAGTACTATATTCAATAGAAATGTTCAAATGTACAAATATCAAATGTTCAAATTTACAATTGTTTTACTCAATAGAAATGTTCAAGTGTATCAAACTAAATGAGATGTTCAAATTTAGAGGAGGAAATTGATTAATCTATTGAAAACAAATGTTGAAATCAATGGAATAAAAGTTTCAAATGTTTGTATTATTGGTGTTTTTACAATTTTACTCAAATAGTTGAAGAAACTCTTATTTTTGTGAATACTATTTTGTTAGAAATTAATTAATTGATTCCAATAATCTTTGAAAAGCATTAACGCATTAATGAGTACATATGATTTAAATAGGGAAATGAAGTTTATAAATGTAGTCTATAAACGTAGTCTAAAATATAGAAAAAAAAAATTCTAGAAGCGTCAAAATTTCAAGGCTACAGAAATCTTTGAATTTCATTTTCATAGCTTTTCATGAACAATTCATGATCATATGAACCTCAAATCTTTCTAGCATGTGGGTAAAATATTTTCACACATCTTCATTCTTAAGATTCAACAAAATACAGTGAACATAATGATACCCATGCTTAAAATCGATTACAATATTAAATAAGGCTTTATGCAATTTTAAACTTTCAATTTAAACAAACACATTGCATAACATCATTCAATTGTTTAAATCATTATTTAAACATCATCAATCAATAATTAAGATTAATTTTCAAAATTGAAAATCTTTTAAAAACATGTTTTTAAAATTCTATTTCAATGAAAAATTACATCAAACACTTATCATGCATTTTATGTCTTAATGGCAAAACCAAAAAATCCTAATTTTGATTTCCTATTGCATTAAGTAAGACTCTGATACCAATTGTTAGTTTTGTTCATGCTCAATCAAATTAAGGATACAGATATTAAAGTATGCAACAAAAATATGAACATATAATACCGAAACCAAAGCAAAGGATCACACCTAATACTTAGTAAAATTTGCATACACATTAACAATTTGGATTTTTAAACAACTTCATACCTTGATCTTGAGGACTCATAACTCATGACTATGAAGATCCAATCCAATCACGTGCACCTAATAGGTTAGATCACACTAATAGTCATTCAATTGCCGACCTCTAATTATAATCTACACAGACAACTAATGGATCTTACAGGAAGCTAAATTATGTTATGTATGTCTCTATGCTAGTAGATTGATATTCATAATCTCACCATCATATCTCAATTTTAATATTCTAGCTTTTACAAAAGCAATTCCTCAATTGAGTTGCCTAGAAGAATTTTAAAAACTAAGAACACAAGAGACAAAAGGGCGATGACAAGGGAATACTTCCACAGGATTTTCCATCTATGCCTAGGGTTTCTCTTCTTTATGATGGCTAGCCATAATAAGGCTTACAAAAGCTAGGGTTTTGTCTCCTTTTAATTAGTATAATTACCCTTTAGCCTTGAAACTTATTATAATTATAATTTGGCCCACAACTTAATTAAACATTATAATTGGGCTCAATTAAGATTCTTTTTAATAAGCCCAATCAAGAAATTTTAAATTTGCAAGCCTATCAATTTAATTTAATCCATAAGGTTATCTTATTATGTGTGACCCATTAGGTTACCAACATGTAGGCAATAAATTAAATTATTTATTTAATTCCGAGATCAAGAGTGGTATTGACAATGCATTATGACCACCCATATGTTAGAAAATGTCAAATGGTTTGACCAATCTATGCGATGCATAGTATTTCAGTGTAATTCAATCCTTGTAATGACCTTGAAAGCGGAATTGTGAACTAAATTTTTCCTTTACTTATAAGATTTGTCAATGAATAGTGTAGGTTTTAACTATCAAGTAGGTTACTACTTGACTTACTTCAAGCTCATTACCTACGGTCCCAATCTAATTACCTTGTGAAGTGTGCCATTACCTTTTTGAGAAGATCATGGTTTTCTAATATGTTTATTTAACATACTTAACTATTGTCTGGTTATCATTTTAAACCATTGATCATATAAAATTTGCTTAACATTCCACAGCACTATTAGGCATTATACATTTAAAACCAACCTTATTTATGTATAAAAAAGGTATACAACACTCAATATTTTCATTCATATGTCCTTAATTTACATCTCGACTTACAATACTATATTGAAACATGTCTAAAATATAACCAAATATAACATCTAAGGTTATATCCTCAAAATACTTAAACAAGCTTCAGAGGATATGGTCCCCTCCAATCAGCCTTTGCCCTTAATCCAAACCTAACCGAGATAATTTGTAAAGGAAGTAACAAGGGGTGAGCTAACGCCCAAGAAGTAACATACATAAATGAGAGTTAGGTTCATATCGAGCTAAAACATCCCTAATATTCCATATTCATCATAATATCCATAATACTTAATCATCCAAAATCTTTATAATTCCTATACTTCAAAATTGTCATATTACTCATGATACGAATTTACTGGTTTTAGTCAAGAGAATACTTTGAAGCACCTCATTTTCATGAACCCTAACACCTACACTAGTTAATCCACCACATGTACAAACATCTAAATGTCTAAGTGCAAATGCTGTGCATTAGACTAAGTGCATTAAAAACATAGTTTTAAATATAAGCTCAAGGAATGAAGCATAAACCCTCATGCATAAAAACATTATAAAACAAAAAATCATTTAGCAACAATATAAAACTAAAGCATAAAACATCATGCAATAGTCTTGTAAACTTAAATTCTTTAATCTTAAAACAACATAAAATATCTAAGATCACTTATTGAAAGAAACAAGAATAAATCCTATTCATACATACTTAGGAGATTAGGCATAGTACCTTAGTACAAGGCAAAATGATAACCTTGAGCCATTGTAGCTAGCAATGCTTGACGTCCCATTTGGGACCTTAGCATATCTATGATTGTAGATCTTCTTAGTGCTACTAATCAGCTAGGCATTGAGGAATATGTCACAATTATGCATCGGACAATGTACTTATCTTGGGATAGCCTCATCAGGTGTATCCACCCATATATATATATATATATATATATATATATATATCCATTCCATGCCATATAGGCAAGATAAACTATGAGTATATACATGTGTTGTGTGCTCTCTACCACATAAGCATAAGCAATAGGGACAAGGTGCCTATTGTCTCAAAAATCAAAATCCTTTAAATCATGACATTGAGAGGCATAATAGTTTTATCACTTATACTAATGCGAAAGTTTGAATTTTTGGGCTAACTTTTTCTTTTTTTTTTTCCTCTACGTTGGTTTGTTATGTGAGTAGTTTCATACTATGTTATCAGGTTACTATTCACTTGATACAGTTTAAGACTACCTGCCTAAGGTCCCAGTTTAATATCTTATCTTTTTATATTTGGAAACACCATAAAACGAATCCTGTACGATAGCAAAAAATTTTTAGGTTGGTATATTTTACTCGATAGCTCGGTTTACCAACCAATCATAGTCAAATTATGTTCTTAATCCCCTATCACACTCATAAACCTTGTAATCTATAAAATATTCAAGTTTCATTGAGAATTAAGCTCGTTTGATCCTTCAAAAAAGTTTGAAACAAAAAATACATTATTTTTACGATTTAGGCACATTTCTCAACAAAAATTCGTTTACATCCCAATTATAACACTTTTTACAATTTAAGCCTACTTTTAACTTATACACATCCCAACCTATAATATTATTGTAAACTGTCCAGAAATGACATCATTTAAACACAAAAAACTCATACCGAATATTTACTATGACAGCTTTGTAGTTGGAAACTTACGAAGTCTGATATTGCGATGCATTACTTTACTACCTTGGCTTAACCTATGAGGGAAAATAGTGGGAGAGTGATCTAAAAAGCCTAGAAGTAACCACACGAGTGCAGAGGATAGTAGCATATTGAATATTGCTCTAAATATATGTTATGCAACAACTCAATAAACTTGTCATATTGAATACTCGAATGTGTTAACTTGTAATATTCTACTATTGACTTTTGATTACTTTTCCTTATTTGTTCTAACAATATCACCCTATAACATAGTTGAGGTCTTTCAGGGTAGGACATGGATGGATACTTTGGAGTACTACATTATCGCTTTAACCTAACATCATACCAGACTGTCTTCTCAATGTAATGATTCCATGATATGTTCAATGCAATATTAGTTAAATCTATGAAAACATGGTTTTAAATAAAACAACATACTTTTTAGTCAAATCAAAATCAATGCTCGTAGACAGTATTAAGTGCTTGTAAATCATGTCACGTACTCTAATAAAGTCAAATGCTCGTAATCATATTTTATACTTGTAGTCTTATAAATAAAATACTCGTATATTTATACTCGTTAAATCAAATATTTGTATATTTATACTCGTCAAATCAACTAGTATACTTATATTCGTCAAATCAAATACTCATACACTTATACTCATCAAATCAAATACTCGTACACTTATACTCATTAAATTAAATTCTCGTCTACTAATACTTGTCTAATCAAATACTTGTATACTTATTCTTGTAAACTTATACTTGTTAAATCAAATAAGTTGTTCCTCAGCAAGTAACCAATAGAGACTTATCTCTTATCTAATTATGACTGTTTAGCAAGCCTCGTCTTAACCCGAAAACTATGGTGTTGCCTATGACCAGAAATTCATGTCTCTCACTATAGCAATTTAGTGAGCCTTGTCATACTCATGGCCATAGATCCTCGTCATCTCCAGTGGTAATGATTAGCTAAGACCGGAACTTGTCATGACTAATATGTTGACAAGCCTCGTAGTGCCCATATAGGAGTATATATGTGATGGGATGTTTCCTTATTGCTTTATTGGTTTCAAGATCGATGTAGGGTGCTTTAAAAATTATAAAATAGTACCATTATATGTTATGAAGTATGATAACACAGTGGATATAAAAGCTATGAGGACCACATTTGCTTAATAAATTCCATAAGTTAAAGGTTATGGAAATCGAAAAGCAAGAGTTAATCGCTAAGATTTTCAAATAGTGTTGGTGCAAAGGGAAAGTTGGATATGGGCCCTGTGGGAATTATTAAGATCTAGAATAACCCAAAGAGGGCAAATTATTGATCCCTTGAGTTTAAATCATATTTGGTTTGAATTTCGGCTCAATTGGAGTTCAATTGGGTACCCCTGGGAACAGGTGCCAACAAATTCAATAATGACGGTTTTGTCTATAGCCAAAATAAACATATTTAAATACTTGTCAATGTAATTTGGCTTTTTACCAACAAACTAATACAGTCAAACCCTTGAGTGAAGATGTCAAATCCTATCCTGGCTCGATTAATAGATTTACTCAAAAATGTCAAAAACAATGTGAATGAGGATTGAGGGTATTTTGGTAATTTCACCATCTATGATTGTCCACCCCTACAGAAAGTCAATTTTGACTTTCTCATTTTAAATAAATATGACAAGAATAAAAATAAAAACATTTGACATTATTTTCATCTCCTTAAATATTAATTATTTAAGTTAGGACACGTTAGGGATTATAAGATTTTAGAAAGGCAAGTTGGTAAAATGTCTAATGGGATATTTAATAATTATATTTAATTAGATAAAGGTAAAATATATCATCTTCATCACCATTTTGGCCTACCATGAAAAGAGGAGAGAGAAAGCTTATGCGTTTTAAGGTTTTAGGGAGAGAAACTTAGTAAAACCCCAGTATACAAGACCCAAACCGAAAAGCACACTAAAGAAAAGTTGTTCAGCTTGAAGAGCACTACAACATACTATAAATTGGTGCCTTGAAGTGGCGATTTGAAGGGTGAAAAATTCACCTAAAGTTTCGACTCTAAGTGTAGCTAAGAGGTAGAATTTTCAATTTTATTTCTAATTGATATATGCAATTGTTTTAAGGGTTTTATGAATGAATACGATGTTAGATTTGAACAAATCCTTGTGTATGGTATCCCTAGGGTTTTGGCTAAATTGGGGTTTAGTGGCTAGATGATTTGTTTGCTACCAAAATGACATAGGTTAATGTTTAAAGTATGAGAAATAATGTAGTGAAGTCAGAACAAAAAAATACAAGGTGTAAAGAGAGATGTGGAATTTGGCCAAATGAAGATCATACTGTTTCCATTCTTAAATCATTTCAAAATTGACATCGGACAATGTTTTAGTGATAATAAGATTGTTGGTGAAGTTAGATTTGAAAAAGGATGAGTTTTGACACTACTTGTAATTTTAGTCTCGTTAGAAAGTAAACTGGAATTGCCGTTGTATTAGAAAATATAGAAAACCTTAAGTGTACTACATTTTTCATAAAAAGGAATACGAACAATTAACTATGATTAAATTGTTTTCTGCAGCTTCGAAATAGATTGGGAGGTGTTGGACAAGGAGGCAAATTATGCTTTCCTACTAGCTTTGTGCTACTAATTAGACTATACGAGAGGCATTGACACTGTATTGGTAAGGGACACAAATAGAAGATGTAGAAAGATATCATGACTGCATTTTGATTGGTTTTGGTTTATTGGAAAGTGAAATAAAGTCTAATGGTTTAATGTTTAAAAGAATCATGGATATAAGTAGAGTTGTAAAAACTACAAACTTTGTACCATATGATGCGAATAAATAAGAGACATGGAGTAAGTTGAGTATTATGATATATGTTGTAAGCAATAATCTTATGCCAAGTAATGAGGATGAAACCTCAAATTTGTGGAATTAGAAAAAAATAATTTATACTTTTGCGTCATTTGGAAAATCTCATAACTAAGTTCAAGAATTTAAATATGAACTAATGAGATGCATATATTCCACCAAATACATAGGTAGGTTGTTTTAATAAAACAAGTACACAAGTATATTAAAGGAAATGTAATATGCATGAATAATGAATAATTAAAATAAATTGAAGAATTCATATGTATACACATACCACACTAAAAATATATTAGATATGAGAATATATATATTGTATATGGCTATGTGTATGTATACATATTATTATATTTAAGAATTTAAAATATGAGTATAAATACACACTTCATGTAGTAATATAACAAATAAATAAATATATAAGAATATATATATATATATATTATATACATGTATAAATATACATTGTTATATATAAAGATAATTTTAGTTTATATGAATATATAATATATATATATGTGTGTGTGTGTGTGTGTGTTAGTGGGGTTTGATGGGACTTTACCCTATCAAACTCCACTAACTCCATCAGATTATTCAACAAGCTTCTTAAGGAAGCTTTACAAAAAAAAAAAACACGGAAGAGAAAAGAAGTGCAGGAAAGAGGGAAAGGCTTGGGCAAAAACAAGGAAAAGAAAGAAGAAAAGGAAAGGTGAAGCCAATAGGGAAAGAAAGAAAGGAAAACTGAAAACCGAAAGGAAAAAAAAAGGGAGAAAGAAAAGAGTAAGCCGAAAGGGAAGAAGAAGGAGACACGTACAGCTACTACCTCACCACCTTGGGCATCAGGTGTCGATGGCAAAAGAAGGAAACCACCGGCAGGAAGCTTAGCAAGACCAATGCTGGTCAGAAAGTTAGGTCACGAAGCTGAAGGTTGGTTTCCTTATATTTCGGACAAAGGAAGAAGGAAGAAGGATTAAAGCTGTAGTGAAGAACCATGTGGTGAAACCTTGACGCCAAAACAGGAGGAAAATTTCGAGAGCCACTCCTGTTAAATGTAAGTGTAGTAAGGGCTGTAAATAAGGGTTTTAAGTGGAGTTATATGACTGTTTGACCTGATTTATTTCTGCTTGTGGTTGGCTGTAGTTTAAATTGGTCTTGGTTGTGTTTGAGGTAGCAGACAAGGGGGGTTTCAACGTGGTTTGAAAGGGGCTGATGATGGCCATGCCATTTCTCGAAACAGAGAAAGGAAATTGAAGGCATTGGCCGGGTGTGAAGGCTGGCAGGCACAGGGAGTTATTCACGTCTGAAAAGCAGGTAAAGTTTGGTGTTTTGAATATAGAAAGAGGAACCAAACGTGGAGCACTTGAACTAAAACAGATTTTGTCTCTTATGGACAGAACAAAAAGCTAGAAAAGAGGGTGGAACAAGGCATATTGGCTGGAAATTTATCCAAGCCGAGAGTGGGATTATGAGGGCAGACCTTGCAGCCAAAAATTGGAGGGTTCTAACTAAGGTAAATGACATTTTTGGTTGATGTTTTAATGGACTTTGAGGATAGCAATGTGCATAGAAATAGGTCTTGAAAGAAATAACAAAAGAAATAAAAAGAAAAGGGATAAAAGAAAAAGGAAAAGAATTAAAAGATATATATATATGTGTAATGCACATATATATGTGGATGCAAATATATATCTATATAGATATACACATGTATCAAGATGTAGGAAAGTAGGGAATTGAAATTGGAAATGTATACCATGCAAGTGCTATGTATTTAAAGGTATATCTATATATTGCTATATATATATATATATATATATACATATCATAAAAGGAAATATCGTATACAAATTAATAAACCTCTTATTATCTTATAAAGAATATAAGTAAAGAGTTATTAAATCGAATAAGTAATGTTTGGAGAGACACATAAAGAATTTAGTTCCCCGCCAAAGAAATGAGTTGGAATAGTTTAGATTCTAAGATATATAATTGATATGTGATCAAAACGTAATTAAGACATGTTATTGAAACATCATTTGATTTAATTGTAGTGAATTTGGAGCGGTGTAGGAGTCTAACTTGAGTTGAGGATCGAGGAAAGGTAACCTACCAAGCACCGAGGTAAGTGGGTTAAATAAATCTTACTAGTATCATCTCGTAAGAGATGAAAGAATCCTCATTAAATAATTAATTAAATTTATATAGGATATTGGTTGGACATTACGGGTAAGATAATTAGAGTAAGCATGGTAAGATTTTTAAACCGGACATAATGTGCCTGTGAAATATGCTTATTTGAAAGGTGATCTTGTTGTGAATTGTGTAATGTGTTATGTGTTATGGCTCCCTTATGATTGCTGAACATGTTAATATATTGTTACGCTTTGAGTATGTATATGTGATTTGAGCACCAAATATACATATCGCTCCCGATGTTGAGTTCATAGACCTCAATTAGCACCTAGTCATATTTTTCGAAAGTCTAAGAACTAAAGGCCAAACCGAGCAAAGACTCGATTTCTGTACCGTGTGAGCCACCTCTAGAGTCCTTCGAGAACTAACTGCTACACGAGTTTCGATGTGTTAGTAGTCAGTCTAAGTACTAAAGGCCAAACCGAGCAAAGACTCGATTTCTGTACCGTGTGAGCCACCTCTAGAGTCCTTCGAGAACTAAGTGCTACACGAGTTCCAATGTGTTAGTAGTCAGTCTAAGTACTAAAGGCCAAACCGAGCAAAAACTCGATTTCTGTACCGTGTGAGCTACCTCTAGAATCCTTCGGGAACTAAGTGCTACACGAGTTCTGATGAAATATGAGAAATCGTAGGATATTGTGACGATAAGTAAGTGAGTGTGATTCGTGAATGCGACGAATGTCGAAGGATGAAATAGACCTTATGCATATGACATATGATGTGTGTGATTATTGGATTATGTTTATATATGCCACTTGAACATGTGCTACTTGAATGTTCGTTTCTTTCGATTATTGGATTATGTTTATATATGCCACTTGAACATGTGCTACTTGAATGTTCGTTTCTTTCGATTATTGGATTATGTTTATATATGCCACTTGAACGTGTGCTACTTGAATGTTCGTTTCTTTCGATTATTGGATCATGTTTATATATGCCACTTGAACATGTGCTACTTGAATGTTCGTTTCTTCCACACTTAATCATACTGATAAAAAGAATGATGCCTTGTTAAATCAAGAATGGAATGAAAGCATGAACAAGTTTATGACGTTTGTGCACTTACGGAATGATAATAAACCTTGGTATAATCCATACATGCTAATTTACAATAACTCAAGCATGTATGATCGTGTTTTACGATATGAGCCTAGTATGTTTTTATTTAAACTACTTATTGCCGTGGATTGCTCACCCCTTAATTTAACATCTGCAGATCATACAAGTTGATAGTCGGCTCAGGCTTCGTGTAAGCTTCCGGGAAACCGTACCTAGTAGTGGTACTCATTTGCGTTCTCTGGAGCTAGCATTTTGTATTTTGAGGTATACTGTTAGTATATCATTTTGATAATCATGTGTACGTTAAATTTCACAGTACTAGCAAAGTATATGGGATGTAACTTTGGATCGCACTAGATGACTATGTGAGTCTAGGTGGTTATCGAGTTTGATCCGGGTCCTAATGTATGTTTTGAATTATATATAATGGGGTAGATATGAACTTAGTAATGTAAACTCTCGAGATCTTTGAAATACATGATTGCATGAAATTGTGGAGAAACACCAGCTACTGTGTTATGTGATTTGAAAATGTGTTTTAGTGCAGGAAATTATACCTGGAGAAATTGATAAAATACAAAAGGGAGGTTTTCGACCTATTTCTTTTGGGAATAGTAAAATAAGATGAAAATCATAAGAAAAACCTCTTTGAGAAACGTGTCATAGCTCGAGAAATAATATGAGTAAGATAGGATCGGATTTAGATACTACACTAACACTGAATACAAACCGTAAGTAGAGAAAAAAAATTTGGTTCGAAATTTTCATAAGAAATCAAGTAAGTGTTAAGTGGACGTCATTGGCCTTCGAGTCATGATAGATTAAATGGTATTAGAGCGTGGTTTGTCTAGTACGTGTTAGTGTAGTTTAGACTGTCTGTAGCGTTACATCCCATATACTATGAAATTTATGTGAAAGTTTCCAAATTTGACTTATACTGAGATTGATCTGCTCTTGGTATAAGCACTTGAAATTTGAGTAGAATGAGGAGAACGAGACGTAGAGGTGGACTCGGGAGGCCATCTCGGGGGTCAGCAATACCACCCTCGACTCCTTCACCTTCTGCACCTCCATCACCTCCACGTCCGACTCCTCCACATCCGACTCCTCCACCTCCGGATAGTATGGAGGTGAGAATGGCTAGAATGGAGCAGAATTATGAGGTTATGACAGCCTTGCTACAACAACTTGTGGCAAATCAAACTAGTGCACCTTAGGCTCCACCACCTCCACATGCACCTTCAGTACCTTCAGTGCCTCCATCTGCACCCGTAGTGCCTCCACCTGCGCCACCACCACAGGTGCCACCTCCACCGACTCCCGTAGAGCCACAGATTGCTCCTCCTCCGGTTACACCTCAAGTAGCCGCACCTCAGCCAACTACTACTCAGGTTGGGAGTTCAGTAGAGCGGAATATGTCTCTCTTGAAGCAATTTCAAAAGATGAATCCTCCACAGTTCAAGGGGGAAAAAGATCCCACTAAGGCGGAAGAGTGGATAGAGGAGATGGAGTTCCTCTTTAAATACATGGGCTGCAATTCCACCGAGAAGGTATCCTTAGCCGTGTATATGATGAGAGGTGAGGCTCAGAAGTGGTGGAAGACTAATGAGCCCTTGGTGTTGGCCAAAAATCCCATTATTACATGGGAGAAGTTTGTTGAGACCTTCATGGGTTATTATGTGTCGGCTGTGGTAAGACGAAAGAAGAAGACAGAGTTTCTTGAACTGAAGCAAGGGTCTATGAAAGTAGATGAGTATGAGACCCGATTCACTACCTTAGTCAAATATGATGCGGATTATGCCAACAATGATGAGAAGAAGGCAGAGAAATTCACTTCGGGTTTGAGGTCCAATATTAGGGGTAGAGTTAGCCCCTTTGAGCTTACGGAGTATGCGGCTGTTGTGAGGAAGGAATTGACAGTTGAACAAGAAATTGAGGCTTCTCAGGTCGAATATGATGCTAGGAGACAGCCCAAGCCGAAACAGCCCCCTAATAAAAGATTTGATAGAAGGAGGCCCGAGCAAAGAAGATATCATGGCCCTAGTAAGAGGGTTTGTTGCGCCTCGACCACAGGCTATTAGGCCTATTGCTACAGCTGCACCCACTACTCGAGCCATAACTGCAGCACCCATTGATGCTTCTCAGCCGTGTACTGTTTGCGGCAAATTCCATAGGAATCGGCCTTGTCATAGAGCTTCAAGAGCTTGCTTTAAGTGTGGTGAGATAGGCCACGTGATTAAAGATTGCCCTCAGCTTAAGGCCACTGAAAAACGAGATGATAGACCACCGGTGGCACAACAGAAGAAAGTTCAAGATAAGGGCAAGAAACCCATGGAGCATGGAAGGGTGTTCGCTCTCGACCAAGAGACGGCCGACGCTTCTGGTTCGGTCATTAAGGGTAAGCTTACTATTTATGAATTAGAAGCATTTGTACTTATTGATCCAGGCTCAACACACTCCTTTATTTCACCTGTGTTTGCTAGTAAATTGCATATAGAGTGTGAGCCCCTAGGACATCTATTACATGTGATTACTCCTCTTAAAGAGTTTCAAATGACCGAACATGTGTATCGTAAGTGTAAAGTAAAGGTGGGAGATAAGTACTTAGTGGTAGATTTGGTGTTATTAGACATGTATGACTTCGATGTAATACTAGGCATGGATTGGCTAACCAACCATCATGCTAGTGTAGACTGCTATAGCAAGGTTGTTACTTTCTCTTTACCTGAAAAGCTTGTATTACGTCTTGGAGATAATGAATAGAATGTTTATGATTTTATTGGTGTCTCACTAATATGAGATTAATTTGTTTATGAAGGCTATCTCGCGTTTGTCGAGGATGCCGAAAAGAGCTAATCGAAACTGTCTGACATCCCAGTTGTCAAGGACTTCTCCGATGTATTTCCGGATGAGCTACCAGGGCTACCTCCGGAAAGAGAAATAGAGTTTGCCATAGAGCTACTCACAGGCACTCAACCTATATCCAAGCCCCCGTATCGAATGGCCTTAGTTGAGTTAGAGGAGTTGAAAAAGCAATTACAAGAGTTGTTGGACAAAGGGTTCATTAGGCCGAGTGTGTCACCATAGGGAGCTCCGGTGTTGTTTGTGAAAAAGAAGGATGGCAGTTTGAGGCTATGTATAGATTATCGGCAGTTGAATCAAACAACGGTGAAGAATAAGTATCCCCTGCCTAGGATTAATGATATGTTAGATCAATTGAAAGGTGCCCAAATATTTTCGAAGATTGATTTGAGGTCGGGGTACCACCAATTGAAGATTAAAGGGGAAGATGTGCCAAAGACAGCCTTCAGGACTCGATATGGCCACTACGAGTTCCTGGTCATGCCATTCGGCCTAACGAATGCCCCTGCAACATTCATGGCATTGATGAATGAAGTATTCAAGCCTCACTTGGATAAGTTCGTCATTGTGTTCATAGATGACATACTGGTGTATTCCCGATCCCGGGAAGAACATGAGCACCACCTCCACATAGTACTCCAAACTCTTAGAAAGGAAGGGCTATACGCAAAGTTCAGCAAGTGTGAGTTTTGGTTGGAACAAATCAGTTTTTTGGGGCATGTGGTATCAAAGGATGGTGTAGCAGTTGATCCAGTTAAGATAGAGGCGATGATGAATTAGGAGAGGCCTAAAACAGTGACAGAGATTCGCAGCCTTTTAGGGCTTGCAGGTTACTATAGGAGATTTGTAGAAGGGTTTTCCAAGCTTGCTGCTCCACTAACCCAACTCACATGTAAGGATGTCAAGTTTGGATGAAATGATGCATGTGAGCGTAGCTTTCTAGAACTTAAGCAAAGGTTGACTACGGCTCCTGTGTTGACGGTTCCAAGTGGATCTGGAGGATTTGCAGTGTATAGTGATGCTTTTCTACAGGGTCTAGGCTGTGTATTGATGCAGAATGGTAGAGTAGTGGCATATGGTTCGAGACAGTTAAAAGACCACGAGAGGAACTACCCTACTCATGATCTGGAGTTGGCAGTGGTAGTGTTTGCGCTAAAGATATGGCGCCATTATTTGTATGGTGAGCGGTTCCAGATTTACACAGACCACAAGAGTTTAAAGTACTTATTCTCACAGAAAGAGCTGAATATGAGACAGAGAAGATGGATGGAGCTATTGAAGGACTATGATTGCGAGATTCTCTACCATCCGGGTAAAGCAAACCAGGTAGCGGATGCATTAAGTAGGAAGAGTGTGGGTTTTGCTAGTTACATGATGGTCCGAGAATGGGATTTGATGGAGAAATTTTCAGAGTTGAATATCAACCTAGAGCCCGATGGTGAGTGTTTGATGGCTAGCTTGAGAATAGAGCCTAGCATTATGGATCAAATTAGACAGGCCCAGAAAGAGGATCCTAGACTTGTGGAGATTATCGGTGGAATGCAATCGGGCCAAGACTCAAAGTTTGGGATCTCAGATGACAGGTTGTTGAGATGTAAGGGCAAAATTTGTGTTCCGAATGATGAGATATTGAAGAGGCAAATTTTGGAAGAGGAACACAGCTCCAAATACACTATGCATCCAGGCAATACGAAGATGTATCAGAATTTACGTAAGGTGTATTGGTGGACTGGTATGAAGAAAGATATAGCGATCTTTGTGTCCAAGTGTCTAGTGTGCCAAAAGGTTAAGATTGAACACCAGCGGCTAATGGGCTTACTAAAGCCTTTGCCCATACCTACATGGAAGTGGGAGCATGTGACTATGGACTTCATTATGGGGCTCTCGAGGACTCGTAGAATCATGATGCAATCTGGGTGATAGTTGACAGATTGACAAAGTCGGCTCATTTCCTAGCTATGAAGGCTACCGATTCGCTTAGTGCCTTAGCAAATATGTATGTCAAAAAAATTGTGAGGTTACATGGAGTCCCAGCGAGCATAGTTTCGAACAGTGATTCACGGTTTACTTCCCGTTTTCGGGAAAATTTCCAGGATGCTTAGGGAACTAAACTGAGCTTTAGCACAGCCTTCCATCCTCAAACCGATGGGCAATCAGAGAGGACTATTCAGACACTTGAGGACATGTTGAGGGCATGTGTTATGGATTTTCGAGGCTCATGGGATGATCATTTGGCACTAGCGGAGTTTGCATATAATAACAGCTTTCACTCTAGTATTGGGATGGCACCTTACGAGGCATTGTATGGGCGTAGGTGTAGGTCTCCCATTGGTTGGGAAGAAGTAGGTGAAAGAAAGTTATTCACTCTGGAGATTTTAGAGAAAGCTTCTGAAGATGTGAGATTGATATGTGATAGACTGAGGACAGCCCAAAGTAGACAGAAAAGTTATGCCGACTGTCGAAGGAGGCCTTTAGAGTTCCAAGTGGGTGATAAAGTGTTCTTGAAAATCTCTCCGTCTAAAGGCATAATGAGATTTGGCAAGAAAGGGAAGTTGAGTCCTCGATGCATTGGTCCGTTTGAGATATTGGAGAGAGTGGGTGACGTAGCATATCGACTAGCATTACCCCCAGAGCTATCGGGTGTGCATAACGTCTTTCATGTGTCGATGCTACGTAAATATCATCCGAACCTATCTCACATGATCGAGTATGAACCACTGGAGATTAGAGAGGACTTAAGCTATGTCGAGAGACCAATTCGGATCTTAGACAGGAAAGATAAGATATTGAGGTCTAAGATGATCCCTTTAGTCAAAGTGCTTTGGCAGCACCACTCTTCAGAGGAAGCCACATGAGAGTTGGAAAGCTTAATGAGAGAGAAATGCCCTCACCTATTTCAGATAGACACAGAAAATTTGGGGGACCAAATTTCCTAAGGTGGGGAGGATGTAAAAACTACAAACTTTGTACCATATGATGCGAATAAATAAGAGACATGGAGTAAGTTGAGTATTATGATATATGTTGTAAGTAATAATCTTTTGCCAAGTAATGAGGATGAAACCTCAAATTTGTGGAATTAGAAAACAAATAATTTAAACTTTTGCGTCATTTGGAAAATCTCATAACTAAGTTCAAGAATTTAAATATGAACTAATGAGATGCATATATTCCACCAAATACATAGGTAGGTTGTTTTAATAAAACAAGTACACAAGTATATTAAAGGAAATGTAGTATGCATGAATAATGAATAATTAAAATAAATTGAAGAATTCATATGTATACACATACCACACTAAAAATATATTAGATATGAGAATATATATATTGTATATGGCTATGTGTATGTATACATATTATTATATTTAAGAATTTAAAATACAAGTATAAATACACACTTCATGTAGTAATATAACAAATAAATAAATATATAAGAATATATATATATTATATACATGTATAAATATACATTGTTATATATAAAGATAATTTTAGTTTATATGAATATATATAAAATATATATATATATATGTGTTAGTGGGGTTTGATAGGACTTTACCCCATCAAACTCCACTAACTCCATCAGATTATTCAACAAGCTTCTTAAGGAAGCTTTACAAAAAAAAAAACACGGAAGAGAAAAGAAGTGCAGGAAAGAGGGAAAGGCTTGGGCAAAAACAAGGAAAAGAAAGAAGAAAAGGAAAGGTGAAGCCGATAGGGAAAGAAAGAAAGGAAAACTGAAAACCAAAAGGAAAAAAAAGGGAGAAAGAAAAGAGTAAGCCGAAAGGGAAGAAGAGGGAGACACGTACAGCTATTGCCTCACCACCTTAGGCATCAGGTGTCGACGGCAAAAGAGGGAAACCACCGGCAGGAAGCTTAGCAAGACCAATGCCATTTCCCGAAACAGAGAAAGGAAATTGAAGGCATTGGCTAGGTGTGAAGGCTGGTAGGCACAGGGAGTTATTCACGTCTGAAAAGTAGGTAAAGTTTGGTGTTTTGAATATAGAAAGAGGAACCAAACGTGGAGCACTTGAACTAAAACAGATTTTGTCTCTTAGGGACAGAACAAAAAGCTAAAAAAGAGGGTGGAACAAGGCACATTGGCTGGAAATTTATCCAAGCCGAGAGAGGGATTATGAGGGCTAACCTTGCAGCCAAAAATTAGAGGGTTCTAACTAAGGTAAATGACATTTTTGGTTGATGTTTTAATGAACTTTGAGGATAGCAATGTGCATAGAAATAGGTCTTGAAAGAAATAACAAAAGAAATAAAAAGAAAAGGGATAAAAGAAAAAGGAAAAGAATTAAAAGATATATATATATATATATATGTAATACACATATATATGTGGATGCAAATATATATCTATATAGATATACACGTGTATCAAGATGTAGGAAAGTAAGGAATTGAAATTGGAAATGTATACCATGCAAGTGCTATGTATTTAAAGGTATATCTATATATTGCTATATATATTTGCATATTTAGAAATGAAAGAATAAAATCTAAGGATTTAGATTTGCACTAGTATCAAATAACCATATATATATATATATATATATGTACATATATATTACTAGCATACATATATAAGTATACTACTTGCTTGAAAAACAAAGAAATAAATAAATAAATGTATGTATAGTGCTTATATAAAAACATATAGTAAATCCTCAGAAACATTACTATGCAAATGCTAAATACATACATATATAAATATAGATATATATATGCTACTCACTTGAAAACTAAATAAGAGACAAAGAAAAGAAATGCAAAGAAAAGAAAAAGGGATTTGTTGAGATATGAGTACAAGTGTAATTGTATAAGTGTTTAAGATATAGTTATAATCACATATTTATATATATATATATATATATATATATATATACACAATAATAAAAGGAAATATCGTATACAAATTAATAAACCTCTTATTATCTTATCAAGAATATAAGTAAAGAGTTATTAAATCGAATAAGTAATGTTTGGAGAGACACATAAAGAATTTAGTTCCTCGCCAAAGAAATGAGTTGGAATAGTTTAGGTTCTAAGATATATAATTGATATGTGATCAAAACGTAATTAAGACATGTTATTGAAACATCATTTGATTTAATTGTAGTGAATTTGGAGTGGTGTAGGAGTCTAACTTGAGTTGAGGATCGAGGAAAGGTAACCTACCAAGCACCGAGGTAAGTGGGTTAAATAAATCTTACTAGTATCATCTAGTAAGAGATGAAAGAATGCTCATTAAATAATTAATTAAATTTATATAGGATATTGGTTGGACATTACGGGTAAGACAATTAGAGTAAGCACGGTAAGAGTTTTAAACCGGACATAATGTGCCTGTGAAATATGCTTATTCGAAAGGTGATCTTGTTGTGAATTGTGTAATGTGTTATGTGTTATGGCTCCCTTATAATTACTGAACATGTTAATATATTGTTATGCTTTGAGTATGTATATGTGATTTGAGCACCAAATATACATATCGCTCCCGATGTTGAGTTCATAGACCTCAATTAGCACCTAGTCATATTTGTCGAAAGTCTAAGAATTAAAGGCCAAACCGAGCAAAGACTCGATTTCTGTACCGTGTGAGCCACCTCTAGAGTCCTTCGGGAACTAAGTGCTACACGAGTTCTGATGTGTTAGTAGTCAATCTGAGTACTAAAGGCCAAACCGAGCAAAAACTCGATTTCTGTACCGTGTGAGCCACTTCTAGAGTCCTTCGAGAACTAAGTGCTACACGAGTTCCGATGTGTTAGTAGTCAGTCTAAGAATTAAAGGCCAAACCGAGCAAAGACTCGATTTTTATACCGTGTGAGCCACCTCTAGAGTCCTTCGGGAACTAAGTGCTACACGAGTTTCTATGTGTTAGTAGTCAGTCTAAGTACTAAAGGCCAAACCGAGCAAAGACTCGATTTCTGTACCGTGTGAGCCACCTCTAGAGTCCTTCGGGAACTAAGTGCTACACGAGTTTCTATGTGTTAGTAGTCAGTCTAAGTACTAAAGGCCAAACCGAGCAAAGACTCGATTTCTGTACCGTGTGAGCCACCTCTAGAATCCTTCGGGAATTAAGTGCTACACGAGTTCTGACGAAATATGAGAAATCGTAGGATATTGTGACGATAAGTAAGTGAGTGTGATTCGTGAATGCGACGAATGTCGAAGGATGAAATAGACCTTATGCATATGACATATGATGTGTGTGATTATTGGATTATGTTTATATATGCCACTTGAACATGTGCTACTTGAATGTTCATTTCTTTCGATTATTGGATTATGTTTATATATACCACTTGAACATGTGCTACTTGAATGTTCGTTTCTTTCGATTATTGGATTATGTTTATATATGCCACTTGAACGTGTGCTACTTGAATGTTCGTTTCTTTCGATTATTGGATCATGTTTATATATGCCACTTGAACATGTGCTACTTGAATGTTCGTTTCTTCCACACTTAATCATACTGATAAAAAGAATGATGCCTTGTTAAATCAAGAATGGAATGAAAGCATGAACAAGTTTATGACGTCTGTGCACTTACGGAATGATAATAAACCTTGGTATAATCCATACATGCTAATTTACAATAACTCAAGCATGTATGATCGTGTTTTACGATATGAGCCTAGTATGTTTTTATTTAAACTACTTACCGAGCCGTGGGTTGCTCACCCCTTAATTTAACATCTGCAGATCATACGAGTTGATAGCCGGCTTAGGCTTCGTGTAGGCTCCCGGGAAACCGTACCTAGTAGTGGTACTCATTTGCGTTCTCCAGAGCTAGCATTTTGTATTTTGAGGTATACTATTAGTATATCATTTTGATAATCATGTGTACGTTAAATTTCACAGTACTAGGAAAGTATATGGGATGTAACTTTGGATCGCACTAGATGACTATGTGAATCTAGGTGGTTATCGAGTTCGATCCGGGTCCTAATGTATGTTTTGAATTATATATAATGGGGTAGATACGAACTTAGTAATGGTTAAACTCTCAAGATCTTTGAAATACATGATTGCATGAAATTGTGGAGAAATACCAGCTGCTGTGTTATGTGATTTGAAAATGTGTTTTAGTGCAGGAAATTATACCTGGGGAAATTGATAAAATACAAAGGGAAGGTTTTCGACTTGTTTCTTTTGGGAATAGTAAAATAAGATGAAAATCATAAGAAAAACCTCTTTGAGAACCATGTCATAGCTCGAGAAATAATATGAGTAAGATAGGATCGGATTTAGATGCTATACTAACACCGAATACAAACCGTAACTAGTGAAAAAAAAAATTGGTTCGAAATTTTCATAAGAAATCAAGTAAGTGTTAAGTGGACATCATTGGCCTTCGGGTCGTGACAAGAGTATTCATATGATGATTTAATGATTTCATGGTTTTAAATTGTTTACGGTTTTAATGAAGGAATGATATTTTGACATGATTGGGGTTTAAAAAGATAGTATTTGAATGATGATGTGATTGGTTAACGTAAGGAAGGCTTATAGCTAATGGAGTAATATGTAAACGAACTAGATTGGGATATTAGTGAACTCCAATGTTTTGAACCTGCAAGAGGCCTCAAATATAGAAAGGTTATGCTGCTGAAATTTTAAAAATGGTTTTAAATGGAAAGTAATTGTTTTGAAAAGGATTATAATTTTCAAAAGAAGTATTTGAACGATAGATTTAATATTGGTTTCAAAGAATATGTTTTGAAGATATTAGATATGATTTAAATGAGTCGAGTAGACATTTGGAAACCATAGATTTTACAATAATAAGGGTGATTGGAGTATAGAATTTGTACTGAACGAAGTGTCTTGGCATGATACAATAGGTTTAGAGGGAATGGTTGGAAGTATAGTAAATTCCAAAAGGTTTAAAGAGGTTTATGAGTTGGTATTGAGAAAAGCAAAATGTAATGTATTGTCAAGTAATCGATCAAATGTAAAAGCAGTCTCTCATGCATAATAGTTTTCGAACATAAATGATTTCATAAGCTATAGTTTTATGACTAATGTTTTTAATGTTTCACGAATAACTCAATTTATGTTATCAAATGCATTTTTGTTTGTAAATTGCATAACTGAAAGATTTAATCGCTTTGAATGAAATTGATGTTTTGAAATGTTTTTAAGTTGATTGAAAACTTGCTTCTCAATGATTTATACATCAAACATATCATTTTTTTTATGTTTTGAAAAAGTATAGTATATTATATTTAACTTTATTGAAAACAGGAATAAAGCAAAATGATTTTTAAGACGTGGGACTTTCCTTCAGTTTACCTATTAGTAATCATTCCATATCGAATCGCTTGTTGTATGACTTCTAGCAAGTCTGTAGCCACCTCTATATCACTTGCTCTGTGGTACTGTAGGGTGTATTGTTTGCTGTTTGACATTGATCACGTCCTCAGCCGTCCCAAATGTCACTTGATCCGTGCACACTGTAGATCCCTCCTTGACTATAAGCATACTGATAAAGCTACTCATTACTCCAAAGGACCTACATGCTACATGAGTACTTCGGGACCGTGGGAGCTACCTATAGAATCCTAAAGGAACTACGTGCTACACGGATACGTCCTTGTGATGTCTTATCCATCACTAACTAGGATGGACATCAGTATTAATAAAGTTATCAGAGATCTTTGCCTACACTTTATCAATATCAGTTTTCAGTGATTGAGGCTTTATGCCAAACTTTATTAGTATATGCTTTGATTTCAATTTCAATTTACTATTTGAGGCTTTATGCCTAATTTCTATTAGCATACATTTTTATTTTAGTTTCAGTTCAGTATTTGAGGCTTTATGCCTAAACTCTATCAGTATACATTTTTATTTCAATTTCAATTCAGTATTCGTTTCGATTGTAGTTTCAGTTTAGTATTTGAGGCTTTATGCCTAAACTTTATCAGTATACGTTTCAATTCAGTATTTGAGGCTTTATGCCAAACTTTATCAACATATATTTTGATTTCAATTTTAGCTCAGTGATTTGAAGCTTTATGCCTAAGCTTTATCAGTATCTGTTTTGATTTTTAGCATCAGTTATTAGTATTTCGAGGCATTTTGCCTAACTCTATTAAGTATCTATTTTCATAAGATTATTTGTTTTGAACTCATGTGCATAGTGATCGTGTTTTGAAACTCCTCACCATAGTCATCACGTTTTGAACTCTTGCACATAGTGACTGTGTTTTGAACTCTTGTGTATAGTAATTGTGTTTTGAAACTTGGTGCATAGTGGTTGTGTTTTATTCTAAGTTATTGGAAATCTGTTTCGTTATTTGTATCAGTTTTTAGCGTTTTGTGACTTTATTCCTAAACTTATTAATTTTTAAGTTTTAGTATGATTATCAGCTTTGAACTAAATGCATCGAAAAATCAGTTTTCTTATCAATATTTGATTTTAGTATTTATAGGCTCGAGGCCTAACTTTATCAGTTATCAATTCAGTACATTAATCTGTTTTGAACCATGTATTTAAGAAATCTATTTTGTTATCAATATCAATTTCAATATTTTGAGGCTCACACCTAAAGTGATCAGAAAATTTGTTCTGTACAAGTGTATAGTGATTCTGATTTGAACTAAGTATATTGTGAATCTATTTTGCGTGCCCCAAAGAGATACACTAGGTCGAATAAATCCCTTATCCACCAACTCCTAGAGCTGCTTTTTAAGCTCATCGAGCTCCACCAGTGCCATTCTGTAAGGATGCTTATATATTGATTTGGTGCTGGGTATCAAATCGATAGTAAATTCTATCTCTCGATCTGGAGGAAAACCCAGTACCTCATCCAGAAACACATATAGAAAATCCCTGACAACAGGAATCTTGTGCAACTCCAAACGCCTTTTTTCTATGTCCACCACATAGGCAATAAATCCTTCAATCACAACATTCAAAAAAGTTTAGTTCCGATAACATTTCGGAAATAAATTTATATTTCATTACTATCCAGAAAGTTTTACAATATACTTTTCAAGAGAAGAAAAGGTTACATACTTAGTGTAACAATATAAACTAACGTGCATACTTAGTGTAACAATATAAACTAACATGATTTGTAGCTAACTAATCCATTCCTAAGATAGCATCAAAATCATACATATTTAGAACTATTAGGTCGCTACTATTTCTTTTTCTCTTATCTTCAATTTACAGTTACGATAAACTACATCTGTCATCAAAGATTCCTTAAAGGATGTATTTATCTCTAATGCATACCCTAAAGGCTCCGGCTCTATTGATAATTTAGTAGCAAATAATGGAGATACAAACGAGTGAGTAGAACTGGGATAAAGTAATACATATGCATCAATACCAAAAATAGAGATCTTACCCTTAATCATATCAGCCGAGGCATCAACAAACTTCTCATCTAGGGTGTAAATTTGACCCTGAGTCACAGCCTTCTTCCCTTTCTCTACAGCTGTGGCTCGCCTGGGTGCAAATGGTGCAGCCTTATCTAGCTCCTTAACCTCTAATACTGCAGCTGTTGGTACCGACAAAGTCATCTTCTTTTGGGGACAATCCAAGACTAAGTGTCCCTTCTGCTCACATCTAGAGCAAGCCCCCATAGCCCATAGACAAGCCTGTCACCATGCGACCTACCACAAATATCACATCTGATCGCAACACCCTTCTGAGGAAGGGAACTACTAGTGCTGGTGGACTTAGTAGATATATCTCCAGTCAATTACCACCAATAACAATACCCTTAGGCCTTCTAGCCTGCCCCTTGTCTGCTCTATCCTCTGAACTCGTCTAACCTTCTCTTTTCCCTTACCTTGGGTACAGGACTCCTATTTCGCCTGAAACTGCTCGTAATTCTGTTTATATAACTGTGCTCGACGAACTGCCTCATCATATGTAGTAATATCAAAAGGGGCTAACCGGGCATTATACGATAGTCTCAACCTTACTAAGAACAGCTCAATCTTGTGCTCCTCGCTTTTCATCTCTCTAGATCAAATCGACTCAGCATAGTGAACTCGGACTCATACTGGTCCACTGTCATGTTCTTCTGAGTCAGATCTAAAAGCCCCTTCTTCAACTTTTGTTGGATAGTACGGGGAATATACTATCTACGAAAAGCCTCCAAAAATATCTCCCATGTCACCACTGGATGTCTCACCATCAATACTGTTTTGGTGGACTTCTACCAATGTTTAGCCTGATTAACAAACAAATAGGTAGCTAGCCCCACCTTCTATACCTCTGAACATTTCATATATCAAAATAATTTCTCTACTGCATTTACCTAATTTTCTACTGCTAGAGAATATCGTTCACCCTTAAATTTAAGGGGATTCATCTAGTAAACTTATGCAGAGTATCAACATCACACCCACCAATAGGATCCTGCCTAGGCTGGGCTAGAATCGGAGGCTGAGGTGGCACTAGCTGTGGCTGGGGTACGGGTGGAATATTAGCCTGAGGCTAGGGAGGCTGTGCCTGCTTGGGAACTAGTGCTCTCGTCTGACTGGCTATGAAATTTGCGACTGTGCACTCCAATCTCGACAGACGAGTGTCTACACTATAGGGCTGTGGAGGGAGAGCAGGCTTTGGTACTGGCTTCGGAGATGGCTCGGGGAGTAATGGACTCGTTTGGAATGTCCTCATCTCTATTTGGCACCCTTTCGCCCTTCTTCCATTTTGTCCCAAAGCAAATACAAAAATATTTTTCAGTCTTTTGTTCATAACGATTATATATATTCAAACAAGTACAATATTATAAGGGATGTAGACCAAAATTTATCTTAGTGACACTAACAAACATCTGACCAACCTTGCTTTGATACCACTTTAACTGTCACGGTTCGAATTACAGTTTTTTATACCATTATACACTTTACTTATAGTCGGTTGGGCTGTCTGCAGTGCCTTCACTAATAATTTAATTTAAACTTTATATTCATTCACAAACTAATCTCAAGAATTATTTCTTTCCATTTACCATAAACAAATGTATTCACCACAAATTTTCCTAAAATTTTTATTTTCCATTCAGTTTACATCCCAAGTCTAAATACATATAGCAAAAGTATTGTACATATAAGTTCGAACATATAAATATAAATCACGTATACCTTTACGAATATATCAACTTCGCCTGAGGGACACCAAAAATAATACTCCTTCCGCTTGAAGCCAAAAGATCTCTGAAAACAATATGGAAGGAGAAAGAAAGGGTGAGCTAATGCCCAGTAAGACAATTGTATACAAAAACTGATACAATGTGTCCTATATGCAAGTATCAAAGTCATATTATATATATAAAAGCATGATGTATATGAGTGAGTTAGGCACGATGTAAAGAAAAGATACTATAATTGGCTAGATAACCAGATATAGTATGGGAGGTATTTTGAAGTACTTGTGGTGTCTCGGTCTCTAGTGCCGATTATAGAGATTTCATTTGAAATTAAATAGTTCAGTAAATGTGCATAATTCGGTAAACAATAACAAAACAACTTTTAATAACAACATTCAGATATTCAAGTAAACAATATAAATCATTTCTCCACAAACAGTATAAAAATCATTTTTCAGTAACAGTAACAAAACTTAGAAAGTATATTTAATGATTATAAAACCTTTCATTATTCAAAATTCATATCATAAATATTTTTCTTGGGAGTGCCTGGGATAATTTGGAATTCTCCACCCCAGATAAAACAATAGAGACAAGGCATCACCCAATAGACTCATGCAAGGGGGACATATGCCCATAGTCTAAGGTCATCCGTAGATGAACATGGGCCAGGTGTCATCGGAGGACACTAAATGATGGGATCAAGATCACTCAACTACAGTAACAGTAAAGTGCATGTGCTCGTAAGTAGTTATGGGGCCAACAGTCTCAAAATAGTATATAAAACAGTTTATAGCAGATTTCGGATATAAATTCAATAACATGTATCTTCAGTCAATTCATAAATACATATTTTGGAACTATAAGCAGTTCAAATAAAAATTCATAAATATTCACAGTTCAATATTTAATTCTGAAAATATTCTCTTTTTTGTAAATAAGTTATAAAAACATACAAATACCCTCACGTACGTAAAATTCAATAACATGAATTTCTAAATATTGTTTTTTGGTATTTAGTGAAAATATGGAATTTCAATAAATAAGAGGAAATTAACTTAATAAATCTTTTATTTCAAACACTTAATGATATTAAGAGATAATTCCATAAAATTACTAGAATTTTCGATAGTATAACGACTATTTCTAACCTGGCCTTCCTAAAGTGAGAAACACAATATATAAAACCAGCAACAGTTCCCATTTCAACACAAATTTCAACATTCCAATTTTTCAAAGTTGCACATTTTATCAAAACATACACCGTACTATCCTTACGTCTTCTACACTCATCCCTTACCTCTTAATTCGTTGTGTTTTTGTTCTTCAACACCAGTGTTAAATTCTGACTTCCGAGCTACAAAACATCGTATAAACAATTTAGCATTGTCAAATCACTACATTTTAATTATAATTAATTATTAACTTTCCATAATCTATCATATTGCATATTATCACTTCCATTTCAGTCTCTTTTACACTGGTGCTAACACTGCAACTTAAGCTACACAACTACGATTTCAATTTCGATTTCACCTACAATCTCCTATTAATCTGTACATTATTTTAAGACCTTAAATGCATTAAATTGAGCACAACTTCCTTCTCCCCTTCACCATGGTCGAATCCTTCAAAGCTTCCACACATGTTTTTCTTCAATTTCAACACAATTTCATGTTCCATGATATTTCTACATTAATTCTACATTATTTTCCTATCTAGCCACATCAAATTCATGCATATGGAGGCTTGGCCGAAACCCTAAGGCTATGTTTGTTACGGTTCTAGCTTAATTCAAGCTTAAATATTCATCTAACCATGTTAAACACTAAGTAGGAATCATGAAAACCATGAAAATTTCAACATTTCTATACATACCTCACTTGGCCGAATTCTTCAAGGACCCTTACCACCTTTATTTTGGCTGATTTAGATCATGATTTTGGTATAAAAAGATAGAGGAAGTTGAGGAGAACAACTTTGGTGAAGAGAATTTTTAGTTTTGGTGAGATTTTAGTAAGGTTTTCTAAGCTTTCTCTCTCTTCAAGGTGCAAAAATGGTGGAGAATGGAGGTTGAAGATGATGCTGCCAAAATTGGCTGAAGAAAGGCCTAGAAAATTCATTTAAAATGATATTTTATAGCACAAATTACCATTTAACCCTTATGTTTAAGTAATCTTCTATTTTTTGCCCTTTTTGGTTCAACTTCGGTTTAAACAATCAATTTAATCTTCAAAATATTTTATTTCATCATAAAATATATCTATTTAACTTGCTCTAACTTCTGGTTGAGCTTTTATTGAATTCGACAGATCATTTGGGTGAAATTACTAAAATATCCCTAACTGTAAAATCATGTAAATTTATATTTTTATGCATATTTAATTCTATCAGTGCACATAGCCTAAAACCTTATTGTATGAGAAATTTTCTATCACTAATAGAGGATTCAAAGTCAACTTGATTTAACCGTTATTTACGAAAATTCTATCGACTCATGGACTTAATCATTATTTTCTAATTTGTTTGCACGCTTCTAAAAAATGCACAAACAAGTAAATCTAAATTGTAGATTCTTACCATATCCTTATTTAGCTCTAAATATCATGTCTTCCAAGTTTCACTTGCTTCAGAATATCGAAAGTCCTGTAGGGCAACCATCTGTTATCCTTTATTCTTGCAAGGTACAGATCATGTAGAAAATCATATTATATCTATAAATGGGTACGGACGGTGGATGTATGAATTTGGGCTTGTATTATAAAATAAAAAATGAGGTTGGACTAAAAATCAAGTCTAAATTTTAGAGTCGGACTAGACTTGGACATGTATATAAATTATTATTATTATTATTATTATTATTATTATTATTATATAGCTTAAGCCCAACCCAACCCACGATTAGATTTTATTGAGAGACAAATGTAAAAACTCATTCACAAAGCCATCTCTTCAAGCAAGAAAAATGAAAAATATGATTAATAAAAATTAGGATAAATTAAATATTAAGACTACCTTAATTAAATTAGTGTTTAAATAATGGATTAAAAAAAAGTATTTTCTTCTTATCTGTCAAGAAGGCTGTCAAAAGTGTCAACTTAATTGTGTGAAACTGAATACTAAATTAATGTAAGTGATATGATATGGTACAAACTTCAGAATGATTTTCTTCTTTTACCTTTAGATCAACTAGTTGGGCCAATTGGATGCTCGTAACATGCTAAACTTGATTAATTTTTTAATTTATTAAAAATAAATGAAAGGTTATCCTTATTAACTACCCAACTTTATATTCTCCTTCGTCTATAAGAGTTTATTAAATTTGAACTTTGAAAGTATGGATTAAATATATAAGTTCATCATTAATTAAAGTTTGATTTAGCTTGTATTATCTCTCTTTAAGTGGACTTAAATTCAAGATTCGATTCTCTCAATTTATTTTTCTTTTTTCACTTCCGGATAAACTATATATATTATATATAAAATTCACCACTTATATTAGAAGCATTTAAAATCCGAACTAATTGTTCAGGGTGTTAGTTTCTATAGATAATGCTTGAAATGTGGGAAATTGAGTTTCAACTCCTGAAGAAAGTGGGTGGAGCATAAATGCCCAAGAGTGTTGTTAGGAATTCTTGGAGAAACAACAAAAGGCATTGGTCCCTAGGACAAAATCTTACTTGTAAATGCCATGATTCATGAGTTTGCTTTAATCATTTTCTTCCCAATAATCTGAATTTTACCTCTTTGCCAAACTGCCCTCTAATGATTATTATTGCCAACAAAGAAAATTGACTTCTTAAAACCGCCTCACCAATGTTGGTTTGCCAAGGAATCCTGCAAGATTGACTTAATAATTTGGTCACCAAATCGCAGTGCTAAAAAAAAAAAAAGAAGAAAAAAAATCTTTTAATGAGTGGATGACACAAATCCGCACCAAAGCAAATGCTGATGAAACAAATAGGGTCTTTAAAAAAGACTAAAATAAAAAGACAGATTAGTGGGAAAAATGAGGTTTCAGATACACCTGCATTGGCTTACACTACATGTGCAAAGGATGAAAAACAAGATAGTGCGCTTAGCTGACCATGGAGATAGGATTGAATGTGGTTCATAATGGTTAAAAAAAAAGAATCAAAAGCAAAAGTTTAATTTAGATTAACGGTGAAATTGATTTCAATAAAATAGAAAATAATGAAAATATCTTTAAAAATTTATCTTTTTTAATAAAATAATAAAAAAAATAAAGGCAGGGGGTATTTTACTCTCTTAAAATTTTGTCATTTAGTGATTGGTATGAAGTACAGTGACTTCCAAACTAAACCAAAGGTAATCGCCAATTGCCAACCCTTTCCTTCCCACAATTTAAATGGACGGCCAACCAGACAACCAAACCATGGCCTTCGAACCACAAGTTCGTTTTGGTTTGGGTTGAATTTTGAGGCTTGCTAATGTCAATGCTATTCGCACAATCACATGCAACAAACTTAAAGCTTTGCTTAACTTAGAATTTAGGTTAGATGCTGCACGAAGTGGGGCAACAACCTACAAGGCTAAAACTTGCCACATTTTGATTGACCTAAAATGACTGCCGTTATTGGGTTTTTAAAGTTTTTTTTTTTAATTTAATTTGTAAAAAAAAATTCATTATTAAATTTTTTGACGTTCAACTCAAATCCTATATCATTAAATAGTAGTCATAAACGTTTTGATATTCAACTCGAATCCTAAAATCACGCAGCGTAGATATATCTGTAATCTACTTTTAGATTTTCCTTTTCGTTGCTAATCTTGTGATGTGAAGTGAAACTTCTTCGATTCATTTTCATATTAGATTTAGGCCCAGTTTTGGGCCTGTCGCCAATGTACCACGGCTTCAGGCAGCACACCAAGTTAGTCTGGGTGGATCAGACATAACTCGAGAATTTACTGGTCCAAACCACTTCCTCAAGACATCTAAATTAAGGTAGGTTTCCTCAAGGCCTAGAAGAAGAAAACAGTCGAAAGAATCGGACTGACTCTAAACTCAAAAGAAATGGGGAAGAATGGCTTCTAACCTCGAACTTCTTTTTTGATTCAATAACCTCGAACTTCTTATTCCAATGACACAGGCGTGTGACCTAGTGCAAATAGGTATGTAAAACAGACGTGTCGAAGCGGATTGGGTTCGATTTGCGTGGACGTGAGCCTAATTAGGCTTGATCCGTTTCAGTCGATTTCTAAACAAGCTAAAAAATGCAAGTTCGGTTCAATCTTAACACGGGCCAGATCGCCCGCGTGTCAACTTTTTCTTTTTTTCTTTTTATAAAATAATAAATTATAAATTATTATAAATTTGAAAAAATATATAAATATCTATCAAACATTAAACTTTTCCGATGTCCCTTTTGTAACCATGTTAGTTTTATGGATTTACAACAATGCTACTGTTAATTTTTTTTTTATTTGTAGCATGCAAATTAAAATGGTGTGTGCCATTGTAACCATGTTAGTTTTATGGATTTACAACAATGCTACTGTTAATTTTTTTTTATTTGTAGCATGCAAATTAAAATGGTGTGTGCCAACCCGTACTTCGGGAAATAATGCAGCGAGTCCATAGAAAATAAAATGGCAACATAATAAAATAAGATATCATTACAAGAATTTTAATACTATTAGTTTTATTTTTTTTATGTATATATAATATAAATATATATTGATAATATAGTTATGAGTGTTTTCAGATTTTCAATTTTATATTTATATAAATATATAATGATAACTAGTTTATATATCGTGTGATGCACGAATTAATTTTATTTATTTTAATATATGTAGACAGATTAAATAACATTATTACTAAAATAAGGTAAAATAGCTTCTAGCCAGCCACTTTCATTTATTCAATCATCCATCTTCAGCACCCTTCAACCCATGATAGTAGCAAGAACCCAGCAAAAAGCACACAGCCGCAGCATATATAACAGCAACCTCCGGCTCAAACTCCTCCAATCCAGCAATCCACATGGAGCAAAAAAAAAAAAGAAACCTAAATCAGAAAACGCAAAGCAAAGGCAATAGGAAAATCAATAATTTAAATCAACTAATGAATAAAATTTGATTGTAAAACTGAACTACATTATTATTGTTCAAAATATAAGGTACTAAATCACTAAAATAAAATAGAAACTAAAGGAAACAATAAAAACTTGTCAAAACTAAAAGTGCATAAAGGAAACAGAAAATGAGGGAGGGAAACTGCAGTGCAGGAACTATGTCATTCAACCCTTGAAGCAGCGAAACACCTCTAGAAACAACCATGAATACTAATAGCAAAATCCAATCGAACCAAAGCAGAAACCAAAACAATGCAAAGACTCAAACCTTAAAATAGTTTAATGTAGATTAAGTAAAAGCTGATTAAAAACTGAATTTTGAAATGGTGAATTGGGTATGATAGAAAAAAATATCGTGGAATAACACGTTAAAGAGAGAAAATCGTGGAGTTACCATAAAGAGAAAATCATGAAGTGTAGGTGTGATAAAAAAATTGAATTTTGAAATGGTGGATTGAATGTGATTAAGAGAAATCATGAAATAAAACACAGGACGATGTATCTGGATAACTCCCACGTTCAGTATCCGAATAATTACAGTTTTTAATATGGTTAATGTCACGACCTGAAGGCCATGACTTTCCTTTAATACTTATACTTTTCTTAGTCTACAAATTTATGGACTAAATTTTTCTTTTTCATTTTAAGGTTTGTATTCGATGTCAGTGTAGTTACTATACTATCTAGGTGACCTATAGTCATTTCATTTAAATATTAAACTAACAAGGAAACGGTTCTTAGTTACATCCCGACTTGTTAAACAGAATATGTACTGTGCATCAATTTAAGTCTTACATGTAAACAAATATTTTATAAGGAACATATACCTCACAAGACTAGTACCAAGTCCATACACCGTCTCCGATGCCTACTTAGCAGCTCACATGGCAGATGTTAACTTCCATAGTCTAAAAGAGATGAAATTTAGTGGGGTGAGCAAAACCACGGCTCAGTAAGATACTAATATAAATACAAGAGTAGGATTATACTGTCTTAACCGCAATGCTTAAAACTTGCAAGGATGCAATTACAGTTAATCCTTTCTCATCGATAACATCTCATTATCACTTCTCATATTCATTTTTCTTTTCATAGTCATACTTCTGTATTCTATCATCTCATATCAATTCTCATATTCACTTTTCATTTCATAATCATACTTTTGTATTCTATCATCCCTTATCAATTCTCATATTGTGGATCATGATCACGGTGGTACGAAGTCATAATTCTCTTCGTGTATTTCTATATTCATGTTTCATATCATATAATGACATCATATAGATGAAATATCGTACCACCGAGTCATGATACTCCTCATATATTCTTCATGTTTAATTGAGATATCCTATCGAGTCACTTTACATTTAACAATCATATTCCCGTATTACATCAATTCATATTACTTATCGTATGCGAATTTATGATCACGATAGAGTAAGATCATAATTCTCTTCATATCAATCTTATGTTCATATATCATATCATATCATGTCATCGTATAGATGAAACATCATTAACGTCGAGTCATGACATTCCTCATGGAATTCTCATGTACTAAGCATATTATCATGTCAGGGTTTAATATGCAATTTATGTAACTTTACTGTACAAACCGCTATCATTTCATATAAATATCATATATACTTTAGAATGAATTTTCAATTCATTTCAAATTTTCCTTTACGGCATGATAAAAATATGTTCCAATTTCAATTCATGTATTCGTTTTTAGAGCATGTCTAAAACATGTGCGGTTTTAAAACATTTTTCATATACTATAAATCATATCAGGTTTAGAGTTCATATCAAATCAATCTATACTCTAAACCGCATATCATTTCAAGTTCGACACAAAAATCGTATATAAATCATATAAGTGTCAAAATCATTTATCATATACTTTTAAAACATATACTGTAAGTCATATCAGGTCTAGAGTTCATATCAAATCAAACTATACTCTAGACCGCATATCATGCCATGTTCGACAAAAAATCATATATAAATCATATAGGTGTCGAAATCATATCTCATGGACTTTTAAAAAAACATGTTTAAAACATGTACTGTTTCAAAATATATTTCATTTCAAACATGTCTCATGTATTGTATAAATCATGTTAAGTCTGGAGTTCATATCAATAAAATCATACTCTAGACCTCATATCATATCGGTTAGAGACTAGGCTAGATCCCTATCATCTCTATCAATAAAGACTTAAATCACTGTAGCTAGCAGTGAAAATCATGTCAACGTCCCCTGGAAACCAACTAGGGCACTATCTATGGCCATAGACCTCATCTCTCTCAGCCCCACTGATCAGGCGTGACTGAGACCTGTCCACGACTATTGTCGGACAAGCATCTCTGCCTAATGAGCAAAGCTCCAATTAGGCGGTTTCCACTATGCTTTATTGAATTTAATTCTTTTAGGGTGCCTACAGTCTCATAAAACATTTGAATCTTTAGCTTTCTTTTCAATATCATGTAAAGCATATGGTAAAATTCTGTATGAGGCTTCATATATCAAAATATATATATCTACCATATATTTTCATTTCAAAACAAATCAATACTTTATAGTATTCATATAAACATTATTAAAATGTTTCAAGTTGTAACAAGGCATTTTTAATGCAATGCAATTTAAATCACGAGTTCAATAGTGAACTATCATTTTCATCAACCATGTCATTCAATTATAACATTCACTATAATTCAATTCCCTCATTTCCATCCTTTTGATTTCAATCAGATCATACCTAATAGGTAAATTCGATATTTCAATGTGGTTCCTCGATATGTCATATTCTTTCTCCACAGTTATCGACTATACAATCACTTATATATTTCATTATCAATACTAGGACTACCATCATCAGCATGAGTCCTCTTAGTATCTATGAACATTTAGATATCTTATTTCTCTATAATCATCAAGATACTAGAATTCTGCCATTACCAATATCACTATTCAAGATATATTCCAGAGTCGACATCGAGGGAATTGCAACCACAAGATTAATAGTCATCTATCAAATCTGTTTGTGGTCTAGCATATCGGCACCCATTCGGAATTCCAACTTGATGCCCAATTTCATTCACTATCACCAATCCAGTCACAGTTTTAAATCAATTTTCCTATAGCCTGTGTAATACCACACTATAATTATCTATAAAGATATCATCGAGTCCCAATTGGATCAGCAATTTATCCACTTAGGAGATTTGGCCAATTGCCACTATTAATAGTATTTTCAATCATTTCAGTCGTCTTATGACCATCCATATTACTGCCAAAAATCCCAGTTCACATCTATTTAACATAGTCATGTATAAGTATACTTTTATGTAGATGTGTGTTCTATCAGATGTCTACAAGGCATCACAATCTATTTTCTTGTTTTCATCATCTCAAACACAATACTAAAATGGGTCATTTATCGTATCTCCCAAATTTCTCCGGGTCACTCATTCATTTAAATCTATCAATGATTAGTTTGTATCGGAACTCGACCTCACTTCCAATAAGATTATGTATGCATGTAGCGTACATTTATTAAAATTCAATATCACAACTATTCATCGTGTGCTACACGTCAATATTAAGACCACCTCCCCAAGTGTAGGCCCGATTATTATTTCTCGTATATTTGACAATGCAATGTATTACGATAAAACCATCTCAACACCAATCTCTTGCAATGTTCGTATTATTATCTTCAGAATTATTCCAAGAATCTAGAAAATCGGAAAATCCGTAATTTCTAAGATCATCACTCCGTCAATACTCTCACCATTTATTCGTTCAGCCATTTACTTAATCAAACGATTCCAAAAATTAAGTCTTTCTGGCAATATGTTAATGTCCTTTCAATACTTGTCTCTCGATAATTCTATCTAATTCCATTTATACGAGAAAAACTTTGATCTTATTCATCACATTTTCCTATAAATTTTTGCAGTATAACGGCTTAATTTTTACCAAACCTCCTGCAAGGAAAACACAATTTATACTACAGTCATTGATTCTCACAATTCCGATGTCTCTACTAAGACCTCCACCATCAGTTGTGGGTCCTCTTAGCATTTTTAACATCAGTTCAATCAATGCATTATATTAAAAATTACAATTCCATTAAAAATCATTTCATCAATGCATCATATAAAAATCATAAATCCCACATACAATATAATGCTACTAATGCTTTATAAAAGTATCTTACCTATTCGCCAAAGCTTAGCACACTTTTCGATTTTCGAGCCTTGCCGAACTCCACCATTCGTCTCATTTCCATTTTGCTACAATTCAATAATTGACACATATTTTCATTTAGAGAATAATTCAACAATTTCTAATAAATTCCATAGAAATATATCGAAATCTTCTAATTTTCCTTACCCATTTCTTTCTTTTCTTCTTCTTTCTCTTTTTCCTTTCCTTCTCTTCTTTCTCCTTTCTCCTTTCTTTTTTTTTTCTTTCTTTTAAATTCCATAGAAATATATCGAAATCTTCTAATTTTCCTTACCCATTTCTTTCTTTTCTTCTTCTTTCTCTTTTTCCTTTCCTTCTCTTCTTTCTCCTTTCTCCTTTCTTTCTTTTTTTTCTTTATTTTTCTTTTTCTTTTTCTTCTTTTTCTTTTTCTCCTTTCTTTTCTTTTTCTTTCTTTTTCTTTTTCTTTTTTCCTCTCTTTTTTTTTCTTTTCTGGCCGGGTCGGGTCAGGTTGACCGGGTCGGATCGGGTTGGATCAAGTTGGATCGGTTCTGCCGGTTTAATCTTTGCTTGGCCGGTTCAACCACCGGCGGCCACCATTTCCGGCTGTTCGGCCAACCTATAGCATTCCGTGGTTGCCACGAAGCCGAATCTGGCCTCCATTTCCTAAACGACGGCGCCGGTGGTGGTGGATCTAGAGTGGTGGTTCGGCTCTTTTCTCCTCCACGTTTCTCCTTCCTCCGCCGTTTCCTTCACCATCGGGCCCTCCTCACCTCTTCCTTGGCCTTCTGTCGTCGACGTGGGTGGTGTGGCGGTGGCCAGATTGGCGGCACCACCACTTTTCCTTTTTCTCATTTTCCCTCTTTTCCTTTCGGTTTTCCCCTGATTTTCTTCTCTTTTTCCGCTTCGGGCCGCCGTCGGTCACTTCTCCTCTTCCCCCTCGTCTCGGCCGGTAAGGGGCCGGCCGTTGCTTGCCTTTCTCCTCTGTCTATAATAGAGGAGAAAGAAGAAGCTGGCCCGATTCCTGCTTCTTTAATTTTTTTAATATAATTATATTTATATAATTATATATATTTACAATATTAATTATATATATTTATATAAATCATTTATATATATCTATCAATTTAAAATTACTATATATAAGTCACATATATACATGATATATATATATATATATATATATATATATATATATACCTCCATGTATAATAATATATATATGTATTTATTTAAAAATATGTATATACATATTTTTTGGGTATTTAAATATATTCTAATATACCCATTTTATTCTTTATAATTTGGATCCTATAATGTCCAAATTAAATTCCTCCAATTTGTCACTTCATCACTTCCAAGAAATTCCAAAAATAATTCGATCTCATAAATAAATTTATTTATTTATTTTCCTTATCTCTTTATATAAAATTAAATTTTCAGATAATTAATATCCAAAAATGAAAAATTTTCGGTTGTCACAGTTAAAAAAATAACTTTCAATAGAATTAAAATTTAGAGCTAATTGCAATTTTAAATTTGGATAAAAGAAAATTTGTAGTTGGTTTTTTAATAAGTTTCAAATGGTTGCACTACTCCCTATTATTTAGGAAATGGATAATGGATAGCTATACAATAATAAAAAACTAATTTAATTTCAGTTTTAATAAATCTTACATGTATCCTAATCCTATGTGTCGTAGTTGCTTACATGGAACACATCCACGTAGGTGCTTACATGACTTGCTTTATGGGTTTTTATGTTTTTCGAAATATAATATAAAATAGATAATTAGTACATAATTTCATAAAATAAGTAAATAATGTTTAAATTTTGAATAACAAATATTAAAAAATATTAAATTATTTAAAATAGAAAAAATGTTAAGTTATTTAAAATAGACATTTTATAAAATATATAATTTGATAAAGATTTGAACAACAAAATTTAAAGAATATTAATTTGTTTAAAATAGTTAATTAGTAGATAATTTAATAGGATAAGTAAAAAATGTTTAAAATTTGAATAACAAATATCTGAAAAATATTAAATTATTTAAAATAGATAATTTGATAAAGATTTGAATAACAAAGATTTAAAAAATATTAATTTCTTTAAAATAGATAATTAGATCATACTTAAAATTTGAATATTAATACTGGTTTAGTGGAGATTTGAATTGATAGTTTTTAAAGAGTATTAAAAAACTGAAAATAGAAGTTATGGATCATTAAAAAAAATAAAAATAGAGAAAAATAGAAAGTTAAGGTAATAATGACACGTGTCACTATTGTTTTTTTTTTTGAAATATAATATCTAGTAGATATACTCGAGAGGAGAACTGATATTTTAGGGGAATTAGGGAAAAAATATAAAGGAAATTACTTAAACTAAGGGAATAGGCAAAGAGTCCAAAGGCTGGGCTATTAGGTGGTATAGATTTGAATGAGTCTGGCAAGTAATTTGGGCTTGGCTATCACACAATCCAGTGAACAACATAAGGCCTAAAGGGAGGGGCTGGGTTAAAAGCTAGCGTGAATTGGTGATGGGCCTCAGTCCACATACTATTCTATGTTTATGCAAGTTGGCCTGCACAAATTGTCAACACATTGGACCAAACCCATTTAGAAAAAATTCACAAGTTTAACATGTTGGCATGTGCACCTAACATGGTGATCTATAAGGTAGCTCGACCAATCCAACCAACCACATAGGACGGATGTGGCTAGAAGCAACAATGCCAACAAGGCATGCCACGTTAGATTAACACTACAAAAAAATGAACCTTCAGCGACGGAATTAGCGATGGAAAATTCCGTCGCTGAAAGTTAAATTCCGTCGCTGAAGACCATCAGCGACGGATTACCTACGGATTACCGACGGAAATTTTTCTGTTGGAAAAATCGATGTCGCTGATGCTCACTCCGTCGCTAAAACTTCATTTCCGTCGGTAATTCCGTCGCTAATTAGCAACGGAATTTTTTTACATCAGCGACGAATTTTATGTCATTAGCAACGAAAAATTCCGTCGCTAAAAACATAATTTCGTTTTTTATTTTACATGAAAATTCGTCGCTAAAAGGCATCAGCGACTGAAATTTCCGTCGCTGATAGTTTTATTATTATTTTATTTTATAAAAAAATCCGTTGCTAAAAGGCATCAGCGACGAAATTTCCGTCGCTAATTCCGTTGCTGATAGTTTGTTATTTTTGTTAATTCAATAAATATTCTGTCATTAAAGAGCATCAGTGACGGAAATTCCGTCGCTAATGTTATGAAATTCGTCGCTAATTTGATGAATTTTTTCACTTATTTAACAGATTTTGTTGCTAATTTCTATGAATTTTATCAAAAAAAATGTCCTGAAATAAATTATTTATATTTATATTTATATATAGAGAGAGAAAGAGAAACATTTAAAATAAACCTAATATTTATACTAAAATCCATAAACATTATCTTAAAATAAATTAACTAAAAAAAAAAATACATTATCTTCAACATCATTATCACCACTACCACTAGCACCTCATCGTATCATCAGCATCATCTGTAAGTAAAAAACCAAAAAACAAAAATATAAGTATTAAAGTTTATCATATAAAAAAATTGACAACATAAATATAAAAGAAAAATAGAGTAAATTTACAAAAGAAAAGGAAAAAAGTAAAAGGAAAGAGGGATAAAGAAGAAAAACTAAGAAAAAAATGAGAAGATGGACAAAAAAGAAGATAAAGGAGTGAAGAGGAGAGAAAACAGAGAATATGAGAATATATAGAGTCTTTGGCGCGCATACAGAGGAATTATCGACGGAATTACTGACGGATTAGCGACGGAATTCCGTCGCTAATGCTATGTCAAAATATTTCCCGCTACACTTTAGGCGGGAAAAATTCAAAAACAATTTTTTATTTTTTTTTGAATTTAAGGCATCAGCGACGGATTTTTTCCGTAGCTAATTTCGTCGCTGTTGCTTTTTAGTGACGGAATTAGCGACGGAAAAAATCCGTCGCTGATGCTTAATGAAAGAAATTTATTTTTTTTTATTTAAGGCATCGGCGACGAATTTTTTCCGTCGCTAATTCCCTTTAGCGACGGAATTAGCAATGGAAAAATTTCGTCGCTAATTTCCTTACTTATTTTCTCAAACAATATGAAGAGAAATTAGCGACGGAATTTTTCCATCGCTAATTCCGTCGCTAATGCCCTTTAGCGACGGAATTAACGACGGAAAAATTTCGTCGCTAATTTCATAAATATTGTTTGAGAAAATGTAAGGAAATTAGCGACGGAATATTTTCCGTCGCTAAAGGGCATTAGCGACGGAAAATATTCCGTCGCTAATTTCATAAATATTTTTCACCTCACAACGTGAAAAATATATGAAGAAATTAGCGACGGAATTTTTCCGTCGCTAAAGGGCATTAGCGACGGAATTAGCGACGGAAAAATTCCGTCGCTAATTTCTCTTCATATTACTTGAGAAAATAAGTAAGGAAATTAGTGACGGAATTTCTCCATCGCTAATTCCGTCGCTAATTCACTTTAGCGACGGAAAATATTCCTTCGCTAATTTCCTTACTTATTTTTCACGTGACTCTGCAAAGAAATTAGCGACGGAATTTTTTCGTCGCTAATTTCTTTACATAGTTTTGGATTTAGCGACAGAAATTTCTGTCGCTAATTCCGTCGGTAATATTTGGCGCGATTGAACAGCACCTCCCGCCATAATTAGCGACGGAAAATATTCCGTCGCTAATTACCGACGAATTTTCGTCGCTAATCCGTCGCTAATTTCATTATAAATTTCGTCGCTAATCCGTCGCTAATACCACTTTTCAGCGACGGAAAAATTCCGTAGCTAAATTTCCGTCGCTGAAAATCAATTTTCTTGTAGTGTAATCCCTGTATAAAAGATAACCCTATGTCTTGGGAAAAGATCTTCGACAAATTCTCTCACATTTTCCCTCTAAAGTTCTCTAGCTCTCCCCTCTTTAAACCTTCCCTAGACTCAAAAATAATATTAGGTTCATTTTCAAGCAAAACATTTGGCATGCCAAGTAAGGCTTAAACCTAAAACTTCATAAATGCACTCGCTTAATGTAGCATGACCTGACCTTAGGCATGCAATCAATTAAGTATAGACTGAGCTTAGCCACTATTAGTGTATATCCTTTGAACCAACTCACTTGGTGAGCACCATATTACCATAGGAAAACATGATCACTTGTGGTAAGTGACATAAAAGTTTCTCTTCACTAATTAGACCAACAATAATAGGGATTATTTATCTCTAATGGAGCGAGGCCCATGGAATATAATTGACGTTTCAAGGGATGAAATCCTTATACATAAAAGCCTTGTTCCTTAAAATCGTTCGTAGTCAATGTATTATCGAGAATAGGCATTGACGTGTGAGAGACTTGTAATGTGAGCAATTGATCTCATAAATTGAACTATGTGAAATACTTGAGTATAAAATGTGAGAGATTGTTAAAGAAAAAGTTCACTGAACAAATTCGACAAGAGAATTCCATTTTGTAGTATTCACTAAACTATCTATGGAAACGTTCTCATGTGATAGTCGTGTAAGTGATCCTTTGAGTTGTAACACTAGGTCATCTTTTATATGAAATGTCACACTTTGATTTTGTAACATTTCAAACGGGTTCTAATTACATATATTTATTTCCAAAAACTTATTTATGAACAAAATTTTTTCCTTTACTTAATTGGTTTGTGTACGCATTGTGTAGGCTTCGACTGGCCCAATAAAATAGTTTAAGTTAATTCCAATGTATAATTATCAACTTTGGGTCTCAATCTAAATTACCTTGTGATACATACCATTAGCTTTTAAAAAGATCATGGTTCTCTAGAATTGTAATTTAACTTATGCAACAATTATCATGGCAGAACTTCAAGCTTGTTAATAAAAAATATCCCTTGGAATACTCCAAATATAAATTCGACATAACACATGTAAATAAAACTTGATTACATCACAAGGATTCTATAGGACTAATAATTACATCCAAAACTCCCTAACTTACATCTTGTTTATACAATCATGTGTACAAAACATCTAGAATATAAAAAAATAAAACATCAAGGTTATACCTCAAGGCGGTCAAATGTGGGCTTTGAAGGACTTAGCCGAATCTAACCAGCCCATAAAATCTAAAGCCCAAGAGCCTAATTGAGGTTATTTAAAAAAGGAACTAACAGAATTGAATGAGCTAATACCCAATAAGTAACATATATAAAGGAGATATAGGCTCATATAGTATTAATGCATGCATGTAAAATGTTTGAACAAATTCAAGTGTTACATGAAATGCACCATGTATACACGGTATACATTCTAAGTAGTCTAAAACAATGATGATTCTAAGTTAGGGCTTTAGGGGTATCAGTTGTAAGTATGCTTTGAAACACCTCATTTCCCTAAACCCTAACACCTGAGCAAAGTAGTCCAAACATTTATGATAGGTCCAAATTTCCTAATGTTTATGCCATGCATGAAACTGAATGCTCAAAATCATAATTCAAAATTCAAATTCTAAAACTTCAATCATGTGAAATCTTGTTCTAAAAACAATGAATGATTCAAAACTACTTACTAAAGAACATGTTCTAAAACTATGCAAAGTCCAAAATCATTTAATTAAGAAACATGTTCTAAAATGACATAAAGTCCAAAATCAATTTTTGAAGAGACATGCTCTAAGATCAATCCAACGTCCAAAATCCTAACGAGACTAGCTTTGAGAACAATGCAAAATCCAAAAGAGACATGCTCTAAGAACAATGTAAAGTTCAAAAAATCTTGAAGAGACATGCTATGAGAATAACACAAGGTCCAACAATTCTGAAGAGACATGCTCTGGGAATGATGCAACATCCAAAATCATTTATTGAAGAGACTAAGCATAGATCCCCAATGTCACTAATATAGCATATATAACCCATTGTATCTACCAATGGTCTAACTCCCAATAAGGGTGTTATTTACGGCCATAGATCAAACTTCTTTAGTTCCACTAATCAGGTGAAAACCACAACCTACATATATCTAAATGCCTAGCATATATCCAAATAGGCATAATCATATATACGTATAAAATGCCAAATAGGCATAACCATATATACGTACTAGATACCAAATAGGCAGTCATTAAGATGCTTGTCTCTAAAATTGAAATCCAAAGTTCATTAGTTCAAATTTCGCATGATTTCCAAAACCAAATGGTTCTAAAAGCTCAAAGCTTAGAGTTTTGAGATTGGACATTTGGCCAATCAAAATCATGCTTTCATTACACAAATTTGTCTAGAAAAGAGTTCTATGCATAGTGCAATATCTATTCTAAACAATCATGACAACCACATAATAAAACAATCTAAATGCAGTAACCTTTAAATAAATGCATATGATTAAAATCCAAAGGCTTATACTAAACATGTCGATCAGTTATTTCAAGGCATATATTAAAATATCCATGTTCACACATGTTCAAAAGATTTCAATGCATTAGTTTTAAGACAATACATAAATCTCAATGTCACAAGTTTCATGCCATGCATGAATAAGCTGAAATACATCAAGGCATGATTCTTTGGTTCTGAACTCTATACTAAGCATGCTTAGTTGAATGTATTAGAGTGTGCCTTCAAATATTTCAAGTTCCAAATCATGCATACTTAAACCAAAAGGTATTCAAGGCATAATCACCAACTAGTTTCATTTTCACATAGGCTACTATGCCTCCATTAGCATTATTTTAGGGTCACAATAACACATAGGCAATTATGCTTTCACTAACTTCATTTCAACAAGATTAAAGGATACGACACTAGAACTGCCCATGAGGTCACCTATCTTAATACTACTCTCTCTTGAGCACACTTAACTACGAAAAGTGTTCTAATAGGATTCGATATATTAGTGTAGCGTCCAAAATTACAGAAATTCAAACTAAATTTTTCCTGTTTTGACAGTTGGTTGGGCTGTGCATGGTGTAATTAATTCTTAATTAAGCTAAAATTTACGTTAGCTAAATCAATATCCATTAACATCAGTTGGTCCCAATTCAGATATTTATGCATACAATCTCATGTATAACAAATCCATTAACGAGTCTATACACATACATCCAAAGACCATAATTATAGTTTCAGATTCTTTTAGTTACATCCCTGTACATTAGCCTGAGTACTGCACAAATAAGTTTGAATAAAAATGATAACTGTACAATCTATACCATCAAGGGAAGTACCAAAAAACCTCGAAGGAATCAAATTTGAAAACCCCTCAACTAGCTGACTCTACTGCAAGTAAGTTGGAAGGGAAAGTAAAGGGATGAGCTTATGCCTAGTAAGAAACACATATAAAGATACAGATATCATAAACTATATGCAAGTATCTGAAAACGATTAATAAGTACCAAAACATAAGTGATATTTCTAAAACAGAGGATCGAAGAATTTTCTCTACAGCTCATTGGGGTTTAAGGCTGAGTCAAGAAGGTTGTTTTAAAGCACCTCACTTGTCCCTTTTTTCTAAAACTAAGCCATAGAAAAGTCTAAGAAATTCATCAGAGAAGGAATTCATGTATTCCGAAATCAGAGATAAATCAAATCAGTATAATAGAAATTCAATTGGCAAAGTTGTGCTATGCAAATGGCGTAAATTAGTCAAATTCAAAAATTATATCGTAATTCAAATCAAATCATATAAATCCGTATCAAAACATTTCAGATTTAGAGTTTGGATAACAGAAGTTCAAAAATCATACAAAAATAAAAAATAATAGAAAGTAGAGACATGGCAATAACTTGATATACATCAAGCAGCACAATATCACATAAGGATAATAATCAGATAGACATAAGGCCATAGTCCAAGTGGTCTACAGTGAACACTGATAAGGTGTCATCTGTGACCACTGCGAAGTAAATCAAATCACACAGCAATAAAGCGTGCAGAATACAAAGATTAGATAAATTATTGTAGCGTAACCTAAAGGTCACACTACAGTTAAATACTACCGAATCCAAAATCATACAACAGTTTAGATATTGGAAGATGACGATTAACCAGTGTCTCAAAACATTTGATTTCATAAATCCGAAATTCAAAACATCATTTTCAAATCTCACAAAGGTTCACAATCAATTAAAATACAAGGTCTTCCAAAATCAAGAAATTTTATAATTTCATAAACATTTCTAAAATGCTTTATTTTGGTAATTTCTATAGAATAAAATTTGAATTAGAAATTCATTAATATTCAAAATTCATATAACTTGATATTTTCAAAACTAAATTTTGTAAGAAATCTTTATTTTAAGTCATACAACAAATTCGATAATGACGGTTTTGTCTATAGGCCAAGAAAACATTTGTGAATATTGGTCAACCTAGTTTGACTTTTGACCATAGACTGTCACAGATGAATCCTCCTAGGACAATTGGTTAAGAGTGCTTGACTCTTAATGAAGTTAAGGGTTCGAGTGGCTCCGAACGCAAATTAGAGTTGTGGCCAACTGGCACACTCCGACAAACCCATACGAAGCGGTGGCCCTACGGGTGCACTCCAAAGCGGACAATACAGTTGAGTCGAGGCAATCCTAGAGCAAAGTGCCAAGGGGATGCCAACCAACGGCCTATTGAAACAGGTTAGGCCTTAACACTGTAACACCATCTTTCTTTACTATGTCATTAATTGAAACAATCTCTTCAATTAATCTCTAACTACTAAACTACCTAGAACATGCTCTTTAGATATAATTTGTAGCAATATTAGTAACTAGAAAGATATTGATTGAAATTAAGCAAGAGACACATAAGCTCGATTTATTTAACTTAAACTTTGATTCTCCTAGATCTCTTGTGAATAAAAGCATTAAGCAATTACGGACTTAAGTTTTTAATCAACAGTAGATTATTAAATTTAACTAAAGTAGGCCTCCTATCTAATCAAACCAACAATCATGTAAATATACTCAGAGAATCTCAGATGCTTAATCAACAATCATATAATAAGTTTATACATCTCACAACATGCTTCCAAGAATAATTAAACTACCTCATAACTGAATTATAAAATTAACTGCTACACATTATAAAGAAATTAGCAAGCATTCTTAATCTTAAAGTTAATGCAATTTATAAGGAAAATAAGAAAGAAATGGTTTTATAATTTATAAGATAGAAATTGGCAATAATATATTAAAAGAAAATTTAAAAAAATCAACTTCATAAAAGAGAAAAAAGCTAAAAGAAGAAAAAATATTGATATAAGAAATCGGCACTTCATAAAACTTAAAAGGAGAAATCAATTTTACATATAAAAACCAGAAGAAAATGTTAAATACAAAGAGAATGAGGGACAGCTGATTTGAGGAGCTAAGGGCCTTTATATAGGCCAATTACAATCATAATTGGTCAAGAAGTTACTCTAGAATAAACTTCTAATTACATGACTTGCACTCCAAGTAAAATTCTTTAATTAAAATTCCTATGTTGACTAAAACTATCTTAGTTACCCATTTATTAAGTCTTAGAGTAGTAGTCCACCTCTTGAAAAGCTCTCCTAGTTGTACCTGATCTTTAATAAAGCTCTTCAAAATTGATGTGCATGAGGAGTCTTTATATACCCAATTTGGAAATCCTACTTCCACTAGGATTTATAATCAAAATTTTATGCTGACTTTCCACTAATGTTTGACCTATCAAATGAACTTGAATTTTTGTGATCTTTTACATTCTGAAAAGCTTGAGAAGTTTTTTAAAACTTTCATGGAGGCTTCATCTTCATCCAAAATCGCTAAGATGGTTAAATTACTGTTTAAATTACTGTTATTCCTTTGACTAGTAAAAAAAATTTGAAGTTTGCCATTTTAGCTCATTTTGCTCCCAAAGCTTATTTTTGTTATCTAAAATAGAAAATAAACATTAGCATCTCCTTTTAGGCACAAAATATAATTCAAATAATAATATTAAAATATACATAATTAACATTTTCTCCAACTTATCAGCATTATAACCAAAGTTCTTTTAATTGAAGGCCTATTGATGAAAGTCAAAGTCAAACTTTTACACAAATATGTTTAAATTGATTGACATTGGGTCTAACTCAACTAAAGTTGTATATTCTAAATGTAAAAATTTGCTGGGAAGACTAATTTATTAACCTACACAAGAACATCCCCTAATATTCCTTCAAGATAAAGTTTAGATCTATCAACAAGTTGTAAGATGACACTTGTTTCGCCTAAAGGTCCAAGATTTAAAGAAGTAAAAATAAAATGTAGCATAACATTAATTGAAGCTCTTAAATCTATCATGACTTTGTCAATTCTAGTCTTACCAATTTTACAGGGAATAGTAAATGTTCTAGGATCTTCACACGTGTGGGAAAATCTTCTTTGAATGATAGTAGAAACGTTTTCCCCCACGCTTACCTTTGTAATACTTTTCAATTTCCTCTTGGCAGTGCACAATTCTTTCAAAAAGTTTCCATACCTGGGCACTTGCTTGATAGCATCAATCAAAGGAATATTGACTTCCACTTTCCTAAAGGTTTCCAAAATCTCGTTGTCTTGTTCTTCTTTCTTTGTTGCAAACCTACTAGGAAAAGGAGGAGGAGGGTAAGTAATGGTATTAAATGGAACTCTTTTATCACTTACTTGGGTGTGGAAGTCCTCTTTTCAGTTTCCTCTTCCCTATTTTTAATATTAAAGTCGACATCTTCTTTAGAGGCCTTCTTGGCTTCAACTTCCTTACCACTTTTCAAGACTATGGTTGTAATAACGTAGACTTTTACGAACCCTAATTTAATTATTTAATTTTTTATATAAATTTGATAAGCTAATAACAACAATTGGAAATGATGTGAAGGGATTCAAATAAATAGGCAAGCAAATAAGCAAAACTTTTGGCACGAATCCCAAGGTAACATCAACTAACGAAACCTTAAATCCTTAAGTCGTGATCTAAACCCTAATTTAATCTAAGTTAATATGTGAACATCTCTTGTAAATACTATGTAGAGAATAGTCTACATATTGGATTGTGATATGACTAGTGAACTATGATTGAGATTAAATGACTGAATTGTGATTGAGGTGAAAATTGTGGAATAGAACCTGTGTTACTAAGTTTTTTTATAGGTTGGGTTAGGCTAAAATATAGGCAGTTATGCTGCCGAAATTTCTAATGATTCGAATCAGAATAAGTGAAATTATAAACCTTGCTCATTTTATATGCAAAACACTAAGTGTACATGTGCATGATTTGGATTAATTACAATAGGTAGCCATACAAAAATGGGTAGTGGCATATCATTGATTCACACACGATTCTTCCATAATGCGTTTTGATTCAAGCTACTTTGTACAATGACTTGCATTATGTTTTTGCTTGAAAGATTCTAGTTTTGAGTTGACCTTTAAATAAATCAAAAATCATGCATATTTTAAACTCAAAACTGTTTTAATAGATATTTTTATATCTGTGGGAGCCACCTCTAAAGTCCTAAGGGATCTAAGTGCTACACGAGTTCCTCTAAGATTGTGGAAGCCACTTCTAAGATCCCAAGGGAGCTAAATGCTACACGAGAAATATGTTTTCAAACCATTTTTGAGTGCAGGCATACCCATTGAGCCTATTAAGCTTCGCTCTAGTTCTGTTACCCGTCTATCGAGCTCTATGCTCTATTTTACAGTGGAATGTTACACTTCGACCTTTAGGTCACTTCGAGCCTATCAAGCTTCACTCTAGGTTCTGTTACCCGTTTATTGAGCTTTATGCTCTAGACCATTGCAGTGTATTGTACCTATCGAGCCTAGTGCTCTAAGTAAATCATACTTTTCTTAAAAAACAACAGACAAGTTCCAACTCTGGACTGTGCAACGAGACTGGAATAAATCTATGGCCATAGTTGTAACAATCAAAGTGTACATTATTACACAATATTTACTCATAATTTACACATTTTTACCGGTTGGGCTGTTTGTGATGCCTTTAACACGTGATTAGTAATAGTAGTAAATGGCAAACATTTATTTATTTAGTAAATTCAGAATATGAAATTTTTTTTATATATATTATATCCCCTGTCTCTATTTTACAATAATGTAGTACCGTATACAAGTGTCTGAATATATATCAGAGAAGTGATTGTACCTTTAAATTTTAATGCTTTTTGTCCCAGTGGGCTACTCGCAGTTATATTTAACTGAGGAAGCCATCAAACAATCCTTGTGATTAATCTGGAAGATTTGAAAGTAAGGGGTGAGCGAACCACATGCTCAGTAAAGGAGTCGTATGCTACTTGATATAATGAAAACTATATCCAGGAAAATATTTGTTTTACTAACGATGTACTAAGCTTAATAAAGGAAGGATACTATAGTTGGCCGAGAAATCCAGATAGAGCATGAAAGGTATTTTGAAATACCTGTCTTGTCTCGAAAACCCGGAGCAATTATAGAGAATAATAATTAAATTGTTTTATTTCAAAACAATTTCCTTCTCTTTCTCGTAATTATAAGTATGGTATAAACCATTTTATTATATCACTTCAGTACACCAATTTCAAAACACGTGACAGTACAGTGATAAAACAATAGTTACAGTAAACAGTCTTTTCAGTACAGTAGTTTATAAACATCCAAATCATTGGATAACAGTTCAGTAATTATTTCTATTTAAGAAATAATTTTCAAAGTATTCTTTCTCGATAACAGTAATCTTCTTTCAGTTCAGTAACAGTATTTTGTACGATTCAGTTCAGTAAACAGAAATCAGTAGGTTTCATTTCAGTAAACAGTAATCAATAGCTTTCCATTTAGTAAATAGTAATCAGTAGCTACCAGTTCAGAAATCAGTAATCAGTAATTAGTAGTTTTTAGTTCGGTAAACAGTAATCAGTAGCTACCAGTTCAGTAAACAGTATCTCTCAGTACTGTACAGTTCAGTAAAACAGTGTTTTGTACGGTTCAGTTCAGTAAACAGTAATTCACAGTGCAATACAGTAAATAGGATTCAGTAAATCCCTTCAGTAACAGTAATCAGTAAGTTGAGACTAGGCATCACCCTACAATTAAATCATGTTATCATCGTCCACTAAGGGACACAATAATCATCCCCGAGTGGACACAGTATATAGTGAGATCAATGGCCATGATCTATAGGGTGTCCTCGGTGTACACTTGCCAGGTGACATCCGGGACACTGATGACTGGCGAGTCAATCAGCCACATGACAGTAACAGTAACAGTATGATGCATGAAACTCGGGGCCTAAGTCTCAAAACAGTATAAAAACTGTATCATAGCCTTTATGGATTTTATTCAAGGTAATTTGAATTTTTTTCATGTTTATCCATAAGCTCACAATTTTAAATATCATCACCTTTATGGAATTTATAAGATAAATAAAATCAGTTTGTAGTTCCATAAAGGTATAAAATCCTTTCTTTTCCCATAAAAATACCTTTAAGGAGTTTAAATAATTTAAATCATTTATTTCAAGTATTTCTTCCATAAAGGTATTTATTTCTCATTTCCACATACCATAAATCAGTCAGTAAATATTTATGTATCAAGTGAGAAAACAACTAAATATTCATTTTGAATATTTAATATCATCTAAAATAAAATTAATTTCTCACTTTAATAAAAATATAAAAACATGAATATTTAATTTTTATAACTTTCTCATAATTCCCAATTTATAGAAAATTGAGGGAAATTATATTTAAAATTTCCCATTTAAATCATTTCATGCTTCTAAAATATTTAAGAATATTTTAGGAAATTTTTCGACAGCATAACGACTGCGGATTCCTAACCTCCTACACCCAATTTGCAGTATAAAAATCCAACTTATCAACCACAATTTTGCATGTTTTCAAACCAAATCATGCATTCAATATTCTCATAAAATTTAGCTCAAGAAAACATGCAATTCATTATATCACTACAACTTACACACTCCCCCCTTACCAGTCTTACGTAACTGTGCTTCCCGGTTGCGCCTACCGAAATCTGTAATTCCCGGCTGCACAAAATAATTTCACCAACTCATTAGCTTAATTTTCCTTTTATTTTAAGCTATGATGTATATTAAAATTATAAATGTAAGTAAGTCTCATAGTTAAAATGGTTATTCTTCATGACATTTCCTCTTCCTTCTTCCTCTATGGCCGAATGGCCTTTATTTACTTAAAGATCATTGTTTCATTTTTAGTCAATGCACAATATAAATGTGCTACCTTCTTCCTTGACATTTTCCATCATTTCAGAAATAAAATTTAATATTTTATTTCTTTTATTTATTATATAATCGGTAGCACAACATTCATCTTGTGTAAAAATAGGTTCTAGTCAAGGTTATGGTTCTATTCTTTTTCTTATCTTTAGCCTTCATATTTGACTTTCTTACCTTGACTAATTAACACAATTTTCAGCCTTTTATTCTTTCCTTTTTACACGCCACACTCAACCACTTTCTTTCCCTCTTAATTTCACGTCCCACATGCATTCTTTCTTCATTCTTTTTCATGTCACCTAGCCCCCATCTTTTACTATTATTTTGAGCTTCTCCCATTCGGTCAAACATAACAATTTATCTCTTTTTTCATTTAATTTTCAACCTTCCTTTTCCTTCTTATTTTACGTTTCACTCAACCATTTTCCTCTTTCTCTCTAAGTTTCACTCCACTTAGCCACTATTGTTGACTATTTATTCCTTAAGTCATTTTCTCACAACTTAGTCTTCCTTCTTTCTTTCTTCTTCATTTCCACGCCATTTTCCAGCCAACTTTTATTGACTTTTATCTCAACTTCTCTTCATTCGGTCAGCAGCAATTACTCCCTTTCACATTTTCATTCGATTTTTCTTTCACCCTTTCTTTTCTTTGTTTCAATTCCAGCCCCTACATCTTCAATTTTCCATGCTTTATTTTATGTTTTCACATCATTAAACACCATGTTTAAACCTTAATTTAGCAAGATCAACTCTCCTTCATTTCTATATTTTCCTCATGATAAATCTATATTCATACCATTAACGCTACCAACAACTTGGAAATTCAATCACACAAAATTGCTACATGTATTTATGCCAAGCAATACTTTTATATATATATATATATATATATTCATATACATACCACCAATTTAACATATCATTCTATCAACCAAGGGTTAATTACATAAAACATTGGCTGAAATTCTTTACCTTCGTTTGATCGAACAACCACAGCTCAAAGCTTTGTTGTTTCTTTCATGTCAGTCCTCCCTTCCCTTAGTCCTTTGATGTTTTATGAGTGAAGGAAAAGCGTATGAAGGAAAGCTAGATGCTTAGATAGCAAGAGAGGATATCTTGCTAAGTAAACGAGGAAGAAATGAAACTAAAACAGAGCAAAAGTGGTCTACAAAGCAGTAACTCGTGAAGTAGCTGAGTGTAGTCGGTCTTGAAAAAGAAATATGTTAAAAATTTGTTTTACTTAATCAATTATATATCCGGCTATCAAGTCCTATAGCTTCTTATCTCTTTGCTCATCATTTTCCTTGTCTTTTAGCTCATTAATTGTTGAAGAAAAATGGTAACAAAAGGTATGGCGTGGTAACAATATTCTACATTCATTAATTTGTAATTAAAAGCTACTGCCAAAATAATAATGACACCGAGATTCTTTTCTTTCTTCTTGTTTTCTTGGCTTATTTTCTTACTTATCTTATTCTTCAACCAATACCAAAAATCCCCATGTTGACTTTGATTTCTCTACCATTAGACATCTTTCACATTACATTAAAATAGGTTCAGCCATATATCACACGACAGAAATTGGCGTGCAGTAGGAATTTTTCTGCTGCACGGTTTACTTGTTTCCAATTTCTTTTATATACTTCCCACCAATAGAAATTTAATCATATATTCATTAATTAAATTTCTCTTCTTTATGTACTATATATATTGTATTTTATAGTGCACAGTGTAATAAAATCGGGTCTCACAATAGTGTTGTGTCGCTTGTGACACTTCTTTATCCTGAGTGTTTAATTGATCAGTGTTATGCCTAAACTCTCTCAATCATCATTTTAAGTGATTTAAGGCTTGCGCCTAAAGTGATAAGTGATCGGTTTTGAAATCGTTTTCAGTGAATTGAGGCTTACGCCTAAAGTGATAAGTGATTGGTTTTGAAATCGTTTTCAGTGAATTGAGGTTTATGCCTAAAGTGATAAGTGATCAATTTTCAAATAATTTTCAATGAATTAAGGCTTTTCCCTAAAAGTGATAATTGATCAGTTTTAAAATCTGTTTTTAGTATTTTAAGGCATTTCACCTAACCAAATCGATTTTGGGTTTTTGTAGGTTCATCCATTTTAAAACGAGTTCATAGTGATCATATTTTGAACCAAGTGCATGGTTATCATGCTTCTGAACTGACTGCATAATCATCATGTTTTGAACCAAGTGCATTGTGATAGTGTATCGAACCCAGTGTATTGTGATAGTGTATCGAACTAAGTGCATTGTGATATCGTATCGAATTAAGTGTATAATGTTTGTGTTCTAAACCAAGTGCATAATGAATCTGTTTGAAATACAGTGTATAATAATCCGTTTGAGTTAAGCATATTAACCATTGTAGTGCTATGTATATTGCTGGTGATGTAGTATTGTGTCAAGTAACTGTGTCTTTTAGGCATCATGTTGAGGCACGAGGAAATAAGGTACTTAAGGTATCCATACAAGCTCAACCTTTAGAGTGTGAGTCCGTATTTGTACTTTTGGCATCAGAACATAGTATCATGCAACTATGTCACCTTATTTACTGCTCATGCATACACGTGCATGTAAATCGACATAAGTCTAGCTTACATTTACTTAAACTACTTACTAAGTTATGGATTGCTCACCCCTTATTTTCACTCCCTATAGATTATTTGAACTAAGTTCCAACTGCCAGAGTGTTCATGTGGGCTCATGGGGATCGTACCTAGTCTTAGTACTTACTGGTGTCCATTGAGCCTTACTTTTGTTGCTTGAGGTATATGAAAGTTATATGTTCTTTTGTTTACATGTATAGACATTATGCAATGCACAATACACATTTACTTGTAATGTATTGGGATATAACTTAGGATCATTTTAGATTATTTTGTGAGTGATATGATGACCGAATGTGATCTTGGAACCTGATTAGTTAGAGATATGAATGGATGATATTGGATGTGAGATGGTTTGAAAATGATGGTTGTGATTGGGATATAGTAAATGCTTATCTATTACAGGCTATTAATTAGGAAAAATGACAAAATATAAGGGGGAGGTTTTTGATTAATTACTTTTGCTAGGATAAATATTTAAGTAAATTGACTATAATCCACCCCTGAGAGTTCAGCAAATCCACTCACGAATTAAAGTTAGAGTCATTAAGGTTAAAGTATATCGAACAAGTAAATAAAAATCTAACACCAAATACAGATCATAAAGTGAAAAAAATTTTGTTTGTAAATCTGTAAAGTAGAATGAGTGTAAGTGTAAGTGTAAGTGTAAGTGCACATCATGGCCTTCAGGTCATAACAATGTACTCACCTTCTCTTTTGGATTAACCACGATTTGAGAGGGCAACTTTCTCAAATTTTAAGCCTGCATGTTGCTTATTGTAGTTGCCATTTGACTCATTTGGTTCTCTAAGTTCTTAATGCTCATCCTTGTTTCCTGTTGAAATTGTAAACAACTAGAAGTAAGATTTTTAATACTTTCTTCAAGAGACAAACTTGAGTTTTGATTTGAAGTTTGATACTTCTCTTGGAATTGAGGTTTAGGCTGTTGGAAGCTATTTAGCCTATTGTGAGGTAGAATATGAGGGCCTTGTTAATTTCCACATTGCAAATTAGGATGATTCCTCCATCCTTAGTTGTAAGCATTAGCATAAAGATGATACTTATGTTGTGGTTGCCCTGAAAATCCACCTATTGCATTAACTTGCTCCATAGTACCCTCCTAGAGAGTTGGACACATGTTACTGGGGTGTCTTCTACTGGAGCAAATCCCACAAGCCTTGTTTTGTTTCATGTTACTTACAACCATCTAACATACAAGAGAGGTTAGACCAACAAGTTTTTTTTCAATAGTAGATGTACTTATCTCATGTGATTGCTTTGGTGGTGGATCACACCTAGTGTAAAATTTTAAGAGTTTACAGCCATCTTTGCAATCAAGTTCTTGGCTCTTTGAGGAGCCTTGTCCACAAATGCTCCTCCACTTGTTGGATCAATCATGCTTATATCATGGGGCAAAAGTCCTTCATAGAAGTATTGGATTAATAGTTGCTTATGAATTTAATGATGTAGGCAACTAGCAGAAAATATTTTAAATCTTTCCCAATATTCATACAAAGACCTATTACCTAATTTCACAAATTTCTTTGCGAATATTAACAACCCTTAAAGTAGGAAAGTGTCTATCCAAGAATAGCTTCTTCATCCCATCCCTTGTGGTGATGGTCCCTAATGGTAAGTAGTAGAACCAAGAACCAATCTTTGGTTGAGTGTACCAAAAAGAATGGGAAGGCTTTAAGCTTGATTTGCTCTTTAGAGACTCATGCAGGTTTCATGCCTCAACAAACCGCATTGAATTCCTCTAGATGTTTGTGTGGATCTTCACCTATAAGACTATTAAAAGATGGTAAGAGATGAATCAAATCAGATTTTAATTCAAAAGCAACATCGAAAGTAGGATAAGTAATGCAAAAGGATTGTTAGTTCATGGTTGGAGCCATCAGCTCCTTCAATGTTCTATTGTTCGTGTTTTGAGCCATATCTTCCTCCTCAGAATCGCTTGAGAATTCAAAAGTTGGATTAAATGTGGGCTCAGTGGAGTTTGGATCTAAATGGGGTGGTGATGGTGGTGGTTATGGTGTTTAAAGCACTGCTTTTTGGTTTGCTTGCATAAAGCTCCTTATCCCTTGATGTCTTTGGCTAAGATCTTCGTCTAACATGCAAACCAAAAATGAAATGCAAAAAAAAATAAAATAAAATAACTCAATTAAAATATCAATCCTCAGCAATGGCACCAAAATTTGATGAGTGTCGAGTTTACCAAAAATAATATTCCTTATTTAACTAATTTGTATTTAGTGAAGTAAAGGCCAATTGCACAGAGATTTAATGCAATCAAATTATTTATAAAACTAAGTCTAGTTTTAATAGAAAGAGAGAAAGGGGGTTTTAAATTAATTATATAAATAAACAAAAAAATAAAATAAAAACTTTATTAAAGAAAATAGTTTTTGACACTTATAAACATGCTTCAATTATAAGGTATTCAATTATTCTTGGATTTTGATGTCGATCATTGAATATAAAGCAAGATTGTCAATTAAGCATTCAATCTAGCATAACAATAAGCTCTGTTACACCATCTTTTCTTACTATGTCATTAAGTGAAACAAACTCTTCAATTAATCTCTAACTACTTAACTACCTAAAACAAGCTCTCTAAATATAATTTGTAACAGTATTAGTAACTAGAAAGATATTGATTGAAATTAAGCAACAAACACAAGCTCGGTGATGACTTTCAAGATCACCAAAAATATTCCTTAACCCATCTAATTTGTATACAGCAAAGCAAGGGTCAACCCACAAGGATTGAATTACTCAAGTTAATTATTAATTTAAAATCTAATTTAATAGGAAGAGGGAGAAAATGGGTTTTTGAATTAATCTAAGTACTAACTAAAAATAAAACAAAGATTGTAAAAATTGGATCTTCAGTTTTAAGGTAATTAATTATTCTTGAATTGTGACATTGATCATTGATTTCAAAATATCATTGTCAATTAAATAGACAACCATAGTATAACAACAAGCTCTGTTATACCATCTTTCCTTACTGAGTCGTTAGTTGTAACAAGCTCTTCAACTAATCCCTAAGTTTTCTAGATATAAATTGTAGTAGCATTGACAATTAAAAAAATATGAGTTGACATTAGATGACAAACTCATAAGCTCAATTCATTTAACCTAAACCTTGATTCTTTTAAATCCCTAGTGATTGAATCCAAAAGCAATTATAGACTCATATTTGTAATCTGGCAGTAGATTATTTAATTTAACTAAATAGTTACACTCATATCTAATCAAACAAACAATCATTATACGATATTCATAGAATCTTGGATACTTAATCAACAATTATATCATAAGCACATGAATCTCACAATATGCTTTTCCAAGAATAATCAATTTATCTCATAACCGAATAAGACTCTACTCACTAGACATATTCAAGAACATAGAATTCATGCTTAATAAAATCAAGATATCAAAAATTATGCAAATCACAAGAATCTAATCAATCTTTAATATTATAAAGCAAGCACAACAATTCAAGAATTAAATCTAGCAACAAGAACAATATTAAATTAAAAAGAAATCGCAAAACACTTATAAAACTAATAAAGAATTCAAAAATCCCTCTTAAAAGAAAGCAAGAATCGATTTGAGAAGAAAAGAATTAAAAGAAAACGGGTTTGTAAAATCTTTAAGAAGCAAATGCAAAAAGAAAAGGAAAAAATTGATTTTGTGTTTTGTAAAGAAAGAGAAATTGTAAAAAGCATTAAAAACAAGAAAGAAAATAATTTTCATAAAAGGCTATTAAGCATAATTATTAAATCGAGATACGTATTGTAAATCGAAATTTTATTTTTAAAAATCGAATATCGAGCATCGTATCATAAGATGCAATAAACAATTTTAAAATTAATTATAAATAATATATACACATGTCAGATAAATAAAAAATAAAAATATTATACATATTAATAGGATTAAGTAAATATATAATAGAAATAAGAAGTATGATTGTTTTCAAACTCTTAACATACTCATTAATAGTATATATTTTTAAATAATATTTTTATATATTTTATTTTTAATTTACTAACTAAAGTTTAATTTTTCTCAATATTTCAAGATTAAATTATATAGAGAATATGTTTTTAATTGTTTTTTTAGGTTAAAAAACTATTAAAATTATATTTTTAATTAATTAGGTCAAATCAGATTTTTATTTAGTTTGACCCAATTTCACTAAAAATTGTATTAGAGAGTATTGGTATATCATATGATACCTATCGATTTACTTGTGTATCGTACGATATGCTACTGATTCATGATAAAACTGATTCTTTGTATCGATAGTATCAAGTTTATAGTAAATTAAATTGCATCGAATGATATGTATCGTGTATCGTACGATTTTGATAACTATGCTATTAAGAAATTGGCATAAGAAAGTAAAAAGAAGAAGAAAAATAATTGTAAAATACTAAATATTAAAATCGACAAAAGAAGAATTGAAAAGGAAAATAAAAATAATTTTATTAAAAAGACTAACAAAAACGTTACAAGAGAAGAGGGGAAGAAGAGGGATGGAAATTACGACGAGCCTAGGCCCCTTTATAGAGGCCAAGTAATCCTAATTGGAGAAGGAGTGTGATAAGATATATCTCCTTGTTTTAAGGAGTTGAAATTGACTAGCAACTCTTATCCAAAATCCTCATCTATTTACACTTCTTACAATGTCTAAATTCTACAACTAATAAAAATCTTAAGACATCTTAAAACATGTTTATTTTCAGACATTATTAACTTGAACTTTTCTTAACATTTTCTCGTTCTAATCCTTGCATGTTTGAATTCCTACTTTAAATAGGATTTGCTGGTAGATTTCATATGTTGAATTTTTTCAAACATTTGACCAATCAAACGAACTTCGATTTAGGCATTCTTAGACATTTTGGAAACCTTGAGAAGTCTTCTACAACTTTTATGAAGGCCTCATGTTCATGCCAGGTCGTTCATATGATCAAATTACCCATTTACCCTTACTGGTTAGAAAATTCTGTAACTTTTTATTTTTAGCTCCTTTTTGTTCCAGACTTGATATTTAATACCTAAAACATAAAATAAGCATTAGTAAGCTCTTTGAGGCATAAAACATCATTAAATCAATAATACTAAGGTATTTATAATTATAATATATCATCCTATCAATCAATTTATTTAACTTAAACTTTGATTCTCCTAAATCTCTTGTAATTAAAAGTGTTAAGCAATTATGGACTTAAGTTTTTAATCTAGCAGTAGATTATTAAATTTAACTAAATAGTAGGTCTCCTCTCTAATCAAGCTAACAATCATGTTAATATACTCAGAGAATCTCAGATACTTAATCAACAACTATATAATAAGTTTATACATCTCACAACATGCTTCCAAGAATAATTAAACTACCTCATAACCGAATTATAAAATTAGCTACTACACAATATAAAAAAATCAGCAAGCATTTTAATTTTATAAAGTTAATGCAATTTATAAGGAAAATAAGAACGAAATCATTTTATAATTTATAAAAGATAAATTGGCAATATATATTAAAAAGAAAATGAGAAATTTCAACTTTATAAAAGAGAAAAAAATAATAAGAAGAAAAAATATTGAAAGAAATCGACACTTTATAAAACTTAAAGGGAGAAATTGGTTTTGTATATAAAGACTAGAAGAAAACGTTAAATACAAAAGGGAACAAGGGATGGCTAATATGAGGAGCCTGATGGCCTTTACAGAGGCTAATTACAATCCTAAGTGATTAACAAGTTTAGGGCTATAAAACAAGCTAAAGCCTGCAGGTTAATCCGTTAAACCCGAGGGCTTTTCAAGGCCGAATTTATTTTTCTAGGCCCGTTTTAAATGGATTAGCCAGTGCAGGTCGATAACTCGCATGGGTCAGTTCACATGGATACAGGCCGACCCGCAAGCTGACCCATTTAGGCTCTTTTTTAATTTTATATATAATTAGCTTTTTAATTATATTATTAATGTATTTTTATTTCCTATCAAAATAATACACGATATGATTTTATTATATTCTACCAAAAAATGAATTCATATAATTTTACTTTGAATTCAAATCATGACTTTATATATATGAGAAAAAAGATGTTGAAAAAGTTTAATGTTTAATAGAAATTTATGTTTTTTCAAGTTTGTAATTATTTATTTTAAAATAATGTAAGTGAATTGTAATTGTATTTGGATTGTATTTGTATGTGGATTTTAATGATTTTTTTGAAATTTTATTTTATTTTTTTCACAAAAAATCACTTGGCCTATGGGTCGGCTCATCCCGCATTAAAAATGAACCGAGTATATAAAATTTGGCCCATTTTTACAAGCCATTTAGGCCCATACCCGTACGAGCCAACCCGAACCCATCCCACCCCGCCCTTTTTACACACCTAAACAAGTTACTCTAGAATAAACTTCTAATTACATGACTTTCACACCAAGTATACTTCTTTAATTAAAATTCCTATGTTGACTAAAACTCTCTTGGCTACCCATTTATTAAGTCGTAGAGTAGTAGTCCTCCTCTTAAAGAGCTCTCCTAGTCCACCTTTTAAAGAGCTCTCATTCTTGTAATTGATCTCCAACAGAACTCTTCAAAACTGATGTGCATGAAGAGTCCTTATATAGCCAATTAGGAAATCCTACTTCCACTAGGATTTATAATCAAAATTTTGTACCAAATTTCCACCAAAGTTTGACCCGTTAAATGAATTTGGATTTTTGCAATCTTGTACATTCTAAATAACTTGAGAAGTCCTCTACAACTTTCATGAGGCAATAAAACTCTTCAAAACTGATGTGCATGAGGAGTCCTTATATAGCCAATTAGGAAATCTTACTTCCACTAGGATTTATAATCAAAATTTTGTTCTAAATTTCCACCAAAGTTTAACCCATTAAACGAACTTGGATTTTTGCAATCTTGTACATTCTGAATAACATGAGAAGTCCTCTATATCTTTCATGAGGCTTCATCTTCATCCACAATCGTTAAGATAGTCAAATTATCGTTTTTCTTTTGACTGGTTAGAAACTTCTAAAACTTGCCTTTTTAGCTCATTTGCTCCCAAAGCTTATTTTTGTTACCTAAAATAGAAAATAAAGATTAGCAAGCTCTTTATAGGCACAAAATATAATTAAAATAATAATATTAAAATATACATAATTATGGTTTTCTTCAACCTATCAATAATATAACCAAAATTCTTTTAATTGAAGGCTTATTGATGAAAGTCAAGGTCAAACTTTTACACAAATATGTTTGAACTGATTGACGATGGGATTGACTCAACTAAAGTTGTATTCCAAATGTGAAAAACTTGACTATATGACTTTAGAGGCAAAGGTTAGGTGAAATGCATATGATGCACTTAGGCAAAGAGTTGTCACCCAACTGATCTGGGGGTTCCATTCAATTGTAATTGATAAGCTATGTTATCTACCCAATTAGGCCTTATCGTAATAGCTTGTGAAAGTAGGGACTGCAATAAGATTGAAAGGGATCTCAGCTAACTAAGAGATTTAATAATTAAACTCTCGAAATAGTACATAAGGTTTATCATTTCAACAAAATAGTGAAAACAGTCATTTTAATGTTGACACCTTATTTCTAATTATTGATATAGGGATACTAAATATTCTATATATTGTTTAAATGATTGGATAGAGAATATTTTGATGATAAGCAATCTGTCTCTCTAAAGTACACAAGATACTAATAATATTATTGTAAACCAAATTTCATTAATTGATTTCACAAATTGAAACTTGTCCTAACGCAAAAGAAAAAAGACTATGTCCTTAATCTACTTATCACAGATTCTTCCCAAGGTCCCTGAAGCCCAGAATCAAGATTCTGGACAAAAAGGATCGATCCCCTATGGAAAGGGATCGATCCCTTTGCCCGAAAATAGCCTATAACAGCTAGTTTTTGTGAGACAACGGTAATATCCGAGATTTGGCTCCACCCAACAGCTAGAATACATCCAAGGGACTATAAATAGAGGTTTAGAAGCTAAAGAAAGAAAGAGGAACTATTCAATCAACTCCAATACTCATTTTCCTCAAATCCTCAAGCCTCACCAACAATTCAAGAGCTAGAATTCAATATCTTCTATCACTCTCATATTCCTTGTATAGAAAAGCACAAATATTGTATAGGCTTTTCATTGTGCTTAATTTCTGTAATCACTTGCCTATCTAGAGGCTTTCTTTGATTACTCATTTGTAAACTCATTTCATTCCTTGTAAAGGGGAGGTTTCTCTTGAGCCTTGAAAAAGAGGGAGGTTACTCTTTAGCCTAAGAAAAAGAGGGAGGTTACTCTTGAGCCTAGAAAAGAGAGAGGTTACTCTTGAGGCTAGAAAAGAGAGAGGTTTCTCTTGAGCCTTGAAAAGAGGGAGTGCAACAAATTCAAGGATAGTGAATTTGGGAAAATCCTTAGGAGCGTCTCAAGGTAGAGGACGTAGGCAAGGTTGCCGAACCTCTATAAATCACTTGTGTATATTTCTCTATCCTTTCTCTCTTTACTTTCTTGCAATTATATTTGTGTTTATTGCATTGAATTTATATTGTATAATTGCCCAGCTAAGAGAACTTAGAAAATATCAATATAGGCTAGAGAATTTAGAGAAACCGAAAAACGAACCTAAGGTTAGTGAAAAATCGATTCACCCCCCCTTTCGGTATAGCCTATAGAGCCAACAATTGGTATCAGAGTTTGGGCTGGAGATTGATTTAGACTAACCTCTATCGAGCAAAACGATCTTTAATGGCTCACTTGAATGTAGGCACACCCCTAGGAGAAGAGGGACAATCATTAGTTAGACCTCCACTCTTCAATGGTGAGAATTATTCATATTGAAAAACTAGAATGATGTTATTTGTGCAATCCAATCATTATGAAGTGTGAAGAATTATAGTGAATGGTCCTAGAATTCCCATGAAGAAAGTAGATGGAAAAGAAGTCCCTAAGAGTGAGGATGAGTGGGACACAAATGACATGAGATTGGCACAAATGAATGCCAAGGCTATGCACACCCTATTCTGTGCTTTAGGTCCCAATGAGTATAATAGAGTATCCTTATGTGAGAATGCTAAACAAATATGGGATAAACTAGCCATCACACGTGAAGGGACAAATCAAGTTAGAGAGACCAAAGTAGGAATGCTCACACATGACTATGAGCTATTTAGGATGAAAGAAAATGAGTCCATTAGTGAAATGTTCACTAGGTTTAATGATATAATCAATGGACTTAAGGCTCTAGGCAAGGCTTAGTCCAATGTTGAAATGGTAAAGAAAATTTTGAATAGCTTGCCTAAGTCATGGGAGGCAAAGGTAACCGCAATAGAAGAATCTAAGGATCCTAACACCTTGTCTCTAGATGAACTTATGGGCTCCTTACCTACATATGAAATGAAAATGAAAAGAAATGAAGAGCCTTCAAAGAAAGTAGGAGTAGCACTTAAGTCTTCCACTCATAAGGATGATAGTGATGAGAGTGGAAATGAGGAAGAAAAGGAAATGGCAATGTTTGCCAAAAGATTCAATAGGTTCATGAGAATGAACGAGAGAGAGCAAAATAGGAGACATCATAGGGGAGAATAAAGTAGAAGAGAAAAAGACTCCTTAGTATGTTATGAGTGCAATGAACCGGGTCATACTAAGATAGATTGCCCCTTACTTAGTAAAGAAAAGGATAGGAAACCTAGGAAGAAAGCATTTGTGGCTGCATGGAGCGATAGTGATAGCTCCGATGAGGAAAATGTAGATGAAGAGGTAGCCTACTCATGCTTTATGGCTATTAGTGATGATGAGGCTAGTAGTAGTTCTAGTGAAGATAATGATTATACCTTTAGTGAACTACAAAATGCCTTTAATGATTTAGCAAATGAATTTCAATGCATGAACTCCAAATATAAGAAAATCATTGCTAAATTAAAAATAGAAAATGAAGCCTTGATAAATGCTAAGCTAGAATTTGAAAACAAATTAGAAGAGGCTAACTTAGAAATAAATGAGTTGAATAAAAAGAACTTAAATTTGCATAACTCATTCTCTAGGTTTTATATGGGTCAACAAAAGCTAGATCACATGTTAGAGACCCAAATAGCTTTCTTTGACAAAGATGGGTTAGGATATAATGCAATACAAAAAGAAACTCATCTAAAGAATTTCTTAGTGAGCAAAAATACTATGCATGATTTGTCTCTTACATGCTCACTTTGCAATAGAATAGGACACTCTTCACAAGCATGCACTTATAGAAAAACCACTTTTAGAGGAAAAGTAGTTAGGAAGATGTGGATCCCAAAGCATGTTATAAATGATGATGAAATGAGCTTGAAATGGATCCCAAAAGGATCAAAAATTATTTGCACTAACTCTCATAGACCCAAGAAAATTTGGGTACCAAAGCATGCTTGAAAATGTGTTTGTTGTAGGAGTGTTAGAGCATGGAGATACAAGAAACAATGAAGTTTGAATGCTCTACACACCTTTATGGAGATTGCTTGTGCCAATGAGAAAAAGGAAAAGCTTGAGGTTCCATCACAACAATTTTTCAAAGGATAGCTCAAGGTGGACTCAACAATTCAAGGCAAAGCATACTCAAGCAAAGGAGTTTTGTAAGATTAATTCTTTACTCCTTAAAACTTTTATTTGATTATTTGTGATTTGATGAGAAATTTGGTTGATGATTAATGATGCATTGTGAATAAGCAAAAGGCATGATGAATGATTGTTGAATGCTTGATGGACTATTCTTGATGATTGAATGAAAGGCATGATTTATGATTTTGAAATGTTTATTGGATTTCTGCAGTTTGAGCAAGTTTGATATGTCTAGATAATATATTTAGTTGCTCAAAAGATGTCAAATATGTCATATATGCAAAATGCCATGTCATGAGCAATAAAGAAGAACTTGTATGTTGACAATCATGGCATGTTATTCACAAGATGTATGCTTTAATGATATTTGTGCTTAAAACCTATGTGAACAAGTTTGTTTTGACATATTTATGTAATTCAATGCATTGGTTTGGCCAAAATATGCATAAATCTCAAAATGACCCCCTTTGAGGCCAAAAATGCTTTTATTGGTGAAAATCCTTCCAAAATTGCAAAATCTTTTGTAAAATGGTTTTTCATTCAGATTTTTCATTCATACAAGTCCAAAATCATGTTTTACAAATGTTTAAACCTTTACATTGACTTAAATTACTCAAAAACGGAGTTTTGGTACCTCACTAGTTCAATTTTCTGTCAAAACAACTGCAGAATTTGCAGGAAACATATGAGGGATCGATCCCCACTGTAGCAGGATTGATCCCCCCAGGCCAGAATAGGCTCTCCTGCATGTTTAAACTGAAAATTGGGAGGATCTTTTGTTAGTTTCACACTATCTTTTGTATAAGCATAAAATTTATTGTTTTAACTTCTTTTTGATGATCTTTAATATATGAAAATTCATTTTTCATTGATATCATGCTTCAATTTCATCAATTAATATCATTTCCAACAAATGGTATCACTTTCAACAATCAATATCATTTTTATTGAACTCACAAGTGCAAAATCATTCCTCTTGCTGAAAACATTTTTGAATTGAATAAATCTTGAAATAATCTTGAAATATATTTTCAATGAATACTTAAACATAATTTTTAAAATTTACTTCAATGATTTATGGATATATTTGAGAATTTGATGAACTTGTGCATAATGAATATTCTTTATTCCTTTTTTGTTCATCTTAGTCAAGCATGCTTATAGGATTATGTCTCTTAGCTTGACTTATCATTCCACACTAGGTTTCATGATAATTATACATCTAGTGGATTGATTTCAAATGTAAATTCAACAATTGGTAATGGTCATTGGCCTATAATTTGTGATGATAAATGGATCTTAAATATTTAAATGCATGAAACTTTATCATCCTTGTACTTAAAGAACTAGGGTCCTAATGACAACACCAACATTCAAAGATAAATGCAAACTTGAACAAACTTGATACCCATGCATTTATTATTTGAATCTTTCCTTGCTCATAATTGGTTAAGGACTTGAATTGGAAAAAGAGCATAGGATTTTTGTGCTTGAAACCATGGAATAAAATGTGTTTGCTTGAATTCCTTGATTTTTTTTGAATCTTCCATATGGTATAAATTTGTGAATATGAATATGGATTAATACTTTTATGATAGTGTGCTAATGATTAATTAATCCATATGTATATTTGATGATTTGTGATTGTGTTCTTGCATATTTAGAATGATTATTTTCTTGACATGAACACACTACACATAAATATTAGATTCATGCAAAATGTCTAAGTCAACCATTAGTAACAATTGGCATTTAGATTGAAATAACAATTAGTATCATTGGTAACCATATTTTCAATAATTGGTAAGCCAAATCTAAATTGCCAATTGGTATGAGCTTTAAATTGACAATTCTTCTCATGCTCCTTAGATTGAAATGACACAAATAGGGAAGAATTCATATAAGACACTTTTGTATGAAACTCTTGTGTGCTAGAATTTGAAGTTAATTGCTATATGTCTTGATTCTATACACACTCTTGCTTGAACGTGATTTATGAGCTCATGCATATGATATGTCATCTAATTTTAGCTCATAATCATGATGTATTGTCATGCACCTTAGTTGGACCTTAGAGAACAATTGATACACTTAGGTGCTTGCTTAACTTCTTACCAATTGGAACCTTCTTGCAAAATTACTTATCAACAATTGGTATCAAAATTATTTATAAACAACTGGTATAGGATCATAAGTCATATTCATTGCATAAATATTTCATATTCATTGCATAAATATTTCATACTCTTTGAGAATATTGACTTATTTATTTGTGCTATAAGTCCCATGTACTAACATGTTTCTTGTTGGTTGGAGCATTTTTATTTGTTCTCACATAGCCATGATTTTAGGGGGAGCATATTTTTTATTATTTTTCCTTCTTTTTGCTATGACAAAAAGGGGGAGAGATAGATAAAGGGAGAGATAGATATAGGGAGAGATATTAAGGGGGAGAGATAATGAGGGAAAATTCATTTTCAAAACCCATGCTTATATTAAGGGGGAGCTTTATAAAATCCTGCTTTATTTGAGGGGGAGTATTTTTTCAAAGAATTTTCAAAGCAAATTTACATTAAGTTTTGTCATATCAAAAAGGGAGAGATTGTTAGCTTTAAATTGCAATATATATTTTGAAATGACAAAAACTTAAGTAATCTTTAATGTTTTAATTCATATTGTAAATTTGTCTTATCACACATGATTTTCTCAATACATTTCAAGTGTTCATATCAAACATTAAGACCATGATTTAATGATGCATATTCTTATTGGTCTTAATTCTTTATAAACGTTTTGAATATTTTAGAAAATCACTTGATGATTTCTTGGACAATATTTTCATTTGAGAAAGTCAACAAAAACTCCCTTAAAACTTATAAATGTTTTGGGTTGAATTAGGATCAAAGGTCATATCATTTCTAACCCAAAAGTGCAGGAAAAATGCCCTCTGGAAGAAAAGGATCGATCCCCACTGTAGCAGGATCGATCCCTTTTTGGCAGAAAGTCTTCCCAAGGTCCCTGAAGCCCAAAATCAAGATTCTGGACAAAAGGGATCGATCCCCTATGGAAAGGGATCGATCCCTTTGCCCGAAAATAGCCTATAACGGCTAGTTTTTGTGAGACAACGGTAATATCCGAGATTTGGCTCCACCCAACGGCTAGAATACATCCAAGGGACTATAAATAGAGGCTTAGAAGCTAAAGAAAGAAAGAGGAACTACTCAATCAACTCAAATACTCATTTTCCTCAAATCTTCAAGCCTCAACAACAATTCAAGAGCTAGAATTCAATATCTTCTATCACTCTCATATTCCTTGTATAGAAAAGCACAAATATTGTATAGGCTTTTCATTGTGCTTAATTTCTGTAATCACTTGCCTATCTAGAGGCTTTCTTTGATTACTCATTTGTAAACTCATTTCATTCCTTGTAAAGGGGAGGTTTCTCTTGAGCCTTGAAAAAGAGGGAGGTTACTCTTTAGCCTAAGAAAAAAAGGGAGGTTACTCTTGAGCCTAGAAAAGAGAAAGGTTACTCTTGAGCCTAGAAAAGAGAGAGGTTTCTCTTGAGCATTGAAAAGATGGAGTGTAACAAATTCAAGGATAGTGAATTTGGGAAAATCCTTGGGAGCGTCTCAAGGTAGAGGACGTAGGCAAGGTTGCCGAACCTCTATAAATCACTTGTGTACATTTCTCTATCCTTTCTCTCTTTCCTTTCTTGCAATTATATTTGTGTTTATTGCATTGAATTTATATTGTATAATTGCCTAGCTAAGAGAACTTAGAAAATATCAATATAGGCTAGAGAATTTAGAGAAACCGAAAAATGAACCTAAGGTTAGTGAAAAACCGATTCACCCCCCCTCTCGGTATAGCCTATAGAGCCAACAATAAGGTAAACCTAACAAACACAGGTATGGTCATCTATAAAGGTAATAAACCATCGGCTGCCTGTTAAACTTGAAAAGCGGGCTGGTCCCCAAATATCACATTAGATGAGGTGAAATGGCTTTGAAGACTGATAAGGTTGAATGGGATGATTTTTTCTTGGTTGTTTGGCATAGATGCAATGCTCACACTGAAATAAGGAGAGATCTTTATTGATAAATAGATGAGGATACAAAAACTTTAGATAAGTAAAGCTAGGATGGCCTAGGCGTTTATGCCAAAGTAGAACATCAGAATTTGAAACAGTGGACAGTGTAACTATGGGAAACCGTGTTATTTTAGGAAAATAAATATTTCCTAGAATCAAGTTTATATATTTAGTTGTAATTATGTATTTATTGAGATCCCAAAAGTTTAGAGATTTCAATTAGTATTAGGAGTAGTTTCCTGATTTAGTGCTAGAGCGTTGTGTATATAAACAAACGTATTATTCAATAAACAATTCAATTCAAACCCTAAACATTAACATGGTATCAAGAGCTTTAGGTTTTTTCTTGGAAATCAGTCACTTTTTCAGCCTTCATTGCTGATTTTTCTGCAGTTTCTTTTTCAACCTTCATTGTTGATATTTTCTGCAGTTTCTTCTTCAGCCTTCATTGCTGATTTTTTGCCTTAGGCCTTCATAGCCATTTTCTCATCCAGCCTTCATAGCCATTTTTTTTGTCTCTGTTCTGCTCTGTTTTCTAAAGAAAAAACAAAGGATTTCAAGTGTTCGTTTTCCAGCCTTCATAGCTGAATTTTTCCTCTGTTCTTCATCATTGGCGATTTCTCTTTGTTGCCTGGCCTTCATTGCCGAATTATCCCTGATTCTCACCAGTCTTTCAGCAAGTATTGATTTGTAAAAGATGTCAGTAGTTGCAGAAACAACCACTGCAGCACCAAATAAACCAGCAAGTCTTAACCAAGAGGAGGTGGAAAGGGTGAGATCATTCTTAAGTAACCTCGAGAAACCTACAGGTACTTGTACTTCGGCGTATTCAGGTAAGCGTCTATTTTCATTTGGATTAAATGCCTCAGAAACACCCTTTACTCAATCTTGGATCATGGATTCAGGAGCCATTGATCACATGACCCACTCATCCAAACATTTTTCCACATACTCACCATGTTCAAGCAATAAGAAAATAGCCACAGCTGACGGATCCTTAGCAACCGTAGCTGGTATAGGAGATGTTCGAATAAACCCATCCATAACCTTGAAAAATGTCCTTCATGTTCCTAAGCTATCCACCAATCTTGTCTCTGTATAGAAACTCACACAAGACTTGCTTTGTAATGTGACCTTTCACAGTAGTTATTGTTTATTTCAGGACAAGGATTCGGGGAGGACGATTGGACGTGCTAGAGAACGGGATGGTCTTTACTACCTTGCGGAATCAAACAAGTCAAACATATTCAAGAGCAGATCACCCCACTCATTCATGTCCGAGTCTATGTTATCTAGTAAGGACAAAGTTTTTCTTTACCATTGTCGGTTAGGACATCCATCATTTAGGGTTATTAAAATTCTGTTTCCTTCATTGTTTACAAAGTTGGATATTGAGAGTCTTCATTGTGAGGTGTGTGAACTTGCCAAACACAAGCGTATACCTTTTCCAATAAGCAATAAAAGAAGCATTTTTCCTTTTGATCTTGTTCACACTGATATTTGGGGTCCCTCTACTGTTGCTAATGTGTCAGGGGCACGATGGTTTGTGACTTTTATTGATGATTGTACCCGAGTTACCTGGGTTTTCTTGCTTAAACATAAGTCAGATGTTAGCACTGTGTTCCCTAATTTCTTCTCTATGGTAAAAAACCAGTTTGGTGTGAGTATTAAAAAACTTAGGTCAGACAATGCCAAGGATTATTTCAATCAAATTCTTACCCCTTATTGTCAAAGAGAGGGAATAATTCATGAGTCTTCCTGTGTGAGAACACCACAACAAAATGGAGTCGCCGAAAGAAAAAATGGGCACCTTCTAGACCAAACCCGAGCATTATTGTATCAAAAAAATGTACCAAAAAGTTTCTGGGGGGAAGCAGTTCTCATAGCCACTCATCTCATCAATAGATTACCCTCTAGAGTTCTAGGATTCAAAAGTCCAATGGATGTGCTTTCTTCATTCTATCCGAACCTCTCTACCACAAACAATCTTACACCTCGCATTTTTGGGTGTGTGTCCTTTGTTCATATCCATAGTCAAGACAGGGGGAAGCTAGACCCTAGAGCCCTAAAGTGTGTTTTTGTTGGGTATTCTTCAACTCAAAAAGGATATAAGTGTTACCATCCTCCGTCCAAAAAATTTTATGTGTCACGAGATGTAACATTTAATGAACAAGAGGCCTATTTCACTCAACCTTATCTTCAGGGGGAGAGTCTTAGGGAAGATAAGAAAGGTTTTCTTGGGTTGCCTGATCTTTCACTTTTGTCTCAACCCAATCATATGCCCTAACTATCTGTTGAGCCATCTGTTGAGTTTGAACCTGAGTCAAATGCCCCAGTTGTTGGTGAACCTGAACCTGAGTCAAATGAGACCACTCCTACTGCACCAAATGTGTCTGAACTCGAACTAGTACCTAACCCCGAATCTGCTCTTGGAGATGTGAGATTTGGCAAAAACTTGGTGTACTCAAGGCAGAAAAAGGCCAATCCAGGATCTGTGCAAGTTCAAGAGTCCAACTCAAGTCCTTCAAATGAGGTAACAATTACTAACTTTCCAGCATTACAGAGTGAAACCAAAGCCCAAATTATTGAAGATGACCAAGACCTTCCAATTGCTATTAGAAAAGGGACCAGAAAATGTACAAAACAACCATTATATCCTCTTTCACACTACCTATCATTTAAAAATTTCTCACCAACCTACAAAGCCTTCCTTGTAAGCCTAAAGAACACCACCATTCCTACTACCTTATCTGAGGCATTGTCTAATGAAAAATGGAAACAAGCCATGGATGTAGAGATGGAGGCTCTAGAGAAGAATAAAACTTGGGAGTTGGTGAAGTTACCAGTAGGGAAAAGGCCGGTGGGGTGCAAGTGGGTTTATACTGTGAAATACAAGGCAGATGGGTCGATTGAGAGATACAAGGCGAGGTTGGTAGCCAAAGGGTATACACAGACTTATGGGATTGACTACCTAGAGACGTTTGCTCCAGTTGCTAAGATGAATACAGTAAGAGTAATCTTATCTCTAGCTACCAATTTTGGTTGGGAACTACAGCAATTTGATGTGAAAAATGCCTTCCTACACGGGGAGCTTAAGGAGGAGATTTATATGGAGATTCCACCAGGTTATGGAAGGAATGTGATTGCCAATACTGTATGTAAGTTGAACAAAGCTTTGTATGGCCTGAAGCAATCTCCTCGAGCTTGGTTTGGAAGATTTGCTAGAGTCATGTTGGCCATGGGATACAAACAAAGTCAGGGAGATCACACATTGTTTATCAAACACTCTGCTTCAGGGGGAGTAACAGCACTGTTAGTATATGTGGATGACATTATATTAACTGGAGATGACAAAAGGGAGCAGCAAATATTGAGTCAATGCTTGGCTAAGGAGTTTGAAATTAAGACTTTGGGAAGATTGAAATATTTTCTGGGAATTGAAGTTGCACACTCCAGAAAAGGGATTTTTATATCCCAACAGAAGTATGTTACGGATTTGCTTAAGGAAACGGGCAAAACTGCATGCAAACCCGCAAGTACTCCTATGGACCCAAACCTTAAGCTAGGAAAAGCAGAGGAAGATGCCACAGTGCTTATCACATACCAGACCGGATATAGCTTATGCGGTGAGCTTAATCAGTCAGTTTATGCATAGTCCAAGAGAGGTTCATTTGCAAGCTGCCTACCGAATTTTGCAATATCTTAAGGGAACACCAGGAAGAGGAATTCTGTTCAAGAGGAATGGGAGTACAACACTTGAAGCCTATACCGATGCTGACTATGCAGGATCGATCATCGATAGGAGATCAACCTCCGGGTACTGTACCTTTCTTAGAGGGAATCTTGTGACATGGAGAAGCAAGAAACAGAGAGTAGTAGCACGTTCTAGTGCTGAGGCAGAATTTCGTGCAATGGCACAAGGCATGTGTGAGCTACTTTGGCTGAAAATCATCCTAGAAGACTTAAAGATTAAATGGGAAGGGCCTATGAGGCTCTACTGTGACAATAAATCAGCAATCAGCATAGCTCATAATCCAGTACAACATGATCGAACGAAGCATATAGAGGTGGATAGACATTTCATCAAGGAGAAGTTAGACAGTGGCTTGATATGTACTCCATATGTGTCAACACATGGGCAACTTGCTGATATCCTCACCAAAGGGTTGAGTAGCACAACATTTGAGAGAATTGTATCCAAGTTGGGAATGGAAAATTCCTATTCACCAGCTTGAGGGGGAGTGTGGGAAACCGTGTTATTTTAGGAAAATAAATATTTCCTAGAATCAAGTTTATATATTTAGTTGTAATTATGTATTTATTGAGATCCCAAAAGTTTAGGGATTTCAATTAGTATTAGGAGTAGTTTCCTGATTTAGTGCTAGAGCGTTGTGTATATAAACAAACGTATTATTCAATAAACAATTCAATTCAAACCCTAAACATTAACAGTAACATTACTAAGTGATCTTGGTCTTGAAGGAGAACTGACACCATAGAGGTAGTAGAGGCCATTTCGCTCTTCAACATTGCCAATCATCCTTCCCGAAGACAAATCCTGAAATTTACAATGTGTAGAAAAAAATGTTACTGCACAATTAAGATCCCTAGTAATTTTGCTAATGGAAAGAAGACTGCACTTAAGATTTGGAACATGAAGAATAGATTTTAATCGCAAACCAAAAAGTTCAATATCCCCTCGACCAGCAACAGTTGAGAGAGTACCATCAGCAACCGTAACTTTTGGGTCATCATCACATGCTTCATAAGTCGAGAAAGCAGAAGAAGAGCCAGTCATATGGTCTAAGGCACCAGTATCAATTATCCAACCTTCACCTATAACTTTGTGTGATAAATAAGATGATTTAGTGTTACCTCGTTGTGCAACAGTGGGAGTGGAGGAGGGTGCAGTGGGTTCAGACTCTTTAAGAGGTTTTGACTGGTTTAGAAGGTTCCTCAAGAGCTTCATTTGTTCTGCAGTGAAGGGAAGTTGGCCTGGTTTTTTAGAGTCTATGGCAGACTCGATAGTATAGGCTGACTGGTTTGATTTTCTCTGACTCCAGGGTTTCCAATTTGCAGGTTGTCTGTGTTGGGTTATTTGAAGAGAATGAGTGTATAGGGAAGATGATAAAAAGGGTAAAGAATTTTTTTTGATGGTTATAAACAGCAAGGGATTCTGCTATAAATGAGGACTGGGTAGTACCAGCCATTGTTCTTACCAATTCTTCTAGCTAAGTATGAAAGGCCATAAAGAAGAATATGCCAGCAGGAATACCTGCTCTGACACCATGAAACAAGAGGTTTAGAAAATAATTTTTCTCTATATCTTTGACATATAGTAGGGTTTATTTTATAGAAGGAGAACTATCCTAAAATAGACACAATTAATTCTAAGAATGAAAAAACAGGAAACTACCAAAATAAAAAATCAAAAAGTTGACCCTAATCAAATCCTAATAATTCTGGGATTTTCCTAATCTTTCCAACAGTGACTTGGATGGTTAATGCTAGGCATAATAGAATTATGAAAGCATAAGTAGTTATGCATAATGATGCATACTTAGTTGCCAAGGACTCCTATTTAGATATGAGATCTAAAGCAGAGACTATTTAGAACTAAAGTGATTGATGATTATCTAAATAAATTAATATGAGATAAATTTTGTATTACGATACAAAAGAAAAGACGCCACCATCAAATGTAGTTAATCAAACATGAACCCTATGTCATAGGATGTTGATTTCACCACAATTCTCCAAGAGATTTCTAAACTTGTTACAAATTGGTGAGAGCACTATAACTTTTAAAGGGTTAAAAGATCAAATGCATGTGATGCATGTAATGCATAGTAATCTGTTGCATGCATAGTGATGCATAGAATCCATGGTGATACATAATGAACCATTATATGCATGAAAACTTGTAAGATGCATAGGGATTCATTACTCACATTTGATGAGTCTACTAAGATATGCAACATTGTGTTAAGATATCAAAGTTGATAAAAAGATTCAAAAAGTTGAATGTTATCAAAAGAGTAAGTTATCTTAAAGAAACCTAAGGTTAGTGGGACAATTGTGATGCTTTAAATTAGGTCCAAACACTTCAACGAGATGGCTTTCAATTCAACTTTTGGGATCCTTGAAAGAGAATCTACCACCATATTATTTGAGTTATTTTTATATACAACTTCATAGTCATATTTAATCATTTTGATAACCCACAGTGATTGAGTAGGCATACTAGTTTTTTGCTCTAACAGAAATTTCAGACTTAGATGATCTATTTTGACATGGAAATGTCACCCAAGCAAATAAGCATTCCACCTTTTAACTGCTATCAAGATGGCCAACATCTTTTTAATATAAATTGATAGTGCCTAGTACCTTATAGATAAGGCTTTGCTAAAGAAAGCCACTGACCTCTCCTTTTAGCTAAGCATCGCACCTATGCCTATCTTAGAGGCAAAACCAAAATTTGAGCCAATACCATTGCTTCCTTCAAGGGATCCTAAGCTAACTTGGCATCCTCAGACCACACAAATCCACCCTTTTTCAATAATTCAATAAGCGGTTTAGCCAACATCTGATAGTTGTGAATAAACATTCGATAATAACCTCTCAGTCTTAAGAAAGCCCTCACTTCTTTGATTGAACTTAGATATGGTCATTGCAAAATGCATGCGATTTTGTTATCATCCATAACAAGCACTTAGCTACTTATAATGTGACCAAGATACTCTGTCCTTGTCACGTTCCGTAATATACAATAATTACCATATTTTACACACACAACAGTAATCGATTGGGCCATCTATGATGTCTTTATCATTGTTCATGTATACTTATAACAGTAAATACATTAGAAATAAAATTCATATTTATTTAATTTCAATATTTACATAACTGCACTATCTCTTTACATCCCCTATACATTAATATACAACTGTAGTACTGTAAAAGATAATGTCTGAATATATACAAGAAAGTAAGTATACCTCCAGGATCTACTCAAAGCTGCCTCGAGAAACTATAGTGTAGCCAAATCCGTGGAACGGTATAAAGACGGTCACTACAAGAAATTTGGAGAGTGGAAAAATAAGAGGTAAGCTAACTTGCTCAGTAAGAGAATCATATATAAAGACTGATACTATGAAATCTATATGCTAAAAATATTTAATTTCCTATTAGTTCACTAAGGTACAAATCGAGAAGGATACTATAGTTGGCTAGAAGACCGGATGGAATATGAGAAGTATTTTAGAATACCTTTCGTGTCCCTGCTCCTAAAAACGACTATAGGGAGTAATAAATTGAGTTTGATATTAAAACAATATAATATGCTATTAAAATCATTATAGCAAAACAATTTAATAAATAAATGAATATTTCTTGTCAACAATAATATTAAATTGAAAACAGTAAACACAGTACAGTAAACAGTTAAGTAACAATAAATAAACAATTCAATATAAGTGAAAATTCAGTACCAGCAAGTAAATCAGTAAAGTAGTATAATAAACAGTAGTAGTACAGTGGAGACAGGCAACACCCAAATATATCATGCTATAATAAGATCCTGAAAAGGGAATAACAGTAAACACGTGAGACATATGGCCATAGCCTATAGGGTCCATAGTGTACACTTGCTAGGTGCCACTAGTGGAGGCTGAAGACCTGGCAGGTCTATCAGCACAATAACATTAGTAACAATAACAGGACACATGACACGTGAACATGATACGAGGCCCAACACTCTCAAAACAATAGATATACAGTAAAAACATCACTTATGAAATCAATTTCACTGATAATATCTTCAATCAGCTCATAAATAAATATATTGAAAATATATTCAGTTCATGAATAAAAATTCATAAAACATTCACACTTCAATATTCTTTTCTGAAAACGTTCTATTTATCTGTAGAACAACAATAAGCCTAACAATACCTAAACATGAAACAATCAAAATCTGAAATAAACCAAAACTTGAAATAACTCAATATATATATATATATATATATATATATATATATATATATATATATATATATATATATATGAACCCACCCGAACCTACTTTGCCACCCCTGTCAAAACCCATGAGATGGAATTACCTAGTAGGATCACATTCTAAACCCTCATAAATTAGGGAGTTAGTTTAGTAAATCTCATAAAGGTCCATAAAAATTAAAACAGATTCTTATCGAAACGGTTGATCTCATTCAAATTGAATGCCATAACCAGTGTCGAATGACCCTATGAATTATGTTTACCAAATGCTATTTCTCAACTCTCCGCATAGGTCCATGCATTTAAGTGAGCCAGTGGCTGTGGAAGATGTTATTTCGGTTGGATAGGACTGTTGTAGTGTCGTTCATAGTATTTATCCTAGTACACTTCTTATAAACGTGAAGCATACTTGCTCTACTTTCCATGAAACCCTTACTTTCAGAGTCTGTCCGTCTTGCTCTTCTTTCTGTAGCATACTCGGCTCTCAAAGGACTTTCATCTCTCCCCGGTTCTTACTCTTCTAGCTGTAAGCGTTTTTCTTTGAGGTGGATTTGATTTGATTATTTATTGATGAGTGCAAGAACTAATGAGTTCTAACTGAAATTTTATATTGTTGCAGCTTGTGGCGGTAGCAAGCCATGCTGCTCTATCACCTGAGAAATATTGGACCTATGTGCTGCCAAATACTCCAATGCCAAAGGCAGTCAAAGTTATACTACATCCTGGTGAGTGCATGATACCGAAGTTACTTGTCTGAGTTTTATGCTCCCACTACAATGGTTTATGGGAAAAACTCAATCTTGAGAGGTTCAGGAAAGTGGCACCTCGGGTTCCCTATAGGATTGAGTCATAGTCAAAAAGAGCACATAAATACAATCATGTAATAAAGGTAGCAGGCTACTAATCTCAGTGACAAAAGTTAAATGCGAACTGCTAAAATATGTTCAATTTTTGCAGTTTATTAAAAGAGACTGAATAAGATAGGTTCTATCATGCAATTTACTCAGGAAAAAAAAAAGAATATGAAATGTTCTGCATGTATGACTTATCACAATAAAATATGTAAGACTGACAAATTCATGTAGCATAATGTTGGTATATTTGCAGAATTGGAGGATAAAAGTACCTCTGTCAACGTAGCAGGTGGTGGTGTAAAGGTCAATACAGGAAAAGGAAAGCCTGGGGGCACTTCTGTGAACGTTGGAAAAGGTGGAGTACATGTTAACACTAGGAAGCGAAAGCCAGGGGTGGCACCCATGTGAATGTTGGAGGCAAAGGAGTTGGAGTGAACACTGGAAAGCCTTGTGGTGGCACCACTGTAAATGTTGGTGGAAAGGTGGAGTATCTGCAAACAAAAGACACAAGGAAAAGGCTATTTACAATTATGCAGCCACTGAGACTCAAGTCATGATGATCCAAATGTGGCTCTTTTCTTTCTGCAAAAGGATATGCATCCCAAAGCAACAATGACCCTATTCACTGAAAGTACAGAAACAGCAACTTTCTTACCCCGCCAAATTGCCTGAAAGATACCATTTTCTTCAGACAAGTTACCAGAAATTTTGAATAAGTTTTCAGTGAAACCCGGATCAGTGGAAGCTGAGATGATGAACACAACCAAGGAGTGTGAACAACCGCAGATTCAAGGAGAGGACAAATATTGTGCAACCTCACTAGAGTCAATGATTGACTATAGTACTTCCAAGCTTGGGCAAAATGCTCAGGCAATCTCCAAAAAGCAGGAAAAACAAACCCCAATGCAAAAGTACACAATAGCAACAGGAGTGCAGAAGATGGCAGGTGAAAAATCAGCAGTGTGCCATAAGCAGAATTATGCATATGTTAGTCTTCTATTGCCACAATTCAGAAACGACAAGGGCTTACATGGTTCCCTTGGAGGGTGCTGACAGGACAAAAGCCCAAGCAGTAGCACTCTCCCACACAGATACATCAGCATGGAACCCAAAGCATTTGGCTTTCCAAGTCCTTAAAGTTGAACCAGGAACCACTCCGATCTGCCATTTCCTTCCTCAGGATCACATTATCTGGGTCCCCAAGAAAAAGCCTGAAGAGTAGACTCAGACCCTTTAATTTCATCAATCAACTTTGTGTGCATTAAAGCAGCTTAAAGGCATATCCAGTTTGGTCTATAATAATATACCTCAAACCCATGTGCTTAGTCATGCACAATCTATCTAGCTCACAATGATGAATCACGTACTAGAAATGGATAAAATGGTGTTACATTTTGTATCACAATTGCTTGTTGGTAAAATCCATTACAGCTCTATCCTATGATGAGAATCACTTAAAGAAGGTATTAATAATATAGAACCAAATGAAAAGACAATTCAATGGTAATGGTATTTGTCGTTGATATTTCAATGATGGTAAATTCTTGAGGAAAAAAAAACAAGTGGCCACTCAGGTTCCTGGAAACAATCAACAGTTTCCAATAACACATTTGCCTGAGTGATTAGACACGCAACCCTCAAGGATGTTGAATGGAGCACTGTTATCAAAATCATACGATACGTGATACATATCGTACGATACGATTCGATTCATTATAAACTTGATACATATTGATACAAAAAATCAGTTTTATCATAAATCGGTAGCGAATCTATTGATACACAAGCGAATTGATGCGTATCGTACAATACACCAATACACTTTATAGTGAAATTGAGTCAGACCCAATAAAAATCTGATCTGATCCAATTAGTTAAAAATGCAATTTTAATAATTTTTTTAACCCAAAAAACACTTAAAAATATATTCTCTATATAATTTAATTTTAAAATATTGAAAAAAAATTAAACTTTTAGTAAATTAAAAATAAAAAATATATAAAAATATTATTTAAAAATATATACTGTTAATAAGTATGTTAAGAGTTTAAAAACAATTATACTTCTTATTTTTATCATATACTTAATCCTATTAATATGTATAATATTTTTTATTTTTTATTTATCTTACATGTGCATATATTATTTATAATTAATTTTAAAATTATTTACCGTATTTTATGATATGATACAATACTCGATACTCGATTCTTAAAAATAAAATTTCGATTCACGATATGCATCTCTATTTAATAACTATGGAATGGAGTAATAAAGAAGGTGGGGATGGATTGGATGGCAGGTTTCATTCTCATGAATCCTGAAAATCAATGATTGGAAGGCTATACTTTAAATAAACCACCAAATTATCAAAAGGGAAAAAGATAATAGTACCACCTCTAGAGAAGAGTCATGGGTCAAATATATATATGGATAATTATCTAATACACCGTCAATGAAGTTTTTTGACAGCACAAGCAAAATTAGGATGATGACTAATGGACGCAACAAGGAACCCATATTTCCAAGTGGCAAAGACCTAGAACTGCCAGTTTGGATAGGGTATTATTCAGTCATTTTAACAAAAGGCTTCTTAACCATTAAGCATGCATTACAACTCTAGTTGTGCAGGGAATCAAAACTACAAGAAGGGCCAGACATGTCAGAAATGGAGTGTGGTCATACCTGATGGCAAAGCAGCACGTCACATAAATTTGGTTGGTTGAAGTAATGACCCAAGTGAAATAGCACCTTCAATGCATTCCATACCTCAAGATTGTTTCAGGTAAACAACACGCTAAAACATGAAAATTAGGATAGTAAGATAAAAGTGCTATGAAAATGAAAGATGTCTTGTGATGATGCATGTCAATAACATTTCATTCAAAGCTACAGAGATAATGGAAGCCATTTTGGTCAACTAACTGTAGGTCTCAACCAAGTAATCAAATGTTAAAATTCAATGAAATTCTTTAGAATGTTAAATTTTATATTTTTATATTTTAATCCAAGCGTTAAATTTTATGCTTTATTCATATAGAACATACATGTCAAATTTCAAGTTAACCGAAAATGTTTAACTATTAGTTTGATATTAATAAAATTCCAACTTTTAATATATATTGAAAAAATGCGATTCTAGATCGAAATGGTAAGTATATTAGACTGACTTAAAACTTTACATGTACAACATACACAAGTTGTTAAATACAACAATTCTTCATCATCATCATCATCATCATCATCATCAGAGCCTTTATCCCAATAGATTGGGGTAGGCTATATGAACCAATATCTAAAATCACATTAGATCGTCCATATGTATTCTCTGCCTCCATAGATTCATATTCAAGGCCATTTGCTCATCTAATTCTAAAACCTCCATGTCTTTCCAAACTACTTCCTTCCAAGTCTTTTTCGGTCTTCCTCTAGTCTTAACCCTTCTCTCAACATTCATAGCCTCTATTCTCCTAACTGGAGCATCTGCAGGTTTACGTCTTACATGTCTAACCCAACGTAAACGATTTTCACACATTTTGTCTTCGATAGGTACCACTCCAATCATCTTACGAATATCATCATTTCTCATTCTATCCTTTCTTGTATATCCACATATCCACCGTAACATTCTCATTTCTGTTACACTCATCTTTTGTGTATGTAGCCTCTTAGTCGCCCAACATTCACTACCATATAACAATGTTGGTCTAACAACTGTCCTATAAAACTTGCCTTTCAACCATGTAGGAATTCCTTTATCGCACAACACACCTGTAGCACTTCTTCACTTACTCCATCCAGCCTGGATCCTATAGGTCACATCACCATCAATCTCTCCATCCATCTGTATTATTGATCCCAAGTATCGAAAATAATCCCGCTTAGGTATCGCCACCCCATCTAACTTCACTACATCATGCTCTTCCAGTCGGTTAGAACTGAATTTACACTCCATGTATTCAGTCTTCACTTTGCTTAGTTTAAATCCTTTTGATTCCAACGTTTGTCTCCATAATTCCAACTTTGTATTGATCTCCGCTCTAGTTTCCGCACATAGGACAATATCATCTGTGAACATCATACACCAAGGCACCTTATCCTGGATGGACTTTGTCAGTTCGTCCATAACTACCGCAAACAAGAATGGACTCAACGCTGACCCTTGGTGTAATCCCACCGTGATAAGAAACTCACTTGTTTGCCCCCCACCTGTCCTCACATGTGTCCTTGCGCCTCTATACATGTCCTTAATTAGTTTAATATATTTCAAAGGAACTCTTTTCTTCATTAAGGACCACCAGAGTACCTCCCTAGGCACTTTATCATATGCTTTCTCCAAATCTATAAAGACCATATGAAGATCTTTACCCATTACTCGAAAGCGCTCCATAAGTTGTCTAAGCAAATATATTGCCTCCATAGTTGATCGACCCGGCATAAAGCCAAATTGATTCTCCGATATCTCTACATTCTTTCTTAATCTTCGTTCTATCACTCTCTCCCATAGTTTCATCGTGTGACTCATCAATTTTACGCCTCGGTAGTTGGCACAACTTTGAATATCTCCCTTGTTCTTATATAAAGGTACTAAGACACTCTTCCTCCATTCCTCTGGCATTTTGTTAGTGTGCCAAATCTTATTAAATAGATTTGTCAACCACCTAACTCCTACATCTCCAAGGCATTTCCAAACTTCAATTGGGATGTCATCAGGTCCAACAGCTTTTCCATTCTTCATCATCTTTAGTGCCTCTTTTACCTCTGTCTCTTGGATTCTACGCATAAAGCACCGATTTAAATCCGTAAGAGGCACCGAAATATTATCCAAAACTTTATTTTGTCCGTCATTAAATAATTTGTTAAAATAATCTCGCCACTTGTCCTTAATGTCATTATCTTTAACGAGAGTTCTTTGATGCTCATCCTTAATACATTTCATGACTCCTAGGTCGCGACTCCTCCTTTCTTTTGCTCGCGCCAATCTGTATATCCTTTTCTCTACCTCCTTTGTGTTCAACTTGTCGTAAATCTCTTTCGCAACCTTCGTCTTAGCTTCTGCCACAGCCTTCTTTGCCTCCTTTCTTGCTACCTTATATTCCGAAAAACTCTCTTCTGTATTGTTCTTCTTTAAAGCCTTGTAACGCTCTCGCTTAGTCTTTATAGCATCTTTTACTACTGCAGTCCACCATGTTGCGTCCTTTCCAGTCGGCACTCTTCCGTTTGATACTCCTAATGTCTCTTTGCCTACCTCCCGAATGCATTTTGCCATCTTATTCCACATTACATTTGGGTTCTCTTCTGTTGTCCAAGCCTCTTTTTGAATCCAACTATCTATACATGTTGTATGACAATCTTCTTTTAGCTTCCACCATTGAATCCGTTCAATTCCTTTTTGTTGGTTCCTTCGATGTCGTCTATCTATCTTCATATCTAGAACTAAGAGTCTATGTTGTGCGGTAACACTCTCACCTGAGATAACCTTACAATCCAAACATCTATGTCTATCCCTACTCCTAGTTAAAAAGAAATCTATCTGACTTGCTCTTGGTCCACTTCTAAAGGTTATAAGATGGGAATCTCTCTTCTTAAACAATGTATTTGCTAGGATTAGGTCATAAGATAAAGCAAAATTTAAGATAGCATCTCCTCCCTCGTTTCTTACACCATAACTAAAACCCCCATGTACTCTCTCAAAACCCTCTCTACTTGTACCTACATGTCCATTAAGATCACCGCCAATAAAAAGGTTTTCTCCTATGGGTACTTCTTGTACTACCTTATCTAAATCCTCCCAAAACTGTCGTTTACTAACCTCATCAAGTCCTATTTGGGGTGCATACACGCTAATGACATTCAACACCTCTTCTCCTAAAACTAGTTTAACCAAAATAATCCTATCCCCTTGTCTCTTAATCTGTACAACATCCTTATGGTACTCTTTATCTATAATGATACCTACTCCATTTCGGTCTCTATCTTTCCCTGTGTACCATAGCTTATATTGCCAAGGCGCTATCTCTCTAGCCTTTTCCCCAACCCATTTGGTCTCTTGGAGACACAAGATGTTAACCCTCCTCCTACTCATAACCTCACAAATCTCACCTAACTTACCACTAAACGTACCTATATTCCAAGATCCTAACCTAAGCTTATGGTTATGGACTAACTTCTTTACCCACCCCCGTCCATTGTGGTGTGGGAACCTTTGCCTATTTAACACCACATCCAGGCGTCGATGTGGCGCGTCACTTCCGGGCGACGACCTAGCAACCCTTGCCCACTTTTCACTACACCCGGGCTCCGATGCAGCGCGTCGCTGTGTAGGGGACGCCCCAACAATGTTTTGATATTGGTTCATTTCATGAGATTGGACTAGTTTTTAAGGCTGGTTGTCCAAACCTACCGCCACCCTCCTTCTTTACCCGAGCTTGGCACCGGCTGCGTTAACTCACACAGGCGGAGTTTTAAATACAACAATTGGTTTATAAAAATATTAATGGTACATTAAGTAATAAAAATCATGTAAAACAATTTGTTTTACACTTGTGTAACTTGATCCCTAATAGGAAGATCCCTAGTAATAAGGAGAAGAATAAAAAAATCAGGAAATCAAAATTATAAAAAAAAATTCTGGCTTCTAATTTTATATCATATAAAATCCAGGATTTGACCCAAATTTCCAACAGTACCTCTCAAGCCAGAGAATAGATATCTATCAATCCCAACTTGTTTACAAAGAACTCAAATCTTGGTTTAGGCATAGCCTTAATGAGAATATCTTCTTCTTGAGACTTTGTTGGAACATAGGAAAGGTTGATAATTCCATCTTCAATCTTGCCTTTAAAAGTGGTTATCAATTTCCATATGTTTGGTTCGATCATGATGAACCAGATTGTGAGCGATGTCAACTGCAAACTTACTATCACTGTAGAGCTTCATAGAATTAGACCAAGGAATTCTCAAGTCATTCAGTAGTCTTTTCGACCAAAGTAATTCACAAACCCCTTGAGCAAGGGCTCTAAACCCAGCACCAGCACTACCATCAGCTACCATCGACTATTTCTTACTTCTCCATGTGATTAGATTACCCCATATCTTAGTACAGTACTTAATGGTGGATCTTCTGTCTTCTACAAAACTAGCCCAGTCAACATCTACAAAGCCTTCAATCCCTCTTTGTTCATTCTTTCTAAACATAATGCCTTTACCCGGACTTTCTTTCAAGTAACTGAGGATTTGACTTATTGCAATTAAGTGTCTTTGAGAAGGTGAGTGCATAAATTGGCTAACTACACTCACAGCAAACACAATATCAGGTCTAGTAAGAAACAAGCAATTAAGTTTCCCTACTAACCCCTGATATCTACCTTTGTCCACTAGGGCATCTTCTTCTATACCTTTTGATATCCAATTTATCTCTTTGGTGTTCTAGTTAGTTTACAACCCATCTTTTTGATCTCCTCCAAGGGATCTAGTGTGTATTTCCTTTGAGAAATGAAAATACCTATTTGCTTCTTGCTACTCCCACACCCAGCAAATACCAAAGGATTCCAACTTCCTTAATTTCAAACTTTGCTCACAAATATTTCTTTAGATCCTCCATCACTGGAGTGTCATCTTCAGTTATTATGATATCATCTACATACACAGTCAAGATTGACTTCTTCACATCATCTGAATACTTCAACATATTTTGCAACCAATTCAACTTTCAAAATCTATAAGAGGACCATATGACAAAACAAGTTAACATTCGAATTGAATCAAAAAATTCAAATCAAAACATCAATAAAAAAATATAAGGACAGCTATGTTTAGGTGAAGAAAGAAAACAGATGTAAAGTGGAGTAAGCATTCTAATTCCTTGTACTCCAAAGTAATTAGTTGCCCGGTCAACACTTTTGAACTATGGCCATGTCTTTACTGCATGGAACTAATTTCCCAAGCAAGGGTCCATCAGGCAATAGATTAAAATGTACTATTCCTACAAAAGGTAACAACTAACTTATTTGATAGCATGGCTGTACTAGTAACCTAGTATCTAGTCTTGTATGTGCAATAGTTACAAGGGTTAAGCAGAAGGGAAGCTTAAACCCTGAGCATGCATGCACACATGTAGTCCAAGCCCAAAATAATCAAAAGGAAAATTTGGATAGATTTCTTTAGAAGCTAAAAGTACAAAAAAGAACAATATTTCAAAAAGGCAAATCAAGAAAAAGCACTGAACCAAAAAGTATATGCATCTTTTCCAATCCTACAAAACTGATAACAGCCCTATAGTATCCTAAAGTGAATCAAGTAAGCAGATACAAAAAAATTTAAAAGGTATACCCAGACGACTGACAACACCAAATGGTGGAAAGCAAGCTAAAACCAGTTAGAATGATTCATAGGAGCTTTGATGCCATGTCCTCTAAGATAGCAGATAATAAGTTAAACAAGGTGTGCAACGTCTAGTATGTATTCTATGATCATGCAAAATACCTGGATAAATAACATTACCAAAACCTTACTTCTATTTCACTGGGGCTACAAAGGCCAGCCATTAAGGAACCAATCTCAGCAAGCCCCACCCTGCAGCAGTACCACAAGAACAAACAACAATCAAATTACAAATGACATACTATTGTTCTCTGCAGATAACTTGTTATATGCTTGAACCTAATGCTTAAGACAACTTACTAATGCTACTTTATCATAAATACAATTGCAGCTACATCAGTGGGCTCAACAGTGCTCTAATTTTTTGAATCATTTATTGTACCATGACTATCTCCTTCCATACCACTAGTCAACACTTCATTGAATGCTTCTCATTGCCCAATTCCATCCAAACAGCCCACTCAACCAACCCCCTTCCCCGGGATACATTTTCCTTAACCTGCAATCAAAGACATTGGAAATAAGATCTCCCACAACTTAAAAGTCCTGTGGGACATATGACTTGTCAACTCTTCATTACATACATGCTCTTCATTTCCACCAGTATTTGCTGTAACTGTAATACAAAGTCAAGAACAAGGACATCTACTGATGTGGACACAGCTTCCTCCATTCATTGATCAGCCAGAAAAGGCTTCAAAGAGCCCCATGTCCTTCCAACATTCAGTTTGACATGCAAAGGAACTGGAAACAAAAATTATAAAAGAAGACCATGAAATTGTGTCCTCAAAATATCACAATGTTATGAACTATGAGAACACTTACCTAGAAGAGAAACAGCATTTTCCATGCTCATTCGCAGCAGCAATGCAGCTTCCTTTATCATGGAAGGATCAACTTCCAGTACTAATTCATCATGCACCTAGAAAATGTCAAGCTAGATTTTAAGTCAACTACATTTCACAACATAAAATTTAGATAAAATTAGAAGAAAAACCTAGCTGCAATCACAAGAAAACAGGAATGCAAATTTCCAGATTTAATTAATTCATTGATTATTTTCTCAAGAGGTCAAATGTTAAGAAGTGCTTCATTGAAGAAAACATAATAAGGGCAAAAAGATAAATGAAAGGCAACAATTTCTAAAAGAAACCTGCAAAAGGATTCTGCAGTGGTCCTTAAGCATGTGAAACTTAGTTGAAATTGAAGAGCCAGAGTCTAGTCTGTCAACCCCTTCAGCAATCACAGAACACATTTTTATCATTGCTATTTTGATTATGTCAGCAGCAGATCCCTGTAGATAAGAGACTATCTATCAGAAGGAGGCTATGATTTTATGCCACCTATATGCAAAGCCCAACACAAACTTGCAACAAAAATAATGTTGTTTACCTGACAAATAGAATTCACAGCTTGCCTTTGGGCTCTTGATTTTTCTTTATTATTTCCAAATTTTATTTTGGACAAGAAGCGCTTTCTTCCCTTAAGCGTTTCTACATATCTGGATTACAAGCATAGATAGAAAAAAAAAATCAAAACCTGCAGTCCCTTGACAAGTGTAAATTTTGACCATGCTGCAACACTCAAATTTTAAAAGAAAAAATGCAAGAAAAACCTACTTTTTTACAGATATTTATTTGCATTATTATGCCTTACAGTGTTAGATATAAAAGCCTTAGAAAAAACAATTAATGCCAGAGACAAAAACACCGGATAATAAGACATTAATGAGATATAAATCATTCAAAACACAAATAAGAGGTTTACAAAGCATAAGCCCTTTATATGGAGCAATGACAAACAAATAAGAAAGAGAAGAAAAGATGAATTTAGGAGAAAAGAAACATGTGCATTAGAGAGAAGGCAAATTAGACAATCAATAAAAAAAAACACTTGTTTTATACTTCTTTCTTTCCATTTTTCAGTCTTCAAAAATAAACAGTTGCAGCATTTTCTTGTATAATTGATGAGTCAAGAAAAGGAAGAAAATATGAGATAATGTTGGTGACTTTTGAAGGCTATCTCAGACAACTGATTCATTATCTATTCTTAGAAATAACTAAGAACTTCCTTACCCCTTTTGACGACAAGATAAAATGGCTTCATGAAGCCAGGATGCAACACCAGGAAAAGAGTGTTTAAAGCTTTTAATTTTTTCTTTAGCTTCATCCGGGGTGCAGTTTAGTTGTTCAGCGAGTGTGTCGGCACCCATTCCATAGAGAATACCATAGATTAACCTTTTTGTTTGGTCTCGCTGATTGGAGCTGACAGAATCTTCAGCCTTCCCTGTCCATATCGCTGACATCATGGTAAAAACATCACCCTGTGGCTTGCTAAGGAGTTCAATTAATGCAGAGTCCTTCGAGAAGTGGGCCATCAACCGCAGTTCTATTTGAGAATAATCTGCTGTTAACAGTAACCAGTTATCCTGAAAAAAAAAAAAAAGAAGAGGAAATACTCATTAAGGTATAAACAAACAACTTCCAAATGATGACCTTTTGATGAATGACAATGTCAAAAAAGATAAAAAAAAATTCCAATAAGCCTACCACAAGGACAAAGGCATGGGTTCTTATCTCCTCTGCCCCAACCCACAGTCTCCATCATTGCCTAGCCTAGCATGTAAAAACCAGTTAGCTTCCCCACGTACAGCCTTACAAAAGCTGCCTGTGTTACAAATTTCAAACCCACTCTTACACCACCTACTAACCTACAAAAGTCTTTCTTCCCTTGGTTATACCAAAAATCAGGCATCAGCAGATCAACTGACTTAACCTCTTTATGAGGCATTATCCAACATATAAAGGAAAATCCGGAGATTCTAAATCCCCCGGCATAGTTTTAAATCAAAATGTAAGACAGTACTCTCTATTTTTAGGAACACCATACAACAGATAATCAAAATGTAAGACACTCTAATCTATTTTTAAACACATCATAAACTCATTAAAATGAAACATAAAAGGTTATAAGAAAAATTAACACCAGAGCTACAAGGTAGCTTTCCTGGTAAATAGAGCAAACAAGAAATGGACACTTTAACCTCTTTAAGAATGGAAGAGTTGGGGTTTTGATATTACAAGGTAGGGTAATGTAAGCAAGACAGAGAGAGAGAGAGAGACAGGAGCAAATGAGATAAATAAAAAGATTGCTTGGTTTTCTTGTAGACATTTTTTGACAGCATCATGAATAAGAACCTTATTTTCTGATAAGCAGCTCTTTGGCAAATATTTGAACGTTATATAATAGCAGTGCACAGCACTTTAAGACCAGCTACACGTCTTACCTGAGTAGGAACAAAGAAGTCACGCACATTAATCTTATAGTGATCAACACTGGGATCACTTCCATTTTTATCTTTGCTCAGGCTGAATTCAACCATATGCTCAACACACTACACATCACAAACAAACAAACTGCTAAACAAAATAGTTTGTACAAAAATGAGAAAACCTTACTTATAAAAGAAAAACAACAGGAAAGATAAAGTGTGAGAATATAACCAGAACCTGAAGATTAGGTTCCTCCATTGAAAGACGACCTGTCGCAGTCGATGTCTGGAGCCAGCGACCATGTAGTGTGTATTTGTGTGTACTTCGAGACAACCTAGCAAGCGAACAAATGGATCCCAATGTACAGTTTAAGAGCTTTGCCAATGTTCGATGCTCTCTAATGACTGGAATAATTGGATGTTCATCCCTGAAAACCAAATGCATATTCATATTACAATAAATCAGCATCCCCAAAATAATTGGATGTTTGATGCTCTCTAATGCACAAACAATTGCCAAAATCCTCAGGACACTTTTGGAAATCCTGCTTTACATGACCTTAAATGGTTACTTAAGATTCTTCATCTATGAGACACATAAAGAAAAGAAGCCAAATCCTTTTAAATACCTCAGCAGATCCAAACAGTGTTTGTCAGTGCTCGGATGCTGTTTTCCTTTTTTGTGCCCCTGCGGGACAGGCAACTTCAAGTGCCCATACAGTACATTCGCAATATCAGCTGCTGTGTACAATGAGAATGTCATGCCAGCCAACTTATAAGCTTCCTTCTCAAGACATCTTAGTTTTTTACCCAACACATTTCGTGCCCAAAGGCATCCCTCCATGTTGATGCCTATTCCCCAAAGCTCCATCTCAGCAAGGACATTAACCTAACATATTAAAACTAACATTATTTAAAAAATAATTTTTTATTACTGTGCATTGTTTCAAGCAAATAACAAATTAAAGAGCAAAATTATTATTATACATTGTCCCATAGCTTCAAAGATGAAAAACTATCATTTCAACATATTAGATGGTCAAGAATAAGTTCAAGAGAAACCAAAATGAATTACATTAGAAACACTAGAAGAGACAAGAAAAATATGAGTGAAAACTAATAACTTCTTATAAGCAGTAAGTCAGAAGGTACCACCTAAGCAGGACATCACTGATGTACCAAACCCAAGGTACCAACCATCTCTGCCTCTAAGGGGCCAGAGATGTGGATTGGTTTCAATTTGGGACCAAGGTCAAGGACAAAGATGGGCAGCATTAAACTGCCAACCCTTTTTTATGTCAAACTTTCCTAACATCAAAGATTTGACACGTCTAGATCTAATATTTCTCACTCAAAGATTGAAAAAAGTATAGGAGAGTTTACCAATGGTGTTTCAATATATGTAAACACTTCAATAAGCTTTTCAGAGATGAGTAGCTTCCAAAGTGCAGAATACAGAGCACGTGTTTGAGCAACCCTACGGCAGCAACCATTATGCGCAGCTCTTCGCATCTGATTCTTCCACCTGCCACTCTGATTAGCAGCTGCAGCAGCCTCACTGGATAACCTTTTCTTTACTTCCTAATTGATCATAATAAGAACTTGTTAAAGCTAGCTTGAAAAATAAGGGATGTCTAATGATTCCAAGGTCTAATTATTAGTTAGGCTACCCAAAAATAAAATCTTAATAAGAAAATATTAAGAACTATGTAAATCAATTAACTCAAAATTGTTATTCTGTCAGAGGCTCACAGAAATACCTTCTCTAGGTTGGGACTAGAGCTTCTCTCTTCATCAGGCCAAAGAATCCACGCTGCAATGCACATATCAATTCCATCATTGATCAGAACTTGTGGTAATAACAAGCATGAGTTGTCAATAATTTCTAGACCCATATCTTTCCCTCCAAGATACATGCCACCAAATCTCTGAACAGAAATTGCAGGACTTTTAAGCACTTGGATTTGAACTTTCAAGTTCCAAGTAACTTTGCGGACACCACTTTTCCCCATTATATCACCAATTCTCTTCCATCTCAATTTAGCCATTTCCAAAAAATGCTCAGGAGGTAGGCTATTCTGTTTATCACTAAATGAACATTTTGACAAGAGATTGTTGTTTCTATTGTCCAGCCATAGTAAATCCTTAGGCAAATTTACATAGTAAACAGGAGAATTTTCCCAACAGATTGCTATGCCATGTATCTCAAAGGGAGCAACACAGTTTGGTTCTGATCGTCTGTTGAAGTGAATGTCAAAACAGAATTCCAGTGCAGTCTCCCACAGCTCCAGGAAAGAATCAAATCCACCTGGAGTATTAACTGCATTTAGAGGACCGTTCCCACAAACACTATCCGCATTGCCAACACAGAGATCTTCATTGAGCCTATTCTGCACTCCTTGACCCAGAAATCCACTGGCAGTTGCCATCTTTATACTTCTGCATTGTTCAATGGCAGCATTGACCTCATCACCAGTTACAGGCTTTTCAATTGAAACTGCAGGATTTTTCATACCTAAGTTACTTTGCAAAGTAGTATCTAAGTTTACTTCTGCTGAAGTCACTAAGTTATCAGCTGAGGCCTTTGTCAGCATTATTCCTTCATTAGCTGAAGAAATTTTCTCCAAATTCTTTCTTGTTTCTGTCAGTGGCTTGGCTAACGCATGCTTTATTTGCTCAACCCCAAGAACACTGCCAGGAGAGTCATCCCCAACACTGGGAGTTGCAGCTTCCTGTCCTCCAGAACTTCCATTCAATATCAACGGTTGAGAAAACTGTGGGACACTATATCCAAGCGATTTAAAAGCTGAGAAGGCAGTGGCCCTGGCCTCTTCAGCTTTATCAAGAACAATTTTACGTGCACCATTCTTGATCTTCTTTGCTACACCCAATTGCATGCGTCGCTGTGCTGAACTTTCTAAAGACACATCAAACTTTCTCAATATGGTTAAAAAAATTAAAGTAAAAAGAAGAAAGAAATGGTGACATAGCAGATGTTCAGCATAACAAAGAAAACTATTTCAACAAAGAAAACATAACTACATAACAACAAAAATAATAGAATAATCCAAATTAAGAAAATGTCAAACATAGGTTAGAAAGTAAAGACAGTGCAACAAAATAATGCATATCTGCAAATCATAACCCTTAATTAAAGAAGCCATATAACCAAAACCTAAAAACTTCACCTTGTGCAACCCATGATGAGGATTCAAAAAGAGCTTTGACAATCTCAGGAATAGATGCCTCTGCAATTGCTAGAGGTGTGCGCAAACCAGCTTTATAAAGTGCTCTTGCCCTTGATCCCTAAAAATCAGATGATAAAAGTTGCAAATATGAGACAATGATAATACTAAGATTATCACTCTCTAAGATACATAAATAGTAATGAATCATCATGATGACATCCTTCTACACTTACATTACAGGAAAATTCAACATTTCATAAGTTTTTTTTTATAAACAAAAGATCATTCCAAATAGGCAAATACCAATGTCAGTCCAAGGCATCTGACACATATATTAAAAATGGAGAATTGAAGTAACATGGTCTATAAGAAGGCATGAAAAAATCCAAAAAATACAATTTACCTTGACATATGGAATAGTAGTAAGCTCTACAATCTCAGCTCTGACTCCAAAAGAAACACGATTTTGAAACTTTGCTACCAAGCCGTCTAGGTCATGCCATCCCAGCCTCTCACAGAACACAGAAACCATTGATGCGAACCTTCCAGCATTCTCTTGTAAGGCTTGTACCATACCTTTTGCCACTCGAAAAGCTTCACAAACCTCACCTACTGGAGCTTCCTTCATTGCAGAATTTACAGAACATGAATTTAAAACAGCAGGAAATTAAAGAAAACTCTTACATTGCACAAGCAGTTGTAACCTATTAAAAGGGGGAAAAGAGGTTAAGAATGATCTGCTTTCTCAGAGAATTATGTAAAGGGAAAAATCACTAGATCTTCTATACTTGTTAATTACAGGGTCAAAGTTAAACAGAGAAAATTTCATGGATTGTAACATAGATTTGTCATGCCAGAAACATATGCATAGCATTTGTGCCTTTAGTTCACAAATTAACACAATAATCATATGCTACTAGCACATACATGTAATTGCAGTAATAAACAAATATATACTAGGAACTAACAACAATAGGGAGGCAAACACCTATAGACTTGAAGAGAAAAAATGGCAAAGAGACCTGCACTAATCTTGACAAAATGAGGGCAACGTAAAACCGTTTGCACACTCGAAGTGTTTGCTCGTCAGAAAGCACAGTGTTGTTGCTGATCCCAAGTTGATTTTCAAACTTTCCACGTAAACTCTTCATACTATCTCTTAATCCGTTTGATTTGCGGATAGGTGCGCCATGTGCCATGCGCATCAAAAATGGTTCTGCTACCCCAACTCGATAACCAACAGACTGCATTTCATTAACCACAGAGGAAGACTTTTCATATCTTAAGAAATCACAATTAAATACAACAATTACTGTTGAATTTAAATGGTTAAAATCATCTCTATCTCTTAAAATATTAAAGTAATTATCAATTAGGAAATACCCTATTTCTAATATGAAACTGGACCATAATTATCTCATTTTCTTTCCATTAATTTAAATCACAATTGCACTGCAGGAAATCAAATATCACTTTAGCATGATTCAAAGAAACCAGAAATCTAAACTTAAAAACACATAAATGATATCAATTACAGAGGAGGAGATCAACCAGTACATTTAATACTGATCATCACCGAAAAAAGAGTAACTGGGAACCAGGTTCAAGTTTAAGAGTAATAATAGCACTTGCCTATGGTAAGTTTAAAATTTACTGCTAGAATGCACCCAAAAGAATCAAGACCTTAGACAAGAGGCAAACATCACCTGTTCAAGAGCAGACAATTCCATGAACCGTTGATAATACAATTCCCAATCTGGCTCAACTTCAACATTGATTGGTGTTACAAGATAAACCAAATGTAAATCAGATGCAAGCACAAAGCCTTCTCTGGCCCTTGAAAGATCATCCAACACAATCTGTGAGATAAGGCAAATAATTATACTTGATCTGAATACCACAAAACTTTATTCTTACTACCACGGATCTGATCCAGAAGTAAAGTTCTGATAAAAAAAAGAAACAATGCTGAAACTGCCAGGTCATCAAAAAAATAATGTGAAATTAAACAACATAAACAAAATGAACCTTACCAGTGACTCTTCTGGGCAAAGGGAACTGCCAAAAGCTGCACGTCCAAGGGGGGTAGTACCGTATAACTTGGTCTCATCATTCCATTCAAGAAATTTTCTGTGACACAGCCACCGAAGGGAATCCTGAGCTGATTTCACCACATCTTGAAATGATTTTGTAGAATTGAGAAGAGTACACCTAACATAGCGGTTAATGTCACTGGCAGTTTGAACCATTCCACCAGCCACAGCTTCTAGAATTGCATGAGTCATTCCATTCTTATCTTCAGATAAACAAGATTGCAATGGTGGACAGCTTTCGTTAAGAAGTCCTTTAATTCTTTTGATCTCTTCTGGCTTGCAAATAAGCACCTGTTTACATGAAAACAGTAGAATGGGAAATAATTAACGAAAAACAAAAAGAATAAAAACTGTTTCATATACAATGAAAAGAAACAAAAGAGAACAGCTATAACAATTGGAGTCAAGGAAATTATTGTATATGCCCAGAATATCATAAATGAGAAGATAAAAACAGATACTCATAAAATTATTGAACCTACACTTTCTCCTTTTGTATCTATACCAGTGCGACCAGCCCGACCAGCCATCTGTTTGTATCTAGTCCCATCAATAAAATCACGGCCAATACGGGGTTGTCGAAAAATGACTCTGCGAGCAGGTAGGTTGACACCAGCAGCTAAGGTAGATGTGGCAGTTAAGACACGAACAAACCCTCTACGATAGCAAGTTTCAATAATCTCTCTTTCCTCAACCTTTAGAAAGATAAAAAGACACCTTGACCATTAAAAAGTAATAAAGTTTACAAGATTGGACAATCAATAAGAAGCTAACAACCATACACTATTGTAATTTGAACAAGATACTAAAGGAAACAGAAAACAAGCACAAGGTGCTACTAGAACAAAAATACCAAAGATAAGAGTGGGGAGAAGTACTGTGAGACCGGCATGGTGATATGCAACACCAGAAGGAAGAGTTTCTTCCAATATTGGGTCCAACCCAGCAGGACACCTTCGCAAGACATCAATTGCTGAAGTAATATCAACAAATTCACTGTTATCACCATGGACATTGACAGAAAATTTCTTGAGAAATTTTGACACATGCTTTGCAGTTGATTCACATCCTTTTCGAGTAGAACAAAATATCAACACTGAATGACCCTCTTGAACAACCTGAAGTACATTCAATAAATTCAAAATTTCTCAACACTCAAAATATTGTCAAGCTAGAGCTTTCCTGAAAAAAATAAAGTTTGAAAATTTTAATAGAACAAAAAATACCAAGAGTCCCAACCTCATTGCACAGTTCGACAATATGATCAGGATCTTTACCACCAAGGTCAGCTGCCTTTGGAATTGTTCTAACAATGTCCAGATTCTTGTCATAAATGGTGTTGCAAACTTTAATAAACTCCTCCAATGGAACCGGTCGAAAATCTGTCTGGTACAATGCTGCCTAAATGTGGAGATGTGACAAACAAATGACAAATCATTAACCATATAAGAAACAAGAAATAATATATATATATATATATATATATATATATATATATAAGGAGTGGTGTGGCAACAAAATTTCTCTATGACCCTTCAAGGGAAAATATTTATTGTGCTTGAATTCTTTTAAAGCGCTATGTTTCTTAAATTTTATTATTCACTAACAAAAACTTGACAAGATAAAATTCTAAATTATTTAAAACAAAATCCATTCAATTGGAAAGTACTCAGGAAACTATTAGAAAGCCAAAAATATTAATCAAATAATAAATGCATTACACTGATCAAGCAGTCTGCAGATATTCCTAAGAAGTTTTATAGCATACGTATTATTCTTCCACTATTATCAAACAATAATGAATTTATTGTGAAGCACAAACCTTTCATAAGTCTATCGGTTGATTTTAACGTATGTGTGTGTGCGCACATATGTGGGCTGGTGAAAGAAAGTTGGTTTACTTCATCAATTTAATCCCACACCATGGCTATCACTCTCAAAGCATAAAATAAGGACGCCCTTTTTTATTTAAATACATCAACATGTTGAAACCAAGTAATGCCATAGATACATCCACAGACCATCAGTTTGACAGCATTATAGACAATTGCCATGTAAACATCGATATCATGCACGAAAAACACTCATGAGATCAAGGATATTCAATAAACAACAAAAACAGAATGAGTGACAGCAAAAAAAGTAAAAAAAAAAACTGATACTTTGTATGTCTCACTTACTTGTAGCCAGTCAGCAACAGCTTCCACATTTGGCATTGTAGCACTCATCCCTACTATTTGTAAACCATGAGCTGGATCAGCCTTAACACTACTGGAACCTGAACTTTCTCCACTAGATTCTGACGTGCCTTCACCAGCTGCATAACGAAGCTTTGTCAACAGAAGTTCCAGAAGATAACCCCTACTCTGATCACCAACCTGTCACAAATCATAGGCATGGGAACTATCAACATTAGTCCATATAAATTGTAAAAGACTGAAGGGAGAATAAGGGCAATTAGGAAAAGAAATGCAGAAGAACGAAGGCGTACAAAAATAAGTAACAACAACAAAAAGATATCTCAGAAAATACCATGTGCAGTTCATCTATCACAATAATTCCAATTTCTGACAGACGACCCTCTTCCAGCAATCTGTTAATTAAAGAGTTTGCCTTCTCTATTGTACAAACAGCTACAGAAGTATCTTTAGAAAGTGTTCCACCACCTTGATTTCCATAATAGCTACTAACTTTTTTGCCAAGTGGTTCGAGAAGGACCTCCAGATGTTCTGCCTGCAGTATGTTTAGGCAATATGTATAATGAATTGCCCAAGCAGACTTGAATTTGTATCAGCTAATATCTAGTGGAAAAGAACAAATAACCTTTTCTGCACAGATTGAAACATAAGGAAGCACAAGTAATGCTACTTTTCCAGTTAATATCACGCGCCGTAACATCAAAATTTCTGCAACGAAGCTTTTACCGGCACTGTGGCAGAAAAAACAAGATTAAGCATATATAATGCAACACACGTATCAACAGCCAAGCAAAGACCTATTCAACTTCTCTATCACTGCAACAGGTAATGCTGCTAAGACGTCAGGCAAAGGGAGGAATGAAAACAATTAACATTCATACCCACAGAAAATGACCATGAGAAAAATTATGCTTAGTTTTCTACTTATAAAATACCTTGTAGATGCACAATATACAAGATTTCTTCTCTGCAGTACACCATCTACCTGAAGGCAGTCAACCTGGAAAGGAGAAGAGTTACTATCATGCCTTTAGTGAAGCAAATAAAATACTTAAACACAAGATACAAAAAGCAAACAAAGATATCAATGTTTGAATGTACTATCAAGTTAATCCACTTGTATAAACAAGACAACTATAAGTAACATAATACAAATGGATTAGCATTAAAGCAAAATCAAAAGACAGACCAACAGAAGTACAAAAGGAACAGAGACTAGTAGCAGAAGTAAACAACAGATAAAACCATGTGTGCACATATCTAGGTAACATTTAAATTGCTAAGGGTGGAAGTACACAAGGAATATTAATAGCTTAGCATTGCTTCTGATGACAACATAAAGTTTTAAGATAGAAGCGATAAAAAGTCAGTCCCAGTGTGCTGAAGATGAAAATTTTTAAGTTGTAAGATAGAAGAAAATTAATTTTGCACTGAAAAAAACAGCCAGGTAGAGGAGTCAAGTATGGCCTATGAAACCATTTACACTTGAAATCTGTACAAATGAAAGAGAGGGTGATTAGCACTTGAGCACTGCTGAAAATATCTAGTTAAAAAACATGATATGATGATAATGTTGAACCCCAACCTGTCCCATTTGATCCCTAGATCCTTTCTAGGAAAAGACCAAGAATTGGGGGAGGGGAGGAGAAAAGCAACTAGGAATCATGCAAATGTTCATATATACCTGCCATGGATATAGTTCTGCAATTCCTCTCTTTTTATATGTTCTGCATATTTCTAAAGGAAGCCACCTGCTAAGACTTAGCTGGTCTTTAAGTGCTACAGAACTTAAAGGAGTGGTTTCACTGCATTCATCATTACCAACTGATTTTGTTGCTTCATTAGCTGAAGACGTGGAAATTAAGGTATCATTAACTTGACTTGATAAATTCACCTCCATTTTGGATACCACGTGAATGGAAGCCCTTTCCAGTTTTTTTCCTTGCACCTTTTCAGTTGTCTGTAGTTCATCATGATCTACCAGTGTATTATAAGTTGATGTACCTTTATGATTGACAACACTGCATTCAATCACTTCATTGTCCTTCTGTATAATGTAAGGGGTGCTTCCATCCAAGTTTTTGTCCTCAAACGAAAAGTCAAGATGCTTGACAGGCAGCAGGGGCGCTTCTTTGTCTATCTCTATCTTCTGCTTCATTGCTGACTCCAAGGAAGCACCAATTCCTTTGAGTTTGACTCTGCTTTCACATTCATCTGGAATTTCCTTTGACTTGTTACAATCATTTTTATTTCCTAAACTTTCTGTATTCTTTACCTCATATTGTCTAGTTTCTTCAGCAACTTGAACAGAAAATATATCATTTCGAAAAAACAAACCATCAGCCATTTCAACTGCTTCATTCCAAAAAGCTTCCCCTGGTGAAAATATGGAGCTTCCTCGCGTTGACTGTGGCGTCCTATGAGCACATGCTTTAACAATTGATGAACCAGGTGTACAGCATTCAATTGCATTTAGGACAGATTTGGTTGCAGTAGTGCACTTTCTTAAGCTTCCTTGAAGTTCAATGAGATTGCTACCAGTGTTTACCTTAACGGGAAAAAATTAGTCAAACAAAACTCAGGAGAATTTTAATCATCAAACTAAAACAAAGTGGTTAGTTACCTCTTGTGAAGGGTTCCAAAGGAATTCTCCAGTTTCATATTCAACATTCTTCTTAGTAGAATAGACAGATACAGCTTCTGTTTGTAACTGATGGGATATAGGATGTCTTTTCTTGAGTCTTTTATCCTCACTCATTATAGATGGACTACCATGCGTCTTTTGGTCATTCACCTTAATCTCTGATGGTGAATCAACAAGTGGTTGAACTTCACTGCATATGAAGAGGATTAGAGCAAACATTAAAATGATTCTTTCTTTTGCAGAGTTGAAGAAAAGGCACAATTTAAATGCTGCAAAGGGCTAAAAAACATCATGGCAGTTCTTGGAAATAAACGAGATACAAGAGCACTACCTACAATACAAAGACAAAAAATCAGTAGCAAACTGTTTTATTTCTGAATTTTCCCTGACTTGAAGAGCACCCTCAGCAGGATCTCCAAAGGCAACATTTCCTGCCTCGGAAAAACCCAGAGATAATCCCTTACGAGTCACTTCAAATGCTTCAGAACTCTGAGACTTCGGCTCTGCCAATGACAAGGACTGCCCATTTTCGTCTTCGGAAGTTTTACCAATCTCCGATGCTAGGTTCCTTTTAACAGGATCCTTCCCAAGAGTCGTGCATGAAGGTTGCATGATTTCATTATCTTGTGAAGTCCTTAGGTAATTGTCCAAAGTGCCTTTGGCACTAGGAGAACCTTCCACCGTTATTTTTGCATTCTTTTCAAATCTCCCAGTCTTCAAACCAGGGGATTGAGGTTTCCTCTTCTTCGAAGCAAAATACTGCATAACCAATAAGACAAAAGCAAAGATCATTTCAAGCCTTTCTAGTCTTTGTAATTTTTTTTCTTGAGACGGGGTTTTCTTGGAATATCAATTTCCCATAATACAGCATTGGGTCATAAAGAAATTTTTTCCTCGTTAGTAATAAGAAGAGTAATCGAAGAAAGAAATGTATCCAAAAGGAAAAATAAGACGAAGAAAAGAGCGAATAGTACGATTTTAAAATCAAAATCAAATTTCATATTCAAGAGTATGATGAAATTATATTGGGGAGAAAATTAGGGTTTAAAAAAAAAAGAAAGGTATTAGTTAAGATAAACCTGATCCATGCGTACTCGATTTGAACCCGACGCCATTATCGGAGACAGGAAAGATAGACGACGATCTGCTGAAACTGATCTTTCTGCTCTTAGGAGTCTCAAATGCGACGTCGTTGAGATGTTTGAATCAAGGAAGTGAGCGCCAAGAAAACTCTGTGCCAAGGCAGAGGGAGCTGTTCCAATACATGATACTCTTGAAACTTGACAGTGATTTAAATATAGTATTAGGTATTTGCAATTTTGCCCTTTATCTTTACGGTATTTAGCTTTTTCATCTTTCTGCCTTCGACCGAAACTCAAACTCAGAGCTCAAAAATTAGGTCTAGCTTAATGAATAAATGGTTGGTACATAGAGATCTCAAACTAGTTAGGCAGCTCATGATACAATAAGATTTGGCACAATGCTAGTCGTGTTTGGCACAATCCACGTTTAAATAGGTGCATCAGGTTAAGCATGATATATGCACAACACATAAATTCATATGTGGTGCTATATTAACTCATAAGTTCTATTATAAATGAGTCCAATTCGTTAATCTTTTAAATATGTTCATGTTATTTTTTATTATATGATGAAATTATATTTATTTTTGATATTTTATTGATAATTTATGAAAATAATATTTTTTTTGAATGAAAACCTCAATTTTATTAATTCATAAAGTTGGCATCACGCAAAACAATATTGTTTAAAAATTCTGGATGATCTTTCACCCAGTACATGTTTTCTTCTACTAGAAGTCCTTCCTTTGATAATAAATGAGCCGTTCCATTCCCATCCCTCTTGACGTGTAGGATCCTGCATTCCTCAAAGTGTCCTTTCAACCTTCTACCATCAATGATCAGTGGTCTTAGTATTGAGAGATCTTCGACTTCCATCTAGAGTTTCTTAATAATCTGTAATGCATCTCCCTCCAGAATAATTCTTTTACATCCTGTCCATCTAGCCACTTCGAATGCTCTGTTTGCTGCCATTGCTTCTACTATGCTTGCCTCTTGTACCGTTTCAACTCTCTGTGTTGTAGCACTCACCACTCTTCCTTCACTGTCTCTTACTGTTTGGATCCCATGCGCCATCAAAGTTGACTTTGAAGTAAGGTTCTTCTGGTGGAGTCCACTTAGTTACATTTCTTTCTCTTGGAACCTCTGTTTTTTTGTCTTGAGCTTCCTTGTAGTCTTTAAGGAAGATTACCGTATGCTCAAAAGTTCTCTTTGCATCGATCTTCTTGCCATCAATGAGTTCTGCATTTCTTCCATTCCACATGGCCCATAGCATCAGTAGGAGGTTTTCCATTTCACTTGTTGACAAAACACGGGATGTTCTCTCAATCCAGTCTATCACCCTTTCTTCTTGAACTTCTTTGATCTCATCCGGTAGATTACATAATCCTAATAATTCCTTTGCTTTGGGGCAAAAGCCCAGTGCGTGTATGTCTGTCTCCGTTCCATTTCCGCACCTCCTGCATCGTGGATCCATTCCCTCAATTTTCTTCGCCAAGTTGGCATATGTTGGGAGAATATCATGGAGTGCTCTCCATGTAAAGATCTTAATCTTCACTGGAATTATTAGCTTCGCCAGCTACTCCAAACCCATTTTTTGAGGTCCTATTCCGAATTGATTCTGCAGTAAGGCTTTGTACCCACTCCTAACCGTGTAACAACCTTTTTTATTGTAGTGCCAAATGAGTTTATCTGCTATCCCAATCATACTTATTGGTATCCCTTTAATAATAGCAGCCTTGTCCTGTGAAAATTCCTCTTCGATGGTGTCTGTTTCCATTGCCTTGTGTTTCTGTCCAACAATTGATCCACAGTTGCTTCCCTTGTCATCTTGTCCGGCTCTGTTGTAACCCCAAAACCTCCATTTCTGGGAAGCCAATTATCCTCCCAAATTCTTATCATTTTGTAGTCCCCTACTCTCCATCTTATTCCCAATCTCAAGACATTTTGACTGCCATATACTTCGCCAATTAGTGAAGGCAGGTTCCCCAACTTTGGTCGTAGAAAGTCACAACTTGGGTAGTATTTGGCTTTAAAAATTCTGTCACATAATGATTTTGTGTTGCTAATCAAGCGTCAACCTTGCTTTGCTAATAAAGCTTGATTAAAAAGCTCTAGGTCCCGAAAACCCATTCCTCCCATCACCTTCAATTTGCACATGTCCTTCCATGCGATCCAATGAATGCCTTTGCCTCCCACTTTGTTTGACCGCCAATAGTGGCTGATAATTCCATTTAACTCTCGAAGCAAAGCCTTTTGTAGCAAAAAGGTGTTCATTGCATACATTGGAAGTGCCTGCAAAACTGCTTTAATAAAAATTTCTTTTCCAGCAAAGGATAAGAGCTTACCATTCCACTGTTGAACCTTCGTTTTGACCCTTTCCTTAATGTTTATAAAGGTTGTCGCTTTCCCACGTCCCACAAGTGTTGGTAGTCCCAAATTTTTTTTTGGGTTGGAGACTACGTTGATTCCAAACAGCTGCTTGATACGATCTATCTGAGCACTGTTTGTGTTGGGACTAAAGAACAATGATGATTTCTCAAAGTTGACCATTTGCCCTGAGCTTTTTTCATATAACTTTAGCATGTCCTTCATCCTCTCTGCCTGTGTTGACTTTGCTCATGCAAAAAGTATGCTATCATCGGCAAAGAAAAGATGATTAACTCGAGGACCATATCTACTAGCTTGTACACCAATGAAATCTCCATCTCTTTGTGCTTTCAAAAGTAGAGCTGATAAGCCTTCTGAGCAAAACAAAAAGAGATAAGGTGAAAGAGGATCTCCTTGTCGGAGTCCCCTCTTTGGGCAAAAACTATTAAATATTTGGCCATTGATAATAATAGATTATGACACTATGGTACACACTGCATGACAATAGAGGTCCATTTATCTACGAAGCCCAATTTTCTCATCATCAAGGCTATAAAATCAAATTCCACTCTATCATACGCCTTGCTCATATCTAACTTAAGTGCAAAACAATTGTTCCCTCCTGCTCTCTTACTATGAATGGCATGGATAAGCTCGTATGCAATCATAATGTTATCAGTGATCAATCTACCAAGGACAAAAGCACTCTGGTTTTCACTTATACTATACGCACACCAAGAATATTTTTCATTCAGTTCACTAATACTTTTGCAATCAGCTTATACAACACGTTGCAAAGGCTGATTGGTCTATACTGCATCATATTCATTGGATTTTTGGTTTTAGGAATGAGGACTATGTTGGTTTTGTTGTTTCATGCATAGGAATCTAGCCATTTAGTACATTTAAACAATATGCAATAATATCATCCCCTATAATATGCTAGTATTTTTTTATAAAAAAGAGCAGTCATACCATCAAGGTCGGGTGCTTTGGTGGGGTGCATCTGTTTCAAGGCTGTGGTGATCTCCTCAGGCTTGAATTCTTTAAGAAGGGTCTGGTTCATCTCATCCGTGACACGAGTTTCCACTGCCTCAAGTATCTGTTCCTGATTCTGTGATCCTTGGGATTCAAAAAGTTCTTTAATGTAGTTTATAGCAATGTTATGCACCTCCTCATCTGTTTTGCACCACTTCCCATTCTTGTCCTCCAAACCCAATATTTTATTCTTTCTCCTTCTGTATGTGGCTTGATTATGGAAAAAAGAAGTATTTCTGTCCCCTTCCTTTAACCATTTTATCCTAGATCTCTATTTCCAGTAGGCCTCTTCCTTTTCTAAGAGGTCATCAATTTCTCTTTTCACTGTCAATTCAACTTCTAAGGCTTCATCATCAATCGTCCCTTGTTGGAGCCTTTCTAAATGGCATTGTAGACCATTTAGTTTGTCTTTTATGTTGCAATGATGATTTTGTTGCCACCTAAGAAGTCTTTGACTTGTTCTACTTAACTTCTCCTGCACTCCTCCACTACCTTCTTGCTTCCAACAATCTTTAATTATTTGTTCATAGTCTGGTTCTTTTGTCCACCATTCTTCAAAGTAATTCTTCTTCTTTGTCCACTTCTTTTTTCTCCATTTTGCTACCCATTGTGTTTAGCAAGATGGGTGAGTGGTCTGACACTGAGACTGCCACGTGCTCTACCAAATAATCTGGGTTTTTATCCTTCCACTCCTTCGTTGCAAGGAATATGTCCAGTCTTTCTTGCACCAGCGTGTTCGTCGTCCTTCCTCTCACCCATGTAAAAGGTGTTCCTTTAAACCCCAGGTCCAACAACAAGTTGTCGTCTATGGCCTTCTTGAAATCTTCCTTCTGCACAGTTGGCCTCAATCTTCCCCCGCTTTTCTCTGAATCATATAATATTTTATTGAAATCTCCAAAGCAAACCCAATGGAGTGTTCTGTCCTCAGTAAGATTTCTGAGTAAATTCCAAGATAACATTCTTCTTCTTGTATCTGGTTCTCCATAAAACCTTGTAATTCTTTGACTAGCTTGACATGCCTCAACTATCTCCATGTCAATATGGTTGTCCAAGTAGCTTTTGAGTCTCAACTCCACTGATTCATTCCACATTATAGCCAATCCTCCCCTCCTGTCGTTACAACTAACTATAAAACAATTCTGCATTTTGCTTATTCTTCTAATTCTATTAACTTCTCTAACTTCCATCTTGGTTTCACAAGGGAAAAGCACATTGGGAACTTTGTTTTGAATGAGCTTCTTCAAAGCTCGAACTGCGCGTGGGTTCCCAAGCCCATGGCAGTTCCATCCTAAGAGAATCATGGTGTCCGGCAGGGCTGGTAACTAGCCTCTGCCGATGTGATTTGCTTCTGTTCTTCTTGTGTTATGCTTTTGACTGTGCTTTCTATCTCCATCAGATCCTCAACTTCCTCATCTTCTCTGTTCCTCCTTTTAGATTTCTCGATTTTCTGTTCATTTGTTGTTGCATTCTATGTCCTTCAAGCCAATTTTTTCCATTTATGTTTCTTATTTTCCACGTTGCATGTGCCATGCATCCCCCCCTGATCATGCCTGCTTTTGTCGTCTCTTGCCATATTTATGATCTCAACCTCTTTCCCTTTAGATTTACCGTTGACCCCATTTTCTTGCTCTCCCGAGATCCCTTGTGATATCTTCTCTTTAACATTGCTTCCATCTTTTTTGCCCACTATATAACTACCCCTTATTTCCTCCCTTAAAAGAGCCGACAAATCTCCATTATTTTTTAAAATATCTGTCATGTCTTCAACTCTCCCTGGAAAATTTGCTTCTCCTCCATCAATTTGCTCTGGGATGATTCTTTCCTTATTTGTCCTTTCCATCCTTCGTTGCCGTCCTTCGCCTTCTTCCATCATATTCCAGCTTTGCTCCTCCTCGCTGCCACTGCTTGCTTCATGCTTTCGCTTCTTATCTTCCTCATCTAACCTTAAAATTTTTTGTTTTTCAAAAATTCTGCTTCTTCCACCTTTGCTTTTTATTGGGGATGCTTGCAGCCATTCACCGTACTGTTTAAAATCGATCCTTGTACTATCTTCTTCCTTACTCTTGTCTTCACAGTCCGCTTCTATGTGTCTGAGTTTTCCACATTTAAAACAGTATAGTGGCAGTCTTTCATATTTTAAAGTTGCGCTTATACTTCCCTTCCCACCAGCTTTCTTTAACATTATAGTTCTTCTAAGTGGTTTGTTTATTTCAATCTCCACTCTCAATCTGATGAATCTTCCCCAACCGCCTCCTTCCTTACTCAGATCAATCTTATTTAAATTTCCTATTCACTTCCCCAATTGTTTGGCCACCTCCTGTGTGTACCATCCAAAAGGTAGATCATATATCCTGATCCAGAACAAGGCTGCGTCAAAAACGTAGTCACTTGCTTTAGCTTTGCATCGTACCTCTTTAGCAGTAAGAGATGTTTATCAAAGGTCCAAGGACTTCCTTCCAGCACCCTATTTTTGTCGTTTTCAAACTCGAATTGGAATAGAAAAATATTTGACTCTAGGATCGCTATTCTAACTTCTTTTGTTACCTTCCAGATCACCTTGAAAGTGGCTATCATTGCCTCTTTACTGAAGTTTCTCGTTGTTAACAATGATCCCACCAGCCATTGCTTTTCCTTATTGTTCTCTCCATCTACTTCTAGCCCTTCTATCACCACTTCATCTTCTTCATCTTCTGTGAACTTGAGTTTAGACCATAGTTCTTCTAGCTTTGCATCCATGATATTCACTTCTGCTTTCCCTTACGAAAACACAACACTGCTATAAACTACTAGATCCCATAGGCCACCAATCGGAAACCTTGAGAAATGAAAACTTGTCCTAGACAAGACTCGACAAACCTCTCCCTTAGAACTTTAGGACTCCAAGGAGAGGACTTATTTCCTCGCAAACTTTTTCCTTTTTAAATCAACCTGCAAATAAGAACTATGAAAATAATATTATATTTAATAAATTTGACTATAAAATATTTAAATTATTAGTATATAAATTTATAATCATTCTATTTTGAATACAAAAGGTACGATATGTCACTTTATATATATATATATATATATATAAATTTTTTATAAAACCAAACTATTAATAGAAACTCATAACACATAAATTATTAAAATAGAAAATTTGTCACTTGTTTTAGTTGTTATAAAAATATCTAAGATATTTTTGGTAGGATCAAAAATTTTGTTTGATAGCAAAAATAAATTAAGATTCCAATATATATATATATATATATAAATTTAATGTATTTATTTAGTATATTCTATTATGTTTCCAGGTGAATATGGACATTTTTGTAAATATTATGATTTTAAATTTTAATATCTTTATTTAATAGCTAGATTCTACTATGTTTCCCATGAATGTAAGCATTTTGTTGAATAATGTAAATTATATACTTTTTATTTTATTTTATATTTGTTTATCTTCTAGCATGTCATTTAAAATAATAAATAAATAACATTTTTAAAAATTTATAAAAATATTAATGGATCGTGCTTAGCACAATCCCATACTAAAAATAGTATTGTGCCTAAACCAGCACGGCCCATGAAATTATGGATCATATGTTGTGCTGAGTCATGCTCTTACTTTTCATGGGTCGTAACAATACAATCCGTTAAAAAATAATGTTGGACCAACACAATCCATCTATTAACAGATGAGCTAATCTTTAAATGGGTTATGTTATTGACATCTCTACTAGAGTTGTCCATGAGTCGAGCCAAGTATGAGCTGAGCCTAAACCATATATTAACAAACGAGATACAAGTTGAGCTCAGCCTAGCCCGTTTATTCGGGCTTGGTTTAACCTCTAGCCTATTTTTTAAGTTTATTATATAAACTCGAGCTTGACCCAGCTGGTCTGACATGATTTTTTTCTTTTTTATTGTAATTTTTATTTGCTTTTTTATTTTTTTATTCTTTTTAGTTTAATTTGGTTAGTCAAACTTTACATGTAATTTCCATATTAAACATATATATAATGTTTATTAATCAATAATGTGTTATACACATTTAATTACATTATACTTAGTAAAATATATAAAAAATTAATATTTATTATTTTTGGCTTGGACTAGGCCTAGATCTCAATTAATAAAGCAAAAGCTTGGCTTGAAATCTCAGCGGACCTATTTTTTTTGTCTAAACCTGTTTATTACACTTAATTTTTTTTTCAAAGCCCACTAATATCAAACTAACGTTTGAGCTTTAATGAACTACCCAGCTCTTCAACAAGTCTAATCTTTACTAATTGTCACAGTCCATAATAACAGTATTTAACACATTTTCACACATAGAGTAATGGTTGGGCTGTCTGCGATGTCTTTATCACACACTTACTTTAAACAGTGACCAATTTACCAAAAGTAATTTATTTAATTACAAAGTATAAAATATTTACATATGTAGAAATCCTTTAGAATTTACATCCCCTAAATATAATTTACATAACAATAGTAATGTACAAATAGGTCTAAACATATAAAAGTAATTCAATATACCTCCAGGATCCACTAGAAGCCGCCTCGGGGTAACGAAATGTAGCCTAGTCCTCGAAAAACGGTATATCAAGGTAATCACTACAAATAATCTGTGAAGTGGAAAATAAAGGAGTGAGTGAAACATGCTCAGTAAGAGAATCGTATGCAAGACTGGTATTATGAAATATAAATGCATAAAATCATTTATTTTCCTATCGGTGCACTAGGAATGATAAAGGAAGGATACTATAGTCAGCTAAGGATCCGAATGAAGTATGAGAGGTATTTTAAAATACATGTTATGTCTCAGAACCTAGTAGCGACTATAGGGAGTAGTAATTGCATTTTTAATATGAAATTAGAATAATCACATTTTCCATAAGAAACAAATATTAAACTTTTCCATAAAAGAATTAAAATCACTAAACCTAGTACAATAATAGTTCAGTAAATAGTAAGGTATACGGTTTAGTAAATGTATGGTAAATAGTTCAATAAACAGTAATCACTTCAGTAATAGTGAGAGTTCAGTAAAACAGTACAGTAAACAGTAACACGTGAGTGGAGACCAGGCAACACCCAAAATATATCATGCTATAATAGTAATCTCCGTAGGAAACAATAACAGTAATACGTGAGACAAATGACCATAGTCTATAGGTGTCCTCAGTGTGCACTGATCAAGTGATAACTGAGACGTTGATGATATGATCAGTATCAATTAGCAACAGTAACAATAATAGTACAGTAATATGTGAGCATGATACGGGGCCTAACAGTTTATAAACAGTATAATCACCCTTATGGAATTTAATAAATACCGTTAAAATCTTCAATCAGTCTATAAAGGTATTTAAGTAGCACAGTGAATAATACAATGAAAATAATTTATAAAATATTCATATCTCAGTGATAATTTTTATAAACATTCTATTACACTATAAAACACTTATAAGAACATATTGGTAGCTTCACTTTAATTAATTTCGTTAACGTGAATATTTAAATATTATTTTTCAGTAAATCATTATTTTATGAAAATATTAAATAAGATGCCAAAAATTATGATATTCACTTAAACCATGCACTTAAAATATTTCATGATATTTTTATAAAATTCTCAAGAAATTTTAGCCGCATAACGGCAACCATTTGCCTAACCTTTTTGTACTTCAAACATAGTTCAATATACTAGTCAGAAGCCAAAATTTCCACAATTCCAAAGCAGTTGAGTTCTAAAATAATTCCATAAATTATTTTCAATAAAATCATGCATTCATAATATCCCTACAACTTCCACACTCGTCCCTTACCTGTCTGACGTTAGTGATTTATCCGATAGCACCATACGTAATTTAATCCTCCCGGGCTGCAAAACATTTCACCAACAATATTAATTCACTTCACATTAATTTTTAAGCTAATTTTCACTACTAATTTTTAAACTAGTATAAAATCTATCGGTGCTAAAACACAACTTCATCGTTTTAAGTCCGATTTTAATTTCGATTGCACTGATGGACTCTTCATAATTTTTACAATATTTTGGCATCTCAAACTCATCAAATATAGCGCAAAACCCCTTCCCCTTCATGTGGCCAAAATGTACATGGAAGAAATTCCAAACTTTTTCAACCATTTCACCTTTAATTCATGTTCTTTTCTTATTTCTTATTCATTTTACATCATTCCCATGCATCAAACATCATCTCCCATGGCATTCCCATCAAAACCAAAACCCCAAGAGTATGCTTGAGCAAGATTTGATTCAATCTAATTAAATCTAACACTAAATTCATGCTTAACACATTTAGTTTTACCATTTCCTACCATCAAATTGAAAGAAAATAAAAACATGAAAATACCTCTTCTTGGCCAAACACTCTAGTGCCTCTTTCCCCTTGATTTTGTCACTTTTCCAATGAAATATTGGTATGGATGAAGAGAGGATGATGAGTAGAACAAATTTGTAGAAGAAACTTTGTTGAAATTTTATGATGTTTCATAAAGTTTTATTTCTTTTCTTTCTTTTGTTAATGGTGGCGTGAAAGAGAGGAGGAAGAAAGAGGAATAGTGGCTGGCCAAGGCTGATAGGAAAAATTTAGAGTCTTCTAGAAAGGGGCAAAATGACCAAAATACCATTGGTTATGAAATTTTTGGACAAAAATGCCCTGAAGCTTCCGTAATTTTTATAACCATCCAGTTAAACTCCAAAAACTCATATTTCATCACTAGAAACTATTATTAAACATATTTTGATGAATAAAGGTGGTTTGGTTTGGGTTTGACCTACTATCAAAGTGAAATTACAAAAATACCCCTATTGGACCAATCGCGTAAAATTCTAATTTAACCACCAATTCGATCTATCTATTGACATAGCCTAGGATTTATTTTTATGTAGATTATCATTATTTAATCACATAGTCAAAAGTCAATTTAGTTTGATCACAATTTACAAAAATGCCAACAAACTATGTCTTTAATTGTCATTTCCTAAATTATTTTCTTACTTCTCAAAAATAATTAAAATAAATGATTTTGGGTTCAAGATTCTTACCATAGGTTTATTGGACTTCTCGTACAGTGTCTGTACAGTCTCATGTCCATCGGGGCATTCTAGAGCCAGTGGGGCTCACAACACTATTTCTCCTATTACTTACGAAATACACAGGAATTTAGCAACTTTGAGAAGTCTGACATGTATAACAATAATAGTATAAGTGGCTCTCATACTAATTTATGATAATTTATGCAACAACTAAGGCTTAGCCTAGTGGTTGTTACCTCTCCTTAAGAGGGCTTAGGTCTAAGGTTCAATTTTCCACTCCTCTTGTACCTTCTATGAACCAAAAAAAAATTTATGATAATTTATGCTAGCTCATGCCTTGAATGACATGTCAATTTAACGTAAAAGTGTAAATTGCAAAATAATAAAATACCTTAAAAACTAAAAGTGAAGAAAACACACATAAGCAACATGCTTGAATAGATAACATTTTACGTGACTTTTGGTTGAATGGAAAGCAGATTCCATTCCCCATTCATTTCGGATGGCCTACACATTAAGAGGTTTGGTTCAATTTTTTGTACATGATTCCTTTTCTTGGGAACCCATCTATTTATGTGTTTGAGGAATAGAGATTCTTTCTTTCGAGCCATGATTTTGTTTCCTGCAGGTTAAACAAAATGTTAAACTTTTTGAGTAAATTCCATCCAACTCCTTAACATTGGACCTTAATTTAACTTTAGTCTATTAATTTCAAAACTGGACATTCTATTCCAAATTTTTCTATTTCGCAAGACAACTAAGTTTTTCGTTAGTCAACCATTAAGTAAATCATTAAAAGCTTAATTTTGAGACCATTTTATCCATTAAACCATTTGAAATACTTTAAATACTTGCCACAATAAAAAAAAAAGAAGAAAGAAACACTAAGAAGAGGTATTACTAGGCTTTGAAAGGTTTTTTTTTTTACTTTTAATTAATTTTTTTTATTTATTTACTTTAGTCCATTAATTTATTATTCAATATTTATTTGCTTATTATTTATTGCTTATTATTTTTTGAAAGGTATGTAAGAAATGGAAGAATTTAAGGAAGATTTTATGACAGCTTTTGTGAAAAAGAGAAAGAACCCTCTGGAAAAAAATGATAAGAAATAATCCGATGAATGAGGAACTGTTTGGATTGATACTTTCAAGGAGGATAATTTTGTTATTTCACATATTTTATTAACTATTATTAATGATGTTAAGATTTTTGGGGCGAAGTGTCCATTTCTAAAACTAATGGATTAAAGTTGGATTACAATCAAATGTTAAGGAGTTAGATGAAATTTATCCAACTTTTTTTCTCCTAAGTGTACTTTTTAAGAACTTATCAATTTACATTCCACCGTAGATTTATCCTTTCTTCTTATCTTTCGCCTGGAGAAGCAACTCCAATTTTTGCTTTGAATGTTCTCCTTTCCATTCCTTACTTGATTCTCCTTTTATAATGAACCAATCCTTGAATCAACTACAATCCAATTTTCTTCCTGTTGACATGTCTGTATAATTCTAAAATTTTAAAATTACAAAAATTATAAAAAACTAATAAATATTACAAATAATATAAATTTTTCAAAAAAATGATAAAATTATAAAATAAACCAAAAAATTTCAAAGATCATTTTTTAAAAATTAAACACAAATAAAGACCAAAATTATAAAAGGTAAATCTACGAATCAAATTCAAAAAATTTTCATTAATTAAGAAAATCGAAGGTTGTAAAAGAGGAAATAAAGTATGGGGATGGTATTTTGGGTAGAATAAAATTTAATATACGTCATGAGAAGTGAAAATACTGTAGCTATCATATATATATATATATATTTATATAAGATAATAACATCTAGTTTAGTTCAATAATTGGTAGTGTTGCGGGTTATCAAAAATAAATTCCTAAGCAAGATAGCAGAAGTCAGAGTTGATCCCACATAGACTTAAATTAATAAATTACTTATTTAAATTAAAATCTAATTTCAGGGAAGAGAAGACATGGGTTTTTAGGGCTAACTAATTTTAGGACAAAATTAACAAATTAGATTAAAACAAAAACCTGTAAATAATTAAATAAATATAAACTAATCATATAAAAGCTTCAGTTACAAGACATATAATGTTCTTGGATTTTCGTGTTGATCATTGACATCAAAAGATTATTGTTAGTTAATAATCAAACCGTAGTACAACAATAAGCTCTGTTATACCTATCAATCATTACTGTGTCATTAGTTAAAACAAACTCTTTAATTAATCCCTAACTACCAATTTACCTAGAAAAAGTTCTCTAAATATAATTTGTAGCAGCATTAACAAATAAAAAGGTATGAGTTGACTTGAGCAATAAACACATACGATGTAAATTTATTCAACTTAAACTTCTATTCCCCTAACCCTCTTATGATTAAAACCAAAAGTAATTACGGACTTTAAACAAAAAAAAATTATGGACTTAAGTTTTTAATCTAGGAGTAGATTATTAAACCTAACTAAATAATATGCATCCTATATAATTAAATCAACAATCATAAAATCATTCTTAGGAAATTTTAAATATTTAACAACAGGTATATCATAAATTCATAGTCTCATAATAGGATTTCCAAAAATTATTAAATTACCTCATAATTTAATTAGAGAACTACTCACTAGACATATTCAAGAACATAAAAACCAATTTATATTTTATAAAGATCATAAATATCATGCAAGATCAATCGAATAAATAATCTTTAATAATATAAAAACCAGAAATTTATAATGAAGAACACAAATTAGCAAGAAGTAAACACAAAAATTAAACTAAACAAGGAAGCAAAAATTAGAATTTAAAATAATTAAGAAATCGCCAATAAGACTAATTAATCAAACAAGAAAAATAAAATCCCTCCAAGAAAGTATAGACTAATCGGTTTTGAAGAAGACAAATAAAGAAAACAATTTTTTATAAAGCAAATATGAAAATCGATAAAGGAATAATTTAGAAAATAATTAAAGAAGCAATCGGTTTTAAGAAAATTATTAAAGAAAACGTGATTAAGGTAAAAAGAAAATCAAAGAAAATGAATTAAAGGAAAGAAAACAACAAATCGGTTGAAGAAGGGAGAAAGAAAAAAAATAGAAAAACAAATTTTTATAAAGATAGAATAAGAAATCGACAAAGTGTTACAATCCAAATCGAGATGATGCAAAATTTAAGAGAAGATAGCAGAATGGAAAGAACAAAAGATATAGACCAAAGAAGAGTATAGAGACCAAAGGTAGAGAATGATGCAAAAATTAAGAGAAAAAGATATTAGAGAAGAAGAAACTGAGAAGAAAAGAAAATGCTATTCATTTCATATGAAATACCCTCAGTCATTTACAATTATTTATATATAAAACGGTAGCCTTTGATTTCACAAAGGATCATCTAACAACCACAATGACAGCAGTACACTTTGCACATTCCTATGCAAATGATTGGGTTTGCATTGCTGAGGTTGTTACGCCTTTCACTGCCTCTGTCTTATCTCCACACAGCTCTTCTTGCTATTACTCTCCAGCTTACCCTTCAGCCTACTTCCTTGTGCCACTGGCTCATGACTCATCTCCACGTGTGGCTCCTTAACAGCTAGGTTCATGACATTGCCCCCTTCTTCAGCTGATCCTTGTCCCCAAGGATCAAATTCTGGAAATTGTGTCTTCAACACTGAATAATCTTCCCAGTTTAATGCATCCTTGGACCAGCGATTATCACCCATTCCTTGTGAACTAACTAAAGGGTTCAAGACAATCAAAACTTCTTGTTGTATTGATAGTTGTAGCTCAAGTTGTGTACCTATACTAGCCTTCAGCATTCTATGTATGTTATTCATCCCTTGTTGTAACCTAGCCATGTCGGTTCTCAAATCGCTAATGATTTCCCCTCAAATTTCAAAGCAATGATGTATAGCCTGTGGTGCCCAATTATAATGGTGTAAATCATGAATCCAGAATGGTTGCATATGTGGCATCCTGAGTGAGGAAAGAGCAAGTGGAGAACACTCACTAGCATTTCCCTGATCCTTATTTTGATCCTTGCCTTGCTGAAGGATTCAAACCAAACATAAGGTCACTGTTATAAGGTTAAGAGAAATTTCTTGACAACCATTAATTGCTAGATCTCCACTAACCCAACAAACATTGTGTGCTATTAAAATGGTTCCCCTGAAGTTAGGAGTATTCAATTGCTTGGCAATAACAATAAGAATTCCAGATAAGCAAGCATAGATATGTATAGGACAAACTCTTGCAAGGTTCCCAAGAGATGCAATGGCATTTTGTCTAGTATCAAGAGTATCAACCTTGCAACATTACAGAAGTAGGTCCTTCAAATTATTCTTTAAAGCCAAATTCTCTGTTTCACTGCCAAGGCATTTTGCAAGTCCCAAAAACAACTCAAGTGAGCACAAAATGAGTTTCTTATCATATGGAATCTCAACCAGTGCATGTGCTATGGATGTGACACACTCAAGTAGAGGAGGGAAATCTTTGACAGACTTTGAAACCTTGAGCAACTTTGTCAAGAGTAGTGGCATTTTAATTTTCCTTCTACAGTACTCCTCTTCAAGCATAGCAATAATAGAACACGCAGCTTCTTGCACCCATTTGTTGGTATTTAGTATTCTTTGTAGCAGTCCCATAAGAGTTGCATCAATTTGCTCATAGCCTTTTTGATGACCATTATCAACAATCTTAGACATTTGAGGAGAAAAACCAGTAATGCAACTTTAACCAATTGCAACAATAGCCCAAACAATAGCTACTCTCTCATTCCAAGTCTTGTCAGCTTTAGTAGATAACTTGGACTAAATAACAAGCATCAAGGTAGGAAGAATTTCATCCCCAAACACAATTGATTGAACATCAAGAGTTGCTGCACTGCCTTTTAGTAAGTTCCATATTTTGGATGATTCATTAGCAACATCATTTGCATCATCAGAACCCAATGAGAGCTTTCTTAGAAAAGCATATGGAGACTGAAAAAATTGAAACAACCGAGAAAGGAATGTGTCGATGGACCTTTCAACTAATCCAATAGCATCTGAATTCAGAAGTTGTAGTATACCCTTAATGTCGTGACCATCACTAATAAATACTGAAATACCATCATACCTATCAGCATATGGGTCACCAGGTCCATGATAAGGAAGATAGTTCACCATTGCCCAATCAACATCCTCTATATACTCACAGAAGGATGGACTCCCTTGTTCCCCTTCAAAACAGTGTAGCTTCATGCAATGATCTACATTCCAGAGAACTCTAAATATCTTATCTACAAGAGTTCTATTCGACCATCTCGGAAGGACAACTATGTCTCGATGCCCACAACTAGCTTCAGTTGCTAGCATTTCTTTGTCCATTTCTTCAACCTTGTCTTTGATTTTAGTAACCATATTTTGTTCAGAAAAGATGATTTCTTGGTTACCAGAAGAAGGAATCCAACCAATAACAAAGTCAGATTCATCCTGATCTATGCCCAGCATTAAATCATTCCTATTCATTTTTTCTTTTCTATCCTCATGAACATTAGAATCTGATGTTAAACCACCAACTACACCTTCATTTCAAATTTAATAGATCTAAGAGAAGCCCTCATTTTATCAAACATCTTGTCTACTCTTACCATCATTTCCACGATCAACTGTCTGAACTTCTGTCGTTGCTCCATCGACCACTGAGCAATCATTGATACACCACTTGCCATAGCCAAGAATCGACTGCTCTGATGCCAATTGTTACAATCCAAATCGAGATGATGCAGAATTTAAGAGAAGAAGATAGCAGAAGGGAAAGAACAGAAGATATAGACCAGAGATGAGTATAGAGACCAGAGGTAGAGAATGATGCAGAAATTAAGTGAAGAAGATATTAGAGAAGAAGAAACTGAGAAGAAAAGAAAATGCTATTCATTTCATATGAAAAACCTTCAGTCATTTACAATCATTTATATATAAAACGATAGCCTTTGATTTCACAAAGGATCATTTAATGACCACAATGACAACAGTACACTCTGCACATTCCTATGCAAATGATTGGGTTTGCATTTCTGAAGTTGTTACGCCTTTCACTGCCTCTGTCCTATCTCCACGCAGCTCTTCCTGCTATTACTCTCCAGCTTACCCTTCAGCCTGCTTCCTTATGCCACTGGCTCATGACTCGACTCCACGTGTGGCTCCTTAACAGCTAGGCTCATGACACAAAGCAAAAGAAAATAGAATTTTATTAAAAAAATCTAAAGAAATCGTACAAGAAAGGGGAGAGATGAGGGACTGAATATTAAGAAGAGACTAATGCTCTTTATATAGGCCTGAGATTCGTAAGTAAGGTGAGAATAGGATAAGAGTTTATTTGGAGAAAAAATTATTGACTAGTTAAATTTTTATCTTTATCTTATCTTTCACTACAATTATCAAAATAAAAATTTTAATGCCTATTTTTATTAATTAATTACATATTTAAAACAAAATAAAAATTCAACCTTATCTTGTCTTAACCAAATCTTATCTTAAACTTGCTTTACTAAAATTTCTTCTCAAACTCGAAATTATTGGCAAAATTTATATGCTGATTTTCTTCAAATGTTTGACCTATCAAATGAACTCTGATTTTTGTGATCTTGTGCATTTCAAAAACCTTGAGAAGTCCTCCACAACTTTCATGTTGAAATTAGGTCACTAAAGTGGTAAAAAATGCCACTTGAAATCAAGTCACTAAAGTGGTCAAAAATGTTTATCTTTCAAACCAGACAAAAAAATCTGTACTTTATTCTTTTTAGCTTCTTTTAATTTCAACTTTGATATTCAATATCTAAATCATAAAATAAACATTAGCAAGCTCTTTTTGGCATAAATCATCAATAAAACAAATATATTAACACATATATAATTCACAAAATATAAACTTATCAGTAATTAAGACCAATAATAAAACGTGTAAATTTTTTTGGGTGCTAATAAGTATTGAGATTTTTTTACTCCATAATCAACTGATTACATCGAACTCCTTTACAATTATTATGAATTAAACTTAGAGGTGGCAAACGGGCGGGTTCGGACGGGTTTCGGTCTGAGTTTTTTCGATTACGGGTTTTTTCGGTTACAGGCTTTTTCGGTTGCGAGTTTTCTCGGTTGCGGGTTTTCTCGGTCTCGGGTTTTCTCGGTTGCTGGTTTTTTCGATCTTGGGTTTTCTCGGTTACGGGTTTTTTCGATTTCGGTCCAGTTTCGGGTTCGGTCCGGTTTTAATCGGACGGGCTTAGCGGGCTTAGTCAAATTATTTTAAAATTTTATAAATTATAAATATTTTATAATTTTGAATGTAATAATTAATTTAATTTTATATAGTTAAATAAAAATATAATAGAAATGCTAAATTAAAGTTAAAATTTAATAAATGGGAATTGTATAATATATATATATATATATATATTAAGAAATTTGGTTGGGATGATTTTGAAAACATTGGGAGTGGACCAATGAAGAATATAGTTATCTACAATAATAAAAGAGAACATATCATCTATAATTATTACATTACAATTAATTAATCAAAATTTAAAGTCACGTGAGATCTATCAAAATAATACATAAAGTTCGTACTTGTAAATGATGGACTAGTACATAATTTTTAATTATAATTGATTAATTATCGTAAAAAGAATTACAAGTAAAATACTTGAAGACGTAAAAGACATTAAAAAAGTTTTAAATCTTGCATTGCATTTGCAAGAATGAAAGCACTTCTGCTATTGTAAACTTCTACTTTGGAAGCATCTGGATTTCTGTACTAATTAATTTTTTTGCCCATAAACTCCAACTACTAAAAATCATCTTTGAATTGTCAACAACCTCTTGGCCTAGTGGTTAAAGATGAGTTGTGGCATATTGTAAGTCTTGGGTTTGAATCCAACACCTCCATCCTCAGTTATTTAATATTTCCCTTGTAATAAAAAAAATCATCTTTGAATTTCGATTATAATTAAAATGATTATAATAGACATTACATTATATTAGACTTAATAATTCGTATATATATATATATATATATATATATTGTATTCGTATTGCATCAAATATATTTGTATCATATAAAATATAAAAATTATTGTATTAAAATTTATATTGATATACCAAACACAATTTTTTTTAATTTTTATCAAAATTTGATCCAATGTCACGTTCATTTTTTTTAATTATCATATCTACATTGCATGACAGTATATTAAGATAAAGATATTTCAAACTTTGCTTTTGAAGTTTTTTCATGTGATTCTCAAGGGAAGGAAAAGACATATTCCCAAAGAATTTGAAATTTTTTGGTAATGTGGGAAAAACTTGTTTGGAGGGAATTGAAAAATGAAAATCAAATAGATATCCTTTCAAACGAAACTCTCATAAATAAAATATTATTATTCATTATTTTTAAATTCTTTTGTTGTTTTGACTAAATTTATATAAATATAAATTTTTACATTTTAATGTTTTTATTACTTGATAATTCTTATTTATTTTTTTAATTCCTGTGATATTTACATTTGTTATAAAATATATAATTATATATTAATAATTATATAAAAATTTATTTTTTAAATGAGCCAAATATATATAGTAAAACTAAAAGAAAGTGAAAATCCAAAAGTATTAGCTATACAAATAAATAACTAACAAATTATAAATAAATCACACTAAACAATTAAACATTTATATAAATAGTTTTATACTCTTAACAATAACTTATTGAGTCATTGTGTTTTTTTTTTTGGGTCAATATTGGGTTATTGGAATTTAGATATTCTTAGTTCAATAAATTTCTTTTTTTTTTACTTTGTTTAATTAGCTTTTTTAATAATTATATTATATTTTTAATAAAATTTTAAATTTTTAAGAATCTTTTTTACATTTATTTTGTCTTTTAAATACCAACATAATTAGTAATTAAATTAAATTTAACCGCATAACTAGTTAACTAATTCTTCCATTATAATGTTGAATAAAATTATAGTATATATTAAAAAAATAATTAATATTATGAATAATTGGTCAATTAATTATCTCAATTTTATATTTATTTTGTTTTTAGTTTGTACATAAATCATAATATAACATTATTTTTATTAAATATAATCATACTCAAACACATTAATTAATCAAATATCTCATTAAAAATTTAGAACGTTAAATTAAACAAGTTATATACACCAATTGACATTATATTATAAATAATAACATTTGATATAATGTACCAAAAAAAACATTTGATATAATGATGTAAATGGGTAATATATAATCAAGTACCCGACACTACCCGACTCTATAATCGAATAATTATAGGGTTCGGATAGTGTTCTTATTATCCGCTCGGATTCGGGTAGTATCCTTAGGGTACGCTATACCCAATTAACTTTTGATCAAGTAGTATCTGGTACCTGAACTTGTTCATCAATTATATTAAAGTAATCAAAATTATATGCTTGTATAAAGATTTGAACCATTGCCTCTTATATTTATTGTTATATGTTTAACCACATGAGCTAGATTGGGAATTTGTTATATTTGTTCTAAATTTTATTTTTATTTAACACAACTTGCAATTTAAAATTTAATGAAACATTGTTGACCAAAAAAATAATTTACTGAATAATAATAATAATAATAATAATAATAATAATAATAATAATAATAATTTATTCTTAAGATAATAAGTTTTTAAAATTTTAGACATAAAGTACTAAAATTAAATTAATAGAAATTTCATAATATGTTAAGATACAATTCTTAAGATATTGATAATTTAACATATATGACATTTTATTATAATGTAAATCTTAATATATATATATATATATTATATTATGTTTATTATTTTATTTGTAACTCATTATAATAAATTAAAAAAAACACTTTTTTGACTAAAAAAGTAGTTGAGAATGTTAATATCTATTTAATCATCCAATATTATGATTATTAATTGATCAAGTTAAACTAAATTACATGAATACATCATAAGAGATTAAATGTTTGAAATTAAAAACAAGAGTATATTCTAAAAGCATGATAAGAAATTGGAATGAAAAATGTCTGAAATTAAAACTATAATATGCTATGAGAGATTATTTAATTTATTCTATATTACATAGTAAGAGATTATTATAATGTAACATACAAATCATTATGATAAGATAAACATATTAATAGTCGATTTTATATAATTAAGAGCTTGTATAGTTGATTATATATCACATGATAAGATATTATTTTTAAAGTTATAATAACATACAAATCATTATGATAAGGCGTTATTTATTAACTATATTATGTATTTTATTTGCTATCAAAAAAACTATTTCAAATTGAGTACTAATTTTTTTTTCATATTCACATTAACATAATAATATTAGATTAACGTAATAATATTAGATATACACCAATTGATTGAATATCTAATTAAAATGTTAAATAATAGATATTACTAAATTAATTAATATAATGCTAGTTATTTAAATATAATTAATAATAATATTAACAAAGTATAAAAAATAAATTTTATTAAAATTACCACTTACATAGTAATACAATTCTAATATATTATTAAATTACACTTTAATTTACTATTAGAATTATTATTTTTATCCACACTTTAATTTTACATTTAATAGATAATAAATAAATTATTTTTAATAAATACTTAATTCTATCAAAATAATACTTACATACTAAGAGATTACATAATTTATTCTTAAAAGATTATTATAATATAATATACAAATTATTATTATAAGATATCAAATTAGTTTATTCATGTATAAGATTATTATAATATAATAAATAATTAATTATCACTAGCTTGATTTTTTAATGTCTTTTGTTTTAAAGCTAAAAATAAAATTACCACTATAATTTTCTCTTTTAATTATACCCAAGTATAAAAAAATTGTACTTGTATTGTTTAATTTAATTACTTAACTTTTTCTAATATTAAGAACTTGAATTTTAATTTTAAGATTAGGTTTTTTTTAATCTAAATTTAATATCTTTCTATACTTGAAATTTTAAGAAAATATAGTTTAAATTTAATTTTATTAAAAATATTTTTAATGTGTTGCACAAAATATCAAATTCAAAGTTTCAAACAAATATTGAAATTATATAATTTTTATATATTTGATTTATTATTGTATTAAAATTAAAATTTTATTATAAATAAAAATAATAAAATGTTAAAATGATTTTTATAATAAAATCAAATGTCAAATTAATAATATATTTATTGTTATAAATGCAATAAGGATAATATTAAAGATTTTTTGATAATATATATTATAGTGTTTTAAATTAATTTAATTTAATTAAAAAGATTCAATATGTATTATGTTGGTAATATATAATTGATAAAATTGTATAATAAATAATAATTGTTTTCAAAATTTTAAACTTTTTAATTAGAAAATGTATCAATTATTTATTTATTTTTAAAAAATAATTATATAATTATAATTTGGATTTTTTTGGGTTATAAATTTGATTTTTTTCGGTTTTCGGTTTGGGTCGGTTTCGATTTCGGATCGTATCATACTCGAGTTGTATCGATTTCGAGCTTTTTCGATTTCGAGTTTATATTTATATATATATATATAAATATAAATAGATCAAATATAATTTTCAAACTTAAATCCGCAAGCCGACTAAATAGATCAAATATAATTTTCAAACTTAAAACCATTGACGATTCAAGCCTACTTTTCTATATGGATATTATCAATTAGTAGACTGACAAATCAACTTCTCAACCAAGTGTTCAGCCATGGCCTGCCATTCTATTCTAATCCTTGGAAAATTCAAACACATGCACCTTTTTTAATATACTCATAAATCTGTATCATAGTATTTTATAGCTGATACAAAACTGGCACGGGCACGCCGCTGGCGAAGGATGACTTTCGGCGGTTTAACTTTTGACTCTTAATTTAAAGCTGAAAATGTCTGTGGGCCTCTCTTTCTAAGTTTTACTTCTCTTTCTAAGTTTTACTTCTCTTTCCGCACTTATATATTCTATTAAGGCTGGAGGGTTTTTATATATATATATAAATATATATATATATATATATAAAATCATAGTTATTTTTATTTATTTTATGATTTAAAAGTTATAGCTCCAATAAAGTTCATATTATTTTCATTAATTTTTCAGTTTATTCAAAGGTTTGCGGCTCCATCTTTTTTTCATGATTCCAATCTCATTCAGCATTCTTTGTCATACAAAATATTTACAGTCAAACCTAGCCGTGCTTATGAAATATGCAGCCAAGCTACAGGACTTTATCACGTGCTCAAAGATCACTTGATCAATCAACTTTTTTTTTCTTTTTTGATGACATGGTAATTGTACTTGGGTCATGAATCTATATAATATATACGCATATATCATAAAGTCACATTACATGCATTTATATAATACTCATCCCATTCTCACCAAAGACTAGACAATGAGTTAAAAGAAAAAAAAACGGCACGATTTCTCCATTTCTAGCCATGGAAATCAAAGTCTGGAACAGGCAGAAGTCAGGCAGAGAAACCATCACATTAGGCCGGAGCTACACGCAACGTTGCACAGATGATCGCTCCAAACCTAAGTGGATAACATTTTGGAAGAAATTCAGAAGAGAAAGGAAGAAAATCTTCAGTTCTTCTGTTGCATTTCAGGCTTCTTATGATCCAGATGAATACTCACAAAATTTCGACCAAGGAACAGGATGGGCAGAACCTGACAATCTTTCTCGCTCTTTTTCAGCCCGGTTTGCTGATCCATCCAGGATCTCAAAGAAGAATGAGTTGTTCCGTTGATGCGATTAATAAATGAATAGGAAAGCTTTACTATCATTTGAGTTTGATCTTTGTAAGAATTCAATCTCATCGTTTTGTATAAAATTTTCTCTTTCTTCACTTCTTCCATTAGTTTGATCGAGTTCTTTTTTCTCTGCAAGACCCTTGGGTTGAAGTCAACAATTAGAATGGCCCAGAGTTCTTAAAAATAAATAAGGCGGCCAGTTTTAATAATGTTTAAATGATTCACGGCATTGTTTGAGTCAAATCCATCCTGTTTTGAATCTTTTGAAGCAAAACTCATGCTAAATCTTTAGGAAGCAGCAATACCAATCTCAATCTGTATGTAGTTGTCGCTGTGGGTTTTCAAGAGAACTTGCTGGTCTTCAAGGTGAAACTTTAGCAAATTATTATACCATGTTTGAGGCAGTTACCTAAATAATTTATCCCTGGTTTATGATCTCAATGCAAGTGAACAACACAAGACAAAAAGAACATGGAATGTTACTACTTTTACTTACTCTTTGCTTTATTCACAAGTAGATGAAGATGCTTTTGAGAGGCTTCACGGCCACTAGTGGTAGTGGAAGACACCGTGATAAAAGCAAAGAGAATATTGCAGTATTTACTGTTTGTTTTCTTTATATTTTATGGATATATAATATAGAGTTGTACTCAGATTTGTTTTAGGCATTTCCACTGTTTCTAGTTGATGTGGGTCAGGTTAAAGATTATTGGGCTTTTCTATAAGTCAGGCTGAAGAAAATTGGGCCAAATGATAATCTAAGACCAAGAAGAAAGAGGACTCAAAAGGCCGATAAAAGATCCATTAAATGACCCTTTAAGCTGTGGGTCATAAAGGTAATTACGCGCAATCTAACTCCTGTAAATAGGTCACAGGTATTATTTTTAACTCTAAGCTCTATTGGCCTACAGAAACCCTGTCTGACTTAAGCATCGGAGTGCGCGCGCAGGGGAAAACCCCTGCGCCCCTCTGACTTTTCTTATTTCGCAGATTTGTAGGAGACAAAAATAACGCGAAGATCGAGGATCCGACGTCAGCAAATATTTATTGTTGTTTTTGGCAACAACAATTGGCGCCGTCTGTGCAAAAGGGTGCAGAAGACTCGCGGGAGACTACTAGTTTCGCGAGAGATAAAAGAGTTCTGTCGCGCACAAATAAAAAAATAAAAAAAAATAATAATAAAAGATATATACACACGCAACAAAAACAAGTCTGTTGCACAGAAGGTTTCAGGCGATAGACTACTATCACACGTAAAGTTTCACGCGACAGAGCAAAATCGCGCTCCCACAGCTTGCGACAAGGACTCTGTCACAAGATAGCGAGAGGCCCACGCGACATGTATTGGCGAGAGACTGGCTATCGCGTGCGACAGGCCTTTGGCGATAGAGTACATACTGCTGGCGACAGCCTTGCTTGTCGCTCGAAGATCTCTGGCGACAGAATACAAAGGAGTGGGCGACAGGCTAGGCGAGAGAGTGGCTCTCGCATTCGTGAGGCTTGGGCGAGAGGATACCTCTCGCATTTGACAGGTTGCATTTGACAGGCTGGGCGAGAGAGTGGCTCTCGCATCCGTGAGGCTTGGGCGAGAGAGCGTCCCGCGTGGGCGACAGGCCTTAGAAAAATCGTAATCATCATACATTCTGCCAGACACTTTTTCGATATACGCTTTGCCCAATTTTTCTACTCTGTTGAATATGCTTTGACCGTACCACGTGCCAACATATCCAGTCCTTTCCTTTGTTCACCTCTCGAAACGTACGCTTCAAATTGTCTTAAGAAACAAACAACAAGGAAAGTTAACTTAAACCCGTGGAAATTCTTCGGAAACGGGCCATTTTTAGTATCTTAATGGAATATTGATTAAAGGGTTTGACTTTCTTGGAAGGTACAGCAAGTAATGAAGCCATAAATTTCCTAAAGACATTACAGATGTCCAACGTTTGCATGTCATGAAGCAGTAGATACTTGAATTAAATACAAGAAGCATAATATTAGAAGCAAACTCTTAAAGTATTCTGATCGTGTTTAAGGTTACAATGTTATCTTTACCCTTTAGTCCAGATGAAAAAGAGCAAGTCTGAAATTAGTATAAAAAAAAAACCCTTCAAAAATCGACAGATATAGAAAACCCTGATCAGAAAGAACCAGCAAGAAACCAGAAAGAATGACTGAAACATTGATGAACAAGTATCAAGTATGCGAGGAGATCGAAATAGGGCGGTTTGGAACAATATCTCGAGTGTTTTGTCCTGTAACCGAAGCCTCATTCGCCTGTAAAACCATTGACAAACATCATCCAATATGACCACACAAAAGCTGTAACGATTTTTCGCACCAGTCACGATTCAAGCTTTGCCACACGTTCTCTGCTACATTGTCTTTCTACATCTTCATCATTTACCGTGCACCTTTGCCTCTGGACTACCGTGACAGCCTTCATTACCGCCTTACACTTGTTGTTGTTTGTCGTGCTTCACTCCACCACCAGATTTTGCTGCACTTCTATCCTCGCTTCAGCACCGTCATCACCCATTCCACCCGATTTTGTGTTGCAAGCCATTAGTTGTTGTTATAAGCTTATAGAACCGGTTACAGCAGCAGACTTCTCTCTTTTGGTTGATTGCCGAAAATCATTGCACACCTCCATCGCTTGCCTCCACTCACATCCCAAGGAAAACAAAGAAAGATTGGGAGGAAAGCACGTGGAACAGCTAGCTACGTTGATTATAACAAGGGCAGAAATAATTTATGGTACTGTTAGTAGCATTTTGTTCAAGCTGGGGTCGTAGGCTTTCCAAGACCTGCTCTCTAGTTTCAAGTTGAACAAGGAGCTGGAGTTGGAGCTGGAAGAACTTCAAAAAACTCTTGGCACAATCAAAGCCAACATTCTTGATGTTGAACAGGCAGCCAAGAGCAGCAACTCAGTGAAAGACGCAATAAGTCGGCTTGAAGATGTTGTGTACGATGCTGATAATTTGCTGGATGAATTTCAATATGAACAACTTCGGCAGAAGGTTCATACAAAAAGAAGATCACAGGAACTCCCACGTCTATTTTAACTGTCTTCACCAAGTTGAAATCAGCTGTGACCTTATCAAATCTCTCTCGAATCTCTTTAACTATATTGGCCATCCTAGAACGAGATGATAATGGGTTTAAGGATGAAAGCTCTTAAACAAATTTTTAATATTTTTTCACTCTAGGTGGGCTAATGAAACGAGTCAAGCTAGCTTGCATGACTTTCATCTGTCTCATCTGATTAGTAAATGATGTCTCCCCAGAATATTGGTGCCTTGACTCGTAAAAACATTGATCAATTACTACAAGAACTCCAACCCAAGTTGCAAGTCACGCACAGAAGTATTTTCTCCGGCAGGCAACTACACATTTTGTTCATGTTGTTCGACATGGAAGAGCATAAAAAAAAATGGAGAAGTGGCAGGAGGAGAATGGCAATGGCAATGGCAATGGCAGCAGCGTGTTGGTAGAGTTTCCACTAGGCGAAGAAGCGGAGGCATTCGATCTAGAGAAGGCAGTATGCAGCCATAGGCTGTTCATGTTGGCTCCCAACCAATGGGACCCGATCTCCCACTCTCTCTTGCTGACACAAGGAATGACTCCGGACGTGGCTTCAATTCAATACTTGAAAAGAAAAGTGAAGAAATCCGGAGAATCTACGATTTTAGCACATCTCCTTTAATTAATGCCTTGGACTTTGTTATCTAACACAAATCAATCAGCGGATCCACACAAAGAAAAGGTCCTTTAGCATATCGGAAAGTTGCACCGTGCCACCATTACCGATTCCTTGGTCCTAGAACTGGCAGCAAGCTGCAATTTCCACGATCACGACACATGACTATTGCTGTCAACTCTAATTTGGTCTCTTTTGTTTGTGGACTTCTCTGGAATGATAATGACGGGCCACTAAATGAAGATGATGATGATTTGGATGACGTGGACCAGGGAGAGGAGCTGAACACACAGCATCTGGTTTTAGCTCAATTTGACAAGGTGACTCGTACTAAGAGCCGATGGAAATGCACACTGAAGGATGGCATCATGCATATAAACAATAAGAACATTAAAAAAAATGGCAAGTAGCAGCTTGCCTACTGAATATCATAGAGTTCAATTTTCTTAAAAAAGACAAGAAAAGATCGCAATTTGCTAGAACAAGGAACCTTCGTATTGGAGCACGAGATGATTGGTAGGAGGATGAATTAAGATAGCTGCCAGATTGTAGAGTCAGAGAGTATCTGCAGTAGTGATGAGTCATACGCCATTTATTGTGGCTTTGATCAGCATGACTCAAACGAGACATGAACACCCGTACGCGACAGGCCTTGAGCGAGACAAGGGCTCCCGCACGCGACAAGCCTTGGGGGACAGGGGAGCTCTAACGCGCGACAGACCTTGGATGAGATAGGGGCTCTTGCACGCGAACAGGTTGGCGAGAGACCCCTACGCGACAGGCTTGGCGAGAGATGGCATGCTACTGGCGACAGGAATGCTTTAGTCTGTCGATGTCAACCTGACCCATTACAAATGTGGCTCGAACCTTATTTGCAAGATTGTCATGAGCTCTCTTTGGCAGAAGAACACAAGTCCACTCGGCAAGCCACTATGGCCAGAGGTGAGCACATATAGGCTAGAATAGCGGGCGAGTAAAGTGGCAGACCACTTTGGCGAGAGAATCGCTCATGCATGTGAAAGGCTAGTCTGCCTGCGCGGGGCACACCGTAAAAATATGGCAAGCACAGCATACAAGCAGTAGGCTCGCCCAGTAGAGTAAAACTTTGGCAAACGGATTGCACTCACTACAGGCTTCCCTATTATAGCAAATGTTGGTGAGCGGGACCATACGGTAGAACCCTTTGATGAGAAATAACAACTAGTGCATGCAAGGGAGGTAGAGTGCCGCACAAAGAGCACACACAGGCGTGAATGTGGCAAGCATGTTGCATCGCAGGCCTTTGATGAGAGATTGTGGCTCACCTATCGACAGCCAAAACAGGCAAGCACAGTTAAACGCGGCACGAGTTTTGGCAAAAGAGTAAACCACGATGATGAGAACCGCACATACGCGACAGTCTTGGGTAGTAAAGAGACGATGGCAAGCACGGCCTGTAGAGTAAAAGATCGAAAAAAACAACTAACGTACGATAGGCACCGCCGCAACAAAAGGGGTCCTTCCATAACAGGTCAACCCATCGTAGGCAAAGCGGTAGTGCAAATACACGAGCACTGATCCCAAGCTGCATGCTTGCCCAATAGGAAAAAGGTACTGGTGAGTACATTCGACAGTTATATTACGGTAAAGCGGTTCGTTCTGTGCAACAGCCGTGCGGATGAGAAAAAGTCACACTGCAGGCATTCTAGGCGAGCGAACGACTCTCGTGAGCCTAGCCTCCAACACACAAGGCGTGAAGCAACGCTGACGAATGCAATGTCATGTGGCGAGCACAAGACCACTGCAGCAGACACTTTCGGCAATTGAGTAGCATGTGGCGATTGCAAGACCAATGCCACAGCCTAGCCTCTGGTTTGCAAGCGAGACTTTGACAAGCCCAGTCACAAAAGCTCTCCATGAACACAGCAAAGCTCAATTGCTGATATGGCTAAACGCCCAGCAAAGAAGAAATCAGGATGGTGAGCACATTTCAAATGCGACAAGCTCTCCACTTTGATAAAATGACAGTGAAGAAAATTAGGTGAACACAACACCCATACGCAAGATTCCCCCGTTAACACAATGCAGGCGAGCAAAGAACACCCGAGTCATGCCTTTCGGCAATGGCTAGCAACGATGGCAAGCACGGAATCCAAACTATTGATCCGCCCATTAAAAAAAAAAACTTTGGCAAGCACATTTAAATTTGACGATCCAAGCGCATGCCCAAGTGCGGGATCTGCCTGCGAGATATGACCGGAATGATATAGAATCTTCTATATCTTCTAGACCTAGTGCGCGCACTAATCCGACAGAGTGTCCAAAAGCTTACTTCGGCCCATCTGTCGATCGTCTGACACAAAAGCTTCCAAAGAACTACTCTAACAACCATCTAGAAGTGGCTTAAGAGCCACACACTTGGCATATTGACAACCACACATATGAAAGAGGGTTTGTCTATATAAAAGGTGTGTCAGCGTCGTGAGTCCTTTAAGCAAGACAAGGATGTGCTAGCTTAGGGTGTCGAGATCAAGGCTGTGTCTCTTTTGTAAGCCATATACATAGCATTCTTAAGTATCAATACAAGTGAGTGCTTGGCATAATGAAAATTGCAAACACACTCAAGCAGGGACATACGGGTGGTAACCAGATTTGAGGTACTCTCATACGATGTTTTCGATTTTCTTGTCCACTCTAACAATTGTGATTGAATTAGGCAGGTGTCCGAGGTAGGCACTAGCCACTGTCGTGAAAGGCAGCAAGCCAGGAAGAGCTTGGTTCAATCGAAAACAACTTGTGGTAAGCTTGTGAAGATAGATTGCTGGTACCGAGGCACGACTTAGTACACAATCCATGGTTGACAGCAGAACATCCCAACACTCGTACTTTACAGATTTTTCAAAGACAAAGACTTGGAATGGTACTGGTGGTAAACATTACCTATTATTGTTTTAACATTTGCTGCAATTATATTGTTACTTACTCCATAAATTGAATATATTACATTATGAAATGAAAGGCCAGTTCTTTACTATGATAATCCGCCCATGTTTGATAGACATGTTGCAGGAATAGAAGAAGAAAAAATAGAAGCTGGCCAAAGAGACGCGAGATGGGCACAAATAAGTCCCTAAGAGAAAAATGCGCGAGACGGGCATAAATAAGACCTTAAGCGTGAAGAAGACGTGAGACGGGCACAAATAAGTCCCTAAGCGAAAAATGCGCGAGACGGGCATAAATAAGACCTTAAGCGTGAAGAAGACGCGAGACGGGCACAAATAAGTCCCTAAGCGAAAAATGCGCGAGACGGGCATAAATAAGACCTTAAGCGTGAAGAAGACGCGAGACGGGCACAAATAAGTCCCTAAGCGAAAAATGCGCGAGACGGGCATAAATAAGACCTTAAGCGTGAAGAAGACGCGAGACGGGCAAAAATAAGTCCCTAAGCGAAAAATGCGCAAGACGGACACAAATAAGACCCTAAGCGAGACGAAGACGCGAGACGGGCATAAATAAGTCCCTAAGCGAAAAATGCGCGAGACGGGCACAAATAAGACCCTAAGCGAGACGAAGATGCGAGACGGGCATAAATAAGTCCTTAAGCGAAAAATGCGCGAGACGGGCAAAAATAAGACCCTAAGCGAGAAGATACAAGACGGGCACAAATAAGTCCCTAAGCGAAAAATGCGCGAGACTGGCAAAAATAAGTCCCTAAGCAAGCAAAACAAAAAGTCCCTAAGCACAAAAGGGTGCGAGACGGGCAAAAATATCTCTAAACGAGGTACGTTACAATTTTATCATATTACATTTAACGCATTATGTTGGCATTCTGGATATAAAAGCGATGTTATGTCCTTATCAATTCTATAAAGTCCCTAAGCACAAAACGGTATGAGACGGGCAAATTCGAAAATCTCTAAGCGAAAAGTGTGCGAGATGGGCAAATGAAAAGTTCCTAAGCACAAAAGCGTGCGAGATGGGCAAACCAAAAGCCTGAAGCGAAAAATGTGCGATGTAGGCTACGCATTTACTTGAAGCAAAAAAGTGTGCGATGTAAGTCATGCATGACGTGCTTGAGCTTCAAGCAGTAATTGAGCGACATAAGCCCCATATGTAAAAAAAAAACTTGAAGCAAAAAAGTGCACGAGGAAAGCCTAATTATTACGTGAGACTAATACAAGGTAAATGTATAAGTTGCTTCTGTAGATGAGTTTAAAAATGGGCCGATCGGTTTGTAAAAGACTAAGCTCTTTCACAAAAAACTGGGGAGCACTCTAGATTAACTTCTGCCCCAAAAGGAGCATCGATACTAACAGGCACCCAAGCATGTACGCCCTGAGGTGCTATAATTATCTAAGTCATCTTCGTCCAAGCTCGTGAGAAACCCGACCATCTCGGGTCAACGAAAAGGCTCTTAAGGGCTGGTAAGATCAGATAGATCTTTATAAATGCCTATTCTCAGAAAATGTTCCAAATCCTGAGCCTCAAGATCAAGCTTCAACCAATCCGGAACATACCAAGCACAAATCGCATCTGATGAAACCAATTTCTCCTTATAGCTCTTGGTTTCGGTCAGCTAAGACCTTGAATTTGAAAAGAAGGGTGGTATATTCCACTAGAGAAGCATTTAGCTCAGAAAAGAAAAACGTATCCCGATAGTGTTCTAAAAAGACACTTGACAAAAGAAATGATGACACGAAGTCATTTCTGCTACAAATAATAATGAAGTACTCTAGTTAAGCCCTCAAGTAAAGATGAAAAGATTCTTGTGATAATCCCAAGAAGAGGGCAGCAAAAGAATTTGAAAAGCCCATTCTTTATATACTCTTTCACAAGGTAAACCTTGCAAAAGAGTGGGGAGCTATTGATGTGGGTCAGGTTAAAGATTACTGAGCTTTTCTATAAGTCAGGCTGAAGAACATTGGGCCAAATGATAATCTAAGACCAAGAAGAAAGAGGACTCAAAAGGCCCATAAAAGATCCATTAAATGACCCTTTAAGCTGTGGGTCATAAAGGTAATTACGCGCAATCTAACTCCTATAAATAGGTCACAGGTATTATTTTTAACTCTAAGCTCTATTGGCCTACAGAAACCCTGTCTGACTTAAGCATTGGAGTGCGCGCGCAAGGGAAAACCCCTGCGCCCCTCTGACTTTTCCTATTTCGCAGATTTGTAGGAGACAAAAATAACGCGAAGATCGAGGATCCGACGTCAGCAAATATTTATTGTTGTTTTTGGCAACAACACTAGTTTTAACCAAGTCTAACCGCTGCTGCACGTTGCTTATCAGAGATTTGGCAGATACATCCAACCAAGTTTCCAGATCTCTAGAAATGAAACCAAAACCTTGAGAAAAGATTGTATGAAACAGTTACATCACGTCAACATATATCCCTTCCATTCAAATCATGTCACATAATCACAGTATTAAAAAAATTAATAATTTATTATATAATTAAATGATAAATATTTATTTCAAGAAATTCATTAATGATTCTGATAATAAATCATTGACTTTTTTAATAATGTGATTACGTGGCATGATTTAAATGAAAGTGATATATGCTGACGTGGCGTAACTGTTTCATATAATCTTTTCTCCCAAAACCTTTGGCTTTGGCTAAAGGAAAAATAAAAATGGCCAATCATAAGAAGAAGCGGTTCCAAATTAAGCTCGGTGTCGTTATCACCGCCAAATCGGCTGTGACGATGGATCCCTTGAAGATGGAAGAAGCCCATTGTAAATCACTAAATAATTATTATTTAGTGCCACTTTGGATGAGCAAAGAAATTGACTCTAATAATATTGAAAACAGAAATAGAGATGAGATTAGTTATTTTAACGATGAGATTATATAATGTAATGGTGAGATTAAAATTAGCGATAAGATATATGTTTGAATGCAAATGCATCATTGACAATAAAATGAAAGGTAATGAGAAGAGAAAATGATCATTAACAATCAAGGCTTGGTTTAATAGTTACTATTTCTCTTTAAGAGAGATTAGGTGCAAAGTTCATGAATCAAAAGAAAAGTACAATGTTCAAATCTTTCTTTCCTTTGTACCTCTTGTGAATAAAAAAAAATTTAAAGACAACTTTGTATATTATGAAATTTATAACATTTATTTGATATTTGTAAAATTAATAAATAATTAAAAAAGATATTATATTAAATATTATTTATTAATAAATAAAAACTTCCTAAAATTTTTTTTATATCAAATAACAAATTTGTTTTTAAATCATTATCATCATTAGAGCTTTTATCTCAATATTATGGTAGGTTATATATTTAAATTTTTTTAAAAATATATTAAATAAATAAATTTTAGTAAAATAAATAATTTAAAATTCCTAAACAAACGATTAATAAAATCAAAAAATAAAAAAATGAAAATTAAAAAAAAAAACTTATCGGCGGCGAAATTTTTTACTGGACCCTAATTTCATCCTCATGTACAGTAAGACACAGATTCTCATCTTGTTAGGACGTCACCCCATCGGTGCGTTCGGGTGACATATATAGCTTGGATTGCCCAGGAGCGGAAATTTAGTGCAATACGATCTCACCCAAAGTCATTCAAACAAAAATAAGCAAGTTTTTCTTCATAGCTCTAGAAACTAATAAAGAAAAAAAGGGCAATATGATTACTCATTCTTGTAGTTAACCACTCTTAAAAAGATTCCTTTCATGATGGCATAACTTTGATGCCTAATTTTTTTAGTATAGGTTGTTAATATTTTTCTCCAAAGATTCTCCAAGCAGGGATTAATTATGCTGCTTTATCATCCAAATCAGTGTTGGAATCTGGTATTGATTTCTTATTTCTCTATTACACTTGTTATAATAAATCTTAAATCGCCAAAGATTCTAAGGAAAAAGCAGGGGAACTTTAGTCTTACTTTGTATTCTAAAAGCATATATTTACAAATGGTAGAGCATCACTCCAGAATCGGGTGAAATACAAAAAATCCCTTGTATAAATTTCAAAAGAACACAAATTCCTTTTAGTTTAAAAATATCATCTCACCCCTTTGTCATTCTACAAAAGGACACATCCGCCTACTTCACGTGTCAGGATAAACTTGGAGGGTTGGAGTTCGCCCAGGGGATCTTCGCCGACGGCCTATAAAATGGGCCCAAATGGTCACGTGTATGTAGAACCCAGACACTTAAAGAGGTCCTGGGTTCGAACGTGAAATGAAGCATCCCAATGGGGAACAAAACCGTGAGGTAAGCGACTGCCAAAATGGATTGGTAACGATATGGGCGAACGCCAAAAAGGTTAATGAGTGTGGGCCATCGCCCAGCTCAGTAAGCCAAAGTTAATCAATAAGGTAAAATGATATTTTTAAACAAGAGGAGGATTTGTATCTTTTGAAATTTATACAGGGGTTTTTTTGTTTTTTATCCCTCTAGAATCATGAAGCCAACTTAATAATTAGAGTGTAATATCAAAATTAAAAGAAAAAATACAGTACTATATGATAATTGTATTCCAAAGCAACCCCAGTTTATACCTTGACCTCTGATGACCATCAAATCTAGATTTTCCCAAATTTAAACAAAGTTGCATTGACTCGCAACTTGGGGCGCTTGTCTGCACAGTCGGCGATGGGCCCAAGCCAGCCTCAACCCCTTTTGGTGACATAATGACTCAAGGCCTGGAATGCGTAGACTTGCAGCTCACATGGTTGAAGACTTGGTGTCCCGTCCCATCAGTTTACATTCCATATGCAAATAAATAGAGGTGGCAAACGAGCGGGTTGAATGAATTTGATTAAAGTTGTATTCGAGTTTAGATTATTTCAATTTCAAATTTTTTTTGGTCTCGAGTTTTTTCGATTTTTAGTTTTTCGGTTTCGAGTATTTTCGGGTTCGGGTATTTTCAGTTTCGGTCTGGTTTCGGATTCGGTTCTATTTTAACCAGGCAGGTTTAGCAGGTTTAGTCAAATTATTTTAAAATTTTATAGGTTATAAATATTTTTATAATTTTGAATGTAATAATTAATTTAATTTTATATAGTTAAATAAAAATATAATGGAAATGCTAAATTAAAGTTAAAATTTAATAAATATTTATATAAATATAAATTTTTACATTTTAATGTTTTTATTATTTGACAATTATTAATTTTTTGCGATATTCACATTTGTTATAAAATAATGCTACTACTATAGTATATTATTAAATTACCGCATACACAATAATACTACTATAGTATATTATTAAATTACACTTTAAGTTACTATTAGAATTATTATTTTTATCTACACTTTAATTTTATATTCAATAGATAATAAATAAATTATCTTTAATAAATACTTAATTATCTCAAAATAATATTTACACACTAAGAGATTACATAATTTATTCTTAAATGATTATTATAATATAATATACAAATCATTATTATAATATACCAAATTGGTTTATTCCCGTATAAGATTATTACAATATAATAATTAATTAATTACCACTATCTTGATTTATTAATGACTTAATGTCTTTTGTTTTAAGGTTAAAAATAAAATATTAAGATATTATTATTTATATTTTAGATTGAAATTGAAAACGTACATTTATATTAAGATAAGAGTTGAATAATATGAAGATTTAAATAAAATGATCCATGTGAGATAATAGATGGATCATAGTGTTATTACAAATTTATCAATTATACTTGAGAATTAGAACTTTTTTAGAAAAAATTAGTGAAACATATTCAATTAAGTTAGTTAATTATCTTTTATAAATATAAAGTACTTAATTTAAATTTATAAAAAAATTATAATATGTTAATATAATTTTTTACGCATTCATAAATCATAATTAGTTAACTAACCTCCAATAAAAAAAGATAAGAAAATAATTTAATTAAAAAAATAAACTATAATATACTTTTAAATTTATACAGTATAGAATATAGTCTATATAAAATCATTATAGCACCCAGTCGGTATAGATAGAGTGTAACTCATAAAATTATAACTTTAATATTCGATTAAATAATATATTCTATAACTTTAATATTTGATAAAATGATATATTCTATATAATAAAATATAATATAATTTTAAATTTATGCAGTATAGAATATAGCTTATATTTTAATCAGTTAATTCATAAATCATAATATATTCTTTTTTTTGACAAAATCAATATTCAATAAATCATAATATATTCTATACACTGTAACACTATAGAATATATATTTTTCATAAAATAATTAAAATTTTTTATTGATTAAAAAAATTTGGCGCGACGCCAAGGAAAAAATAATTAAAAAATTATGAGAAAAAAAAGGCGCGAATTGTGCCACTGCCAAGGCGCGAATTGCTTTGTTTCATGCTTGCTTGATTTAACTAGATTTGTGGGCTTCAATTCTCCATTTGTATCGACCATTAGTTAAACGACATCGTATCTAAACAAAAAAAACCAGTTTTTTCAGTCTGTCCGATTTACCAAGTACCAACAAATCCTAATCGTCCATTTCTTTTCCCAACAACCAAAATATAAGACTCTGTTTGGTTCGCTTAAAATGACTTTCAGAAAATGATTTCTGTAAAATGATTTCTAAAAATTTGATTTTCTGAAAAAACTAATATTTTATATTGTTTGGTTGATATGCTGAAAAGTATTTTCTGTTGTTTGTTATTTTAACCCAATATAGATTAGGTTGAGTTTCAGGGTGGCTTTTTTTCTTAAGAGTGGCATAGGTTTGGAAATTGTCTTCCCCTTTTCAAAAGGGGAAGACAATTTTCCAAAATCGTTAAAGATTTTCCATTGACTGAATTTCATTTTCTATTGATTGAAAATGTTTTACAGGTACCAAACACTGGAAAATGTGAAAAATATTTTCGGAAAAATAAAATACGCGAACCAAACGAACCCTACAAATTCTCCTTCCACCGAATCGCGTCATTCTCCAGCCAAGCGAAAAAGTAATCGCTAGATCGGAGCTCCAGAACCCCGAAACTTAAACCCTAATTGGACCCTCTTAATAGCCCAGAAGTAGAAGAAGAAGATGTTAGGAGTAACCAGTCAAGAGGAAGACAAGAAGCCAATAGCTTTATTAAACAGTACCAGCACTCTCGGTGGCGACACTCTCCGGCAAACCAGTAGCTTGCTCGCGGTTGCGCGGCTCTCTCCAGTGGCAGCTGCTGGATGTCTTGGTCTTGGCAGCCATCCGACGTGCAGCTATTTCCCTCTCCAGATCCAACAGCAGCTACTCTGTCTCTCCAGATCCAGCGGTAGCAGCTCTCTTTTACTTCGGATCCGGCAACATTAGCTCCCCTCTCTCCACAAATCCGGCAAAAGCAGCTCTCTCTCACTCCAGATTTGGCGACAGTAGCTCTTTCTCTCTCCAGAATAGACCACAACAACACCTGCTTAATGCTCTGTAAGTGACTATGAGAAATGATTTTCAAGAGTTAATTTGCTTTGCCTGCTTTGACTATGATAATATACAATTTGCTTTGCCTACTTTGCCTATGAGAAATGTTTTCAAGAGTTAATTTGTATGAGAACAAGTTGTCTGATGGGTTTGTTTTATAACATTTCTATAGAAAGTAGCAAATTTGGTATTTTGCTTATATGTAACTCATTGTGAATTATTTTTGTTTGAAAGATTGGTCGAGTTTAACTATTTCTTCGTCCAAGCAAATTGTAATAAGACAAACACATGCCGGATTGATAATATCTGAATACAAACAAAAATTAGACATTTCACATAAACTAGATATCAATTGTTTTCTTTTTTTTTTGAAAATAAATAGAATAAATTCAATCTTTTTTTTTCATTTTTTAAATATATTCATCACCATCATTCACATAAAGCAAAAGATGGACTGACTCTCGACCGAAATTTGAGTAGAGTAGTTTAGCAGGATAGAAAGTCTAAACTAGGTTATGGCTAAATTAATTTGATTGAAAGGAACATTTTCTCTATAAAGAACTTTGAAAGAGAAATCTTATAATGATGGAAAACTTTAAAAGAGATATCTATTGTAGACTTGTAGTGTGATTACTTAGGTGTGAGGCTCATGTCATGACTCAGAATCTACAAAGAAGGTTTATTTGCTTTAACAACGTCTAAATCAATTAGTAACGGGTCAATTTGTGTGGTCATGATATTTAATTAGGCTCAACTTTATTAATTTGATGGTGGTTTTTCTTTTTTACAGCTGAAATATTTTTAGATCAATTTACGCGTATTTCAAAACTAATATCTCACTAAACAATTGATGATGTTTTTTTTATGTGAAGTGGATGGAATTTCCTGGATTGCTTGCCATTGTTTGCTTTTATCTAGTTTCTAATACTCATGTTGTTTAAGTCATTTAATTTTCCTTAAACCATATAGATGTAAAGGTCCTTGGTATGTGTTACATGATAAAGATTGAAGGTCAAACAATAAACCTGAGCTAAGAGATGGAGATGTATGTCCTTAGATCAAAAGGAGGACTTGTGGCTATGCTTAAAAGATAGTACTTATGCATAGCACCTCACATTCAACCCCTGTTGGTAGATATGTAAGCTTCTAGATATCTTTTTGGTTTTTGGTTTTGCATGATTGTCAACTCAATGGAAACTCATTCGTGGGTCCTATGTAATAACATCAAAGACTTTGCATTAAATGCGACAATGAAAAATACATATCCAAGAAATTATCAGTCTTTTTTCTCTTTTATAAAATTTTTTCTAGGTTTCTTTTTAATGTGCTACAATATTTACAATGTTTTTTGTTTACATATATGTATCTTGTTAATTTTTATTATGTTTAAGTTATGTGCAATTCATAGATGTATCCTATTATTTTCTATTATGTCGATGTTGATTAAGCATGTATTCTAATTAAATAGCGAGTTGTTTTTAATAGTTAGAATTTTGTTATTTTTTTACAGCTATGAATATGAGATTCAATTCTAATGATTATGATGGCTCTAATACTATAGAATATTCCTCAACACCTACTTCTCTTACTTCAAGTTTTGCTTTAACTCATAGTGGAGCTTTGCTTTAACTCATCCAAGATGTAACAAGTTGTAGCTGTTGGACATGGACTGTCTCTTCATGGTATTAGGATGTATGGAGTCCAAGATATAGTAAACAAATGATATTTTAATACTAATTTATAGTTTATTTGATTTTGTATGGTAGTGTATAATCTTGGGATACAGACTTTATATTTTTATATTGTTTTTAGTAGCATAGCTTTTAATCTTGTGTTCATGAATTTGGGATGGAGTCCTCATAAAAGTGGTTCAAATCCAAAACCTTTGTCATTTTCCTCTTTGTTTGTCTTGAAATTGTAGTCACATTTGGAAAAGAAAATAGTTAGCACTATTTCTTTCAGGATTGTGAGATGACACTACAAAATAAAATGACAATGTAGAAAATCCGAACGAAAGTTTCTTTGCAAAGACGCATTTCAGTTTTAACTTAGTTGAGATTGTAGTACAATTATTTTCCTTGTGATTCCTTAGTGTTTGGTTCCCAAGAAAATAAAAATTAAAAGAAAAAAAAGAGAATATAATAATACAAAAAAGGTGTACAAGGACGAATGTTAAGCTGAATACATGGTGTATGATCTGCTAAAACATCCTTGCCCTGATGGCCCAATCATGATCTTCCTCAATATTAATGATTCTTTTTATATAATAATAACAATAATAAGCTTAATAATCAAGCGTAGCCAAGGGAACATTAGCATTTAAGAGGAACTAAAGAAGGCCCAGTGAACACATTTGTATCTTGCATTTTTAGATTCTAGAAGGCTTGATAGACCAAACACTTGACATGTCAGCTCTAGCAAGGCCTCACCCACTTCTTTGCATGCTTGGTTACCTTATTGGTTTTATTTATATAGCATTGAATAATGTTGAATCATGCATGGTGATGATCAGTAGTGGACCCTTTTCTTTAATTTAAACTCTAACTGTAAATCCTAGTAAATACACCTAAACAATTTGACTGCCAAACTAGATAAAAAAGAAAATGCCTTGTCAAGTGATCAGGAAAAGAATAGCATAACTCCATAGGCAAATAGAGCTGTTAATGATTAACTAATCTATGACAAGGAAGTGTTCAATAAAGCTTGTCTCTTTGTCATGGATTGTATCTTGAAAAGAATAGATTAAAGCTTAACAATACTAAATTCTTTGCTTAACATATTATGGTGTTTTAAATTAATTTAATTTAATAATGGAATTAAAAATATTCAATATTTATTTTACTGGTGATACATAATTGATATAATTGTGTAATAAATAATAATTGTTTTCAAAATTTTAATTTTTTAATTAAAAAAGTGTCTCAATTATTTATTTATTTTAAATAATAATCACATAATTATAATTTGGGTTTCTTAGGGTTATAAATTCGGTTTTTTTCAACTTTCAGATCGGATCGATCTCGGTTTCGGATCATATCGAGTTCGGGTTATGTCAAGTTCGGGTTGTGTCGGGTTCGGGCTTTTTCGGTTTTCGACTTTTTTGGTTTCGAGCTTTTTCGGTTCGAGTCTTTGACTTTTTTGGTCAATTCGGGCTGGTCTAGGTTCGGTCTCGGGCTGATTCGAGCGGGTTTTCGGGCTCGGGCTAGTTTTTGCCACCTCTACAGATAGATAAGCCTCAAATCTGTGCAATTTTTACCCATGAGTTATGGCTCAGTTAGCAATACAGGTTGAGTTCGTGGGAAGAGCTCTCGGGTTCGACTCCTATTAAACATACCTTTAGGGAGGGGTGAAGAGCCTTAACTGTGACTAAACCCTAAACAAGATTAGTCTTAGATGGTTCAAACGGATGAAGATACTTGTGGTTTATACCAAAAAAATCTGTGCACTTTTTTGCGGTTATTGTGACCACAATTCTAACAAGTCCAAGCAACCAAACTAGATATTGATATGATATACCTTAAGAAACCATCAACAACAAAAGCGATACCAATTGTGCTTGTGATTTACTATTGTTTAGACTAGAGGTGGCAAATGAATGAATCAAATCAAGTTTGGGTTAGGTTATTTTGGATTGGATTAATTTGAGTTAAGGAAAAATCGGATCATTTTGAGTTCTGATTATTTCGGATTCAGGTTAGGTCAAGTTTAGGTTAAAGAAAAAATTGGTCTATTTCAGGTTCGGATCATTTTAGGTTCGGGGCAATTAAATTTAGATCAATTTGGCTTCAAATTAGGTCGGATTCAAGTCATTGACTTTTTTAGTCAACTTAGATTGGTCGAATTTGGATTCAGGTGAAGTGGGCAAGTTTTTCGAGTTAGACCTTGGACATCTCGATGTGATTTGTTTGGCATGAAAATGAATTGAAATTATATTTCTAAGAATCACAAAACTCATGAAGATAAAATATTTGTTAGCTCTATAGGCTATATCGAGAGGGGGGTGAATCGGTTTTTAGCTAACCTTAAGTTCGTTTTTCGATTCTTCTAAATTCTCTAGCCTATTTGAATGTTTTCTAAGTTCTTTAAGCTAGGCAAACATGCAATCCAAATTCAATACAATAATCACAAATATAGTTGCAAGTAAATAAAGAGAGTAGGGAAAGAGAAATTTACATAAGCGATTTATAGAGGTTCGGCAACCTTGCCTACGTCCTTTACCTGGAGACGCTCCCAAGGATTTTTCCAAATTCACTATCTTTGAATTTGTCTTACACTCCTTCTTTTTCTAGGCTAAAGAGAAACTTTTCTCTTTTTCTAGGTTCAAGAGAAACCTCTCTCTTTTTCAAGGCTCAAGAGAAACCTCCCTCTTTTTCTAAGGCTAAAGAGAAACCTCCCCTTCACAAGGAATGATTTGGTTTACAAATTGTGTAATCAAAGAAGGGCCTCTGGATAGGCAAATGATTATAGAGATTAAGCACAAAGAAAAGCCTATACAATATTTGTGCTAAGCTATACAAGGAATGTGAGTATGATAGAAGATGAAGACTTTGTAGCTCTTGAAATATTATCGAGGCTTGAGGATTTGAGGAAAATGAGTATTGGAGTTGCTAAGTAGTTTCTCTTAGTTGCTTCAGCTTCTAAGCCACTATTTATAGTCCCTTGGATGATTTGTGGACGTTGGTTAGAGCAAAAAAATGAATATAGCAGTTGTGTCTCACAAAACTAGCCGTTACAACACTTTTTCATCCCGACGGACCGATCCCATGCCCAAAGGGATCGATCCCTTCAGTCCAGAATCTTGATTCTTGGCTTGAGGGACCTTTTCGGCGTTGGGAAGCCATTCTGCCATGAGGGGATCAATCCTATGCTTCCAAAGAGCGATTTTCTGCACTTTTTGGGTTAAAAATGATGTGGCCTTTGATCCTAATTCAACCCAAAACATTTTGGCATTTTTATGGGAGTTTTCTTTGACTTTCTCTAATGAAAACATGGTCCAAAAATTCATTAAGTAATTTTCTAAAATATTCAAAAAATTTTTATAAAGTAGTATGACCAATAAGAATGTATTACTAAATCATGGTCTTAATGTTTGATATTATCACTTTAAATGGTTTGAGAAAATCATGTGTCATAAAGCAAATTTACAATATGAAAGAAACATTAAGGTTTACTTAAGTTTTTGTCATTTCAAAATACATATGGCAATTTAAAGCTAACATTCTCCCTATTTTTGATATGACAACTTAATGTAAATTTTCTTTGAAAATTCTTTTGATAAAATACTCCCCCTCAAATAAAGCAGGATTTTATAAAGCTCCCCTTTAATGTAAGCATGGTTTGAAGAGAATTTTCCAAAAGAGATTTTCAAACTATTTTTCCCTCAATATCTCTCCCCTTTAATATCTTAATATCTCTCCCCCTTTTTGTCATAGCAAAAAGAAGGAAAAATAAAAAGTATGCTCCATCTAAAATTATGGCTATGTGAGAACAAATAAATATGCTCCATCCAACAAGAAATATGTTAGTACATGGGACTCATAGCACAAATTAATAAGTCAATGTCCATAAAGAGTATAAAATGTTTAGGCATGCAAAGGACAAGGCTTATATTCCTATACCAATTATTTATAAATAATTTTGCAAGAAGTTGAAAATTGGTAAATTATGAAGTAAGTTATTTATAAATTATCTATTAAGTTCTATAACTTGCTTATTTCAATTTTATCAAGCACCTAAATATATCAATTGTTCTCTAAGGTCCAACTAAGGTGCATGACAAAGCATCATGATTATGAGCTAAAATTAGATTACCTATCATATGCATGAGCTCATAAATCACTTTCAAGAAAGAATGTGCTTAGAATTAATGCATATATCAACTATCCATAAATTCTAGTACACAAGAGTTTCATGCAAAAATATCCTAAATGAATTCTTCTCTATTTGTCATTTCAAACTAAAAAGCACAAGAAGAATTGTCAATTTAAAGCTCATACCAATTGTCAATTTAGTTTTGGCTTACCAATTGTTGAAAATATGGTTATCAATTATATCAATTGTTATTTCAATCTAAATACCAATTGTTACTAATGGTTTAGACATTTTGCATGAATCCAATATTTATGTGTAGTGTGTTCATGTTAAGAAAATAGTCATTCTAAGTATGCAAGAACACAATCACACCTCATCAAATATGCATATGGATTAATTAAACATTAGCATACTATCATAAAGTATTAATCCATATTCATATTTACAAAATTATACCATATGGAAGATTCAAAAAATCAAGGTATTCAAGCAAACACATTTTCTTCCTTGGTTTTAAGCACAAAAATCCTATGCTCATTTTCCAATTCAATTCCTTAACCAATTATGAGCAAGAAAAGGTTCAAAGTTTTATTCTTAATCATTTAATAGTCATATCCCTAAATATTTTTATCATTTAAGGTTCTAGAGGGTATATGCTATTTTAACTAAAGTGGATATGCCTAAATAAATCAATATCATGCTTAAGTATATTTTATCAATAAAATCCATAGTCTATGAGTGAGATTAATCACATAATATCATGAAAACAACTATTCTCATCTCATAGGCATGATTATTGATTCAACTCAAGCAAGCATGTAAGTTCAACATCAAAGCAATCAAGAATAAATGCATGGATATTAATCAAAGTGCATTTGTTCAAGTTTGCATTTATCTTTGAATGTTGGTGTTGTCATTAAAGCCTAAGTTCTTTAAACATTTGGCAATAAGAAAAATCTAAGTTCATGGATGATAAACTTTCAAACATTTTAACATTTAAGATCCATTTATCATCATAAAATGTAGGCCAAGATCAATTATGACTTCTATATTTGAAATGCCTAACACTTTACCTAAGTCATATTTGAATTTTATTAATAAGGTCAAGTTATGATCATTTCATCATTCAAGCATATGACCTTTAATTATTTATATTCCACCAAAAATATATTATGATGCCTAATGGGAATATGTAAATCAAGCTATGAAATATAATCCTTTAAGCATGCTTGACAAGATGAACAAAAGGTATGATCAATAGTCATTATGCACAAGTTAATCAAATTCTCAAATTATACACAAATCAATGAAATAATTCTCAAAATTATGTTTAAGCATTCATTGAAAATATATTTCAAGATTATTTCAAGATTTATGCAATTCATGATTATCTTCAATGAGAAAACGGATTTTACACTTGTGAGCTCAATGAAAGATGGTATTGATTGTTAAAAGTGATATCAATTGTTGGAAATACAAATTGATGGAGTTGAGGCATGATATCAATGAAGAATGATTTTTCATATTGAAAAGATCATCAAAAAGAAGTTAAAACAATGAATTTTATGCTTATACAAAAGATAGTGTGAAACTAACAAAAGATCCTCCCAAATTTCGGTTTAAACATGCAGGAAAGCCCTTTCTGGCTTGGGGGATCGATCCCTAGAGGAGGGAGGATCGATCCCTCATACATTTTTTACAGTTTTTGACAGAAAATCCAACCTTTGAGGTGCCAAAACTTGGTTTTTGAGTATTTTACGTCCAAGTAAGAGTTTAAACATTTGTGTAACATGATTTTGGACTTGTATGAATGAAAAATATGAATGAAAAACCATTTTACAAAATATTTTGCAATTTTGGAAGAATTTACATAATAAAATGCATTTTTGGCCTCAAAGGAGGTCATTTTGAGAGTTATGCATGTTTTGGCAAAACCAATGCATTGAATTACATAAATATGTCAAAACAAACTTGTTCACATAGATTTTAAGCACAAATCATCAAATCCCTACACTTGTGAACATCATGCCATGATTTCTAACATGCATATTCTTCATTAAAGCTCATGACATAGCATTTTGCATATATGACATATTTGACAATTTTTGTAGGAAGTAAATATATTATCAACACATTACAAACTTGCTCACAATACAAAAATCCAATAATCATTTCAAAATCACTAAACATGTTTTTCATCAAATCATCAAGAATTGTCCATCAAACACTCAACAATCATTTATCATGCCTTTTGCTCAATCACAATGCATCATGAATCATTAACCAATTTTCTCATCAAAGCACAAATAATTTAATCAAATAAAAATTTTAAGGAATAATGAATTAAGCTTACAATACTCCTTTGCTAGAGAATGCTTTGCCTTGAATTGTTGAACCCACCTTGTGCCTTTCTTTGAAGAATTGTTATGATCTTTGCCAAGGATGGATATCTTAAGTTCTTCCTCTTTCTCATTGGCATAAGCAAACTCCTACACCAAACAAATTCATGCAAGTTTTGGTACCCATATATTCTTGGGTCCATGGGAGTTAGTGCTCACAATTTTAGATATTTTTGGGATCCATTTTAAGCTCATTTCATCATCATTTATAACATGCTTTGGGATCCACATCTTCCTAACTACTTTTCCTCTAACAGTAGTTTTTTTACATGTGCATGCTTGTGAAGAGTGTCCTATCCTATTGCATAATGAACATGTAAGAGATGTATCATGCATGGAATTTTTGCCTACTAAGAAATTCCTAAGATGAGTTTCTTTTTGTTTTGCATTATAACCTAACCCATCTTTATCAAAGAAAGCTCTTTGGGTCTCAAGCATGTGATCTAATTTTTGTTGACCCATATAGAACCCAGTAAATGAGTTATGCAAATTTGTATTCTTTTCATTCAACTCATTTATCTCTAAGTTAGCCTCTTCTAATTTCTTTTGAAATTATAACTTAGCATTTGTCAAGGCTTCATTTTCTATTTTTAATTTAGCAATGATTTTCTTATATTTGGAGTTCATGCATTGAAATTCATTTGCTAAATCATTAAAAGCATTTTGTAGTTCACTAAAGGTATAATCATTATTTTCACTAGAACTAGAACTACAACTAGCCTCATCATCACTAATGGCCATAAAGCATGAGTAGGCTACCTCATCATCTACGCTTTTCTCATCGGAGCTATCACTATCACTCCATGCAGCCACAAATGCTTTCTTCCTAGGCTTCCTATCCTTGTCCTTCCTAAGTAAGGGGTAATCTAGCTTAGTGTGACCCAGTTCATTACATTCATAGCACACTAAAGGGTCTTTTTCTTTTCTACTTGACTCTCCTCTTATTACCCCTCTTCTTTGGTGTCTCCTATCATTCTCTCTCTCTTTTATTCTCATAAATCTATTAAATCTTTTGGCAAACATTGCTATTTCCTTTTCTTCCTCATTTCCACTCTCATCACTACCATCTTCAATGACCTCATGAGTGGAAGACTTAAGTGCTACCCCTACTTTCTTTGAAGGCTCTTCATTTCTTTTTAATTTCATTTCATATGTAAGTAGGGAGCCCATAAGTTCATTTAGAGAAAAGGTGTTAGGATCCTTAAATTCTTCTATTGTTGTCACATTTGCCTCCCAAGATTTTGGCAAGCTATTCAAACTTTTCTTAACCATTTCTAGATTGGAATAGCTCTTGCCTAATGCCTTGAGTCCATTGATTATATCATTAAACCAAGTGTACATTTCATTCATGGACTCATTTTCTTTCATCCTAAAAAGCTCATAATCATGTGTGAGCATACCTCCTTTGGTTTCTTTCACTTGATTGGTCCCTTCATATGTGATGGCCAATTTGTCCCATATTTGCTTAGCATTTTCACATAGAGACACTCTATTATACTCATTGGGACCTAATGCACAAAAGAGGGTATGTATAGCCTTGGCATTCAATTGTGCCAATCTCATGTCATTGGTGTCCTACTCATCTTCACTCTTAGGGACATCTTTTCCATCTACTTTCTTCATTAGGACTTTGGGACCATTAACTATCACTCTCCACACTTCATAATCAATTGATTGCACAAACAACATCATTTTTGTTTTCCAATAAGAGTAATTCTCTCCATTAAAGAGTGGAGGTCTAACTAATGATTGTCCCTCTTCTCCTAGGGGTGTGCCTACATTCAAGTGAGCCATTTATGATCGTTTTGCTCGATAGAGGTTACTTCAAATCAATTTCAAGCCCAAGCTCTGATACCAATTGTTGGCTCTATAGGCTATACCGAGAGAGGGTTGAATCGGTTCTTAGCTAACCTTAAGTTCGTTTTTCGATTCTTTTAAATTCTCTAGCTTATTTGAATGTTTTCTAAGTTCTCTAAGCTAGGCAAGCATGCAATCTAAATTCAATACAATAATCACAAATATAGTTGCAAGTAAATAAAGAGAGTAGGGAAAGAGAAATTTACACAAGCGATTTATAGAGGTTCGACAACCTTGCCTACGTCCTCTACCTTGAGACGCTCCCAAGGATTTTCCCAAATTCACTATCTTTGAATTTGTCTTACACTCCCTCTTTTTCTAGGCTAAATAGAAACCTTTCTCTTTTTTTAGGTTCAAGAGAAACTTCCCTCTTTTTCTAAGGCTCAAGAGAAACCTCCCCTTTACAAGGAATGATTTGGTTTACAAATTGTGTAATCAAAGAAGGGCCTCTGGATAGGCAAATAATTACAGAGATTAAGCACAAAGAAAAGCCTATACAATATTTGTGCTAAGCTATACAAGGAATGTGAGTATGATAGAAGATGAAGACTTTGTAGCTCTTGAAATATTATCGAGGCTTGAGGATTTGAGGAAAATTAGTATTGGAGTTGCTGAGTAGTTCCTCTTAGTTGCTTCAGCTTCTAAGCCTCTATTTATAGTCTCTTGGATGGTTTGTGGATGTTGGTTGGAGCAAAAAACGAATATATTTGTTGTGTCTCACAAAACTAACCGTTACAGTACTTTTTCGTCCTGACGGATCGATCCCATGCTCAAAGGGATTGATCCCTTCAGTCCAGAATCTTGATTCTAGGCTTCAGGGACCTTTTCGACGTTGGGAAGCCATTCTACCATGAGGGGATCGATCCCTTCCCTTACTGGATCGATCCCATGCTTCCAGAGAGCGATTTCCTGCACTTTTGGGTTAGAAATGATGTGGCCTTTGATCCTAATTTAACCCAAAACATTTTGGCATTTTTGTGGGAGTTTTCTTTGACTTTCTCTAGTGAAAACATGGTCTAAAAATTCATTAAGTAATTTTCTAAAATATTCAAAAACATTTTATAATGTATTAAGACCAATAAAAATGTATTACTAAATCATGGTCTTAATGTTTGATATTATCACTTTAAATGGTTTGAGAAAATCATGTGTCATAAAGCAAATTTACAATATGAAAGAAACATTAAGGTTTACTTAAGTTTTTGTCATTTCAAAATACATATGGCAATTTAAAGCTAACAATATTCTTCTTGCATGACCTATAATAAAATTGGAATTGAAATACTCAAAATATTTAAGAATTTGTATGATAGTTTTTTTATAATATAATTACAAAATTCATAAATTAATTATATCTTTTTTATTTTATTTCTATTATCTATAATAATTGTTAACTCTATGCATCAAAGTGATTTACTAATCCCTATTTAATGCTATAATACACTACTATACATCTCTTTAATTTCTCTTGATTTTTTATAGAATAATTGGAGGCATTATGTGTAGGTGATGTAAGTTTTGTACTTTGTAATAGATTAGCCTTAAAATAATTATACATTAGCTATTGTAGAATTTTGTTTTTGGTAATATTTAAGCTTAATCAAATTCAAAAAAAATATAACACTCGTATTATTAAAAAAATATATTTTTACTATAATAAAATACATTGATCATTAATTTTGGCATTTAAACATTTATTGATAATCTTAAATTTAAGTTTGAATCTTCTCGGGTTTAGGTTAATTTGGATTTGGATTAATTTCGGTTTGGATAAATTTGGGTTCTGATTATGTCGGATTTGAGTTAATATAAATTCGGATGAATTTGAATTCAGTTAAGAACTTGGATCAATTTGAATTCGGAGTGGATTGAATTTTAGTTATTAACTTTTTTTGTCAAATTAGATCTATCGAATTTAGTTTCGAGTCTAGACTCATAGGGTTTAAGGTAGAATATAGTTTTGGTTATTTTCTTTAACCCGTACAAAACACCTTCGCCATATGATTGAGGTTTTGGAAGCAGCATTCCCGAACTTGGACGCAGAAAAGGAATTTCTCAAACTCTTCAAATTTCCATATGTAAAGTGTTCTCATCTTGTGGCGAGGACAATTAAGTCTCAGCTATCAATCTCCTCTCACCCCTGACACCGCTGCATTAGTTGGAAAATCATCAGCGCGCTCCAATTTCCATAAAGAAAGGCTTTAAATCCCACTTAGAGTAGCAGCAAATCAGCTGCTGCCTTTATTGAACAGTGCATCAGTGCCCAATTGCCCCATACTAATCAACTGCCAATAATGAATCCTCAATTCAAACAGTGGCCATTTCAGAAACCATACTCTGGCATTCACTCGTGCAATAATCTGAAACACCAAAGGTGAAAAACAACAGATTGATGATGGAGCCTTTTCAAGCTTAGAAAAATTTGGGAAGTACTTGGATTGTGTTAAAAATTTAAGCAAACAGGACATCAGACAAGTTCCAAGATCAGAATGAACAGCAAGGGGCAAGGCTGCAAAAGAAAATGAATTGAACTTGATAGACGTCCACAGTTAATTAACCATGGGGTTTTTAAAAGTTGAAGGTAGCATGGTAAAACCGCAAAAGGCAGGTTGGCTACTCATGCTCCTAGTACGCCCCTTATGTACATTAGCTCGCAAGGATGTGATAAACAAGTATAGAGATGTTATATGATGAACTCTAGAATACTGATCGCCACTTATATAGTAGCTCTACTTAATTTTTTTCATTCTCTCTACCAACATGTCACAGTCACTACGAGAATTCAGCTCGAAGCAATTACATAAAATAATGACAAGCGATAATATTTTCACCATCGTGAAAATTCAGGATTTATTCATATATAAAGGTTGTGTAAGTTATAACAGAAACGTAATTAAGTAGTTAATGAATGTCAATATCCATGGTTTCTCCCAACAAAGGATTGGTGAATTCCTGTTAATAAGTTTATGATGCAGCTGGTTTGCTGACTCCATGCTTACATGGAACTCGTTGGTTCTGATTCTTCAACTCGTCTCCAGCCACAAGAAAAAATGCAGTGTGCCTGAAAAACACATTGTAATGTCTCATGAATTGAACAGGAATAAGATGACAAGCTTTTACACACAGGCAAGCAGAAAAATGAAACAAGAGCAAAGATATACCTGAAAAAATTCATCATTTTGACTTTTGAATCAGCATCAATGTCTGCGGTGCTCTCTAGTGCCTTTTCCATATGATGTAACCATCTATCTGCAGCTTGATGCGTGACTGGAAATGGTCTATGACGTCCAATCAACGCAGGATGACCTGCCAAGGCATCACAAGAGAAGATAACCAAGAGCAAAATAAACCCCAGTCCAAGAAATGGTCAAGAAAAAAGACTGGAGGACAGAAGCCTTATTACCAAATGAAAATAATCTAGAAAGTAGCAACAAGAATTCGGATTCTGATAGCCTGAAACTATATTCTCTAATTTATTACCCTAAAGGCAGCCTGAATAGGGATACTTATGCTTCTATCACTCACACAAGGAAGAATCAACATAAAACCATTAAAGAGTGTAAGAAAGCAAGCCTGATCCTAATACTATCAAATACACATAATTGTCCATATTATGGAAGTAAAGGTAAGGCAAAGATCCCACAATAGACGGTCAGCTTTTCCCTTAACCATAATGTCTCGCAATCAAAATCAAGAACATTATGTAACAGCCAAAGACTTGAAGTTGCAATTTGGCAGAAGGTTAATGTCTACTTTTGAATAATTGAATTTCATATTCAAATCTTTATTCTAAAAATCTTTCCTTTCAGTTTCTAATTCTTGAACTAATGTTGGTAAAACAAGCTCCAAAACTACCAGAAAGATTTCAATATAAGTTCGACTAAAAAAATAAAGATAAACAAACAAAAGATGAGGAAATTATAAAATGAAACGAACTGATGGAAATTTTACTAACCTTTCCTCTGAGAATAAAGTTGAGGTCCTCCCATTCGTTGCACAAAGAATTCATATTGATTTTGAATGGCCTCTTCTTTCTTGGAATTAGCAAATATTGATCGAAACCACTCTTCTTCGTCATCGTACACTCTATTTCCAAGGAAACCAATCAAAATACAAAATCTCGATTGCAAAAAGGCCCAGTTATAAAAAAAAAGAAAAAAGAAAAAAAGATACCTAGTGTAAAAATTGGTGGAGAGGTTGATGAAAGTTTGGAGTCCCAATTTCTGGAACAAATTATCGTTGTCTATAGCGAAGGCATCGGCAGTACTAACGCCGCTCCACTCAGAAGCTTTTTCTTGCAGCGACTGCATTTCCCTTTGCCTTTGCTTCGTCTTTGACGGGAAGCAGCTCCTTGAGTTGTTGTTGGCTATATATAAAGGCCGCCCGTTGTGAGAACGCTCGTATTCTTTTTCTTCTTTCTGTTAGTTGTGGGCGTAGAACTGTGGGCTGTGGTTGTTTGATTCTGTGGGCGGATTTTTTTTTATTATTATTCTTTTTTTTGGAAGAAAAAAAGATGAAGCCACACTAAGCCTATGTTTGGATTGAGGGTAGGGAAGGGAAAAGAAAGGAAAACAAAGGAAGGTTGTAAACTTTTTCTTTGTTTGGGAAGATTTTTTAGTTAGGAAAAAGAAAGAGAGGAGGAGTGAGCACCCCTTACTTTCCCTTGACTTATTCAGTTTTTTTAAAACCCCAATTTAGGGTAAAGGAGAAGGAAAGGAAACTTGAAAAAAATTATAACATGTAAAATGTCAAATTTAACCTTATTATCTTATAAAATTTAAAACAAAAAGGGTTATAATTGGAAAAAAAACATTACAATGAATCATTTCCTTTCCTTTCCATTGTTTAACCAAACAAGGGTTGTTAGGATTACTTTCCTTTCCTTTCCTTTATTATTTTAGCTATCCAAACAAGGAGTACATGTACCCTTTCCTTTCCTCTCCTTTCCTCTAGTTTATATTCCTTTCCTTTCTATTCCTTTCCTTTACTAATGTTTATCCAAACACAGTGTAAGCTCATTATGTCGATAATATGGGAATGGGAAGAGTGACTGAGTGGGGGACCAACGTTGGGAGTTATTTTTATATGGAATGGAATCCAAGAATAAGAATTAAGAATAAGGATAAGAACATGGTTTTTGTTGATGGATAAATTCTTCCAACTTTTCTTAAGCTTCAAGAGCCGTTTGGTGCTTTATATGCAAAATAATTACAGTGTACAGTGATAGTTGAAAATTAAATTTGAAAAAAAAAGTAACATTGTAATATTTAGTATGCATTATGAAAATTGTTTAAATTGTAGGAAAAGTAACATTGTAATATTTGATAAACTAACATTTTATTGGTAATATAGTGATGAATTTTAAAAATACCCTTACATATGAAAAAAAAAACTTTGATAAATTATTACATTAACTATGTAAAGATAATACATGCTACCCTTTCTAATTTAAATGTTAATTTACTAATTTTCTATACTAAATATTATTCACACAAAATTATATATAATAAATATTAGTAATATTATTTTAAATATTATTAAAGTATTAGATGCACAAATTTTTTTATTATTTTTTTTGTGAATTTTAGTTTAAGAATAAAAAAGAAAAATACCCATTCTCTGGCTTATATGCTCTCAATAAAACAATTATCAAATTCCATACATCATTTTTTTTATTAAAAACATTATAGATTCCATACATAATTTCACATATGAAGCCACAGAACAAACAAATAAAACATTAAAACTAAAAAAGTTTCTTAATGAAACTTCAGGATTCAAAATTTTAATAAGAGACAGGAATAAAAAACCAATAAACAAAATTAAAAATAATTACAAAAAAAATACATCAAATTAAACAAGCAAAAACTCAAATAGACATTTTAAGCAAATAATACTTAAAATACCATTCACAAAAAAAAAAACCTTAAAATGAGAAAAGACAAGGGTTGTTTGAGTTGGCAAGTGAGGAGGATCTGAAAATGGAGAGTGGCCTATGGATTTAGCACCTTTTAGTGTTGGAAATAGTGTTGAATCTGAAAAATGGTCTATTGAGCAAGAGAAAAATAAGGTAGGCAGAGAGGTTAAAAGCAAAGGTCAATTGGTATGGGAGAGCCAAAGTTGGCTTGTGGGTTGTTAGATCCATCACCAAGTTTTTTGCTGCTAATAATAGAAAGAGGAAGGAAGGATGTGGAAAAGGAGGCAGGTCGAAAGAGAGGGAAAAAATGGTATTTTTGGAACAGAAGGAAGTGTGATAACTCAGAATTTTTCACCTTTAGAATTAGTTTAATAGGATAATGAGAGCATTTAAATTATTAAAGATTATGGGAATTAAATTTTTAGGTATTAAGGAACTTAAAAAATTAAAGAAATATATTATATATATCAAGAAATATGTACTTATATGTATAATTATATATGTATGAATAAATGTATGTATATATATACACAATAAAGATTATACAAAATAATAATAATAAAATAAAAAATATAATCAATAAATAAATAATGATATATAATATTATAAGTAATATATAAAATATATATTTAAATAAATAATAAACAAATAATGATATACATAGGAAGCTTGCCGTGCCTTTGTGGCTGCATCAAGTAGACTTTCGAAACAACAAAAAAAAAAAAAGAAAATGAAAAAGAAACCAGATTGGAGCACTAACTGGAGGACCACGTAGGAGGTAGCTGCCGATCGGTAAAAGGATGAGGGTGATCGAGAGAAAAAAAAGAGAGAAAGATGGGAAGCCGAGGAATAGGAAAAAGAAAAGGAACGAGAAGAAAACCAAAAAGGGAAGAGGCACCAGATCTGTTGGCAGTGGTGGCGTTGGATCTTCTGGTAGTGGCCGGAGTCGATATTGTGAGAGAAGGAAGTGGTAGCCCACTTTGCTACTATTCAGAAAGCAACAGGCCGAGAGAGGGCTGAAACCAACTGTTCAGCCGAGAGAAAAAAACAAGGAAGCAGGGACTAGAATTGGTAGGGCACCCACTCTTGGGCTGGAAACTAGGAACGACAAGGAGGAGAAAAAGAAAAGGGTTGCTGGGGCTCTTCGTGGGGGACTGAAATGGATGTTGGAGTGAGTTGTTGCCACCACCGAAGCCATAGGGAATGGCTGGAAAGAGGGGACACTCTCAGACTAGAGACATAAGGCAGCAACGGAGTGTTTCTTTTGACTGTAGACAAAGAAATTAAGGTCTTCTTTTAGGTGCCAAAGCAGAGGCATTTCTGGGTTGAAGAGTGGCAGATTGGAAGGCAGTTAAGTGTTGGAAAAAGGGAGAAGAGTAAAAGAAATTAGAACAGATTTGAGGCCGAAATAGGGTGTGTTTGTGAGGGATCGGAGTGCAGAACCAGAACAAGGGATTTTGCGAGGCCAAAGCAGTGCCAAAAATGGGCTGAAGTAAGGACGTTTGTGTGTGGGAAAAAAAGGGCGAATGAGGCCGAGTTAGGGTGGCTCTAGGTGCTAGAAATAGGGTTGAAACAAGGACTTTGAGGCTGGACAGAACCGAATAGGAAAGAGAAAAAAAAAGAAACAAGAAAAGAGGGATCGCGGAAGGTTCCTAATCTTTTTAGTCTAGAAAGAGGTAAGAGAATATGATGTTATTTAATAAATTTGTATATAGTTTCAATTAATTGTTTCTAACTGTGAGTATGTTTGAACTGTAGTGAAAAAAAATACACAAGTGGCAAATAGTGGAGATTGCCTAAAATGATAGCTTGCGGAGTGTCCGGTGAGATACTTTTATTAGGTAGTAGAAGTATTATATTGTATAGTTTAGAAATATGATTGTTGTTGATGGATAATTGTCGAGACATTGTGAATCGATAGTATGATATTATTGGAGTGTGTGTTGGGTAATTGAGGCTATTGATAGAACAAAATAGGGAATGTGAAATATGTCAAATTTGTTGGTGTGGCTTAAAGTGTTGAATTTGTGAGATTTGTAAATGTGTTCTGTAAAGTAGGCTTGATACTATATAATAATAAATTGTGGATTGAATTAGTATTTTGAAATACTTATTGAAATACTACGAAGAATTTGGTTAGTATGTTGATGCGTTGATATTAGAGTATTGGTAAGGGATTACGAGAATTTGTTAAATTATTGTCAGTGTAATTGAAACTTGTTGGATATTGTGGGAGAAAGTATTGAATTGATTTGAAATTAAAGTAATGATCTGTTTGTGATTTGAGAACTGAACTGCTTGTGGACTTTGTGGATTTAAATTGCTTTGTGTTATTGTGGATTATTGGAACTGTTTGCAGGAGGTTCTCATTTTTGAAACGATATACTGTTGAATTTTATATAAAAATGCATAATGTAAAAGTTATTGGTTTTCCATATAAGTGAACTTTTGAAAAGGAATTATTGATTGATACGTTTTAAAAGAATTTAACGTATAGTGTTGAAGTTTAACTTACATTGAAATAATTGAAGTGATTTAGGAAATTTAAGGAATTGTAGCAGTTAAGTATTCTTGTACAAAAATAAACGTTTTGGGAGTCGTATTAATCATTTTAAAGGTTTAATTGTTTAAAGTTATAGATTGTATCAGAAGTTTTGATTTGGAATTATGTGAATGGTATAGAATTGAAAAGAAAAGGATTTTGTATAGGTATGCATTTGGTCATGTATAATTGCATTATTCATGTGCATAGTTATGCATTGTGATTTTTAAAGTGTATCGTTGATATTTAAACGTTAATTGAAATTGATGCAGAATAATTAAATGATATGTGGAATGTAAGCGATGGTACTTTAGTTACTATGGTAATGTAAGGCTGACGTTGTTTGGTGTATTATGAAAATAATGTTATTGTATTACTATATATTGAAATAAGTACTCAGAATATATCTTGAGAAGATGTGGATTTGTGGCTAAATGCTTTCGAAAACCTTATCGGATATAAAAAAGTTAGAAATGATGATTGATAATTTTATATGAATATATTATGACGTGAATTAATGATTGATGGATGTTGGTAGGTATGATTACGTAACGATGGATGCATGAGTAGGTGACGATGAAAATGATTATGAGATGATGGATTTATGCTTATAGGATTATGGGTATGCCTTTGGAATGAGTTTGAATCGTTGCTTAATGTTTGAATTGGAATTATAATTACAACTTTGATATATCAAGTTTTGTTTTGAGCTGATGAGATAGTAACATGACAACGGTATAAGTATGATACTGTTTCCATGAATTGATGTGAATTGGGATAATCGAATGAGAGTGGCTTATTGATTTAGTACATAGTCATCATATCTTTATGTTTTGAAACTTATGACTTGGTCTTAAATATGCATAATGTGATATTTGATTTATTAAAAGTGTGCCTTGTTTTAAATGTCTATGATTAAGCTTTGGACTATTTGAATTGTTTTGGAAAGAAATGAGTTTGTGGCATAATGCATACGTATAAATAGATTTTAAAGCAAAGCATAATTCAGCTTTCTTGATTTTCAAAACTTTGAAATTTTAGTAAACGTGAACTGTTTGGAAATCTGAATTTTTTGAACTTTTAGAAATTCAAATATTAGATTATGGCTAATACTTTAAGTCAATAAAGTACTATGAACACTTGTTCGACAATTGTTATAGACAAGTCTCAGTGGCACTTGATTAATGCAACTAGGGTTTTCAAATCTATGGCCATAGATAGCTCCTTAGTTCAGGGATGTTTGACACACTGATCAGCTGCAGTGTGATTAGATAAGGCTTTATTGATGAGTTCGATATGGTTAGACCATAACTCTTTCTAAATTCAATTTGAATATAAGTTTATTTGAATTGTGTTCAAACAGCACCAAAGCCTAGTTTTGAACTTGATCGTGTATGATTTGATTTTGATTTTTAGATATGTGAAAGGCTTGAACGATGCTAAAGCCTTATTATTAGATCATGATCAAGTATGCTTTACTATCAGTTTCGGATTTATATTTTGAACCGTGCTGTACCATTGATTTTGAACTTAAAACAATAGTTTGAGTATTATTTTGAAACGTTGATTTCGAACTCGAGATAGTAGTTTGAGTATTGTTTTGAAACTTTGATTTCAAACTCTGGACGATAGTCCAAGTATGATTTTGAAACATTGATTGAGCATGTACCTTTGAATCGAAATTTGAACTTTGAACACTTTTATAGTATATGTGCTGCACATGAGATTGTACATATTTCGAATTTGCACATGTGAAGTAATTTTAGACTATAAATGCTTTTACACATGATTGTATACCATGCTTGACATGATTTGAACAGAACTCTCTTGCACGCAATTTTATATCGAAAGCCACACCATTTGATATTGTATAAAAGCTTTGAAAACATCATGCGCATTTCGTATGGAGTGATATTGGGTTAAATGATATTGTGGATTGATATGGATAAGTGATAAGTATTTTGTCTGACGTTTTTGTTGACAAGTGTAGGGAACGAGGATAATAAGGTACTTCAAGGTACCGTTCCATCCTGACCCCAGAATCTTGGAATATCTAGACTCCCTAGGACATGATTAGTCAAAGTTATAAGAGTATACAAGGATGATATGATATGTGATATATATGGAATGAGCCTTGAAATTTAAACTTGCAAACCACATGCATTGCATTAGGTAGTATAATTCTACTTTTGCACTTGTATGAGTAACTTACTAAGCTCTCGCTCACTAAACTTTTTTTAACCCTTCTACAGATTGAGCTTAAAACTGTGGATTGCCACAAGCTGTCTTTTTAAATAGCATAGGTCTGAGTAGTGACTTGAGTTTTTGAGGTATATGCTCGAAATATTATGGTATATAAACATTTATTTCTACTCGTAAGCTTATTTTCAGGCAATATTCCTCTAAGTACTATAGGATGGGATGTATGCTAGATAAATAAACTAATGCTATCTCAATTGTCATCGATATAAAATTTATGATTTGTGGTGGACACTAATATTGTTTGATATGATGTACCTATAATGAATAGTTGTGGATATTAGGATTGTTGATGTGATATCTGTTTGAAATGTTTGATGTGGATTGTGGAAATGAGTGCTGTGATTGGGATATATATATATATATATATATATATATATGAAATGACTGTATCTTTGCAGGTGGTTTAAATTGGGAAAAACTCTTATTTTAAGGGGAGATATTTTTAATTTGTTTTCTAGTTAAAAATATATCGTGACTTAAAATTGATCATTTTCCACCTTAAAAGGTTAAATAAATTTAACCAAGGATTAAAGTTTAAGTTATTAAGGTTGGAGTATAATAAAAAGATTAGAGAATATTATTTAGTTATTACACTGACATCGAATACAAATCATAATCGAAAAGAAAAAATTTTGTTAATAAATTTGGTAAAGTGAAATAAATGTAAGCGTTAAGTGCATGGCCTTCGGGTTGTGACAGAAAGAGCAATGCAACATTATAGTTGTAAAGTTATTTTACAGTGGAGAGGCGTTGCATTCTAATTGCAGCTCTCAACAGCAATTTAATTACAACTGCAAAATTACTTTGCAGACCAAAAGGGCAACCAAACATAGCAATTAGATTACAACCTTTTAAATTGCAGGGAAAGTAAAGCACTTCCCTTATACCAAACGGCTCTGATTTTTTCCTGCAAAATTACTTTGCATTTGTGATGAGAATGCAGTTGGAAGCTACAATCTAATTGCGGCCTTCCCTCAAAGCAAAATAACTTTACAAGAGTTAATTTTTTCTCTCCCAAAATACCCTCTCCCTCAAAACCTACAATATCCTTTCTATTATTTATTTCTCATCCTCCCTCATTTGCTGCCTTTCCATTGAAATCGACTTGCCAAAATCCCAGGTCTCTAATTGTTTCTTACTCCACAAAAAGTGACGAGATGTGGGAGCTCGTTGGTGTATGACCTTGGAGGATTTGGGATTTCTTGAAAAAGGTAGGATCTTTGTTTTGTGTTGATGATGGAGTTTGGTTTGGGTTATCTAATTCTTGTGTTGATGATTGAGTATTTGTTTGTTTTTTTTTTATGATGTTTTGTTTTGCTGGGTATTTTTTTTTAAAGTTTGTTGGGTTTGGCTCTCTTTAATAAGAGATTCCTATATGTTTATTGGTGTTTGGCATTTTACCTGTTCAATGTTTTGTCCAAACTAGATTTGTCTTTGGTATATTTGGAATTCTCACCTCATTGGCATACTTTCGATCAATTTTATTTGATTGACTTAGAAAAAAAATATGCACAAGAAATACAATGACACTACTTTTAACAGAGCTGTTGAATAAATGTACAAGAAAAACAATGACACTTTTTATTTTATTGCTTCTCGCCACAGAGTTGGGTACCCTTCGTCTCGATTATAAAGACTGTAACCATCCCATCAAAGCCATTCAAGAAGAGCAAATGTGTAGTTGTTTGTTTAAATTTAGTAATAATTAAAATAAAATAATTAAATTATTAATTTTTAATAATTATATTATTAACAATTTAATATTATAATTATATTATTAACATAATAATAGTAATAATAATGTATCAAAATTTTTTTCATAAGGGTATTTTTGGAATTTATCATTATATTACCAGCAAAGTGTTAGTTTACCAAACATTGCAATATTAATTTCCTTATAATTTAAACAACATTTTACAATGCATACCAAATACTGTAATGTTACTTTCTCAACAATCACTTTCTTTGCAATCACTTGTCACTGCAATCATTTTATATATAAAGCACCAAATGCCACCTTAATGTAAAACTTGAGGAAATGAGAATGAGCTCACAGTCAAAGGCCACAAATTCAATATGATCACTTGATAGGTTGTTCCCTTTTGGATGACTCCACAAAGGTGTCAAGTGGATTATGCTTGGTTGGTACAGCCTGTTTATGTGAGGACCACATTTTTCCTAAAGGATATTGGAAGATTGACTTTTCAAGATGAAAAGTTAATGAAAACGAATAAATTAATTTATTGGATATAGCCGGTAAATTTAATTAAGGATTGAAAATTTTGAAGATTGAAACATTATGAGACTAAAATGACCTATTGCTAGTATTTTGATTATAATTTCTGATTGGAGTTTTCAAATGATAAACCATAAAATTCTTTGGAAAGCTAACTAAATTATCTTTCCAACCATATAGGTCTTGCATTTTAGTTCCTTACGGATCAATATCGAGAATTTTGTAAAATTACCCTATGAGTTCTAGATTCTACTAGGTGACCTATTTGTAAAGATTCACCCATAGCGGTTGGTAGGAAGCTCCGATTAAGGTGATTCAAAATCCTTTAGAAAGCTAACTTAAATATCCTTTCAGCCATATAAGGTTCATATTTTAATTCATTGTTGATCAACACCAATAACTTCCTACATTCATGTCACATGCAGGAAATTCAGAACTAAACAATCGGTAAAGAGTCGAGCATAAATTTTTATAGAGAACTCCAGTTGAAGTGATTCAAATTGTGTTGGAAAGTTAACTCAAAGATCTTTCCAACCATAAATGGCTCATATTTTAATTCATTATGGATTGATCTCGGTGAATTTTTAAATTTGGTTATAAGGGCAGTGAAGCAAATTAGAAAAGTGAGTTAAATGTTATAGAAATTGAATTGGCTTCTAATTAAATCATAAGATGTTATTCTAACCATGAAAAAAAATTAGTGTAAGTGGATGAATACTTATATTTATTAAATTAATGAATAAAGAAATAAATAGTTATTATTCAATATTTTTAGATAAATGCAAGCCATGAAAAACACTAAATTCTAACCCATAAAAGGCTGAAAATCTTCCACCAAATTATACATATTTTAACCAAATAAATAATATAAATACCTAAAATATCTATGATATTTCTACTATATTTATTGACTAAATAAGAGTCAAAAAAGTGGAAAAAGGGGCTGGGATGGACAAGAACAACATAACAAAAAAATTGAAATAGAAAATGAAGGCAGCAACTTGAGGCAGAAGAAAAAGAAAAAGAAAGGAAAAGAAGAGAGAAAAGAAAGAGAAGGAAAGAGAGACTTATACCCCATATAATAACCCTTTTAAACCCTATTTTTCTTCTCTCAAATGCCTTGAATAGCTGCTGAAAACTGAAAAAAAAAGTCGCAAAATAATAGAACTGAATAGGGCACCAAAACAGTGTATGTTCGGTTTGAAAGAAAGGAGAGGAAAAAGCACCACCAAAATGATCTCAGCTACTCTTGGACAAAAAGAACTAATTGAAGCCCTACCTCTTCTCTACCACATAGCCGAAAATCAGCCAAAACGGACTTCAATTGATAGGTGAAAACTAAGCTGGAAAATTATACTACAGAGGTGAGTGAAAGCTAAAAATTTCAGTTTTCTTTAAATCCAATATATGTCTCATTTCTGATTTTTCTAAGTGTGATTTTAGTGTTAGAAAGTTGTAAAAACACTCTTGAGCCAGTAAAAAAGATTTGGTCAAATGGGTTTCCGTGATAAAAATGTATGGGTTTTCATGAGATGAGATATGTTAGTGTGCGAGTGATTCTATGCTTAGCCATAGGGTTTGTTTTGAATTAATCTTAGAGAAAGCTTGGGATAGGTAGTGGCCAGCAAGGTTTTAAGGGTTTACTATGGGAAAAATATTGTTTTTATGTTAAAAGGGTATTAAATTTGAAAGAAACAAACAGAAGTGCGTGTGTGGGTATTCTGACGTTAAAATTCTATTGAAATGTCCTGTTCTGGATTTTATGTTTAAACGTTTAGTTTGGAGATTTTAAAATTAGATAAATTGTAGAAAAATTAAGTTATATAACCTTTTAAGTTAGGATTAAGGTAGTCTTGGAATTTTTGGATTCGGAGTTTTATAGCTTAAGATATGTACAAATGAATGCAGGGCATTCTTCCCAGAAAACATGAACTTCAGTTTTGAATTTGAAAAATTATAGAAAATAACATAGAATGAGTTAGGGTTTGGCCCTTATATTTTTGGATAGGAAATGAGTTAGTTTCATCTAGTTTTATTAATTGGATTTACCTACAATTAGATAAGTGCTTTTTATTGCACATAGGTTAGTGTAATATTCTGCCTAAAAACTGCTGGAACATGGTGAAATTTTAGAAAATTGTTGGTGTTGATATAGGAAGAGTTAGATTATAAACCTTACATTTCTAGAAAGGTAAATGAGTTAGGATTACTATGGTTTTGAGTTTGCACAATTGGACATTCCTATAAATATTAATGTAATTTTTAGTGTACAAAGGTTAGGAAATCACCTTACCTAACGTGCCAAAAATGGACTGAACTTTGGCAAATTGTTGAGAATAGCACAGGATAATTAGAAAGTGAGCCGTACACTTCTAAATAGGGAATTAAGTTAGGTTACATACAAAATTGATGATGCATTAATTGAAATATGATATTTTCGGTTATGAATAAAATGGTATTGATAGGTTAAAAAGTTCTTACAAACGGTGAGCTACTCATATAATGAAATGGTGAAATTTTGGTGTGCATGGTTGGATAAGATAATCGAATTGCCAATGAGTATGAATTATAAGAATATTTGTATATACAATTTTGAAACTGAACTTGTATGAATAATTTTATGCAGTTCGGAAGTGAAGGGGCGGTAGAAAAGACTTAAGCAAATATATGCTCGCTTAAGCGTTCTTCGCTACTAGATTGATCTTGGAAAGTGCCGTATGATTTCGAGAGATAAGGGATAAGTATAAAAGTTGTAGGGATACTGTGGTGCATGTTTTGATAAAAGTGCCTTTTATAAGTTTGAAATGTTGAGATTTGGTTTGGAAATGTGAACTGGAATCGAGTTTATAAACTGCGTTTTCTTGCAGGGAGGTTAGAATAAACTATACTATTATACGGTCGAAATTTCGTAAAATGAACTAAACCTCCATAACTACCATCTATTAGGGTATTTATACTTGAAATAATATGACATTATGATTTTGAGGGTTAAAATTCAAAAGTTCATTATTTTTAAATTGAAAATATTTGGTAAATTTTTATTCTTCAACTGTATTGATTTCTGATCTAAATGTTTTATGGACTGACTAAAGAGATATGTTATAGAATTTATTTCCATAAACTATTATGAAATTGTTTTACGAATTGTTTTAAAACTGTTAGCCCATAGCTGCATGCGAGCACAAGCACCTTATTGTTACTGTTACTGTAGTTAAGCGATCTTGATCCCATCATTCAGTGTCCCAGATGACACCTGGCCCATATACATTTGTGGACAACCTTTGACTATGGCTATATGTCGTTATGCATGAGTCTATTGGGTGATGCCTTGTCTCCACTGTATTTTCATTTGAGGTGGCAACTCCTTGGCCAATCTAGGCACTCCTAGACTTAAATTATATTTTATAATTTTAGAATGTTATGTTCATTAAATATGTTTTCCTAATTACTATTACTGCTTACAAAAACTGATTATTGTACTGTTTGCGGAGAAATATTAAATTGTTTATTTGAAATGCCAAATGTACTGCTAAGTGTTGTTTATAAACAATTACTGAACTATGTACGTGTCACGACCCGAAGACCGCGACTTTCACTCGATTCTTATACTTTTCTTAGTCTACAAATTTATGGACTAAATTTTTCTTTTTCATTTTAAGGTTTGTATTCGATGTCAGTGTAGTTACTATACTACCTAGGTGACTTATAGTCATTCCATTTAAATATTAAACAAACACGGAAACGGTTCTTAGTTACATCCCGACTTATTAAACAGAATATGTACTGTGCATCAATTTAAGTCTTACATGTAAACAAGTATTTTATAAAGAACATATAACTCAGAAAACTAGTACCAAGTTCATACACCGTCTCCGATGCCCACTGAGCAGCTCACATGGCAGACGTTAACTTCAATAATCTGAAAGAGATGAAATTTAGTGGGGTGAGCAAAACCACGGCTCAGTAAGATACTAATATAAATACAAGAGTAGGATTAAACTGTCTTAAACTGCAATGCTTAATACTTACAAGGATGCAATTACAGTTAATCCTTTCTCATCGATACATCTCATTATCACTTTTCATTTCATAATCATATTTCTGTATTCTATCATCTCTTATCAATTCTCATATCATCTCTTATCAATTCTCGTATTGTAGATCATAATCACGGTGGTACCCAGTCATAATTCTCTTCGTGTATCTCTATATTCGTGTTTCATAACATATCATGACCTCATATAGATGAAATATCGTTACCACCGAGTCATGACATTCCTCATGGAATTTTCATATACTAAGCATATTGTCATATTAGGGTTTAATATGCAATTCATGTAATTTTTCTGTATAAACCGCGATCATTTCAAATCATATCATATATACTTTAGGACATGCTCAACATATGCATTTTCAAAAGTTTGCCTTTAAGGCATAATATAAACATATTCAATTTCAATTCATGTATTCGTTTTCGGAGCATGTCTAAAACATGTGCGGTTTTAAAACATTTTTCATATACTATAAATCATATCAGGTTTAGAGTTCATATCAAATCAATCTATACTCTAAACCGCATGTCGTTTCAAATTCGACACAAAATCGTATATAAATCATGTAAGTGTCGAAATCATTTATCATATACTTTTAAATCATCTACTGTAAATCATATCAGGTCTAGAGTTCATATCAAATCAAACTATACTCTAGACCGCATATCATGCCATGTTCGACACAAAATCACATATAAATCATATAGTGTCGAATTCATATCTCATGGACTTTTAAAACATGTTTAAAACATGTACTGTTTCAAAACATATTTCATTTCAAATCTGTTTCATGTACAGTATAAATCATGTCAAGTCTAGAGTTCATATCAATAAAAATCATACTCTAGACTTCATATCATATTTGTTAGAGACTAGGCTAGATCCCTATCATCTCTCTATCAATAAAGACTTAAATCACTGTAGCTAGCAGTGAAAATCATATCGTCCCCTGGAAACCAACTAGGGCGCTATCTATGGCCATAGACCTCATCTCTCTCAGCCCCACTGATCAGGCGTGACTGAGACCTGTCCACGACTATTGTCGGACAAGCATATCTATCTGCCTAATGAGCAAAGCTCCAATTAGGCGGTTTCCACTATGCTTTATTGAATTTAATTCTTTTAGGGTGCCTACAGTCTCATAAAACATTTAAATCTATAACTTTCTTTTCAATATCATGTAAGGCATATGGTAAAATTCTGTATGAGACTTCATATATCAAAATACATATATATATTTACCATATACTTTCATTTCAAAACAAATCAATACTTTTCAGTATTCATATAAACATTATTAAAATGTTTCAAGTTGCAAGAAGGCATGCTTAAATGCGATGCTGTAAAACATTTCAGTATGCAACTTCGATAATGTTTCCATCAAATACGCTAAAGCGATTCATTTAACTTTATCACCATCAATTATTCGATTTCAAGACTTTCTTTCTGTCAACCAATAAATCACTATACAATTCATTCACTATTCATCTAATTCAGTATTCAATTTGCTCAGTACTCAATTCATTTGGAAATCGAATCACTTGGTATTCAGACCATTCGGTATTCAATACCCTTTCTTGATCGTCATTGACTATTATAATCATTTATACACTTCATTATCAATATTAGGATCGCATCATTAGTGTGAATCCTCTAAGTTTTGATAAGCATTTAAACATCAATTTCTAAAATAGTCATCAAGTTACCGAATTTATGCAAATAATAATATCATCCTTCAATATCTGTTCCAGAATCGACATCGAGGATAACAGAATCACAAAATCGATAGTCACTTATCAAATCCATTTATGATTTGATCTATTGATACATGTTTATCATTTTTGATTTGAGGTTCAATTTCATTTACTATCACAAAATCGTATCTAAATCCTCAAATCCATTTTCATGTGGCCTTTATGATTTTATCCGAACTTATGCAATTGTCGATCTTATTATTCAAGATCTATTCTAAGGTTATAAGCACAATCATCTTTTCACATATTTATCACTCATTTCTTTGAATCCATAATTGATCGGATTGTGTCGTAATTAAATCTCCATTTCAATCTCTCGAATTTGTCCATATTATCACTTTCGAAATTATTTCAAAATCATGAAACGGGACTCGGTAATTCTGGAAATCATTACTCCGTTAATAACTTCACAATCCAATCATTCGACCATCGAAATTTCAACTGTGATCTTCTCTTCCAAGCTACATCATATAATTATCATCACTTTTATCTGTGATCCGTCTAATTAATAATTCCACCTCAATCTCAACTTGATACCATTTGTGATATTAAAATTACTTGATTTATCGATTCTATAAGGTTTTAAACCATGTAATTCACCACATTATCGTTTTCAACGATCTATCTTCTCATCGATTTCAATATCAAACTCTTTCGATAATACTATAAAATCCTTTCAATATTTATTTTCAATAATTATCTCCAAGATTCCATTTATGTGAGAAACTTAATCTTTTTCCTCAATTATTTTCCTAAAAATTTCGGCAGCATAACGGCTTAATTTTCCCTAACCTCCTGCAAGGGAAACACAATTTATACTTGCAGCCGTTGATTCTCACCAATTTTACCTCTTACTAAGACCCCCACCATCAGTTGTGGGTCCTCTTAGCATTTTTAGCAAATCAATTTAAATCGATGCATCATATAAAAATCATAATTCCATTTAAAGTCAATTAAATAAATGCATCATAAAAAAAATCATAATTCCCACATACAATATAAAGCTACTAATGCTTTATAAAAGTATCTTACCTATTCGCCAAAGCTTAGCGCACTTTCCGATTTTTCGAGCCTTGCCGAACTCCACCATTCGTCTCATTTCCGTTTTACTACAATTTCAATATTAATGCACTACATCAATATAACCATAAATTATTCAATAACATCAATAATTTATTTTTCCTCAATTTTTCTTACCTTTTCTTCCTTCTTCTTCTTCCTTTTCCTTTTCCTTTTTCTTTTCTTTTCTTCTTTTTTTTTTTCTCTCCTTTTTTTTTTCTGTTCTGTTTTTTTTTTCTGGCCTGAACCGGTTCGGACCGGTTCAGGCCGGTTCAGCTTAGCTTGACCGGTTCGGTCACCGGCGGCCAGCCACTCCGGCGGTTCAGCCACTCCACAGCTTGCCGAGGTTGCAGGGATACCGGATCTGGTCTCGGTTTCGCCAGCGACGGCGCCGGCGGTGGCGAATCTGGGCCGTGGGTTTCGACCTCTTTCTCCTCCTCTTTTCTCCCTCTTTTCTCTTCCTCCTTCACTGCCGGTTGTCCCTTTCACTTGGCCTGACCTCGCCGGCGTCGAAGGCAGCAACGGTGGAGTCCGGATGGGCCGGCATTACCTTTTCCCTTTTTCTTTTCTTTTTTCCTTTCTCTTTTCTGTTTTCCAGTCGTTTTTTTTCTCTTCTCCTTTTTCTTTCCTGCCGTTGGCGTTGGCGCCGGCGTCAGCTTCCTCTCCTCGGCTCACCGGCGGCGGCGCTGCCTCTTTTTCCTCCCGGCTCCGGCCGGCTCTCCCTTGTCTCTATTTGCTTCTCTTCTGTTTTAATAAACAGAAGAGAAGTGTGGGAATCGGGGAACCCGATTCCCACGTCTGTTGCTTTTCTTTTTTTTTATTTTATTTTATTTTATATAAGTATATATATATATTTTTATATAAATCACTTATATATATATATATATATATATATATATATATACTTTAATTCACATTACTATATATATTTCATATATATATATATCATATATATGTAAAAAAATATATATTTCATATAACCACTTATACATCTATACTCAAATTTAAAAATATATATATATATATATATATATATATATACTTTTTACACTTTTAACACAAAATAATATTTATATTTATCCAAGGTATATTTATATAATATCATTATATAAATATATAAAAATATTTTTATTTCTTATTATGTTTTGGATTTCACTTTGTCCAAATTAAATTTTTCGGATACCTTATATTTATTTAGAAAATTCTTGGTCTTCACAGTACGTTTATTGAACTATGCACTAACAATAGAAATTCCTATAGTTGGATTTAGATGCTGGGACAAGTGAGGTGCTCCAAAGCATCTTTCTGTACTCAATCTGGTTATCTAACCAATTATAGTATCTTTTCCGACATTGTACCTAATTTAAATAATTCATATTTTCTATGTAAAATAGTATGTTTTCAATACCTACATATAGTTATGCATAGTATCAGCTTTTTTATATAAATTTCTTACTGGGCATAAGTTCACCCCCTCTTTTTCCACTTTCAGATTATTTGCAGTAGTTTTGGCCTGTGTAGAAGAAGTTTTGTCCAGATTCCTTCGAGGCTTTCAGTACAATTCCTTGAAAGTATATATGTACAGTTATTCCCTTATATTTAGACTTAGTTGTACAATACTGTAGTATGTATACGAGGATGTAAACTAAACGAGAATTGTTAGGTGGATGTAGAGTCAGAGAGTTAGAGGTAAAGAAGACACTAAAAAGGATGAAGACCGAGAAAGTTGTTGGGCCTGATGATATTCTAATTAAAGTTTAGAAATATCTTGGAGAAGTAGGAATTAGGTTGTTGACAAATATTTTTAATAAGATTTGGTGCACTAACAAAATGCTTGGGGAATGGAGGAAGAGTTTCTTATTACCTTTTTATAAGATTAAGGGAGATATTCAAAGTTTCTCCAACTAGGAAGGCATAAAACTGATGAGTCATATAATGAAACTATAAGAGAGAGTGATAGAACGAAAATTAAGAAAGGCTGTAGAGATATTGGAGAATTAATTTGGTATCATGCCTAGTCGATCAACTATAGAGGTAATACGCTTACTTAGAAACTTATGGAGTGTTTCGAGTACTAGGTAAAGATCTTCATATTATCTTTATAGACATGGAAAAAGCATATGATAAAGTGTCTAAAGAGGTGCTGTGGTGGTCCTTAATGATGAAAAGAGTTCCTGTGAAGCATATTGAACTAATAAAGGAAATGTATGGAGATGTAAAAACACGTGTGAGGACATGTGGAGGAAAAGAGTGAGAACCCCGTTTTCCCCATATCCGATATAAGTTAAAAAATGTAGGAACTGAAAAGAAAACATGGATCGTTAAAATATTTAAATAAAGGGTTAGTTTGATAAGATTCAGGAAAGTACTCGGTGTAGGCCCCACAAGGATTTTTCTTGCCTAGATCGAGTGAGACCCTAGAATAATTATATTTGAGATGAAATATGGATATAACAAGAATCTGTATCTCAAAATGACCTCGTTTGAGCATATTTTGAAAAGTGTGAAACAATTTCCAAAATGACGGTTAAGTCATAGGCTGTTGGAATTTTCGTGAATAACGATCAAACTGAGATGACTTTTGACCAACTATCAATGATGAAATATTTTTCATGTAATGAGGTTTATGACCATGTGGATTGATAGAATAAATCATATGAAATAGAAGAAATTTACGCGATTTTACGATTATGGGTATTTTAGTAATTTCACCTTTGTTACAGTCAAACCCTAACCAAAGCTTATCAAATGATTAAAACACGTTAATTAGATCTGTTTTATGATTAAATAAAATATTTTGAAGATTATACTGATTGTTTTCAAACAAGTTAAATCGTTAAGGACAAAATGGTCAAAATTTAATGTCTTAAGGGCAATTTGATAATTTTAGCCATAAGGTATTATTTTAATTGATTTTTTGGCCCTTCTTCCTTAAGTCGACAGTCCACATCTTCTCTTCTTCCACCATTAACAAACCTTAAGGAAGAGAGAGAAAGCGTCAGAAACACTAGTCAAACACCCTTTAAATTGAGAATTGTCTTCACCAATCCTATCTAATTTTCAATGCTCTACAAGATTATACCAAAATCAAGCCTTAAAGTGGCCAATTTCAAGTAGTTTGGAATTTTACAACTTTGGATCATGGTGAAAGGTGAGAGAAAACTTGTGTTTTTCATGGTTTTATAATTGTTTGTCATGTGATTAAGATGTTTAAACATGTATTTAAGCTTGATTTGAAATGAAACCATGAGAATCATGCTCCATGAGATTCAACCACTCATAACCATGCATGAATGTGATGTCGTTCAATGCATAAATGGTGTAGAATCAGTCTAAAGTATGAGTAGAACACATGCACAACCTTAGATTGTTAAAATGAAGTGTGTAGGACAATATGGTAAATTCGACCTAGTGAAGGGGATACTAAAACCATGCTCAATTTAATTTAAATTGGGTTTTATAATAATATATAAATTAATACAAGACTGCTAGTGAAGTTAGAATCGAAAAAAGAGGTGTTTTGACTGTACTTACTATTTGGCATTTGGTGTGAAGTAGATCGGATTTGCTGTTATATTAGGAAATATGCAGCACCTTTGAGACTAGAATATTCTTTGTAAAAAAGGAATATTGAAATTTGACTGTATTTGATATCGTTTTGCAGCCCCGAAGTTAGTGGCGCAAAGAAAACGATAAGCGAATATATGCTCGCTTATCTGATCTGTTCACTGGAGATGATTGATATATTGCATTGTGACTGGAAATTAGGTAAGGGATATATATAAGTCGTAGGGATAATGTGACTGCATTGATATGATTTGATTGATTGATTTGAAAATTCTGCATTATTGAACATTGAAATTGTTTTGAGATCGATTGACTGGACTAAGTGATTTGAATCGGTTTTCTGATCTATTAATTGAAATATGAATGATTGATATTGGGTAAATGGAGTTGTGGTGTTTGAATTGTATTTTTGTGCAGGGAGGTTAGTGCATATATAGCCGTTATGTTGTCAAAATTTCATTCAACATGTTTGGAACTTTAGATTTCAAAGAATAGAATTTGAAGTCATTTTAAATGGTTTTTGGTAAGAAATTGAGTTGAAATTCTCACAAAAGTCATGAGGAACATTAAGTTTGTAACTCAATTTCTAAGACTGATTTTGATGGGTTTCTTTGAATTTATGATTTATACGAGTGATGGTACCATTCTTATATGTAAATGAAATATTTTGAACTTTGAGTTCTGATCTGGGAATAGTTGCCAAATTTATATTCTTGAACTACTAATATTCTAATTTTAATGGTTTTATGAACTGAGTGATAATCTGTTTTACTGCACCAACTTGAAAGGTGATATTGCCAATTTGTGAATTGCTTTAAGTGCTTGATTAAAGCTAAAGTTCTATTTTGTCTGATTGAAGTAAATTCTTTTAATATTTTGAATTTACTGACATTATTTACTGAAAATGTCCCTTCTCTAATTCAAGTTAAATATTTTGATTTTAACTAAACGTATTGAACAAAATATATATTGAATTTTAAACGTTATAATTTTAAATGAAAACTTGGTTCTCAAAGGTTTATATTGTGATTGCTAGGGTAGTAAATCCTTGGCTAATATAGATCCAGGCACTCCCAGCCTTTACAGTAAATTGTGTATTTATACTACTGTACTATGTTTTGAAAGTATAAAGTATTGATTTTATTGTTTTCAGGGGAATCAAGTAAACTATTTAAGACTGTTAGCCCCATTTCATGTATTCTAAGTACTTGATCATATGCTGTTAGACCTGCCAAGTCTTCAACCTCACAGATGTCACCTGGCAAGTGTACACTGTAGACCCCTTTAACTATGACTATATGTCTTTACTAATCCCTTTGCGATTTCTGTTTTTAATCCCTTTGGGATTTCTGGTTCATGCATGATATTGTTGGGTGTAACCTAATCTCCACTATTCTATTATTAAAACTGTTTTGATATGTGTTTATTAAATCTGATCGATTGACTTGATCTATTGAGTGTTTACTAGATCTGATCAATTATTGCTAATTGTTTTCTGATTGTTTACTAATTGTTTTCTGATTGTTCTCTAATCGTTTATAGATTGTTTTCTGATCATTTTCTGACTATCTTCTAATCATTTTTTGATCGTTTACATATTATTCTCTGATTGTTTACTGATTGTTTTCTGATTGTTTTCGAAACATTTTCTGACTGTTTCCTGATCGTTTACTGACTGGTTTCTGATCGATTACTTATTATTTTCTAATTATTTACTAAATATCCTTTGATCGTTTATTGACTATTTTCTGATAGTTTTCAAATTTATTTATGATCATTGTCTGATTGTTATTAATCATCTTCTGATTTGTTTTACCAATTGTTTTCCGATGATTTACTAATTGATTTCTGATAGTTTACTGGCTATTTTCGATGGTCTACTAACGGTTTTTCCGTTTGTTTATAAATCGCTTTCCAAATGTTTACTGATTGTATTTCGATTGTCTATTGATGGTTTTCTGATCATTTACTAATGGTTTTCTGACATTTCATTAATCGTTTACCCAACCATTTTCTGATTATTTTCTGTCTATTCAATGATCATTTATTGACTATCTATCGAGTGTATTTTGAAAAGGTATTATTAAAATATACACTAAAGGATTTACTGAATGTTTTATTAATCTATCTACTAAGAGGTTTATCGAAAGAACTACTGACTATTTTATTGAGTGCTTCATTAAGTGTTTCCTTAATGGTTTACTAAAAGATCGAAAGGTTTTGATACGAATTTAATACGCATGAATTCCTTTTTTGTGAAGTTTTGACATTCCCTATAGTTGAATTTAGGAACTGGGACAAGTGAGGTGCTCTAAAGCATCCTTTTATACTCAGCTTGGTTACCTAATTGATTATAATATCCTTCCGATAGACTGCCCAAACACTGTTTTAATAATGATTGTGAGTTATGAACATGTTTTTGATGCATGCATATAGGTGTGCATAGTATCATTTCTTTTATATATATTTCTTACTGGACTTTCCCCAAAGCTCACCCTCCTCTACCTTCCAGATCCATCTGCAGAAATAGTTGCTTGTTGAGAAAAGATTTTGATAAGATGCCTACGGGGATTTTCGATGTCGTATCTTGTAGGTATGATATTCAGACATTTATTGTACAGTACCTTACTGTGTAAAGGGATGTAAACAGTAAATTAAAGAATTATGAGTGTCTACTATAATCTTTATTATGGGTTATTGCATGGAAAAATAAATATGTATTGTGAGTGACTGTACTGGGATTGATGTAAATAATTAAATGTTGTATAGCTCAATAAATTTTAATATGATATTTGAGTGAGGACACTTAGCACAGTTCAACCGACAGAGTCAAATTCTGAGTGAAAAAAGAAAAAAATTAGTTTCAATTTTTGGTAATTGGAGTGTGACAACAAACAATTGAAATTCCTATGATAGTGGGATTATATCAAGGGTTGACGCTATGTCTATTCTTGTTTTATATCAAGGGTTGACGCTATGTCTATTCTTGTTCATTGTAATAATGAAAATTTACATCCAAGATAATGTGCCTTGGTGTATGATGTTTGTAGATGATATTGTAACATGTGCTGAGACTAGAGTAGAGATCAACACAAAGTTGAAATCGTGGAGACAGATGCTAGAATCCAGAGGGTTCTAACTAAGTAGAGTGAAGATTGATTACATAGAATGTAAATTTGGTTTAAAAAAAAGGTAGATCAAACCGTAGTGACGTTACTAGGGTAATGATTCCTAGGTAGGATCATTTTTGATATCTAGAGTCAATAATATAAATGGATGGAGAGATTGATGGTGATATAACTCATAGGATCTAGGCTGCTGGAATAAGTGGAGATGCACTATAGGTGTGTTTTGAGATAAAGACATTCTTGTATGGTTAAAAAGCAAGTTTCAAGATAGTTGCTAGATCGATATTACTATATGGTAGTGAATGTTGGGTAATTAAGAAACTGCGTACTTAAAAGATAAGCATAGAAAAAATGCAAATGTTGTGGAGGATATGCGATATATAAAAAAATGATAGAATGAGAAATGATAAGAATGAGAAATGATAACATGCTTAAGGAGCTTAGAGTGGTACCTATCGTAGACAATATGAGTGAAATTTGTTCACATTGGTTTGAACACATACGACGTAAAACTGTAAATGTTCCAGTTAGGAGAATGGAGGCCATTAATGATGAAAAAAGAGCCAAGGTTAGAGGAAGAGCGAATGAATGGATGTTATTCAAAAAGATAGGGGGTACTTGAGTTAGAAGAACACATTGTCTTAGATAGGAATAAGTGAAGGACGGGGAGAATTCATGTTAATGACTTAACAAGAGTTCATATATTGGTTCATTTAACTTACCCTAATCTATTAGGATAAAGGCTATGATGATGATGATGATTTTATGGGAACTCTTTTTTTTAAGGACTGCCATAACACCTCCTAGGCACTTTACATATCCTTTCTCCAAATATATAAAGACCATATGAAGATTTTTACCTTGTACTCAAGAATGCTTTACAGGTTGTCTAAGCAACTGTACTGTCTCTATAGTTGATCGACCAATCTCTACATTCTTCTTTAATCACTGTTTTATCATTCTTTCTTATAATTTCATCGTGTTACTTATTAGTTTTATGCTACGGTAGTTCGCACAACTCTGTATATCTCTCTTGTTCTTATAGAGCAATCCTAAAGCACTCTTCCTCCATTCCTCAGGCATCTTCTTAGTGCACCAAATCCAATTAAAAAGATTTGTCAACCATCTAACTCCTACCTCTCCAAGACATCTCCAAATTTCAATAAGGATGTCATCAGGTCTAGCAGTCTTTTTTGTCTTCATCCTTTTTAGTACTTCATTTACCTCTATGTGCTTTGATTCTGCGCATAAAGCATTGGTTCAAATCCTCAGAGGCACTAATATATTGTCCAAAATTTGGCTTTGTCCATTTTTAAATAACTTGTAAAAATAATCATGCCACACTTATTTAATGTCATTATCTTTAATTAGAGTTCTTTGGTACTTGTGCTTGATACATTTCACGAATCGTAGGTCGCGACTCCTCCTTTTTTTTTCTCTCGTTAATCTATATACCACTTTCTCTATATCATTTATATCCAACTTGTTATAAATCTCTTTCACAATCTTCGCCTTAGCTTCTACCACTGCCTTTTTTGCCTTCTTCCTAGCTAACTTCTATTTTGTGAACCTCTCTTTGGTGTGCTTCTTCTTCTTCTTCAGAGTCTTGAAAACAATCTTGCTTAGTCTTTATAGCTTTCTTAATTGATTCATTCCATCATGTTGCATCTTTTCCAGTTGATGCTCTTCCTTTTAATACTCCTAATATCTTTTTACCTATCTCCTGAATGCATTTCACCATCTTGTTCCATAGTATATATGGATTCTCCTTTGTTGACCAGTCTTCTTTCTAGCTCAAACTATTTTTACATTTTGCATTACAATTTTCTTTTAGTTTCTAGCTACCATCGAATCTTTTTTGCTCCTTTCTGTTGGTTGTTTTGATGTGGTTTATGAATTCTCATATCTAGAACTAGTAGTTTATGTTGCATGGTAACACTCTGACATGAGATAACCTTGTAGTTCAAACATTTGCGTCTATCTCTCTTTGTGAGAATCGCAATTTTCTTAAACTGATCCTATACTTAACGTGTAATTTAAGTGAATACAATACAATAATGTAATTGCAAGATTCCAAATATAAGATCATGGTCCATATCATGGAAACAAAGTCTTTGAGAATAACATGGAACGTATAGTTATACAATATAGACAATGTATGCTAAATGGATACGAAATAAGCTGAAATTATAGGCATATATAGGTTTACATACATGCAAGAACCAACCAAATACATGCCACGTGCATGCATGTATGCGTACGTAAACTAAATGCATGCATGCGTACATACGTACGTATATAAATACATACATATAATTAAATATAAAATATATATAGACATAAATAAAAATGATTAAATGAAGAAAAAAATATACAATATATATGTATAGATATATATAAATTACATGAGAAATCATACGTATGTATATGTTTGGAAATAAATATATAAACAAATATAAATATATTTGAAAGAACAAGAAATTTAAAGATGTATACCATGGATAAATAAATATACACTGAAATATATGGTATGTTAATATATGTATGTATATGTTTACAAATTAAAATAAGATATATATATATATATATTCTAAGAATATATATATATATATATATATATATATAAAATATATCATATCTTAAGATAAATTTGTATATATATATATATATATTGTACATACCTTAGAAAAGGATGAATATCTATAGATATACACAATATCTTATAATATTAAAGATTGTGTTTAAAAAAATAAAAAAGTAAATAAATAATAAATAAAAATTTTGAAAATGGGTCGGTGGAAAAAATTCCCACCAACCCTTTATTGTTATGCCAAAAAGGGGAGAGCATTATACCCCCCTCAACTCATTGTCTCTCTCTCGACTCACAGCCTCTCTCGCTCGCATCTCACATCCCTCTCTCTGGCCATCCTTCAACTTAGTCTCTCGCCTCCCTCATGCAACCTGCACTGAGATAGAGAGATAAGAAAAGAGGCAGACTGAGGCATTGTGTAAGGGCGTTTCGTGAAGCCTGAACTGGGCTGGTCAAGGTAATTCGATGTCAAGGGTAATTCGATGGCCTTTCAGGAGCTGAATTGGTGTTTGAAAAGGGGTGGTATTCTTGGTATTTTCAGGTTTAAAACATACAGTATACACTGAATTTTTCCATGTTTTTAAATGTTGAAACAGAATAGGAAGATTGAGGTAGAAACGTGAAAGCTGAATCTAGCTTGTGGGAAGGAGACTTAGGAACTCTCAGGTGCGGGCTGTTAAAGCTGGAAGTACCACTGTGTAAGGGCTGCTATGGGGTGTTGGGTTGGACTTGGACAGTGGCATTTTGAAGCTTGGAGCAGCGGTGCACAGGGCTGAGTTGGTGCTGAGATTAGAGTGATGGAAAATTTTATTGTGAACTGCTATTAATTGGTGATTTTATGGTTTAATAAAATTGGCTGATGATTTAGTCTTGGTATATGAAATATGCAAGTGAGTTCAATTTAATTAATTGTGATCATACATAGTATGAGCTTTGCACATCTTATTGGATCAGTGTGGCATGATGGTTTTGTAAGCCTTAAAACTTTATAAGTCTTGGATGGGGGTCATTAGAGTTTTAGTAAAGAAATGCGTATACATACATATATATATATATATATATATATATATATATATATGGGGTTAAGTCTCCTCTTCACTTCTCATGTTATCGGTATCTACCCATCGAGAGCTACTTGAAAGGAGAAGAAGAAGAGGAAGACTAGCTTGTCAAGATTTTAAAAATCCTTCTGCTGCTTTCAACTATGTCCACATCTACTTCTGTTGGCGGTGTCTATTCAAACAGGTACACTTAAATTATTTATTTAATTATTTGTTGTTCTAATTATCATATAAATTGTTTAATAAATTCTAATATTTGGCATCAAAGCTAGATTTATGTGAAATTAGGACCTAAAATAAATTTTGTACAAATTCAAGAATTAAATATAATATTTAGGACATAATCGTGTATTAGTTGAATTTCAATATTTGAGTGAATTTTTCGAATAAAACATTGGGGCTTTTCTTACTCATCAAACAGTAATTAAAATCATACCAACAATTTTTTTATATAATAAGTTTTGGGTTGTTTATGATTTTTTGAATTAAAACCTTTTGATCTATTATAATGGCGATTGCCACGTTCTTATTTTTTTTATCATTTGCTCAAAATAAAAATAAAAATAAAATACTTATAACGATTTTTATCCTTGGGTCTTGCGCGAGGTTGGGGAAAGAATTGGGATTGAAACGCCCTCTTCTAGCTCTTATGGATTCAGTTAAATAAAATAAATTAATAACCCAATGTAAGCAAAAACAAATATTGTCAATCTCTGTCATCTATGAAATTGATTAAGTTCAATCTGCATTGAATAATCAGATTCACCTTGATTTTTGTTTTTAATTATGTTCTATTCTCAGAAAGTTTTAAAATTTATGATCATTGTTGATTGCTTTATTTTACTATCAGTATTGTTCCAACCGTAAGTCATTTTTTTAGTTATTTTTTTTTGAGCTTTTTGTTTTATAAAACAAGGATTAAAATAATAACAATTGAGTTTTAATTGAATTTTAGTAAGACCCAATCGGGTTGAACATGGGTTTTGATCTTGAATGGGTTAGGTTTTATGGTAGCTGGATTGACCTATCAAGAGGTTGAAGAAAGCACAATAGTGATGTTTAGAACAAAGCTCGCTCCCAGCCAAAAGAGAGTGTAGCACATGTAGGCTCATCCTAAAATGTTATTTTTGTTTTATGTAATATTTTCTGGATTTTCTTGATAATGTTAAATATTCATTATTTAATAATAATACTTATTTTAGTAATAATTATATACTATGCACATATGTTCTATTTTTTTATTATTACATGAGAAAATATTTGGCAGTGCTATGAGTCTATTGAAAGTGTGTACTCTCCCTAGTAAAAGTAAAATATTTATGTACTCTCAACCTATGTTTTTTATGCATAATTAGTTAAAATTGTTAGAAAATTGTTTTATTAAGTTTAAGATCCAAAGTTTTAATGTAACATATATAGTTTTAAAGATAAGTAAGATTTAAACTCCATGAAGACTTGGTATAGCTAGCTAGTGTCAAACTAGCAATTTTTTAATAATTAGATATTTTTGACTAATTAATTATTTGAAATAATTGGAGTTTAAGTTTTTGTTTGAATTGATTTATTTTCATGAATATATATATGTTATGTATTATTGTTATTTTTTAAATTCATATATATTTGATAGATGATACAAAAGTAAAAATTGTGCATTTATGAAATATTGATTTATTAATAATTTCAAGACATGTAGTTTTGAATGCAATAAATTTAAAGAGGCTTATTTGGTTAAGGTATCTCAGAAAGAGTGATTTTATAATATTTTTTTTAGAGGGACACATGTTGATTTATGTCTTACAATAATTGATCAACTCTTTAAGGACCTAATGAGATACATCTAGGTTTGGTATCTTTATTGGAATGGTCTATTGCATATATCTAGTTAAGTATGCAAGGTAATGTTTTGGGCAATTTTAATTTTTCCAGTTTTGAGAAAGTTTTTCATTAATTGATGTAAATGTTTGGTTGCCAAAATGGCTTATTTATTGATGTTAATGAATTATTTTTCAATCATAAGAATACGAGATAATTCTTGCAATTGTTTGCCCAAAGGGGTTTATTGTGTTTGGTAATTTGAAATGAAACATGAAGCATTATAGTTGACGTATACTAATATAGAAGGTTTGTTTGCCCAAAGGGGATAGGTTTTTAAAAAATTAAGATATTCTCATATTGGCTTCATGTGGAGAGTGCTTGTTAGTATGTCACATTCTCTGCCCAAATGGGAGTTTGTGATGATGCACTAGGCTCTTTAGTTTGATGACAAATAGCATATAAGTGATTGATATTATTTTATGGATTATTGCTCAAATGTTGATTGTTGCATTCTATTGTCTTGTATATTAGTTAACTTTGTGATAATTAAAGTATAAAAGATTAAGTAGCTTTAATTGAAAATAATATAATAATTTAGTCATGGTTAATTTAGAGCTTAACAAACTCATGGGTGTTTTCTTAGACATAGTCATTAAATTTTGAATTTTTAATTGATTAGTGTTCAATTGTACATGTTGCATTTTGTAATGATAAATTTTTCTTGAGAAAATTTTATGAATTTTAAATATTGCTTAGTTATATAGATCCATAATAAATAATTGTCATGTTCCATGATTAACAAGATTGTTAAATTATTGTGTTGTTGTACATTATGGTTTGGTAAATTGATTTTGCTTAGAGGTCATGATGATCTTGTAAAATGTAGATTGTGGTATTATTGTTTGCTTGTTTTAAAAGAATGTTTTATATAAGATAAATTTATTTAACATGCTTGTAAAACAATTAATTTTATTTCGATTTGAATTTTAGGCATTGAGTTTGAGACCTAATAAGGTACATATTGTAATATATATATATATATATATATCTTTTATTTAAGATATACAATTGTCATGGACATTAAATAAAAATGGTTGCTAAAATTCATATAAGGCATTTAGATTATGTTGATGTATTAAAACATTGGGAGAGCCTTAGATTATTAAAGTGGTACAATTACGTTGTGGTAAATTACTTTTTGTTGAATAATTGCACATTAAATTAAGTGACATAAATTTTAAGACTAGTGTTAAAATCTAGTGCTTCAATAAAATACTTACTAAACAAAATATGCTCTCATAAGTCATTAAATATTTTAAAAAATTATAATTAATTAGAGAATGGTGGGTAGAATTTATTCATTAGTAAGTATTGGATAAATAACTTTAGTGTCACGAGATAAAAGAGATATCACAATAGAATCCTGGGCAATAAATAATGAATAAGTTGTGATAGTAAATGAGCAAAGTTTTCAATCTTTGAGTGCAAGTAAAAGTTTTGCAAGTTTAAGTTATTAAGGTTTTGACTGAAATAAATTGTTGTTAAGGCTTGTTAAATTAATTTGTCTTAAAAGTTTATCTCACGACTTATATTTTTGGTGACATTGAAAATATTACATTTACATGAGATCGCATTAGATTATTGGTATGTGTTATGGATTTTAATCGTATGTCATTACGTTGAAGTTCATAAATTTTATTTAATCTCATGTTAGTATAAAGAATATACGTTGGTATATGTTTCTATGCCCTATGAATTTTAATTTTGAATTTTTCTTAAAGTCATACTAGAAAATATTGTAATGCCTGAGTGAAAATATCATAATTGTTAAGGTAATTTGCTTGGTAATTTGACATGCTTAGAGGTTCTATTGATTAATAGAAAGTTTATGGAACATGATTTAATAATTCTGAAAGGTGCTTAAATTTGATATTGGGTATTCTAAGTTGTTAAGTAATCTATAGAGGTACATTAAGATTAGTATCTCACTTAGAGTGTTCACAGTCATAAATGAACATAAGAAAATTAATGGAACCATAATAATTATAAGATTTCTTATACGGTAATGGGATTGTCTCTAAGTTTCTACATGTGACTACCTGCCCAAAGGGGGTGATTATGTGTTTTTAATTTGGAGATAATCGTGAATTATGATTGTAAGATAAAAAATACATGGACCTAGGAAATTTATTTACCCAAAAGGGATAAATTTTCAAAAGTCTTTGTATTTAATTGTTTAAATCGAGAACACACAAGGTATAATGTGTTTTCTAAATATTGACAAGATTGACAAATAAATTTAATTAATTAATGTGTTGATTTGTTTATTAGTCTTTGTACTTAATTTGAGTTTATTTGAATAATTTGTCATCATAGTTTAGTGTCTGCCATAAGTGATAAGTTCTTGGATGTTAGTTACTTTATTTTATCACATCTTAGGATTGTCATTTTATATGTTGTGCCTTAAGATAGGATATTTTTCCATTTTAAACTTGATATGATATCTCTTTTTGGTAATTTTTGTGTACAATTTGAGAGTTGTTGAAATTTAATTTCGTTTTGACAAATATTTATTTTAATGGTTTAACTCTCAATTAAGATATTGATTTAAGTATTTAACTAAAATTATTGATTTTTTAAGGATATGTTGTTGTCATTTGTTGACAATGTATTTTAAAAAAATTAATTTTTTTTAGGAACTCAAACATGGGGGGAAGATTGTTATTGTTATTTTTAAACTTATTACACGTGTGAGAGTTTTAATGGGTAAACTTTATACAAATAAGTAAATTATTTGTTTGTATTTATTTGGTTAGTTCCTTGTTAATCTTCCTTGAATTTTTCCTTGATTTATATAATTTATTTATTTATTCATTTTTTACCTAAATTGATTTTTTAGGAGAAAATAAGAATTTTAATAATCTTCCTCATTTGTTTTGAATAATACTTTGAGTTTATTCTTGAAAGTTGTAAACAATAATAATAATATAGCCTTTTTTAACTATTATATTTTATTTTGTTGGAGGCTATTTCTAAAGGAAGTAAAACTCAATGGGAATTCACATGTTTTGGAAAGTAATGAGAACTCACAAATTCCATAAAATTGTTGTTTTGGAGATATCATATGTATTGAGGTCAGTGGGAGTACTTAGGCTATCGTATGACACTTGTGTAAAAATTTTGTTTATAATATGTTAGTAATTTTCTAAGTGGTTTATTAACGTGACATTATGAAAGTCCAAGAATGGTAGTAGTTATAACATTTGGCATAAGGGCAGAAAATGCATATTTTGTTATAACCCTATTTGTTGATTCTTTTTGCTTTTTGTTTGAAATTTGATTGAAGCATGTTTGTGATTATTAGATTAATGGGAGTCATTATGACGTGTTTTCTTTATGTGAGAATTTTGAAGTTATTTGAATGCTGATATGATATTTTTTTTAGCTATGAAAAATAGATCCTTTAAGTCTTTTAGGTTCATTTTATTAATAGATGCATTATGAATTATTATTTGAAACCATCATTGAATTGTTGATGTGCAGTGGCAGGCAAAACGAAGGCAATAACCTGCAAAGGCTACTGCCTCGATGTTGATGGGCCGTCGCCCATCAACAATTCAACAAGGGAGGGAGCGTTTCCCTCCTTTTTTTTTAAATTTATTTTTAAAAAATTTTTAAATTATTTTAAATTTTCATTTTTCTTCTATAAATATCAATTTATTTTCTTTCATTTTTTAAAAATTTTCTTTCATATTTTCTCTCAAATCTAAATACTCATCCACTCTTATTCTTTTAATACTCACTTATACTCTCTCAATAATCACTCAAACTCTTTCAAACTTATTCCAAATTTATAATATTATCATTTTATTCTTTAAATTTTATTTTTTTATCATAATAATTTTATTATAATATCATATTCACAAAATAACTTTATTTTATTATAACAATAGTTTTATTATATAATTTTATAGTAATTTATTTTTACATTATTGTTACATTAATTAAATAAATTATAATAACTTTATAATAAATTGTTGTTAAATTAAACTATTAACATTATTTATTATAAAAATAAATTTGTTAGATTAAATTATAAAAATATATTAATATATATTATTTTTATTAAAATAAATTAATATAAATTTTAAAAAATAAAAATTTTAAATGTAAAAAAAAACTGGACCGAACCGGTTTAAACCGGTTCGGTCCGGTTTTTTGGGCGAACCGGTCCAATGAACCGGGCCGGTTCGCCTCTTAAATAACATAGAACCGGTCCGAACCGGACCGGTTCCCTACCGGTTCAGACTGGTTCTTGTTTGATTAGGGCCGGAACCGGTGAAAATCGGCCCGAAACCGGCCCGGTCCGGCCCGTAACCACCTCTACAATCGATGTCATGATTCGATATTAGTTAGTTATATTGAATGGGGTCATTGAGATGTTGTTTTAAGGAATAAATGGTTTTCAAAATCGTAGCCACGTCAAAAATAAAGTTAATCAGCTTAGAGTCTTCTTTTCTAAAACTAAATTTTCCTAAATCAAATAAACTCAATTAATATTGACCAAGTGGGAGAATGTTGGAAAATTTTATTGTGAATAATTGGTGATTTTATGGTTAAATAAAACCGATTGATGATTTAGTCCTGGTATATGAAACATGTAAGTGAGCCTAATTTAATTAATCATGATCATAGATAGTATGAGCTTTACACATCTTGTTGGGTCAGTGTGACATAGTGGTTGTGTAGGCCTTATAACTCTATAAGCCTTTGATGAGGGGCCATTAGGGTTTTAGTAAAAGATATGTGTATACATATATATGGCTAAGTCTCCTCTTCGCTTTTCACATTATTGGTATCTACCCATTGAGAGCCACCTGAAAAGAGAAAAAGAAGACGAAGAGGAAGAGGAAGAGGAAGAGGAAGAGGAAGAGGAAGACTAACTTATCAGGATTTTAATAATCCTTCTGTTGCTTTCAACTATGTCAACATCTACTTCCGCTTACGGTGTCTATTCAAACAGGTACGTTAAATTATTTATTTAATCATTTGGTGTTCTAACTATCACATAAGATTGTTAAATAAATTCTAACATGAGGCTAAGTTCTTTTGTGGAAATGAAGTGAAGACAGGGGAATGGTGAAGGCTAAAACCGAAGGCCTTGAGGTCGGATTTTAGTTCCCAGAACAAGGACATCTTAGATGGTTATAGGCTAAAGGGATAAGGATGAGTTAAGGTTGATCATTTAAGCTATTAGGCTTGGAAGAAAGAGGCTGCCAAGGGTGTCAAGGTGGCGTTCGAAAGCTAGATTTTTGAACCCAGAACAATGAGCTTTTGAGGCTGAACCGATCATGATTTTAGGTCAAATATAAAGTTAAAAAGAGATGGGTCAAAGGTTGAAAATAGATCCATTAAAGGCTGGAACTGTGAGCCGAAATGGTGAGGTTTTGTGAGCTGTCTTGCAACGGTTGTAGCTGGCGGTGCAAGACCACTATAAGGGCTACGTTGGGAAGTTATGTGCCACTAAAACAGGGGCCAAATAAGGGTCTAAACTAGGTCCCTTAGTGCTGAACAGAGCACCGAAACAGGGTTCTTCAAGGCTAACTTGTTGGAATTGTAAGGAGGCGATGTGGTGATTGTTGAAGGGCATTTTAGGTTGCCCAAAATAGTCTTGAAATGAAGGAATTAAGGGCTGATCTAAGGGAGTTTTGAAGTGAAACGTAGGCTGAAAAAGGAAAGAAAAATAAAAGAAGAGAAAGGAAGGAAAGGAAAGGAAAGAAAAATAATATATATACAGTATACACACACATACAGTCCTTGACCCGAATTTATAGGTAAGCCGATATTGTTAAAAGTATATATTTTTTGAATTTATTTAAATTTATACTATATTAATTATTGATGTTTAAAGGTGTAAGTGTGTTAAGCCCATTATACATGTGCGAAGCTTGGATTTCATGCACGTAAAGCTTTAAATCAGTAAGACAACTCTGGAGTGTCATATATTATAAAATTAAATTAGAAAATAACTCTTGTAAATTGGCACTAATCTGGTACAATCGTGTTTAAAGGTGTAACACGACGCTAAGGTGACAACTGAGCCCGAACTAAGCTCAACAGACGAGTCTCAAGCATATGAGTCGATAAGACATTTATATAATGTAAAAGTAGAATTATACTATATAAGACGATATATGACTGTAAGATGATCCGAGCACTTAGAGATTTTGACTTAGCTAGTAGTTATGAAATAGTATCAATCAAGTTAATTGATATGACGTAGTATAATGGTATGGATAAATTAAGCTTGCAAATATCGATGAGAAATTTTTATAGCCTTTAAGATTTTCTGTAGAAACATGTGGTAATAGCAAAATCTCGATTGATTACTAGTTAAGCATGCATGAATGCTTGAGGATGATATTTACTATTATAGAAAATGATGGATATTAAATTAACTACTTATGTATGATATGTGAATGGATGATATCACGGATTTACAATTAAATGAAGTGAACTGCAGTTATAGAATTAAGCTCGATAAAGGTACATATTTGTAAAAGCCTCGCCCGTCTCACCAGGCCATTGGCGAGCATCCTCTAGGCGTCCTCACCCTAGGTTTACTCTTACAACATCAAAGCCTCGCCCGTCTCACCAGGCCGTCAACGAGCATCACCTAAGTGTCCCTCTCACACACCCCAGGTTTACTTTGACACGTCAAGGCCTCCTCTGTTCCAGTGGGCCGTCGGCGAGCATCCCCTAGGCATCTCATTGCCCCAGGTTTACCTTGACAGCATGAGATAGGCGATCGCCCATCACACACCGTTTCAACGTATTGTCCGCTTTGGTGGTCGCCCACCTCACGGGCTTGTCCCAAGGCTCCTGAAGAACTCAGGATTAATGCCTTGAGCGCGTTTTCTGATGCTCGAACCCTGGCACTCTTAAGTACCCGAGCCTTACATTGATGTTACCATCGAGTAACATGAGTGTAAGGCTCGGGTACTTAAGAGTGCCAGGGTTCGAGCCTTAGAAAACGCGCTCAAGGCATTAATCATGAGTTCTTCAGGATCCTTGGGACAAAGCCATGAGGTGGGCGACTGCCAAAGTGGACAATACGTTGAAATGGTGTGTGATGGGGGATCGCCTATCTCATGCTGTCAAGGTAAACCTGGGGCAATGAGATGTCTAAGGGATGCTCGCTGACGGCCCACTGGAACGGAGGACGCCTTGACGTGTTAGCCTAAACCTGGGGCGTGTGAGAGGGATGCTTAGGGGATGCTCGCCAACAGCCTGGTGAGACGGGCGAGGCTCTGACGTTGTAAGAGTAAACCTAGGGTGAGGACGCCTAGGGGATGCTCGCCGACGTCCTGGTGAGACAGGCAAGGCTCTTACATAAAAATGCGCATTTTTATGTAAGAGCCTCGCCTGTCTCACTAGGCTGTCAGCGAGCATCCCCTAGGCCTCTCATTGCCCCAAGTTTACTCTTACAACATCGTCAAGGCCTCGCCCGTTCCAGTGGGCCATCGACGAGCATCCCCTAGGAGACCCACACTCCACAGGTTTGCCTTGACAGCGAGAGTAGGTGGTCGCCCAACACTCACTAACAACATATTGTCTGCTTTGGGCGGTCGTCCACCCTCACGATTTTGTCCCAAGGCTCCTGAAGAACTCAAGATTAATGCCTTGAGCGCGTTTGGTGAAGCTCGAACCTTGGCACCCTCAAGTACTCGAGCCTTACACTCATGTTACCATTGAGACAAGTTGTCTCAATGGTAACATGAGTGTAAGGCTTGGGTATTTGAGGGTGCAGGGTTTGAGCTTCAGCAAACGCGCTTAAGGCATTAATCCTAAGTTCTTTACAAGCCTTGGGACAAAGCCGTGAGGGTGGGCGACCACCCAGAGCGGACAATACGTTGTTAGTGAGTGTTGGGAGACTGCCTACTCTTGCTGTCAAGACAAACCTGGGGAGTGTGGGAGTCTTAGGGGATGCTCACCGACGGCCCACTGGAATGGGTGAGGCCTTGGCGATGTTGTAAGAGTAAACCTAGGGCAATGAGAGACCTAGGGGATGCTCGCCGACGGCCTGGTGAGACGAGCAAGGCTCTTACAATATTGATGCGACTTCAAGATACATGATCTAATGTGATATTGAACTTATAGGCATCACTAGGTTGAAATGACATTGCATTGATGCACTTCATGAGCATTTTGTTGTACTATTTTAAACTCATGCTTTGGATTTGCATCACCTCTAAGCACACTTTCTTTACAATTTGAGATTTTAAAAGAATGCATCCAGCTAATGCTTAGATGCAAATCTCAAATTATTGATTTTCTTTTGAAAGAAATAGTATATAATGTACATGTATGTATTTATATATGTGTATGTATATATATATATGTAAATGATCTTAAAGGAAGATATTATATGCCTTACGCTACTTTCATGAGAAAAGTTAAATGTTAAATGTTTTATGAGACTATAGGCACCTTAAGAGAATTAAACTCAATAAAGCATAGTGGAAGCTGCCTAATTAGAGATTACTTATTAGGCAGAGATGCTTATCTGACAATAGTCGTAGACAAGGTTCATTCACACCAATCAGTGGGGTTGAGAGACATGAAGTCTATGGTCATAGATAGTGCCCTTGTTGGTTTCTAAAGGACGATGACATGATTTTTCATTGCTAGCTATAGTGAACTAAGTCTTTATTGATAGAGTATTAGGAATCTAGCCTAGTCTCGAATCAATATGATATACAGTTTAGAGTATGGTTTTAAATTGATATAAACTCTAAACTTAACATGATTTTACATTGTATAAGATATGTTTTGAGACTGTACATGTTTTTAGACATGTTATAAAAGTGAATATGAGATGTTTTGAGATTGTACATGCTTTAGTCATGTCTTAAAAGTAAGCATGAAATGATTTGAGATTTTACATGTTTTGAACATGCTTTAAAAGTATATATAATATTATTTCGATACTATATATGCTTTATATATGATTATACGCCAAATATAATATGATTTGAAATGATACCTGCTTTATACAATAAAACTTGCATAAGTTTGGATACTGAATCATAATATAATAATACGTTATTTACATGAACGATGTGAACATGAGATGTATATGAAAAAGTGTCATGACTTTTATTCTACATGTGGTCATATTTCTCTAGATTAAGAGTGATATGATTCGATATAGTATAGAGTAAATTTTTTTTAAAGAAAAGTGACATGATTTGATATTTCGTATGAACATGATTTTCATATGAAAAGTGATATGATATGAGATTGATATGAGCATGGTTTAATATCACGTGAGGTCAGATTTACATGTGTTTTACTATTGCATGATATATCGTGGTATAAAGACAAGAGGACTGAAAAATGATAGAAATGATATGATTAGAGGTCTAGGTGATAGACAGGTGTTGGGACAGAGATAATGAGGTACTTCAAAGTATCCTTTCATCAATACTCTAAAACCTTGCCTACTTAGAGTCTTTTAAGACATGATTTGAGATGTTTTGATAAATAATTAAAAAGGGAAGATAATATGAGAATCTTTACTTAAAGGTTTCTTGCATTTGCATTAGAATAGTATAAGCCTAATTTTACACTTATATAAATGACTTATTGAGCCATCGCTTATCAAACAAAATTAATTTCCTCCACAGATTGAACTCAAGTTAGGAGTGTACATTTGGACAGTTCAATGGTTGAGTAGCGTCTCAACTCTCGAGGGCCTTGCCTTGGATATTTTGGTATTATAATATTATCTTCTGTATATGCTTTTACTTTCAAACAATTTTTGTACAATATTATAGGATGGGGTGTAAACTAGGATAATGAAAGGTTGATTTAATATCTTGATGCTATATGTATATATGAGATGAGTAGTTGTGGATATTAGGACTGTTGAAATGATACCTCTTTAATGAGTATAATGTAGACTATAGGAAACATTGATGTATTATGCTGTGATAAATGAATTTGAATTGCAAGTGGTTAATTGGGCAAAATCCAAAAAATACAAGGGGGATATTTTCAATATGTTTTTAAGCAAAAATAACTTATGGGCTAATGTTGATCATTTCTTGGCTTATAAAATAATTTAATTCACTTTTGAATTAAAGAATGAATGAAATTTGATAACGACTACATTGGTTCCAAATACAAATCGTAAAACGAAAAGAAAAAATTTAGTTCGTAAATTTGTTAATTGGAATAAGTGTAAGTGTCAAGTGCACGTCACAGCCTTCGGGTCATGACACTCTTTTTAGTAAAAAAGAAATCTATGTGACTTATGGTTGGTCCATTCTTGAAGGTTATAAAGTGAGATTCTTTCTTCCTAAATAGTGTGTTCACAAGGGTTAGGTTGTAGGATAAAGCAAAATCTAATACAACATCCCCACCCTTATTTCTTATATCATAACTAAAACCTCAATGTATGCCTTCAAAACTCTCTTTAATAGCACCTACATGGCCATTAAGGCCACCACCAATAAACATGTTTTCTCCTATGGATAACTTCTTGTACTACCTTATTTAAATCCTCCCAAAACTATCGTTTACTAGCCTCATCAAGTCTTATATGTGATGCATATGAACTAATAATATCCAAAACCTCCTTTCCTAGATTCAACTTACCCAAAATAATCCTATCCCTTTCTTTTCTAACCTATACAACATTCTTTTGATACTCTTTATCTACAATGATACCTATACTATTTCGGTCTCTATATTTCCATGTGTAGCAAAGCTTATATTACCAAGATGCAATCTCCCTAGCTTTCTTCCCAACTTATTTGGTCTCCTGGAGACACAAGATGTTATGTTAACCCTCCTCCTATACATAACCTCACAAATCTTTACTAGCATACTATTAACTGTAACTATATTCCAAAATCCTAATATAAGCTTATGGTCTAACTTCTTTAGCCAGACTCCTATCCATTATAGTGTGAGAACCATTGCCTATTTGATACCACATCCAGGCGTTGATGTGGCGTGGCACTTTCGGGTGATGACTACTCCCGGGCTTCGGTGTAACATGTCGCTGAGTAGGGGATGCCCCAAAGAAGTTCATATAATAGCTCATCTCACAAAAATTGGGCATGTTTTTAGTGACTAGTTGTCCAAACTTATTGCCAACCTTGCTCATTTATTCGGGTTGGGGACCAGCTACATTTTTGTACAACACTCAACACAGGCCAAGTTATAGTAAAAACTACAAGAGGAAAAAAATTAGAGTAACCAATTAATCAGTGATCATTGTCATCTTATTAAAAGATTACGTTAATTTTTAAATGTAAACTTTAAGAATAAAATATAAGTATCAATCACCTAATCACATGAAATTAGAAATAATCTTTATCGTTTGTAGAATATTAAATCAGCCTATACTAAAAGAATGACTAATCCTCTTGGTTATCTAATCCTTCCTTTTATATGTATACCAAACATAGGACATGATGATAATCATTTTAACCTATCTTATCCTTTATCTTATGCACCAAACATAACTTTGATGAGTGAGATAGTTGAATCTATTACGATACCTTGATTAGATATTGTAGTTGTGGACTTCACTCATATAATTGGGTCTAAACAAAACCTTCTTGTATGTGCAAGTGTTTTTAGGTGTTTTAGAAGCTTGGACCATGTTTATTTGATTTTCTAAAGAGAAACAAAAGCTGCCTATTTCTTGTGGATCTTGTTCAAGAACTTACACGTCAACTTTTGGAATTTGTAGCATGTGTCTAAAAATTTCTTAGCTCCCATTTTATCATCTTTCCTTTTCTAACCAATCATTCTGTTTTGTTTGTTCATGGGTAGTATTTGGTTGCTCATTGATAAGATGTAGAAAACATTAACTTTGTTTATTTAATATTATTTTTTAATTATATTTTATGCCTAAATGAGCTTGCTAATGTTTATTTTATGATTTAGGTATAAAAAATAAGCATTAGGAGTAAAATGGGCTAAAATGGCAAATTGAAATTTTCTAACCAATCAAGGTTAAAATGGTTATTTGACCATCTTAACGACTTTGGATGAAGATGAAGCCTCCATGAAAGTTGAAGAGGCCTTCTGAAGCTTTTTATACTGTATAAGATCGCAAAAATCCAAGTTCACTTGATGTGTCAAACGTTTGTGGAAAGTCAACTCAAAATTCGAACTACAAATCTTAATGGGATTAGGATTCTTAGTTGGCTATATAAGGACTCTTTATGCACATCAGATTTGAAGAGTTCTATTGGAGATCAAATACAAGTAGGAGAGCTCTAGGACTGCTATAAAAACACTTTAAGAGTTTATTGAATTGGCTACCAAGAGAGTTTTAGTAAAAGTGGGATTCTGAAGTATAGAAGTTTATTTGGAAAGCAAGTCATGTAAATAGCGGTATATTCTAAAGTAATTTCTTGTAAATTTAGGATTGTAATTAGCCTATTTAAAGGCCATTAAGCTCTATAAACCAGCCATGCGTGCTTAGCACTTGTAGTTTATGTTTTCTATTAGGGTTTTTTTATTATAAAATTATTGATTTTTCTTCTTCTCTTTAATATTGTTGCCGATTTCTCTTCTTGTTTATTATATTATTGCGTTTTCCTGCTTTTCAATTATAAATAGAGGTGGCAAACGAGCGGGTTATATTTGGGTTTGGGTTATTTCGGTTACGGGTTATTTCGGTTTCGGTTCGATTTCGGGTTCTGTCCGGTTTTAATCGGGAGGGCTTAGCGGGCTTAGTCAAATTATTTTAAAATTTTTATAAATTATAAGTATTTTTATAATTTTAAATGTAATAATTAATTTAATTTTATATAGTTAAATAAAAATATAATATAAATGCTAAATTAAAGTTAAAATTTAATAAATATTTATATAAATATAAATTTTTACATTTTAATGTTTTTATTACTTGACAATTATTTTTTTTAATTTCCTGTGATATTCACATGTGTTATAAAATATATAATTATATATTAATAATTATATAAAAATTTATTTTTTAAGTGAGCCAAATATATATAGTAAAACTAAAAGAAAGTAAAAATCCAAAAGTATTAGCTATACAAATAAATAATTACCAAATTATAAATAAATCACACTAAAATTATTAAACATTTATATAAATAGCTTCATACTCTTAACAGTAACTTATTAGGTTATTGTATTTTTTTAGGTCAACATTGGGCCATTGGAATTTAGACACTCTTAGTTCAATAATTTTTTTTTTTACTTTGTATTATTAGCTTTTGTAATAATTATATTATATTTTTAATAAAATTTTAAGTTTTTAAGAATTTTTTTACATTTATTTTGTCTTTTAAATACCAACATAATTAGTAACTAAATTAAATCTAACCGCATAACTTATTAACTAATTGTTCAATTATAATGTTGAATAAGATTATAGTATACATTAAAAAAAACTTAATATTATGAATAATTGGTCAATTAATTACCTCAATTTTATATTTATTTTGTTTTTTATTTGTACATAAATCATAATATAACATTATTATTTTAAATATAATCATACTCATACATATTAATTAATCAAATATCTCATTTAAAATTTAGAACGTCAAATTAAACAAGTTATATACACCAATTGACATTATATTATAAATAATAACATTTGATATAATCATATCATATACGGTTATATACCAATTGAGTACTAATTTTTCATGTTCACATTAACATAATAATATTAGATATACATCAATTGATCAAACATCTAATTAAAATGCTAAATAATAGATATTACTAAATTAATTAATATAATGCGAGTTATTTAAATATAATTAATAATAATATTAATAAAGTATAAAAAACCAATTTTATTAAAATTACCACTTACACAGTAATACTACTCTAAAATATTATTAAATTACACTTTAATTTACTATTAAAATTATTATTTTTATCCACACTTTAATTTTACATTTAATAGATAATAAATAAATTATTTTTCATAAATACTTAATTCTATCAAAATAATACTTACACACTAAATGATTACATAATTTATTCTTAAAAGATTATTATAATATAATATATAAATCATTATTATAAGATACCAAATTGGTTTATTTATGTATAAGATTATTGTAATATAATAAATAATTAATTACCAATAGCTTAAATTATTAATGTCTTTTGTTTTAAGGCTAAAAATAAAATTACCACTAGCTTGATTTATAATTTTCTCTTTTAATGATGCCCAAGCTTATAAAAAAATGTACTTGTATTGTTTAATTTAATTACTTAACTTTTTCTAATTTTGAAAACTTGAATTTTAATTTTAAGATTACGTTTTTTTTAATCTAAATTTAATATCTTTCTATACTTGAAACTTTAAGAAAATATAGTTTAAATTTAATTTTATTAAAAATATTTTTAATGTGTTGCACAAAATATCAAATTCAATGTTTCAAACAAATATTGAAATTATATAATTTTTTATATATTTGATTTATTATTGTATTAAAATTAAAATTTTATTATAAAATAAAAATAATAAAATGTTAAAATGATTTTTATAATAAAATCAAATGTTAAATTAATAATATATTTATTATTATAAATGCAATAAGTATAATATTAAAGATTGTTTGATATTATATATTATGGTGTTTTAAATTAATTTAATTGAATTGAATTAAAAAGATTCAATAGTTATTTTGTTGGTAATACATAATTGATAAAATTGTATAATAAATAATAATTTTTTTTCAAAATTTTAAACTTTTTAATTAAAAAAGTGTATCAATAATTTATTTATTTTTAAATAATAATTATATAAATATAATTTGGGTTTTCTCGGGTTATAAATTCAATTTTTTACGGGTTTCAAGTCGGATCGATCTCAATCTCGGTCTCGGTTCGTATCGGGCTCGGGTTGTGTCGGGTTCGGATTTTTTCGGTTTCGAGCTTTTTTGGTTTTGGGTTTTTTCGATTACGGGCCTTTGACTTTTTTGGTCAATTTGGGCTGGTCCCGATTCGGTCTTGGGCGGATCGGGCCGATTTTCAGGCTCGGGCCAGTTTTTGCCACCTCTAATTATAAAATCAATTTCTTTCTCTTATATTTATTAAAATCGACTTCTTTATAATTTTATAATGTTTGCCGATTTTTATAGTATGAATGGTTAGGTTTTTAATTCGGTTATAACGTAATCTAAGTGTTTTTGGATGCATATTGTAAGATGAATGATCTAAATATATAATTGTTGATTAAATATTTGACATTCTTTGAGCATATTATCATAATTATTGATTTGATTGGTGGCCAACTATTTTATTAAATTTAATAATCTACTGTTAGATTAATACTTAAGTCTGTAATTGTTTGATATTTTTAATCACTAGAGATTTAGAAAAATTAAAGTTTAAGTTAAATAAACCGAGTTTGTGAGTTTATTGCTTAATTTCAATCAATATCTTTCTAGCTACTAATGCTGCTATAAATTATATCTAGAGAGATTGTTCTAAGTAGTTTAGTAGTTAAGGATTAATTGAAGAGTTTGTTTCAATTAATGACTCAATAATGAAAGATAGAGTAATAGAGCTTGTTGTTATGTTACGACTGAATGCTTAATTGATAATATGCTTTTGAATTCGACGATCAACATCAAAATTCAAAAATAACTAGATGCCTTGTAACTAAAGCATGTTTATATTTGACAACCAGTCTCTTCTTAGTATTCTTAGTTTAATATTTAGTTAATTTAAAGGATTAAAAATTAAACTCCCATTTTTATTTATTTTTAATTAGAAAAAATTTTATAAATAATTTAATTAATTTCAATCTCTGTGGTATCGATCTCTATTCCGTTATCTACTAAATAATTGCATAGAAAAAAATTTATTTTTAGTGCATTCGTCATGCACCTTTCATTGTCTCCCTTTTGTTCTATGAATGTTGGTAATATATTTGGCAAATATGCATGATTTATGCTTAATCCACACTGACCTGAAGCCAGAAAATATTCTTCGTGTATCTTCGGAACATTTAAAGCCTCCTGGCTGTAAGGTACTTGGCCTTTTATAATTAACACTTTATGCCGTTCTAAGTTGGGGTACAAACTTGGTTATGGCAAAAAAAAAAAGCTTGGAATGGTACAGATGAGTTCTACAGATGAAACGCATTTCAGGCGCTTGCCAAAGTCAAGTGCCATTAAGCAGATTGGTTTTGGTAGTACTGCATTGGATAATCAGAACCATAGCCCCATTGTTTCCACGAGGCATTACAGAGTTCCTGAGATTATTCTAGGTAACCGATAATTGTGTTCTAAAATGCGAATGTGATTTTCCTTTGTTTGTTCAGTGGCGTTCTATTCCAAGTACAGAAAGCCATTGGGTAGTCTTTGCAATAGAATTACCAATAATCTCTGCAAGAACACAGGCCATCCTTGAAGTGGTGAAATCTATTAGCATCCCTCACCACGAAAACTACATTTAGAATCTTTGACAAACACTTGATGAAATCATGACAATCCCCACAAATTCTCAAGTTCTTGAAGACCCGGATCAGTCTTTCTTCAGCCCAGCCTCCGTGGAGAAGCGCCAATCCAATTGCCAACTTCTCGCTGTGAACTCTCAAGCTCTCTTCCTTGGACTCCTCATCTATATCACGCACTGCAAATTTCACTCCATGAACATAACCCAATTCTTGTTTCATCCTCTTCTCCATCTCCTTCAGCACTTCATGGATTTTCTCTATCAGAGGGTGTGTGTTGTCCCCGCTATAGAAAAAGCAGACCTCCTTGTCGATCTCTACCCAACTACGCCCTATATCTTTCCTCAACCCCTTTGCTTTAGCTAATTCTCTTACTTCCTCATACTCCTTCCAATAGCCAGCCTCACCGTAAATATTTGACATCATCACATAGTTGACAGGGTTGTCGCCATCTAATGTCAAAAGGCTTTTGCCTACTTCTTTCCCCAGTTGCAGGTCTCCATGTACTCTACAAGCACTGAGCAACGTTTGCCATATCCCTACAGTTGGCTTTAAAGGCATGCTTTCTATGAGGTCCTTGGCTTCTTTCAAACGTCCATCTCGACCAAGAAGATCAACCATACAGGCATAGTGCTCTATCCCAGGTTTGACCCATCGATTATGACACAACTGTGAAAAATATTCTTCACCCTCTTTAATGAGTCCAGAATGACTACATGCTGAGAGTATAGCCAAGTAACTCACCCCGTCAGGCTCAATATTATCCAATTGCATTTTGTAAAAGAAATTAATTGCCTCTTTGCCAAAACCATGCTTTCCATAGCCAGTGATCATAACCGTCCAAGAAATCACATTTCTTGCTGGCATTTCATTGAAAATTCTTTCTGCCTCATCTAGCATTCCACACTTGAGGTACATATCCACAATTGAGTTGGACACAGATATCTCTAAACCAGAAGGAATCTTAACAGCATATGCATGCATTTGCTTGCCTTGCTCAACAAGTGCAAAATCAGCAAACACGCCCATCATACTTGATAGAACAAACCCATCCACTTGCATGCTGCTGCTTTGAAGTTGCCTAAACAACTGAATGGCCTCTGCCATGTTCCCCTCTTGAGCATACCCCAGAATTAATGCACTGCAAGATATCACATTCTTCTCTTCAATCTGATTAAAGACCCTTTGAGCCTCAACCAAGTTTCCGCATTTTACATACAAATCAATAAGAGAACCTGCAATGGCGGCCTTGCCTGAACATGGAAATCCACTAGTGATCAAAAGACCATGAATCACCGATCCTTCCCTAACCTTACCAAGACCAGCACAAGCTTTCAATATTGCTGTTAATGTATACTCGTCCATGATTTCTCCATTTTCTTGCATTCTATGGAACAAAACTAAAGCTTTCTCACCCTGGCCTGCAAGTGTATAACCTGCTATGATTGTGTTCCAGCTTATAAGATTCCTAACCGGCAAAACATTAAACATCATAGCTGCTTCGTTGATTTTTCCACATTTTGTGTACATGTCAACTATTGAGTTCCCCACCACAGGGGAACAATCAAAGCCAGATATTACACACATACTATGAATCTGCATCCCAATCTCAGGAACATTCAAAATTCCACAAGCTTTAAGATTCGCGGAAAAAGTAAACTCATTTGGTTTAAAACAAGAAAATACCATCTGATAGAAAAGTGACAATGTTGCTTTGGCATTACCATTTTGTAAATAGCCACACATAAGCGCTGTCCAAGAAACCACATTTCTCTCAATCATTCTGTCAAACACGACAGAAGCCATGTCCATTATACCACATTTTGTATACATATCTATAAGATCATTGCTTAACATCAGGTCAAAACCAAATCCCATCTGGAGAGTAGCTGCATGAATCTGAACCCCTTGATCAGGCAATGATTTTTTTGAACAACATCTTAAGAGATTGGCTAATCTCTGTCTCTTACTCCATATGGGAAACAACAATCGGGTCATTGATTACCCCGCAAAACTGCGTTTCCGTTTGAGTCCTTTATTCAGTGAAAAACCTTTCTGTACCCATGTTGCATAATTGCGTGAGCTTAGTGGAATTGAAGAAAATTGATGCCCATGTTCTGAAGAGTGATTTCTCGGATATAAAATGATGGTTTTGTTGCTTTGAGTAACTTCTCAATCTCTGGGTATATTTCATATCAGGAGTTTCAACTAAAGTCTCAGTCTTTATTCATATTCCTGCGTTGAAATTCTCTCACTCGATAGTCTTGAACCAGGGAAATGGACATGGGTAGGAATACGAAAGGAACAGGCACCCTTTAATTTTAAGATACCTGAATCTTAATTATCATTTTTCTACTCTCGAATTATTATTTGATTATTTTTATTTGTATTATCTGAATTTTAATTTTATAACATAGAAACTATTAGTTAAATTACTCGAATTTGTTAAATATCTATTTATTAAGTTAAATTTTCACTTTTAAATTTAAATAGAAAATAATTTTAGAATAAATTATTAAAAATTAAATTAATAAATTTAGTTTAACTGATAAAAATAAATTAAAGTTAAAAATCATAATTATAATGTTTAATAAATTAATTTAATTAAATATAAAATTACCCATAAATAATTTATATATAAAAAATATAAATATAATATTATATAATTATTATTTATAATCAGATTCAGGTAGCTAATATCTTAATATAACTACTCGAACCAATAACATGTAGTAGTTTTATTACTTGAACTCTATTCAAATCCAATTATATAATATTCTAATCCTACTTAATCAAATTGAATAGTATCAAATACCTATTTATAAGGCACCCATTACCATCCCTAAATATGAGTTAATTTGCGTTGCGGCAAACAAAAGGATATGATTAAGTAGTAAATAGAACAAAAGCCTCGTCTTATAGTAGTAAATTAATTCAGACACCATACAATTGCAGCGTGAGAATCATAAAATGCAAACCAAACTTTATTTACGATAGTTTTGAAGTAACAACAACTAGCGAGTACACTAAAGAATACCATTCTTCGTCTGTTCAGCTTGGAAAAGCTCAGTGTGGAGCCAAAAACATACAACAAAAGCCTAACATATTCTAAAACTAATAAAAAGATGTATGCATGATGAAGTGCCTTGTGAATAGACTAGGTCATATTAATGTGTAATTTGTGTGTTCAAGCCCATCCTATCTTGAAAATTTGAATTTGATTTTTTGTCCAAGTCCGTTTTCATTTTTATATTACAAGCCCGAACTGGATCCGACCAAGCCCGAAAATAATTTTTTTATGTTTTAATTTTTTCTTTATTTACTTTTTATTATTTTATACCCTTTAAAATTTAATTTAATTTGTCAAAATTTGCAAATCAATTTTCATATTAAATATTTATAATCATGTTTATTAATCAATAATGTTTTATATACATATAATTATATTATACTTATTAAATATATAAAAAAATTTAATTAATATTAAAAAGAAATATAAAAAACTAAAAAAATATAAATTCGGGCCAAGACGAACCTAAGCTTTGAAAGGTCAAGCCCGGGGCTTGGCTCGATTTTTAAATGGGCCTAAAAATTTTGCCCAAGCTTAGTTATTGCATCAAATATTTTAGTCTAAATCTGACCAAATATCGAGTGAGCCATCAGGCATGAACGAGTAACCCAGCCCTTGGACAGGTCTACTTGTGAATGAGAGGCCACACATGACAATTGTTGCATACATACTGCAATCCATGAAACCAACATCAATCACCTTCTACACTACCAATCCTACCTCGAAAGTCTTACTTAATTGCTTAGCGCAATTATGGTCATTTGTGGATTTTGTGCTTTTCTCCATAGCTTTGTGAATACTTCCACAATTGTGAAAGAGAAGTCGAGCAATCTCTAATGTTACATTGGTCAACAAAATGAAGTAAAAAGGCCTAAAGCTAATAATGTTAGAAAATTCTTTATGTGGGCTTACATATATCAATTAATTGTACTGATGAGGGTATTTTAGGATCAGGGACACTATAGTCTTTTACCATGGGCAAGACCAAAACCTAACATGGCATTGTCACCTCAGATGTGCCGCGAGCTCAACCTCAGGGTGCTCGATGCTGGCATGTCTCACTACAGACGCACAGCTAGAGACACACGTCACCTAATCACAAGCGTGGCTCATCAACTACTCATGTCTTACTACGACAGGTCGACATGTCATCTATAACATAGCACCCGTGCCTAAACCTTGCCAATAAGGTCATGCCTCATTAGATTGATATGACTTATAGAGCTACGTCTTTTGAGATGACCAAGTTAGAAAAGTTCACCTATATAATGGAGACTCTCAGACCAAGAGAGGCTAAGTCACCCATTTTGCCTCGTTTTCACATTCTAAAGTAATTTGAAGCTCTTTCCTATCTCTCTCATCTCTTCCTCATCCTCCATTAATCTAATCAATACCCTTAGGTCCATTTTCAACACAAACATTCGACGTGCCAAGTAAGGGGCTTTGTTCATGGAGAATGGCACCTAGGAAGAAAGCAGTGGAGAGTGGAGACCAAGCCATGGCCACCAACACAACCAAGACCACCAGACTCACAATCTCCTCCCACGACATAATAGTTCGACCTACTCACCCAATAACTTCGAAACCTCACTGAGTTGGTTTGCAATGTCTTGACTTCCCCCTCAATAAAAAAACAATGGTTAAAATCCAACACAGACCAACCTACACCCTAAAGATCCCTATCACTTGATGGAGGAGATGCTAGCTCCTCTTCAGTTCCAGAGATTCTAAAAAAATCACTCCCACAACTCACAACCCCTCTAGCTCAAAGAGGGAGCAAAGGAACCCAACCATCACCTCCTCGATGGAGGAGCAAGTCAACAATAAGGAGCTTAAGGCAAAAATGGAAGCTACAGAGAGACAAATGAAGAGTAAAGCATTGATGCACATGGATGAGTTGAGATTGTTAGAAACTTCATCGTTGATGTCGTAACGACTTAAGTCCTAGACCTAATCGCTAGATATGGTTCAATGAAGTCGCCACCAATCAATCTAACCTAGGTGTGATTGAGCACCTATTTGAAACTAAAGATAAGGACTAATCTGCATGTCAAAGTTTGGGCTCGGGAGTAAGATTACGTGTGAGGAAGGTATTAGCACCCTCACAACGCCCGTCATAAGACAGTACCATCTAATCATAAATTATCCTAAAATAGCCTTAGCTAAATAATTTTCTATTTCCAAATTTACTCAACAATTTATTTATATTTTACTTTTAAATATTGAAACTCCTTTAGGTGTCTTTCAACACTTAGATCAAACACCTAATGAATTTCCTTACCTCAAGAGTATTTAGAGAAACACTTTTATTTCCTTAAAGAGGTTCCGTCGTTAGATTAATTAATTATTTTATGAAAAATTTAATTAAAATTTATCCTTTAATTTTAATTTATTAATTTTGCATTATTTGCTATTTGATTATTAATTAATTTTGCTATTTGATTATTAATTAATTTAACTATTGAAAATTTCCTTAATGTTTCTCTAACACTTTGATCGAATACACTAGGAAATCTTCTCACCTCAAGAGTATTCATGGGACACACTCGTCATCGTGAAGAGGCTCCATCGTCGGATTAATTTAATATTTTAATACTTTAATATTTTATTTTATTTTATTTAGATTTTTAGAAACCCATAATTTTGAAATTACCTATTTCTAAATTTCTCAACACTTTGATTAAATTTAGAAAGAATAATTTCTCACCTAGAAATTTCCTAAATTTCATTCGCTCTCAAAAATTAGGAATTTCATCATTGGTTGGATTTTCTTTTTTTTTAATTAAAAATCCTAAAATTTTATAAGGATTTGCTCTAAACTTCTTATTATTACTAGATAAAAACTTTTAAAATTTTCTTCATATTCCCCAACGCTTTGATTGAATATGAGAAAATCTTATCATCTCTATCTCTAGGATATTTGCACACTTGCAATATCATAGGGTTTTATCATTGATTAAGTTTTTTATCTATTTTTTCACTTATTCATTTATATTGACTAAACTATTTTCTTAAAAAAAATCCTTTGTAGATTAACATTTAACTTATTAATATTTATATTTTTATTTCTTCAAAGTAATATTTTCTAGCTATTTTTTTGTATTTATTATTTTTGTCATTATTTTTTTGAAATAAATCGAAAATTCTTTATTGTGATTCTCTATATCCCTCAACACTTTGATTGAATATAGAGAACTTTAGCCATCTAGAAATTTTTAAGATACTTGCACACTCGCAATTTTCTTAAAATTCCACCACCGATTGAAAATCAATTTATTAAAAATTTCGATGATTACCTCACTGCCACTATTTAATATTAACTTCGTTTATTTTAGCTTCTTACAAAATTTGGCAAATCACTTTTTTATGAATTTTCTAAAAAAAAAGAAAAAAAAACTATTTGGACTCCATTTTGATTATTTAAGAAAAATTCATTAATTTAAATACCACCCACTTAATATAAATAACTACGATTTCAACACACTACAAACAAACAAAGTAGTTAAATCAATGGTATTTCAAAAGCCAATATTAATCATTTAGCAAGCACATGTATATACAAAAAAGGAGCATAAAGAACACAGCACAGGATTAACCCAACTTCAAGATATATATATCAAATCATGCCAACATATATAATACATTTCCCATGAGCTAAGCCCATCTCAAACCTTTACCCAGCACATATACATGCAAACCACCCAAAACAAATAATAGATTCCAAACACCAATTCACGTGTGAAGAAAGAAATGATTGCATATTCAATTATTCGTAAGTAGTCAACAAGTCAGAGCATGTATAGACGGAATAATACATAAAATGAATAATATTAAATAAAACCAAAATGAAGGGACTAACAGCAGAGAAAGTAGACACGCCTGGGAGTAGTGATCAAGCAAAATGAAGGATGGCGTGATGCTGCAATAAGGCAGTGAAGGGCGGTCTTGGCATCTTGCAGTGCAGCAATGGAACAATGCTGAAGCGGCGGCAAAGATGAGGGGAAGGCAAGAGTGAAATGATGCAGAGCAGGAGAGATGCAATGACTGCGAAAATGCAAGGATGGTGACCAAAAATGGAGACTCAATAGCTCCGCCCAGCTACCTTCTCTTTCTCTTTTTTTTATTCTTTTTTCTCCTTCTATGTATTTGTAATTCTCTCTCTGTCTCTCCCCCTTTTATTTTTTCTTCCTTTTTTTGGAAAATAAATCAAAGGTTATATTGATCCCATGATCATGGGATTTTTATTTTCTTTATTTACTTTTGTTTGACCTTTCTTTTTTTTAATTTATTTCCTTTTGATTATTTTTATTTTTGGTAATTGATTTTCAGCTTTTATTTCATTTTGATTATTTCCTTTATTAACAAATATTGCAAGTAAACTTTGTCTAGGTCTTAGGTGAGGATTGGTACATGGTTTTAACATGGGGTTTAATTTAGGGTTTTGCATGGATTGCATGGGAAGGTTTAAGGGTTTGGACTATTTAGGATTTAAGGGTAAAGATAGACTTTAGGCTTCAAAATGGGGTTTGGCCAAAAGATTGACTTGCTTTCTTTATTTTTTATTTTTAAAAATTGTTCGGACAAAATTATGTGTCTACAGTTGACAAAGGAGATTGACTGTGCACACCCTCTGAACGGCTTTTGGATGCCCACCATTAATGCCTACGATGGTACATCTGACCTTTTCATTACTTTGAGCTTTTTCATGCTAATATGTCCATATAAGGAGCAGATGATCCTTTGTTGTGCAAAGCATTCTTGACCATGCTCAAAGGAGCAGCCCGAGCTTGGTACTTAAGTTTGGCGCGTCAATCCATTACATCATTTAAAGAGCTCAAGCACTCATTTCTCATTCATTTCAACAGTAGCCGACGTGCTACGAAAATGAAATTGAGCTTAATGGCTATAAAGCAAAGGCCTGGAGAATCACTAAGGGAATATGTGGTGAGATTTAATATTGAGGCTCTTCAAGGGAAGGACTTATAGCAATCTATGGCGGTAGCAAGTCTAATGAATGGACTCATAAATGATGAATTTCACTTCAAATTCTCCCTCTCATTAGAACCCCCTAAAACTCTCCCAAGGCTCTTACACCGAGCTGAGAAATACATCAATGCTGAGAAGAGTATGGCTACTACGGCTGGAAAGGAAGAGGAGAACGATGATCTTCAAAGGTACAAACAAAGGGGTTGAGAGGTTGAGAACAGCCAAAAGTGCAAAAAATTCAGCAAAACAACTAGGTACACCAGTGTAAGAAGCCTTGAAAGGAAATTCAAGCACTACACTCCCATGAATACTTCTCGTGAGAGAATTTCAATGCAAATAGAAAAAGACCCATAGCTAAAATGGCCAAGGCCAATGAAACAAAATGCCCTAAGGCCCAAGCACAAGAGATGTGCATTTCATCGTGACCAAGGTCACACGACCAAAGAACGTATCGATCTGATGAATGAAATTGAAAACCACATAAAATGAGGTCAAATGGAGAGATTCGGCCAATGCCAAGAGTTCACTAGAAAAGGATACCAACGTGGGAGCTACAATGCCTAACCTCATGGAAATTACACTGGACCTCGAGCTACTAATGATCGAGGTGATAGAAACTAAAGGTTTGATCGACTTGAAGGCAGAAGAAAAGAAGAGGTGAATAACAAGCCCACTGTGGGTATCATTAATGTCGGTACAGGTAGAGTGTCGAACTCAACTAGGAAAAAAGTAGACTGAGTTGCCATTATGACCATAGGCTCAGCAACCAAAAAATTTAAGACTTAGAAGGATGAGCCCATATCATTTGCAGCAATAGGCTTGGAAGGAATTGAATTTTCTCATAATGATGCTATTTTCATTAGTGCTATTGTCTATAACCATGTGGTCAGGAGGATTCCTTTTGATAATGGAAGTGCCAGTGACGTGTTGTATTACGAAGCCATGAAGAGCAGGGGTATTACTGAAGACAAGCTAAAACCATGCCCAGCACCTTTGGTAGGATTTGGAAATGAGCAGGTTGTTATGCTAGGAACCATATCCGATTACTGAAAATTGAAACTGACTTTTTCCATTTTCACTTAGTGAATTGGGCTATGCTTAATGTCCTTATTTAGACAGTAAGCTAAAATTTACTTAGTTAAATCAATTTATTGTACGAACTCAAAATCAATATTGTCTATGGGTCTAAAGTCAAACCATATTGACCAATATTTAAATATGTTTATTTTGGTTATAGACAAAACCGTTATTATTAAATTTATTGTACGTAAACCTAGGTATGCTCAAACAAATGAATTTTGAGATGTGGTTTCTTGCCATCTTTGAGTTTCGCTCTCAATATCGATAATATACAATCCCACTCCAATCCGAATTGTAGAAAATCCCATAGGGCCCATGTCACGATTTTCTCCTATCTTTATAAAGCATTACATTAACTATAACTCTTCTCGGTACCTCGAATTGGACTCCAATCAAGTCGAATTTCTTGCCATAGATAGATCCAACTCCAAATATCAATTATCTACCCTTTCAGAGTCGTTTCAGGTCATAACAAATCTTGTGGAGCCACACGTCCAAATTCTTCGATACTTCCATTATAAATAGATCTTAGTAACTAACTCTCGCTCTTCAATTTCTATAACAAATAACTTATACGAGGCATTAGGAAAAATGTGATCCTCACAGGATAAAGCCTAGGGTATTAAAACTTTGTAAGTTGCTTATGTCTTATAATGGATTGAACATTGTATTAAACCTCACATCTTTATTGTTAGATTTTATTGGGTTTACGTTTGTTAGGATTGTATACCCTGACAGGCTTATTATATTATTATGATTATTTAATATTCGAAGTTTAATTCTTAGGGATTTTAGGATATTCTTATTTTTAGGGGGATTATAGCCCTAGTATTGTCAATAAATTTGTGTACTCTTAGTATATACACGTGCATGTTTAGTGGAAAATAAAAGTTTAAAATAAATTAAATGGATATAAAATACCGCCAAAGTGACCTCTTTTATGTTAATTTATTTATTTTGAAATATAAGGTTGTCATTCAGAAATTTAAATGACTGTGTTTTTTAATTCATACAAAAATAATCTACCCAAAGGAAGATTATTTTTTGGTCAAATTATAAACATATAAGGTAGTAATATGTGATAAAATTATTTTACCATGCATGCAATATGTTAGTCCAAAGAAAGGCATATTGTTGGTAGGATTTGGATATCAATATTTACAAATTAATTTTAAGAGTATCGCTAGCAAATTGATAGTTTTGTCCAAAGACTAAATTTTAATGTTGTGTTTGGTATCTTATATGGCCCAAATTATTTATTATTATTATTATTATTATTATTATTATCTGCTTACAATGAATACTTTTTCTATATCTACTAATTTGAACAATATTCGGTGCCTAACAACACGAACTTTAGGAAATGGAAGGAGTACATTACTATTGTACTTGGATATATAGATCTAGATTATGCATTCAGGTCAAAAAAACCTCTCACCCCCGTTGATAACAATACAAGTATGGAAATGGCACTTTATGAGAAATGGAAGTGTTTAAACTGCATGAGTTTTATGATCATGAAGCACTTAATTACAGATGCCATAAGGGGCACAATGCATGAGGAAGAAAATGCTAAGAGTTTCTTAAAGCAAATTGCATACAAATTCGCTACAAATGAAAAGGTCGAAATAAGCACCATTTGTCTAAGCTTGTTTCAATGCAGAATAATGGCAAAGAAAACATAAGGAATTACATTCTAGAAATGTCTAATCTTGTTACAAGACTAAAGGCACTGAAGTTAGAGTTGTCTGATGACATCCTTGTGCACCTGGTCTTGATATCACTTCCTGCACATTTTGTCTTTTAAGATAAGTTATAACACTTAAAAGGAGAAATGAACTCTTAATGAGCTCATTGCCTAGTGTGTGCAAGAGGAAAAAAGGTTGAAACAAGAGAAGATAGAAAGTGCTCACTTGGCATCTTCTTCAAATGACAATGCTGCCAACAGAAAGAGGAAAAGTAATAACATAGGAAAAGGCACTACAAACACTGAAACTCCAAAGCCTAAGGGGCAGCAAAAATAAGATAAGGTGATCACCTGTTTCTTTTGCCATATATAAAGATGGTCATTGGAAGAATGATTGTTCCAAGTATGCAAAATGGCTTGTCAAAAAGGGTAAACTTCTCAACTTTGTTTGCTTTGAAATTAATTTGGCTTTAGTACCAAACAACACTTAGTGGATAGATACGGGTGCAACTACTCACATAAGTGTGACAATGCAAGGCTATCAACGAGAAAAAAGCTAACTGATGCTGAAAGATTTATCTACGTTGGAAATAGCAAAGGGCTCCTGTTGAGGCTATTAGTGTATTTAGATTAAAGTTAGAATCTGGTTATTATTTAGATTTGAATGAAACTTTTTATGTACTGTCATTTAGATGGAATTTGATTTCTATATCTTGTTTAGACAAATATAAATGTTCTTTTTTATTTGGAAATGGAAAGTTTAGTCTCTTTCAGTATTCAAATCTTATTACTACAAGTTCTTTAGTTGATAAACCATATAAATTGGACCTTTCCACCTTACACATTAATGAATCCTTGCATGTAAGTAATTGTAGTACAAAGCACAAATTAGTTAATGAGAATTCTTCCATGTTATGACACAAGCATTTATCACATAGTTCTAAACAAAGAATACGAAGGCTTGTGACAAAAAGAATTCTTGATTCCCTTGATTTTTCAAATTTCAAAGTCTATATTGAGTGTATTAAGGGAAATAAACAAATACCAAGAAAACTGGTGCCAACAGGAGTTCAAACATCTTGGAATTAATTCATACATATATTTATGGTCCATTCCTTACACCTTATTGGAATGGTCAATAATATTTCATTACTTTCATAGACGATTATTCTCGTTATGGTTATCTATACTTGATTCATGAGAAGTCTCAATTGTTGGACGTTTTCAATACCTATAAAGCTGAAGTTGAAAATAAGTTATTAAGTCTGATTGTCGTGATGAATATATGGTAGTTATGACGAATCAGATGAACAACGTCTAGGACCTTTTGCAAGGCATTTAGTAGAATGTGTCATCATTCGTTAATACACCATATCATGGACTTCGAGTCAAAATGGTGTAACTGAGAGATGAAATCGAACCTTAAAGAATATGGTTAGACATACGATAAGTCATTCTTCTTTACCAAAATCACTTTAAGGAGAAGCCTTAAGACTGCAATATATATTCTTAATCAAGTTTCAAGCAAAGCAGTAACCAAAATCCCATATGAGTTATGGACAGGAACGAAGCCTAGTATTAGGCATTTACATGTCTGGGGTTTGTCGTAACGTCTTCGCGCTCGACGATTTTGAAAACATTAAAAAAAAAACAGAGGGAGTCGCCACCAATCTTTTTTGACTAGGTGTGATTGGCCACCTAAAAATATTTATCTTTTTAACAAAATCTCAAAATTAATTAAGTTTTATTAAAAGATAATTTTTGAGGTCTGTGAAAACAAAACTTGGGTTCGGGGGTACGGTTACGTGTGAGGAAGGATTAGCACCCTCACAACGCCCGTTAAAAAACGGTACCATCCAACTATACGATATCTTTTGATTTTAATAAAATAGTCTTGGCTTAAGTTTAATTCGTTTATTATATTAAAAAATCGTGTGTTTGCTTAAATATCACTATTATATGTGTTAAAAATTCCATTATGAAAATCAACATGAACACCATTTATTGAAAAATTAGATCAAATATCCCAATACTCTGGTAACATTTGAAATAATTCCCCTCACTTAGAGATTTCTTAAGAATCACTACTTGTGAGTTCTATAGAATCTCATCTTTGGTGGTGCTCATGCTATTTTATAATTAATCTTGTACGCATGTAGTATTGATAAAAATGTATGATGCATATGAAACTTAAAAGAAATTTTATTTATTTTGATTTTATTAATGAAACTCTTGATATTGAGAAATTTGGCTAAATATCCCAATACTCTGGTAACATTTAGTTAATTCCTCTCACCTAGGGATCAATCAAGAAATCATTACTTGTGAGTTTCAAGACATCCCATCCTCGGAAGAATTCCATTTATTTTAAAATTAATGTTTATGTGTATGATGCAAACATATAGTAGATGATGCTCGTGGAATTATAAAAAAGAACTTGATATTTTTTTTATTAATGAAACTCTTATTATTGAAAAATTTAACTAAATATCCCAATACTCTAGTAACATTTAGCTAATTCTTCTCACCTAAGGATCAGTCAAGAAATCACTACTTGTGAGTTTCATGACATCCCATCATCAGAATTTTATTTAATTAAATTTAATTTATATTATTTTTTCCTTTCTTAAAAAAATTATTTATTTTTATTTTTAATAAAAATTTGAATTATTGAAAAATCATACTAAATATCCCAATACTCTGGTAACATTTAGCACGACTCTTCTCACCTAGGGATCAGTCAAGAAATCACTACTTGTGAGTCTCATGACATCCCATCCTCGGAACTTTATTATTAATTTCCCTTTTTTGTTTAAAAAACATTTACATTTACATTTATTTTTATTTTTATTTTTATTATATTGTTTTTTTTTGTGAAAATATATTAAGAATATCTAAAATAAACTATAAAGCAAACAAATACGTAAATAAATAAAGAGCAAATAATAAATAGAAATTTTTTTACCCAAACACAACTGGGCTTGAAACCCAAAGAAGCCTTTAAGAAGTCCAAAAATCCAGCCCAACTGCAAGGGTCCAAAATAAGCTGGAGTGGGCCGAATCCGCTGGGCCCAAAAACGAAATGGGCTGGCACAGAAGCAGGCGGCGGACCGGGTCGGGCGCGCGGATCGTCAAGCGGGTCGGGCGCACACGCGGGTCGCGGGAAGAAGGCTGGAGTCGAGTCTGGAGCGCGGATCCCCGGGTCGGGTCGGTTCAACGCGCGGGTCGCGAGCGGGTGGCACGCAGGTCGGGCGCGCGGACCCCGGGTCAGATCCCGGGTCCACGCGCGGGTCACCTCTCTTCCATAAAAACCTCCCCCTTTTTTTTTCTTTCACTTTTTCCTTCTCTTTTCTCAAAAAAAAAACCAGAGCCTTTGAAGCTCTCTGCCGGCCAGGCGATTTCCGACGCTGCAGGACCGCCGTCTGCCGTCGTCGGCTGCCGCTCACCGACGGCTAAACCCAAAAAGTTTCCCACTTTCCGATGCTCCTCAACCTCCTCTTTCCGTTTCCAGCCCTCTTTTCCTTCGAAAACGCCTCTAACCCCACGGATCTGAGGTCGAAACCTTCGGCCTCTGTTGTTTTTTTTTTATTTTTTTCTTTTCAGATCTGGTTTTGGATGCGTTTGGGTTTGTGTTTTTGTTGTTGTTGATTTTTTTGGTTGCTGGTACGGTGAGTGATGGGCTCGGTTTGGGATAGGTTTTAGGCTTGGGTTTGTTTTGCAGGTTTGGGGCTTCGGTTTTGGGACGGTGGAGTTGGGGTTTTTCGGTGGTGGTTATGTGTGTATGGCGTCGTGGTGATTTGGTGTTTTCGACAGAGGCCCTGTGTGAGTTTGGCTTGTGGGTGTTTCGGTGATGGTGGATTGGGAATGGGTCTCAGGTTTCGGTTGTGGATGATGTTGTTGGTGGTTGGTGGTTGAACGGGGATGGTGTAATGGCGAAAGTGGTGTTGAGAACTAGGGGTTTCGGGTTGGCGATGGTTGATGGCTTCCGAATGATGGTGAAGAAGGTGTGGGGTTCGATGGTGGTGTGCGGTTCCCAGTGGCTAGCAGAGGGGTCTTTTAGAGGGACTGGTATAGGGTTTGCTATGATGGGATAAGGTAGAGTAGCTGGTGGTGGTAGTGGGTTGAGGGTGGCTGGAGGCTATGGTGGCCGGCGGATTTTGGGGAAAGCCAATCTTCATGTCAGATTAGATCAAAAGAAATAAAGAAAATAAAAAAAATAAAAATAAAAATAAAAATAAAAATAAATAGTAATAATAATAATAATAATAATAATAATAATAATAAATAAATAAATAAATATAAATATAAACAAATAATAATAATAGAAATAATAACAAAAAGGGACAAAATTAGGTGTCAACAGGGTTGTCTAGTCGAGGCTAGGCCATACAAGCTTAATGAAAGGAAATTAGTCTCAAGAATAATAAGCTACTACTTTGTTGGATACTTAGAGAGATTAAGGGGTTTCAAGTGTTATGATCCCTCGAGTATATTCTTTTTCGAGATGGGCAATGTTAAGTTTATTAAGGACATTGAATATGATGAGAGTGTCGAACTCAAGAATTTTGTCTTTGAGGAAGAACATGTTACTGTTCCTACAGTTGCAAATGAAAATGATCAGGCAATTATGTTTGACATTATTTAAGATGCAAATCTGGATTATCAAGAAACTCCTAGGTTACCTCCTCCTTATATTGAAGAACCTACTCTTATTCAATTAGAAAAGCAATAATAACTTCAATTGGAAGTGCCATTAAGGAGATCCTTTACAGAGGGGAGGTTAGATATTTCAAATGATTATATTGTATATCTCTAAGAAAATGAGTTTAATATAGAACAGAATGATGATCCAAAATCTTTCAATCAAGCCAAACGAAGTGTTCACTCTCAGAAATGCATAGAGGCTATGAAAGCAGAGATGCAATCATGGAGGATAATAATTTTTTGGGACCTTGTCGAATTGTTTAAAAGAGTGAAACCAATTGGTTGTAAATGGATTTTCAAAGCCAAGTGAGGTTCGAAAGGTAATGTCAAAAAATATACATCACATCTTGTCACCAAAGGTTTCACTCAAAAAGAAGACATTGATTATAAAGAGACTTTTTGATCGGTTTCATCGAAAGACTCGTTTAGAATCATTATGGCACTATAGCTCATTATAATTTGGAGTTACATCAGATAGATGTAAATAAAGTGTTTCTCAATGGTGGCATTAAAAAACAATTTATATGATAAAACAAAAAATTTCGTATTGAATGAATCAAAACATCTAGTATGCAAATTAAAGAAATCCATCAGTGATTTAAAGCAAGCATCCCATCAATGGTATCAAAAATTTAATCAAGTGATCATCTCATTCAGTTTTAAAGAGAACACTATTGATCAATGTATTTATCACAAGATCAATGGGAGTAAGTTTATTCTTTTGGTGTTATATGTTGATGATATCTTACTAGTAAGTAGTGATATATGCCTATAATATGAAACCAAGAAATTTCTTTCGAATAGTTTTAAAATGAAAGATCTTGGGAATACATCTTTTGTGTTAGGCACACAGATTCATCAAAATTGTTCTTGTGTACACTTGGCTTATCACAAAAGGCATATATTTATAAGGTGTTTAGCACATTTAACATTAAGAATTGTGCATTAGGAGACACACCTTTAGCTATGTTCAAGTTACGCGTCCGGATATTGCGTACGTAGTGGGAATGCTTAGCAAATATTTACGTAACTCTAGAATAGATCATTGGAAAGAAGTGAAGAGGTTTATGAGCTATGTTTATATCTTCATTCCTACAGCTAAGTTTTTCCAATTTATTCTTCTCACTAGTTGAAGACTTAAGTGCTACTCTTATACTCCTAATAGAAGACTCTTCATTTTTTTATGTTGTTTCATCTCATAATGAGTAGTGATCCCATCAATTCATCAATAGATACTGTATTGGGATCTTTTATTTCCTCTGTTGCTGTCACCTTTGCTTCCTATGACTTGGGAAGGCTTTTTAATACCTTTTTGACCAATTCCATGTTGGAATAAGTCTTACCTCACCCCTTAAAACCATTCACTATATCAATAAACCTATTTGCCATGTAAGTCACTAATTCATCAAGTTTCATTCTGAAAATTTTATAATCTTGGGTCAACATCCCAATTTGGTCTCTTTCACTTTGTTAGTTCCTTCATGTGTGACCTCACGTTTCTCCTATATCTCTTTAGCATTGTCACGCAAGGAAACTCTATTATAATCATTTAGTCTTAAAATATATGCATAGCCTTAATATTGAGTTGTACTTTCCTATTATCATTTTCATCCCATTAGTCTTATGCTTTAATCACTTTTTTACCTGCAATGGTATTCTTAAAGAAATAAAGACCTCTAGTGATGATTCTCTAAACAACATAGTCATTGGCTTTAATAAAAAGCATCATCCCAATTTTCCAATAGGAATAGTTTTCACCACTAAACAACGAGGGTCTAATGGTTGAGTGGCCTTTTAAGGTTGAAGGGTTTCTTACATGAAAATGAGTGATATCCTATGATTTTTTTCTACTCTAAATGTGATTAATCTTAATCATTAGAGCCCTACTCTAATACCAATTGATAAATAAAGATGGCTCGATTCTATACCAAGAGGGAAGTGAATTGGTTTTGGAAACATTTTCTATCTTAATGCACTTTCTACCTAAAGTACTACCAGCATTAATTGAAATATACACAATGCAATAAAGTGCAAAACAAATAAGCAACAAACAACAAGTAATTTAAAGAGTGTAGAGAATAAAAGCTTTACACAAATATTTATAGAGGTTTAGCACCATTAGTTACATCCTCTACTTTGAGACTCTCCCAAGGATTTTTCACCAAATTCACTATCTTGAAGTTGTACCAACTTCTCCCTTTTTCAAGCTCAAGTAGAAAATAGTTTCTCTTTGCAGGTTGAAGAATAATCTTCTTTTTTTCACAAATTCAAGGATAACCTATAATTCCCTTTTGCAGGCTGAGGGAAAAATCTTTACACAACTCATTCTAAAGGCTTAAGAGAAACCTTGACAACTACTTTTTTTTTTGTTGAAGAGCTAACCTTAACTACCCAACCTCACTTTAAAATATGCAATCGAGGAAACTTTCCCCTTATAAATTTAGGTATGGGTTCATAAATGGGTTCTAATATACCTCTACTAAGGCTATATGAAACTCTTTGGCATTTGAATGAATGTGATCAAGACAAAAAGGTGTGAAGAACTTGGTCTTGTCTCTTTTCTTCTTTTTTTGACTTGATGATTTATCGATAATAGTATAATTGTTGATTTGGAAATTTTGCTCTTGTCTAAACTACTTCAAGCTATCAACATTTATAGTTTTGCTTCTATGTATTGGCTATTAAGGTGAATCTTCCCATTAGCAGACTCAAAAATATGATTGTTGGAGCTAGTTAGGCTTGAAATGTATCGATACTTCCTTCAGTGTATCGATACTTCTAAGTGGAATCCTGCATAAACAAAACAAGCAGTACCGGTACTCTCTTTAGCAGTATCGATACATGATATAAGGCATTAGCTTCTGTTTCAATGTCACGATAGCATATTGATACTTATTAGACCCGATAATAACCAAATTCATATCGTACGGATACATATTCAACTGGTATTGATGCTTAAACATGAAACACATGCAATTGGCTTAATGAAGCAAGATAACCTTCAATCTAGATGTGCAAACTCAGTTCTTGACGTTAAATCCATACATATTTGACTAACAATAAGCTTTAAGCATGATTATATAATAACTAAACAATCAATACAATCATTCTCATGAATAAAATTACATTCCATCTATGTTTTAATAAACATATCAAAACTATAGTTTTTCAAAATTAACACAACAAAAATGAAATGGACACCTAACGAATTTACAAGCATTAGTCAATTAACTTCCTTATTAGCCAACTAAATAATTGACTTTTCTAATTATTTTTCTTTCTAGCCAAGACTCATTCATCTTTGATCTAGCTTAGTAACTTAGTTTTGGTTACAATTCTTATACAAATATGGAAACCATTCTTTTAATAAAGCAACTAAATGCACCCACTTTTTTCTTTTCACATACACAAAATATGAAAAGACAAAGGTTTTTTTCCTATGGTGGGATATTTTAAAATTTTTATTTTTAATAGGAAAAGTTTTAAACTTATTTCCATAGATAAGTTACCTTAAACCACATCACCATCTCCTTCCTTCTTTAGGTGTTTCCCTCTTTTTTGGTTTAGAGTACATTGTCTTAACAATAAAGATCCAACATATGGACCTAACTAATTATTTAGATTAAGGTTTAGCTTGTAATCCTACTGGAAGTAAAAAGAACAAGAAATAGCATAACAACAAAAAGCAAGAATATGATATACAAGAACTTTAGCATACTTTTAATATTTTTTGAACCAGATAATCATGCACCTCAATTAAAGATTAGCATATTTCATAGCATAGGTGATTGACTCTAGTATTTTCATTCAAGAAATGTTAGAGCAACATAAAACTAAATTTTCCTTAATTATATCTCAAGAAATTTCTAAGTATTTCATAACTCAAAAATTATACAAAATATATACGAACCTCAATATAGAAAAAGAAAAAAGTTAAAAAAAATGTTGACTTTGTAAAACTTAAAATTTTGATATAATTTTATGTGAACTTAAGAAGAATATAATTTAATCATATGTATGAAAGAATTAATCTTGTGCAATCATGCTTGATAAATGAAAAGTCAAATATCCATGTTCTTAAAACAATAATTTATTTTTGTATGTTTGATTGAGATGCAAACTTGCAAAGAATGCCAATATTGTGTGTTTAATTAGTAGAAGTGTCGTTACACTTTGAATATGTATCAATACAATATGTTTAAATATTGGTGGGAGTGATAGTGTATCGATACCAATCCTAACCACAAAACAAAAGCTTCAAGCTCTGTTCTAATACCAATACAGTTAGGATTAGTATCGATACATGTGTATTTTATTGTGCAAGATTTCTTTATGAAATATCGATACATAGAAGGAATGTATCGTTACCTCTTAAGTCTGGCAAACTCCAACGGTAGAATTTTTGTGTCAACCAACGAGAAGAATCTTGAATTTACAACACCAACAGCTAGCAACTTAAGAGAACTTATTTAAGGAAAAAGTTTAGAGTGAAACAAGACAGAGCCAAAATTCTAAATCAAGAGTTATACTCATATCCCAGCTTCATTCAAAAAGGAAAAAAAAAGAGATAGAATTCCTCTCTATCATCACTTATCTTAAAAAAAACTTTCAGTGATTTAAATTGTATCCATTTAATCTTGTAAAGGCATTAGTAATCCATTTGTAAACTCACTCCAACTTTGTAAAAGGTAAGAGTACCCTTGAGTGCTAAATTTGTAAGTAATGTTTGGGTAGATCTAAGGTTTGCTCCTTAAGCCAAAAAATGAAATTTGCAAGTGACGTTTAGGTAGATCTAAGGTTTGCTTCTTAAGCCAGAAAATGAAGTGTTTGTAAGGTTTGCTCCTTCAACCAGAAAAGGAGTACTTGTAAAGGTTGCTTCCTTAAGCATGGAAAAATTAAGGTGTAGGTTTTTTCCTTCAGCCTGTACAAGTAGGAAGGTTGATAGGTTATACTTGAGCCTTGGAAAAAAGGAAGGTTATCTCATTGAGCCTATAAAATAGAGAAAGTTGTAATCCATCTCAATAGTGAATTTGGTGAAAATCTTTGGGAGGATCTCAAAGTAGAGGATGTAGGCAAAGGTGCCAAACCTCTATAAAATCGATTGTGTATTGTTTCTCTTCCCTACACTTTTACTTTTCTTACTGCATTACTAGTTTAATTGTCAATTTCTTGTATATTGTCTAGCTAGTGTAGGAAGTATTGGAACTAAATAGCATTAACTTAGCAAGAACTCAAAACCGATTCACCCCCTTCTTGGTTAGTAGTAAGCCAACAAAAAAAGATGGAGATTTGTTTTGCTGAGTAAGGGTGCAAAACAGGTTAAAAACTATAGGCTGGTTTGTTAAACCCATGGATTTTCTTAAGATCAGGTTTTTATTTTTAGGTCCATTTTTTAAATTGGTCTAAATAGCTTGGTTCAGTGAGTCAACAATCCACACGAACTATTCTCCATAGGCACTAACCAGTCCGAGCATCGAGGCCAATCGTTGGTTCGTGGCCGCCAAGCCAACCAACTGCCAGCCCAGCCCTAAGCCTATTAAGTTATTCTATTAAATGTGTTAGGTTAGTTAGGCTTTGAGGGAGAGAGGTTTAAAGATTTTATTGTATTGCTATGAGATAAACTCACATTCTGTATCTATGACACTGGTTAGACATGCAAGCTAATTTTTGAAATTTTTTCTAGTAAATATTTTGAATAAGCTTTCATTGAAATTCTAGTTTCATGAGTCTCATATGATTATGCTAAAATTAAAATTGGACAAGACTGAACTAACCGAACACGAATGGACGAACTGATGTCTCTATTCGTTCGTTTGTTTTTTAGTGTTGTTTGTGTCCGTTCATGTTTATTAAGATTTGGTTTTTACGTTTGTGTTCGTTCGTTTATTTGGTAGTGATTATTCATTAAATGTTCGCAAACAAGCTCATTTGTCCTAAACGAACACATTCACGAACATATAAACCAACACGTTTATGGACATTTAAACGAACGCGTTCGTGAACTAGTGTTTATAAACTATTAAACAAACACGTTCAAGAACACATCTTCATGAACAAGTGTTCATGAGAACAAAACTAAATATTAAAAATTCTTCATAAAGATTAAATCCCACATGCAAATTGAAATCATCCAACACGAAATCTTAAATACAATACAACTTAAGTCAGTGATATTTTATTAAAATTGATAATTAAAATTTTAAGTACAATTTGTATCATATACATATACATATATTAGTACACATATATTAAAGTATCATATGTGTGTGTGTGTGTGTGTGTGTGTGTATACTCATATATGTAATGTACATATAAATAGTCAATGGAAAAGAATGAGATCTTAACTTATTATGAAATTTTTATTAATTTAATTTCAGTACATTATTTTTAAAATTTTAAAAAATATTTATTTTAAGCATAATTAACTAATTTAATTTTTTAATTATTTTATTATTATATTTTATTAATTTTTTAAGCTAACAAAGTTATGTTGTATAAATATGTTTAAGAATTAGGTGCTAAATTTTTACATTAATGTCTTAAAAATAGGGTATATATTATATAACTTATATAATATAAGTAATTTTAGTATTTTAATAAATAACAAACGAACAATAAACGAACAACAAATAACACTTTCAATAAATGAGTCATAAACGAACAAACACCAAATGACATTTTAAATAAACGAACAATAAACAAATATAAACGAGCTTGTTCGCGAACAAAAATAAACAAATCACACCTCTATTTATATTTGGTTCGTTCAATAAACAAACACTAAGATGTTGTTTGCGTTCGTTCGTTCGTTAAGCTTAACAAACATAAATAAATAAAAATAGAACAGTTCACGAATAATTTGTTGAACCTTTTGTTTGTTTACATCCCTAACAACCAACCAAGGTAAAGTTTACATCCCAATAAAAGTCGAAACATTAAGCATTAGGTGAAACTGAATTCTAGGTCTGCTATAAACCTACGAACGTCTTTTCTTTCATTATTTTAACTGTTCAATTCTCGTTTGTATGGATGATTTGATTATTTGGGTTGATAAAGTTGTAAATTTGGTGTAAAAAAATTGAATTTTTCTTTATCTTATTTTTTATTAATAATATTTGGTGTAAAATTTTTTATTAGTAATATATTTCTTTATTTTTATTTTTTATTTGTAATATTTTAATTTTTGAAAAAAAAATAATGGTTCGCAGGCTAGCCTGACCCGACCCGCATAAAGTCTAAATCAAACTTACAATTTTTATCTATTTAAAAGCAGGTTGAAATGGACCAAACCCATTAAATCTCATGTTCACACAAACCAAGCCCAACTAGTTTGGACTACCCGTTTTACTCCCTTCTGCTACACAATAAGGTTGCGTTTGGTAACCTGCAAGTAAAGTGATTGCAGTGCAAAGTGATTGCTGGGAAAGTGATTGTTGGGAAAGTGATTGCTGGGAAAGTAACTTTGCAGCGTTTGGTATGCAGTGTAAAGTTTTGTTTAAATTGCAGGGAAAGTAACATTGCAGCGTTTGGTATGCAATTACTTTGCTGGTAATGTAATTACAAATTTCAAAAATACCCTTAAGTAAAGCAAAAGATTTATACATTGTAATTAATAACAAATTTAATTATCTTATTGAAATGTAAAGAATATAAAATTATAATTATTGACATTGATAATCATTTATAATAATAAATTTATATACATTATTATTAATTTGTATAATTAATTTTTATATACATTATTATTAATTTGTATAATTAATTTTTACACATTATTATTAATTTATTGTAATAATAAATTTATATACATTATTAAAGAAAAAAAACTAAGGTGATAATAAAAATTAAAATCATAGGTGATAATACATTATTGTAAAAATTAAAGAAAAAAACTACCAAATCATAGGTGATAATAAAACCATATTATAAATCCAAAATAAATCATACATGATATGTAGCTAATACATCCATGAAAGTCATAAACAAACCACCTTAATAATTTACCTAGATGTCCAACAAATCATAAACATAATTCTTAATCATTGTAATCAAACCATCCATATCTAGTATCAAGATGACTCATAATTGACGAACTTGCCGGAGGTACTTCTTGACATAGACCTTTCTCCTTGCAAAAGAGCATGAGAAGAAAACATCAACCTTGGTCTGACAACTCAAAATGATTTCTGTAACCTCAACTATTTCTTCATCTGTCATGTCTTCTATATCACCCTTCAACTCATCTATTAAGTCCATTACCTTAGCCCTTCTAGTAACATCATCAGACAAATATTGAAAGCAATCAACCAACTTACCAATCTGTTGAGTTGCTTTCTCATATAAGTTATGAAAATTACCCATTGTATTAATTACTGCTCCCGTAAACTCCTCAACATTAGCATCTATAGCTCTCCTTTTCTTGTTTCTATTTGTACGAGTGGCATTAACATCCATGTTGAAAGGAGGCAATTGAGTGCCAACAGAAGGAGAACTAGGTCGAAAGAAGCCATCGTTTTCATCCATCTCAACTTCAACATTCATATCTTCAAGCCCTCCACCATTTGCATTTTCAACTTCAATGTTTTCAACAGCATCTGCAGGACTTTCTGCTGCTAAACCAGTTGCTCTATCCTTCCCAAAGATCAGGGCTAACTTGTCAAAGTGTGGAAAAGGCTTATTTCGTAGTCCTGCAGCTCCAGGATGGCCCTACATTCCAAGTTAAAAATCATGCAAAATAGTTAATTACTCATGATACTGCAAGTAAAACATATAAACAGAATTTAAGTTAGGAATTATAGTACCTTTACCCAACCAACCCACACATCAAGCTCGCATGTTACACATTTCTTTCCATCATCCCATCCAAAACCAGAAGCAGCATTACTTAACATATCAGCCACCTCTCTATATTGAGACTTGAGTGTTCTCATCCTGGAGTTGATGTGAGGAATTCCTTTGATGGTGCAATTTGAGATTTTTTCAGCCATCCATTTTTCAAGCTGTGTTAGATATCCAGCTTTGAACGTGCCATTATCCTTACTCCAGCTACCTTGGTTGACAAGATCTATGCAGCAATCTATTAAAATAGCATCCTCATCTGCTGTCCACTGGTGAGTGGATCTTTTGTTTGCAGCTCGAGATGATTCACCGTCCATGAATCTGTTATAGTATCAAACTAAACAAACAAAAAGTTGGTAGCAAAAAAAAATTAAAAATAAAAATGTTATAATTATTAGTAAGACATTATTCCAAACATACATTCCAAAACACACAATTATTACAAATTTCACAATACATGTCAAATACAACTACAAAATAAAAATTAAGTTTATAACCATACATAGTTCGAAAGCAAAAATTTAACAACACATAATTCGAAAGCAAACACATACTAATACATAGTTCGAATGAATGAAACACAACACTAGCATATTACATAGTTTACGCATTGTTTCTTGAAACAAGCCAATCATGCCACATCTCCTGTGCTAAATTATCTCTCCAAGTAGTCCACGTAGGGGAAGACTCAATGAATGCGATGGTCTCTACATCTTGATTAGATTGAACAAATCTCTCTAAGATTTCAGCCTCAAGTGGATCAACTGACATCTCTCTCCTTATGTGGTTGTGTAACAAAGCACATGCGGAAATTATTCTACACTTTGTTTGCACTGGATACCAAGACCTCTCTCTCAAAATTGCCCATCTCATCTTCAGAAAACCAAAACATCTCTCGATAACATTTCTGGCACTAGAGTGTCTATAATTAAACAACTCTTCTTTCGAGCGAGGGGTGTGATTATGTCTCTAGTCGTTTAAATGATACCTTACTCCTCTATATGGAGTTAGAAACCCTTCACCATTGGTATACCCAGCATCACATAAATAATAAAAACCTATAGTAAAAACATTTGAGTTTTAGGTAAACTATTCTATAGTGAAATAAATATTCACACTAATGATGGTAATTTCATACCTTTAGGCACTTTCAACCCATTTTGTCTAGAAATTGCATCTCGAAGAACCCTAGAGTCTGCAACGGAACCTTCCCAGCCAGGTAAGATATATATGAACTGCATATCTTGTGAACAGACTCCTAAGACATTTGTAGCAATTTCATTCTTTCTTGTCCTGTATCTAGGCTTATCAGTCTCCAATGCATTAACTTTAATATAAGTCCCATCTAAAGCACCTAAACAGTTCTATTGTTTCCAATAGAAAATAAGCATTTGTTGGATTAGTCTAATTATCAATGAGAGAAATAAAAAACTTCACCAAATTGATAAATTACCTTAAACCATTTCCATCTCGGCTCATTGGAATTCTCAACTACATGCTCTGGCTTCTTTAACAAAATTGAGTACAACCTTAGTACCGAATTTAAGACAACGCTAAATTGCCTACTCACGGTCTCTCCACTTCTAACAAATTCTCTCTTAATGATTCTATTTTTTGCATGATGAGAAATGATGTACAAAAATATAGCAACCATTTCCTCAACATTCATGTTTTTTGTCGGTGCAAGTCTACCAGTAGTTTGTAGCATATTACATAGTTTATAGAAGGTCAGTCTATCCATTCTAATATTTTCAATACATGTCAAATCAGAATCAAACACCATCCTTCTAAAATTCAATTGCCTAATGACCTGTCTATCGTAATTAGTATCTTGGTCCCTTTTACGCTTTCTTATATTCAATAACAAAATACCACAACTACCAAGTAGCGTATTAACCAAGTTAATACTGTTAAGAATCTCTATAGACAAAGCTATAGCAGTGGCCAGCATTGCAAGTTGTTGTGAAGACAATCCTTTCATTCTGTAAACTCATAACATACAAAGTCATAAACAAGCCATAGAAAGTTTTGAATATCTTCAAAATAAAAATTACAAATAGTTCATATTACACTACTGTCCATTACCAACATAAATATATAAGATACATATCATTTCACTCTATTTGCCATTACCAACACAAATCAAGGTGAAAATAACACCAATACAGAACGCAAGTGCTAAATGGCACCAATAAACAGTGGAAGGTTGATGTTGCATAACATCTTGGTGCCTAAAAGTGTCAACATTTGATATTTCACTATTAGGATAGTCATTCATTCCCCAATAATCCAAGAAAGCTTGTTCAGCTTGGGCTCTAGTAGGAAATGATTCATGGATAGCTCCCCTAAACCCATGAACTTGTCTTTGCGCTTCCGGCCAACTGTTATAAATGCCCGGTCTGTATCCAACAAATACTACATATGTCTTTGCCATATCTAAATGTCACAAATTATAGATAAGATATTAGAAATTGACCATTAAGCTAGCTACTTAACTAAATAATTCTAAACTTCTTTTGATATTATTATTATTATTATTATTATTATTATTATTATTATTATTATACAAATCACAACATTAATGAGATCTACTTTAATTGAACCAAAATTGTTAAAGTTGTACGATGTCACCAAAACATAACAATTTAGATCTATAAAATGACTCAATTGAATAAAAAATTAAAATATGAAAATTTAATTGATTGCAAAAAAACAATTAGGACTTAATAGCTAAAATTATTTTTTCGAAGATTTTGTTTTACCCTTTTACCTAATTTTTATGTCAAATTCTTGTGTACGTTTAATGCCTTGGCATTCCAATATCACACTTTGCTTTCATCGTAACAAGGGAAAGTAGCAAACAAAGCAGAAAAACAACACAAGAACTGGCTCATCAGGATTCAAGAGATGTTGATAGGCAGAAGCAAAGTTAGAAAACAAAACCTTTAAAAAGCTTCCTTGCAAATATATACGGTTTTATGAACTATTTACTAATTAACAGGAAAAACCACAAAAGAAACCTGACGTAAATAATAGAATCCTAACTAGAATTGTTTTGTTACCTTGAATTTTAACTATTAGCATTGCTTTATGCATCTCAAACAATGAAGTAAAGCAAAAGATTCTGTTTATGCACCTACTAAATTTTGATTTTCTTGTAAAATTTTATTTTTATTTCTGATAAATATTTTATTTTTTCATCTGTAATTTTATGAAGACAATTACTGCAGCAGAATGGACAAAATACTTGGCTTGAATTTAAATCCCATCTCATCTTTATATCCATAACCTGTATTCTGTTTCTACGAACAAATTTGATGAATAAACAATCGTTGTAGATATGTACACCTTTCGTGAGTTTGTTGCTAACTAAATACTACTGCCTGAACAAAAAAAAATACTACTGCAATTAAGAATTCCACTGCTAAGAGTAGATCCTGAGGCGATAATTTTTGCTGGGAGCTAAGTATAATCCTGTCGACAAGACTACAATGGAGGTCAGGATCATAGCCTTCACAAACATTACATTCTTTAACCTTTTTGCTTATATAAATGATTAACAAAATCAAGTATCTTAACACTTTAAAATCTCAACAACCACATGATTAATCATGTATGGTATTTCTCAACAACCCAGATTTCTATTTTCAAGTCGTATGAGGTAAATAAAATAAACCCAGATTTCCTATACTTATTTTTCTAAAATTCGATTCAATGTCTTTTAAACTAAGGTGCCTTTGAAATGATTGAATCTTTGCTGAGATTCAATTTTGAGAAATATTCATTTCCAACAAAACCAATAATTCCCACAGCAGAAACAATGAAATACCCACAGCAAAAACAGGTTCATAACAGGAACAATGGAAAATCAACAGCAGAAACATGGTTCATAGTAGTTATGTCCATTTGGTTCCACATCCGAAACAATAAAAAACCCACAGCAGAAACAATGAAAAAGCCACAGCAGAAACGATGGAAAAGCCACAGCAGAAACATGGTTCATAGCAAAACAATGGAAAAGCCACAACAGAACATGGTTCATAGCAGAAACGATCGAAAAACCACAGCAGAAACATGGTTCATAGCAGCAGTTCCCAATTTCGTGAAGATACAAAACAAACAAACCTAAACCGATGCAATTTTAGACAAGCATTCAATCAATCTCATACAAAACAAAAATTATTTTGAGAAGATTCATCGCACCTGTAGGACCGAAGACGATACAGAGGAGAGTGAGAGCTGCGAAGGGAAAGAGTGACAGTAGCGAGAGGAAAGAGGGAAAGAGCAATAGCAGCGAGAGGGAAAAAGTGGGAAACAAAGCCTGCTGATGGAGAGGTAAAAATGTGGAGGGAAAAATGTGGAGGGAAAAGACAAATGCAGAGGCTGTGGAAAAAATTGGAAAAGGGTATTGTCGGCTAAAAGGCTGCAAAGTGCTTTGCAGCGTTGGATGCAAAGTGCTTTGCAACCAATATTGGCTGCAAAGTGCTTTGCAGCCAACGCTGCAATCACTTTGCAGTGGGGTCCTCACTTTGCAGTGCAAAGTGAGATACCAAACACTGCAAAGTGATTGCAGCCAATTACTTTACACTGTAAAGTCCTCACTTTCTCAATACCAAACGCCCCCTAAGTATCTGTCCAACAGAGCATCAAGATTATCTTTAATCTTGGGCTTTGTAATTGCAACTTCTCTCCTACTTTCTAGTACTTCTTACCAATGTTGTTAATACAGTTAGGATTTTGGTTGTATCGGTCGATATGCATCAATTTTGATAAAATTTGATATATTTAAGTTGATTTTTTATACCAATTTTTATTTTTTGAGTTTTAGGTGGTTTTGGTCAGTTTCGATAAAATTTATTGTTTCATTTGGTACGCAAAAAATAAAAGAAAATTGAATTTTTTGTTTTATAATATATTTGAATATTGAATTAAAACTAATAAATATGCAAATAATGAATTTAGGAAAAGTATTAACAAATATAACAATTTTAACAATAATTATTATTTGTTGTACAAGTAATTTTATTAATTTTACAGTTATCATTATCAATATTAAATGTTTTATATATTTATTTTGCTTATTTTTAACAATACTATTATATGTATGAGAAACTTATAAATATTATTAAATTAAACCAAAAAATCTAAAATAATATACCAAAACACCAATACCAATATATCTCATTGTAAAAAAGAAATGTTCTCTTGCACGAATTTTACAGCCTTCCTTCCTACACATTATTGAACAAAATCAAGTTGTCAATCCGTACGCTTTGTGCTCTTCAATTAACTGTGGGCTTACATCATAATAAACTTCTACTACCACTAATTTGTATCCATATTCTTGAAATTCGTCAAAATTTAAAACAAACAAACAAAACGTTGGTTGATTAAGTCGTTGATTTATCATAAGCTACTAAAAAATGGATGATCAAATAAATTCATTAAGTTCTTAATCAAAAGAATAAACAGATAATTTAGATGGAAAAGGTATTGAAATTAGCTGTTGTTAGTCCATGTGTTGGACCTTTGTTGTTAAGAAATCGTTTGATATCGTTTTTGTTTTCTAGTTTCTGTTTTTATTTTCAGTGTTTTTGGAAAGAAAAGCATAAAACATATTTGGCAAAATATTTCTGTTTTCAGAAAATGAAAACAAAAACAAAAATTTCCAAAATTGTTGGAAACAAAAATTTCTTGTTTCCATAATTTTCGGAAACTTATTTTCATTTCTGCTATTGTTTATAAGTAAATTGAGTTTATATATTAATATTTTTCATAAAAAAATATAAAATAAAATTAATTAATATTTTAAAATAAAATAATGTTAAATTTAATTATAAAATATTATTTAATAAAAATAAATATTTTAAAATTAATATATTTATTTTAATATAAAAATGTTGAAAAAAAGCAATTAAATATAAATTATATTGAACTATAATAAATATTATTTAATTTAAATTTATATAATAATATATTAAATATATTATATATTTTAAATAATATCATTTATTATAATTTTAATATGTTAATAATTAATATTATTGCTAAGTACTATTATCTAATATAATTAATTATTATTTTTCTAATCAATATTATTATTTAATATTATATTCCTTCAAATAAATTTTAAAATATATAACTATTACTATTAAATAATTTAATTTTATTAAATAGGTGAATATTGAACATTAAATAATATTATTTATATTAAATATAATATATTTTAATAACTATGTAATTTATTATAAATTAATTAGTTAAATATTTTATTTAATAATGTAATATTATTACAATTAGTTTAAATAATATTATTAATTATAATTTAATATTATTACAATTAATTTAAATAATATTATTAATTATAATTTATAATTATTACAATTAATTTAGATAACATTATTAACATAATTTATAATTATTAATTCATATTGTTATTTAATATATAAATTTTGAATTTTATTAATCTCAATTATTATCTAATAAAAAGTATTATTAAAAAATTATTTAATATTATTTTTAATTGAATTATCTATTTAATATTATTTTTAATTATAATATTATTTAAATTATATTAAATTTTTATATGATTAAATGAAAATATTTAATATTAGTATTAAATAGTATAAAATAATATTATTTAATTTTATGTACATATTATTTTTTAATAAATATAAAATTTTATTTAATTTTTAAAATTCTATTTTGTGAGTTGAATTATTATATGTAAATCAATTTAAATAATTGTTTTCAAAATATAACAGTATTAACCAAATATATTTTTTGTTTTTAGAATTTAAAAACAAACAAAAAAAAATTTTCAAAAACAAAAAACAAAAAAAAAACAAAAAACAATCACAAATGACCCTAAGACAATGAATTCTAAACTAGAAAAAAATAAAGAAAACACTTGAAGAAGGAAGGAAATATTAATGCGGCTTAAAATATCTTATTTATGAGAATAAGTTGAAAATTATTTTATTAAAAAATAAAGGTTTTAAAATAATAAACTCTAAAAAGACAAGTGGAATGCTTTTAACTTGTAGGGTATGAAGAGTAAAAAACACAAGTCCATTTAATTACTTTCTTCTTTGACGGAAACATGATAAACAACTTAATCAACCCTTGAAAAGTATTTAAATTGGAATGGATGAAGGGAGAAGAAAAGCACCAGCGTCTTGTTTTGAGAATATGTGACATTTGGGCTTTAACTTGCTGTAAAAAGTGAATATGACGATTCGGACTTCTATTTTATTTACTTTGAGGTGGATGTGACGTTTGGGCTTCTATTAATTTCATTGGGGGAACAACCAAAATTGCATTGTTTTTGGGCTTTGAACCCAAGTAAAATCAGCTCAAAAAAGTGTCAAAAGTGAAATTTGAACCCACATTTGGAGGACCAAAACTTGAGTTTGGCACCTTAAACCACTCGACCATCCTGGCGTGGAAAAATATCTCAAACAATGTAATAGTACTAATTACAGGTGGCAAATAGGTGAGTCGGATCGAATTTGAGTTGGATCATTTTGAATCAGATCATTTTGGGTTAAGGATAAATTGGATCATTTCAGATTCGGATCATTTCGGGTTAAGGAAAAATTGGATCATTTCAGATTCGGATCATTTCGGATTCAAATAAGGTCGGGTTTGGGTCAAGGAAAAATCAGCCTATTTCGGGTTCGGATAAGGTCGGGTTTGAGTCGTTGACTTTTTAGTCAATTCGAGTTGATCAGATTTGGATTCGGATCGATTGGACAGATTTATTGGATTAAGCTTTGGTCATCTTGATGTGATTTATCTGGTATGAAAATCAACTGAAACTATATTTCTAAGAATTATAAAACTCATGAAAATAAAATTTTCTTCTTACATGACCTATAGTACAATTGAGATTGAAATAATCAAAATATTTAATAACCTATATGATAGTCTTCTTTATAATATATTTACCAATATTCATAAATTAATTACATTTTTTTCTTTTTATTTTTATTATCTATAATAATTAATAACTTTTGAATCAAAGTGATTTAATAATCCCTACTAAATATCATAAAAAAGTACTATATATCTCTTTAATTTATTTTGATTTTTTATAGAATAATTGGAGACATTAGTGTAGATGATATAGCTTCTGTACTCTATTATAGATTAGCCATTAAATAATTATACATTAGGTTCTGTTAGCTTTAAATTGCCATACATATTTTGAAATGACAAAAAAACTTAAGTAAGCTTTAATGTTTTAATTCATATTGTAAATTTGCCTCATCACACATGATTCTCTCAATCCATTTTCAAGTGTTTATATCAAACATTAAGACCATCATTTAATGATACATTCTTATTGGTCTTAATACTTTATAAAATGGTTTTGAATATTAAGTAATTTTCTCAAGAATTATTGAACATAAGTTTAGAAAATTACTTATAAGTTTTTGGACAATATTTTCATTTGAGAAAGTCAAGAAAAACTCCCTTAAAGCTTATAAATGTTTTGGGTTGAATTAAGATCAAAGGTCATATCATTTCTAACCCAAAAGTGCAGGAAAAATGCCCTCTGGAAGAAAAGGATCGATCCCCACTGTAGCAGGATCGATCCCTTTTTGGCAGAAAGTCTTCCCAAGGTCCCTGAAGCCCAGAATCAACATTCTGAACAAAAGGGATCGATCTCCTATGGAAAGGGATCGATCCCTTTGCCCGAAAATAGCCTATAACGGCTAGTTTTTGTAAGACAACGGTAATATTCGAGATTTGGCTCCACCCAACGGTTAGAATACATCCAAGGGACTATAAATAGAGGCTTAGAAGCTAAAGGAAGGAGGAGGAACTACTCAATCAACTCCAATACTCATTTTCCTCAAATCTTCAAGCCTCAACAACAAATCAAGAGCTACAAAGTTTCATTTTCTATCACTCTCATATTCCTTGTATAGAAAAGCACAAATATTGTATAGGTTTTTCCTTCTGCTTAATTTCTGTAATCAATTGCCTACTTAGAGGCCTTTTCTTTGATTACATTATTTGTATCCCATCATTCCTTGTAAAGGGGAGGTTACTCTTGAGCCTAGAAAAAGAGAGAGGTTTCTCTTGAGCCTTGAAAAGAGGGAGTGTAACAAATTCAAGGATAGTGAATTTGGGAAAATCCTTGGGAGCGTCTCAAGGTAGAGGACGTAAGCAAGGTTGCCGAACCTCTATAAATCACTTGTGTACATTTCTCGATCCTTTCTCTCTTTACTTTCTTGCAATTATATTTGTGTTTATTGCATTAAATTTATATTGTATAATTGCCTAGCTAAAAGAACTTAGAAAACAATCAAATAGGCTAGAGAATTTAGAGAAACCGAAAAACGGGCATAAGGTTAGCTAAGAACCGATTCACCCCCCCTCTCGGTATTGTCTATCAGAGCCAACAATTGGTATCAGAGCTTGGGTTCGAGATTGAATTAGACTAACCTCTATCGAGCTAAATTATCTTAAATGGCTCACTTAAATATAGGCACAACCCTAGGAGAAGAAGGACACTCATTAGTTAGACCGACACTCTTCAATGGTGAGAATTACTCTTATTGGAAAATTAGGATGATGTTATTTGTGCAATCCAATGACTATGAAGTGTGGAGAGTAATAGTTAATGGCCCTAGAATCCCAATAATGAAAGTAGATGGAAAGGATGTCCCTAAGAGTAAAGATGAGTGGGACACCAATGACATGAGATTGGCACAATTGAATGCCAAGGCTATGCACACCCTCTTTTGTGCATTAGGTCTTAATGAGTACAATAGAGTCTCCCTATGTGAAAATGCTAAGCAAATATGGGACAAACTAGCCATCACACATGAAGGGACCAATCAAGTTAGAGAGACTAAGGTAGGAATGCTCATACATGATTATGAGCTTTTTAGAATGAAAGAAAATGAGTCCATGAGTGATATGTACACTAGATTTAATGACATAATCAATGGACTTAAGGCATTAGGCAAGACCTATTCCAATGTAGAAATGGTGAAGAAAATCTTGAATAGCTTGCCACAATCATGGGAGGCAAAGGTAACCGCAATAGAAGAGTCTAAAGATCCAAATACCTTGTCTCTAGATGAACTTATGGGCTCCCTACTTACATATGAGATGAAATTGAAAAGAAATGAAGAGCCTTCAAAGAAAGTAGGGGTAGCACTTAAGTCTTCCACTCATGAGGATGATAGTGATGAGAGTGGAAATGAGGAAGAAAAAGAAATGGCAATGTTTGCCAAAAGATTTAATAGGTTCATGAGAATGAAAGAAAAAGAAAATAATATAAGACATCAAAGAGGGGAGTCAAGTAAGAGAGAAAAGGATAGGAAACCTAAGAAGAAAGCATTTGTGGCTGCATGGAGCGATAGTGATAGCTCCGATGATGAAAACATAGATGATGAGGTAGCCTACACATGCTTTATGGCTATTAGTGATGATGAGACTAGTTGTAGTTCTAGTGAAGATGATGATTATACATTTGATGAACTACAAAATGCTTTTAATGAATTAGCTAATGATTTTCAATGCATGAACTCCAAATATAAGAAAATCATTGCTAAATTGAAAATAGAAAATGAAATGCTATTAAATGCCAAACTTGAATTTGAGAAGAAGTTAGAAGAAGCAAATCTAGAAATAAATGAGTTGAATAAAAAGAACTTAAATTTACATAACTCATTTACTAGGTTCTATATGGGTCAACAAAAATTAGATCATATGTTAGAGACCCAAAGAGCTTTCTTTGACAAAGATGGGTTAGGCTATAATGCAAAACAAAAAGAAACTCATCTTAAGAACTTCCTAGTGAGCAAAAACTCTATGCATGATTTATCTCTTACATGCTCACTATGCAATAGGATAAGACACTCTTCACAAGCATGCACACTACAAAAAAATGAACCTTCAGCGATGGAATTAGCGACGGAAAATTCCGTCGCTAATAGTTAAATTCCGTCGCTAATGGTCTTAAGCGACGGATTACCTACGGATTACCGACGGAAATTTTTCTGTTGGAAAAATCGATGTCGCTGATGCTCACTCCGTCGCTAAAACTTCATTTTCGTCGGTAATTCCGTCGCTAATTAGCAACGAAATTTTTTTACATCAGCGACGGATTTTATGGCATTAGTGACGGAAAATTCCGTCGCTAAAAACATAATTTCGTCTTTTAATTTACATGAAAATTCGTCGCTAAAAGGCATCAGCGATGGAAATTTCCGTCGCTGATAGTTTTATTATTATTTTATTTTATAAAAAAATCCGTCGCTAAAAGGCATCAGCGATGGAATTTCTGTCGCTAAGTCCGTCGCTGATAATTTGTTATTTTTGTTAATTCAATAAATATTCTGTCACTAATGAGCATCAGTGACGGAAATTTCGTAGCTAATGTGATAAATTCTGTCGCTAATTTGATGAATTTTTCACTTATTTAACAGATTTTGTTGCTAATTTCTATGAATTTTGTCAAAAAAAATGTTCTGAAATTAATTATTTATATTTATATTTATATTTATATTTATATTTATATATATATATATATATAGAGAGAGAGAGAGAGAGAGAGAGAGAGAGAAACATTTAAAACTTAAATCCATAAACATTAACTTAAAATAAAGTAACTAAAAAAATACAAAAATACCACCAGCACCTCACCATATCATCATCATCATCTGTAAGTAAAAAACAAAAAAACAAAAATATAAGTATTAAAGTTTATTATATAAAAAAATTGACAACATAAATAAAAAAGAAAAATAGAGTAAATTTACAAAAAAAAGGAAAAAAATAAAAGGAAAGAGGGATAAAGAAGAAAAACTAAGAAAAAAAACGAGAAAATGGAAAAAAAGAAGATAGAGAGGAGTGAAGAGGAGAGAAAACAGAGAATATGAGAATATATAGAGTCTTTGGCGCGCATACAGAGGAATTACCGACGGAATTACCGACGGATTAGCGACGGAAATTCCGTCGCTAATGCTATGTCAAAATATTTCCCGCTACAGCTTAGGCGGGAAAAATTCAAATTTTTTTTTATTTTTTCGAATTTAAGGCATCAGCGACGGAATTTTTCCGTTGCTAAAGGTCATTAGCTACGGAATTAGTGACGGAAAAATTCTGTCGCTAAGTTTTATACACTTATTCCACCGAAAATGATGAAGTTCCGTCGCAAATTCCGTAGCTAATGACCTTTAGCTACGGAATTAGCGACGGAAAAATTCCGTCGCTAAGTTCTCTACACTTATTCCACCAAAAATGATGAAGGGAAATTAGCGACGGAATTTTTCTGTCGCTAATTCCGTAGCTAAAGGTCATTAGCTACGGAATTAGCGACGGAAAAATTCCGTCGCTAAGTTCTCTACACTTATTCCACCGAAAATGATGAAGGGAAATTAGCGACGGAATTTTTCCGTCGCTAATTCCGTAGCTAAAGGTCATTAGCTACGGAATTGGCGACGGAAAAATTCCGTCGCTAATTTCCCTTCATCATTTTCGGTGGAATAAGTGTAGAGAACTTAGCGACGGAATTTTTCCGTCGCTAATTCCGTAGCTAAAGGTCATTAGCTATGGAATTAGCGACGGAAAAATTCCGTCGCTAAGTTCTATACACTTATTCCACCGAAATGATGAAGAGAAATTAGCGACGGAAAAATTCCGTCGCTAAGTTCTCACACTTATTCCACCGAAAATGATGAAGGGAAATTAGCGACGGAATTTTTCCGTCGCTAATTCCGTAGCTAATGACCTTTAGCTACGGAATTAGCGACGGAAAAATTCTGTCGCTAAGTTCTCTACACTTATTCCACCGAAAATGATGAAGGAAAATTAGCGACGGAATTTTTCCGTCGCTAATTCCGTAGCTAATGACCTTTAGCTACGGAATTAGCGACGGAAAAATTCCGACGCTAAGTTCTATACATTTATTTCTTTGAAAATAATGAAGGGAAATTAGCGACGGAATTTTTCCGTCGCTAATTCCGTAGCTAATGACTTTTTTGCTACGGAATTAGCGACGGAAAAATTCCATCGCTAAGTTCTATACACTTATTCCACCAAAAAATGATGAAGGGAAATTAGCGACGGAAAAATTCCGTAGCTAATTTCTATCTATGTTTTGGGTTTAGCGACAGACAATTTCGTCGCTAATTTCGTCGCTAATAATTTGGCGCAATTGAACAGTATATCCCGCCATATTTAGCGACGGAATTAGTGACGGAAAATATTCCGTCGCTAATTACCGACGAATTTCTGTCGCTAATCTGTCGCTAATTCCGTCGCTAACTTCGGTATAAATTCCGTCACTAATCCGTCGCTAATACTAATTATCAGCGACGGAAAAAGCTAAATTTCCGTCGCTGAAAATCAATTTTCTTGTAGTGGCACTTATAGAAAAACTACATTTAGAGGAAGAGTAGTTAAGAAAATGTGGGTGCCAAAGCATGCAATAAATAATGATGATTTGAGCTTGAAATGGATCCCAAAAGGATCAAAAATTATTTGTACTAACTCTCATGGACCCAAGAAAGTTTGGGTACCAAAGCATGCTTAAATTTGTGTGTTGTAGGAGTGTTAGAGCATGGAGATACAAGATACAATGAAGTTTGAATGCTCAACACATTCTCATGGAGTTTGCTTGTGCCAATGAGAAAAATGAAGAGCTTGGAAATCCATCTTTAGCAAGGTGACAACAATCTCTCAAAGAATGGCTAATAGTGGATCCAACACATCATGGCAAGCACTCTCAAGCAAAGGAGTATTGTGAGCTTAAATTCTCACTCCTTAAAATTTGTGTTACATTTAAATTGTCTATGCCTTGATGATATGGTTTGTTGATGATCTTTGATGCTTTGTGAGTTGAATGATTGAACAAAAGGCATGATAAATGATTTTTGAATGCTTAATGAATAGTTCTTGATGCATTGAATGAAAAGCATGTTTAATGATTTTGAAATGATTTTTGGTTTTCTGCATCTTAAGCAAGTTTGATATGTCTAGATAATATATTTAGTTGCTCAAAAGAAGTCAAATATGTCATATATGCAAAATGTCATGTCATGAGCATTAATGAAGAACTTGTATATTGGAAATCATGGCATGTGTTCACAAGTATGATGATTTGATGTTATATATGCTTAAAATCTATGTGAACAAGTTTGTTTTGGCATATTTGTGGTTTCTAATGCTTTGGTTTTGTCAAAATATGCTTAACTCTCAAAATGACCTCCTTTGAGGCCAAAAATGCATGTTATTGAGTAAATTCTTCCAAAATTGCAAAATCTATTGTTAAATGGTTTTTCATTCATTCTTTTCATTCATACAAGTCCAAAATCATGTTTTACAAATGTTTAAACCTTTACTTGGACTTAAAACACTCAAAAACAAAGTTTTGGTACCTCAAAGGTTGAATTTTCTGTCAAAACAACAGCAGAATCTGCAGGAAACATATGAGGGATCGATCCCCACTGTAGCAGGATCGATCCCCCCAGGCCAGAAAAGGCACTTCTGCATGTGTTCAACCGAAATTGAGAAGAACTCTTCATTGTTTTGATATTTTCTCTCTTCTCAACTTAAAATTCATTGTTTTAACTTCTTTTTGAAGATCTTTAATATATGAAGATTCATTTTTCATTGATATCATGCCTCAACTTCATCAATTAATATCATTTCCAACAAATGATATCACTTTCAACAATCAATACCATTTTTCTTGAGCTCACAAGTGCAAAATCATTTTTCTGGTTGAAAACATTCATGAATTGCATAAATCTTGAAATAATCTTGAAATATACTTTCAATGAATGCTTAAACATATTTTTGAGATTTATTTCAATTATTTGTGCATATATTTGAGAATTAACGATGAACATGTGCATGATAGATTATGATTTCATTTGTTCATCTTAGTCAAGCATGCTTATAGGATTATGTCTCTTAGCTTGACTAATCAATTCCACACTAGGTTTCATGATAATTTTACATCTAGTGGATTGATTCCAAATGTAAATTCAACAATTGGTAATAGTCATTGGCCTATAATTTGTGATGGTAAATGAATCCTCAATGTTCAAATGCATGAAACTTTATCATCCTTGTACTTAAAGAACCAAGGTCTTAATGACAACACCAACATTCAAAGATAAATGCAAACTTGAACAAACTTGATATCCATGCATTTATTATTTGAATATTTCCTTGCTCATAATTGGTTAAGGACTTGAATTAGAAAATGAGCATAGGATTTGTGTGCTTGAAACCATGGAAGAAAATGTGTTTGCTTGAATTCCTTGATGTTTTGAATCTTCCATATGGTTTAATTTTGTGAATATGAATATGGATTAATATTTTATGATTGTGTACTAATGTTTAATTGATCCATATGCATATTTGATGATGTGTGATTGTGTTCTTGCATATTTAGAATGATTATTTTCTTGACATGAACACACTACACATAGATATTGAATTCATGCAAAATGCCTAAGTCAACCATTAGTAACAATTGGCGTTTAGATTGAAATAACAATTAGTATCATTGGCAACCATATTTTCAATAATTGGTAAGCCAAAACTAAATTGCCAATTGGTATGAGCTTTAAATTGACAATTCTTCTCATGCTCCTTAGATTGAAATGACAAATAGAGAAGAAATCTCTTAGGATATTTTGGCATGAAACTCTTGTGTGCTAGAATTTGAAGTTAATTGCTATATATCTTGATTCTATGCACATTCTTGCTTGAACATGATTTATGAGCACATGCATATGATATGTTATCTAATTTTAGCTCATAATCATGATGTATTACTTTGCACCTTAGTTGGACCTTAGCGAACAATTGATATACTTAGGTGCTTGATAGGATTAAAATGAGCAAGTCACAAACCTTAGTAGATATTTATACACAACTTGCTTCATTATTTACCAATTGGAACCTTCTTGCAAAATTACTTATCAACAATTGGTATCAAAATTATTTATAAACAATTGGTATAGGAAAATAAGCCTTGTCCTTTGCATGCCTAAACATTTCATACTCTTTATGGACATTGTCTTATGAATTTGTGCTATGAGTCCCATGTACTAACATGTTTCTTGTTGGATGGAGCATTTTTATTTCTTCTCACATAGCCATGATTTTAGGGAGAGCATATTTTTTTATTATTTTTCCTTCTTTTTGCTATGACAAAAAGGGGGAGAGATAGATAAAGGGAGAGATAGATATAGGGAGAGATATTAAGGGGGAGAGATAATGAGGGAAAATTCATTTTCAAAATCCTGCTTTATTTGAGGGGGAGTATTTTATCAAAGAATTTTCAAAGCAAATTTACATTAAGTTTTGTCATATCAAAAAGGGGGAGATTGTTAGCTTTAAATTGCCATACATATTTTGAAATGACAAAAACTTAAGTAAGCTTTAATGTTTTAATTCATATTGTAAATTTGCCTCATCACACATGATTCTCTCAATCCATTTTCAAGTGTTTATATCAAACATTAAGACCATCATTTAATGATACATTCTTATTGGTCTTAATACTTTATAAAATGGTTTTGAATATTAAGTAATTTTCTCAAGAATTATTGAACATAAGTTTAGAAAATTACTTATAAGTTTTTGGACAATATTTTCATTTAAGAAAGTCAAGAAAAACTCCCTTAAAGCTTATAAATGTTTTGGGTTGAATTAGGATCAAAGGTCATATCATTTCTAACCCAAAAGTGCAGGAAGAATGCCCTCTGGAAGAAAAGGATCGATCCCCACTGTAGCAGGATCGATCCCTTTTTGGCAGAAAGTCTTCCCAAGGTCTCTGAAGCCCAGAATCAACATTCTGGAAAAAAAGGATCGATCCCCTATGGAAAGGGATCGATCCCTTTGCCCGAAAATAGCCTATAACGGCTAGATTTTGTAAGACAACGGTAATATTCGAGATTTGGCTCCACCCAACGGCTAGAATACATCCAAGGGACTATAAATAGAGACTTAGAAGCTAAAAGAAGGAGGAGGAACTACTCAATCAACTCCAATACTCATTTTCCTCAAATCTTCAAGCCTCAACAACAAATCAAGAGCTACAAAGTTTCATTTTCTATCACTCTCATATTCCTTGTATAGAAAAGCACAAATATTGTATAGGCTTTTCCTTGTGCTTAATTTCTATAATCAATTGCCTACCTAGAGGCCTTTTCTTTGACTACATTATTTGTATCCCATCATTCCTTGTAAAGGGGAGGTTTCTCTTAAGCCTTAGAAAAAGAGGGAGGTTACTCTTTAGCCTAAAAAAAAGAGGGAGGTTACTCTTGAGCCTAGAAAAAGAGAGGTTTCTCTTGAGCCTTGAAAAGAGGGAGTGTAACAAATTCAAGGATAGTGAATTTGGGAAAATCCTTGGGAGCGTCTCAAGGTAGAGGACGTAGGCAAGGTTGCCGAACCTCTATAAATCACTTGTGTACATTTCTCTATCCTTTCTCTCTTTACTTTCTTGCAATTATATTTGTGTTTATTGCATTAAATTTATATTGTATAATTGCCTAGCTAAGAGAACTTAGAAAACAATCAAATAGGCTAGAGAATTTAGAGAAACCGAAAAACGGGCATAAGGTTAGCTAAGAACCGATTCACCCCCCTCTCGGTATTGTCTATAAGAGCCAACAGGTTCAAATGAATGCAATATAAAAGTGAATATTTAAATTTAACTAGATTAAAAAAATATATAGCACTCATATTATTGAAAAAAAATTATATTTTTACTATATTAAATACTTTGATATTTAATTTTAACATTTAAATATTTATTGATAATATTAAATTTAAGTTTGAATCTCTTCAGGTTTGGGTAAATTTGGATTCGGATCAATTTGGATCAATTCGGGTTTAGGTTAATCTAAATTCGGATGAATTTGGGTTTAGATCAATTCAGGTTCGGATCTGGTCAGGTTTGGATCAATATAAATTCGGATAAATTTGGGTTCGGATCAATTCGGATTCGGATCGAGTTGGATTTAGGTTGTTGACTTTTTTAGTCAAATCGAATTGGTCGGGTTTAGATTCATGTTAATTGAGCGGATTTTTCGGATCGGATTAACTTTTGCCACTTCTAGTACTAACAGAAGCTGCATACCATACTAGTCAACTACTAGACAAATTTTCATTTGAGCTATTTGGCTTACAAAAGTGAAGTTTGAAAGGATGCTTGGTGAGTGAAAAGGGTTAAACTCAAATGAAGAGTAAACAAGGGATTTCTTTTTTATTTTTCAGGGCAATAGGGTTGTAGCTAGAGATGATCATTAACAGGCAACATAGAACAACAAAGGTAGCGAATAGTGGATGCATAGAAAATTAAGTTGGCATTATATGTTACTAAAGCATAACTCTCCTCCCCAGCTATAAGTGACCCCAAAACTTTTCCTCTTTAATTAGTTAAGATGCTTATAGCATGACCTATAAAGTAGACTTGATGATTTGTGTATAAAATTTATATTTGTATCAAATAAAATTTTGTTCGTATTGTGTAAAATATAAAAATTTTACGTCAGTAACATCCTCTCAATGTAAAGAGTCATCTTCTTCATCGAGTGAAGCCACATCTTGATCTAGAAGCCTAATCCTTCCCCTCTTTCCTTTATTTCTCCCTTACAACCTTCTTTCATTACCTAAAATAGATTTCTCAGTTCAAAGATCCATAATTTCGGCTATCACAATGGATTTCTACCCTTAGTCTTCCAACCTCCCTTTTCACTCATTACTTCTTTATTTTCTGATTTTCCCAAATCCACCCTAGATTTCAACCTTTTCTACTCTTACCCGCACTTAACATCTTTCACCTCTTCGATCCCTCAACCAAGCCACCTTTGCCGCCCCAACCCCTTAATCAATGGAGACAAAAAATAATCGATATCCCAAATCGAAAAAAATAGCCATTTTTCAAGAGAAAATGAAGAGTAAGTATCTCTCATATAAAACTACTTCAAGAAGCTTAGCCGAAGTTTCCTAAGAAATCATTCAAAACTAAAAACCAAATGGTAACCACCATCCTCATTTAGAAATGAATCAAACCAGAATCTAGCATGAATGTAGCTAGATTGAAAGAAGTCAAAGTGACACTTTGAGTGACAACTCAACCCAAAACACAACCCAAGTGGAACTACAACCCTCACCCCAAGTGAGAACAAAGGCAAAGCGAGGCCCCATTGTCCCAGTTAGCATTGAGGAACTAGAGAAAAGTAGATTATTTTGGCAGAACTGCTTTGTGGGTTACTTACATAATCTTAGGTGATTCTCAGCTAACCACCTCCAACGAATTATCAACAGGGTTTGGAGGCTCAGGGGACATGTCACGTTAATGGGAAGAGATAAGAATTTTTGTATTCTCCATTTTGATAACCTATTGGATTATCTGTTCATATGGCAGAGGGCCCCTAGTCTCTTAACAAGGCACTACTTATTGTTGATATTTGGAGGCCAAACACAATACCAACCACAGTGAACCTAGCACAAATGCCAATATGGATGCAAATTTGGGGTCTACCACTGGAATACCAAAGACCTTTGGTAGCAAGTAGGCTTGGACAGGTTGTAGGAAGGGTATCATCTGTTGATTGGGGAAATGTAGCTCCAAGAAATACCAGGTTCATGCAGGTTCGTGTTTGGATTTGCTTCCTCTAGTGGTCAAATGCATGCTAAGGAGAGACGATAGGGCCATGACATGGGTGGAATTTCGGTATGAGAGAGTGTGTAAGGTCTGTATGAGGTGTGGTATAATTGGCCACGCACATCCAAATTGTCTACATCGAAATCCTAAGATCAAGAGAATGATAAACGAGAAAATGGGTGAAATTGTTGTTCACTTCGACTTTGAGACAAGGTATGACCTCCATAATATTCTCTTCAGAAATAATATAAGAGCCTTTCATGATAGGGGCACCCGTAGAACGACAAATGTGGAATTCACAAGGAGAGTCACAAACTAAATTAATGAACACAAGTTGGCAATAACAAGTCGATTCCAAGAACCATTGGTAGAGGTGGAACAAGCCCCAAAAGCTTATGTATAAATGGAATCTATACACTCACCACTCCTCAATGAAAACTCACCAAACACAAATGATTTCATCACAACTGTTGAATACTCTCCGAGGACTGATACAAACACCGAAAACCAAGAAAGGGTGCCTATTGCACTATCTCGAAGAACCCGTTCCACTGGATTTTTTGTTTCCTCCAGGTTTTCAACAAGAATGGGAAAGGCAACAACAACAGCAATTGGATACACATTTTAAGCAAGCTACACAGAGTGGAAATGCTGTCTTCAATAGAAATGTTTTCGGAAACCTATCTGAACAACCACTAGACAATGCCCTAAGATGGATGCTACTGCCAGATGGCGAACTAATGTTCACAAATGGAAGAATTGAATTACAACAGATAGACAACGACAGGCAAAAAGCAACGCAACGGGTGAAAGAAGGAATGACAGGAAGAGAATGTATGTACACAACAATAACACCTCGAGGTTTAGTTTGGAAATAGGAAACTATTTTGATGATGAGACGAGAGCAGATGAATTCAACTTTACCGTTTGGAATAGACTACAAGGCAACCCAACAACTGAAACAGGGGAAATTGATCAACTGATAAATGAAGAAAGAAGGCAAACCTTAATCACCTTCAAGGGACAAAGGATAGAGAAGGTCTTTTAAGACAATCACAGATGGAAAACAAAGAAGAAAATAGTATTAAATATGATCCAGAAGAAGAAGAACCAATCCTAGGCCAAGCACAATAGCAGAATCCAATTAACCCAAAGCAAACGAATAAGTCTACTAATTCAGGGAAGAACAACAAAGAGCCACGCATGAAGTCAGCAACTCTTTAGAGCAAAAAAGGAAATGGGAGGAAGAAACTAAAAGTGACCAAGAAATAGACTCTAGAAAACAGGTACATCGACTAATGCAAATGCTTGAGGTTAAAGACACTACGCAAACTCAGGAGGAGCGAGAGAGTCCAGTAAAGGGTTCAAGCAGGCTATCCCACAATAGCTTCCTTAGACGCTATGATTCTCTTCAGCTGGAATGTTAAGAGGCTGTGTCAACCCTTAGCATTCTCAAATTGCTAGGATCTGATCCAAAAATATAGGCCAAACTTTTTTTATGGAAACAAGGATTACAATAGAAAAAGGAAAAAAATTAGCAAATAGATGGGGATTTAGAAAAGCTGATGGGGTCTCTAGTCAAAGGAAAAGTGGAGGAATATTAGTCATGTGGAATGAAGGAATTGATGTCCATATTTTGTTTAAGGATAAGCATCTCATTCTGGCTTATATTTCTGTCTATTAACATTCATTTTGGATTACTTGTGTGTATGGCCATCTGGATCTAAATCACAGAAAACCAGTTTGGGATTAATTAAAGGAACTAGGCCGTAGGATCAGAAATGATGATCGCTAGGTTATTTTTGAAGATTTTAACCAGGTTCTTATGGCAAATGATAAGATATCCTTTAAAAACCATGCCATTAAGGTGCAAATAAACTCAATAAGGTATTGGACTCTTGTAACTTGACTAAGATTCCAACAAAGGGACAACATTTGACGTGGACAAATAATAGAGAAAGAGAAGAGGTAATATGAGAGAGGTTGGATAGAACTTTCGCAAACCCACCCTGGTTCAAAAAATTTGAGAAGGCAACACTTACCAATCTGCTAGTCACATATTCTGATCATGGTGCCATGGTTCTCAATATTGAGGAGCAAAAGAAATTCAGGAGGAGACCCTATCGGTTTGAAGCAATGTGAATTGCTCACCCTCAATGCAAGGAAATCGTTAGTAACTCATGATGTAATATGGTTTCAGGCTCACCATCCTACATACTAGTCTAAAAACTAAAAATCATCGAGATTAACCTAAAAACATGTAATAAAGAAGTTTTTGGTAATCTCAAAGTGAGAAGAAAGTTTTGGGATGAGGAACTCAGTAAATTTCAACTTCAACTGAAATCACAAGAAGCTTGTAGGACAGAAAAGACTTTGAGGATGGAATTGGAAAATCTAGTGAAACAAGAACAACTCTTTTAGATGCAAAAATCCAGAATTAATTAGATCATTCAAGGTAAAAGAAACACAAAATTCTACCATACCGTGGTAGCAAGAAGAAGAATGAGGAATAAAATCACACGTATTCTAGTTAAGGGAAATGTCTGGGAGGATGATCCACAAAAAATTGAAGAGGCCTTCACACTCCACTACAACAATTTGTTCAATCCACAATCCACAATAGAAGGACAAGAATTTAGACCATTTCTAGAAAGTATAAACATGCCAAGGCTTAGTGAAAAGAACAAAGACATACTTAATAAACCTTTTCTTGGCAAAAGAAATCAAAACAACAGTCTTCCAAATTGGTTCCTTAAAAGCACTAGAAATTGAAGGCAAACAAGGTATCTTCTACCAAAAATTCTGAGATATTGTGGGACCACTTACTATAGCTTCTAGCTTGTCTTTTCTTAATTAAAGGCATTTGCTAAAAGAGCTAAATAAAATCACACGCATTCTAGTTAAGGGAAATGTCTGGGAGGATGATCCACAAAAAATTGAAAAGGCCTTCACACTCCACTACAACAATTTGTTCAATCCACAATCCACAATAGAAGGACAAGAATTTAGACCATTTCTGGAAAGTATAAACATGCCAAGGCTTAGTGAAAAAACAAAGACATACTTAATAAACCTTTTCTTGGCAAAAGAAATCAAAACAGCAGTCTTCCAAATTGGTTCCTTAAAAGCACTAGAAATTGAAGGCAAACAAGGTATCTTCTACCAAAAATTCTAGGATATTGTGGGACCACTTACTACAGCTTCTAGCTTGTCTTTTCTTAATTAAAGGCATTTGCTAAAAGAGCTAAATAAAACCCTGATCACCTTAATTCCCAAAAATAACTCCCTAAAGAGAGTCTCAAACTATCGTACAATCAACCTGTGCAATATGGCTTATAAAATCATTGCTAAAGTGATCGTGAATAGGCTAAAACCAATAATGGAGGATATCATATCCCCTTCCAAAATGCTTTTGTTAGAGGATGCAATATTTCAGATAATATCATGATTGGAGGAGAAATACTAAATACTATCAAAAAAAGAAAGAAGGAAAAGGTTTCCTCGAGGCACTTGAGATTGATATGAGCAAAGCATATGACAGAATAAGCTGGACATTTATAAAAAAGGTCATGCAAATAATGGAGTTCCCAAAACATTGGATACAAATTATTGGAAGCTACATAAGTACAATCAGCTATAAAGTTTTAATTAATGGAGCACCATCAAAACCCATCTACCCAAGTTTTGGCCTCCGTCAAGGTGGTCCTTTTTCACCATATTTGTTCATTCTCTGTCAGAATGTTCTTTCAATCATGATGAACAGATTTGAAAATGAAGGGAAAATTCAGGGCATTAAGGCTAGCAGGAATGGAGCCCCAATCAATCATCTTCTTTTCGTAGATGATTGTTACATCTTCTTCCGAGCCAACGTGCAAGCATGCATAAACATTAAGAAATTGTTGCAACACTTCTGCGATCATTTAGGATAAAAGCTCAACCAAGATAAGTCGGAACTTTTCTTGAGTCCAAACTGCAAGAAAAATAAAAGACGATGGTTCAAAGGAATTTTGGGGGTTAAATTCATTGACAACCTAGGAAAGTATCTTGGAATAGACTTTAGCAAAATAAGGTCAAAAAAGGCATTCTTCCAACCTCTCTTAAACAAAATCCTAGAAAAATTAGCTGGATAAAAGGCCCACTACCTCTCACAAGGAGGACGGCTAACCCTTTTCAAATCAACTCTTAGTTCCATCCTAGTCTTCATGTTTTCCTGCTTCAAAGTGCCCACGTTCATTTGTCATAAAATCGACCAAACAATCAGAAACCTCTAGTGGGGACAAGAGGAAAGCAAGAGGAAACTACATCTAGTCAATTGGGAGACACTTTGCAAAAGGAAAGCATATGGAGGAGTAGGGATAAGAAAAATAAAGATGATGAATAAGGCCCTACTAGGAAAGCAAGCATGGCGAATCTTAACTAACCCAAATTCCATAGTAGCAAAAGTTCTGCTTAACAAATATTGCAAAAGGAAAAAATTTGTCAAAGTACAACCAAAGCAAGGAGACCAATGGATCTGGAAAAGTATTCTCACGGGAAGAGATGTCTACATGAAAGGAATGGATGTCCAAATTTTGGGAGGTCACCAAACTTTTATTAGGAATGAAAAGATTGTCAAAGAAAACCTACCCATTGAAAACATGAGAGACCAAGTTTCGGCGATGGAAATCATCGATTCTTCACGGAATGATTAGAATTCCACTTTGGCACCAACTCTCCTTGAAGATCAGAATCTTGAAGAACTCAAAGATAGAACCTTCTTAGTCACAGGTGGGGAAGACAAATTGGTATGGAAACACGATTTTACGAGTGAATTCACAGTCAACTCAGCTTTCTGGTTCCTAGTAGAGGAAAATAGAATGCCTATAAAAACAACCAGGAGCATTACATGTTGGAGAAAACTTTGGCAGCTACCTTTGCCTTACAAGATGATCATTTTCATTTGAAAAATTTGTAATCAATGTATCCCTGTCCGCAAGGAGCTCAAAAAGAGAAACATCAATGTTCGCACTCTTTACCCTGTCTATAATGAAGAAGAGGAAACTGTCGATCATTTATTCATCAATTGTCAACTAGCACAAGCAGCATGGTTCGGTTCGGACTTGACCATCAGAGTTGAACATCTTCAACTTAACTCCCTTAGGGATTGGATTCAACAAATTCTCTCAAACAAAAACTTAAATTCTAAGGAAGCTTTCAACTTCTATGGCCTTTTTTCAGCATGATTTGGTGCATCTGGATCCACAAAACTGAATGTGTCTTCAAGGAAGCTAAACCAAACCATAGAAGAGTGTTATTCCATCATAAAGCCCATATGTCCAATATTGGGAAAGCATACAAAGATAATAATCATGTGGTTGACAGCCAACCAAGTGTTATTAGCACAAGGCAAACAACACAGTTAGTGTGGGATACACATGTTGGTGCCCAATGGTCGGTGTTCCTCAGCACTTAAAGAAACCCAAGATCTAACTGGATTAAAACAAGTGCTTTGATAAAAGATCTAAACAAGCAAACATACATGTCTTGCAGAAATCTTACCACCACAACTAAACCCCTAGTGAGGATCCTTCTCATGAGACTAACTATTCTCAAGCTAAAGGAATTAGGAGCTCACTCTATTATTTATTTTGACGAGGAAGACAAATGGAGAAAAACCATTCAAAGATAGGCTGTTGTGCATTAGAAAGCTCAACCAGCAATGGAAGACATAAAACATTCGATTGCAAATGATTTGGTCCTTGACTTCATCAAGTTATGGCATCCCCTGACAAGCGAGGTCACAAAGATGGCCAACTTAACAAATGTTAAGGATCTCCTACAACTAGCCCTAAATCGAATTCTCCTTCACTATCTTTTCTTAAGGCTTTATTTATGTCCAATTACCAAAAAACAATTACGTCAATTCACATCAACTTATCAAATAGATTTTTTTTCTTTAATCATATTTATATACAAGTCTTATTAAATTTTAATTTATATTATTTTTATATCCTTTAATCGTATTGTTTTTTGTATTGTATTCAAAATTATCAAATCTATCAAAAAACAATTACTCTCTCTGTCCCATTAAAATTGTCATTTTTATGTTTTAAAATTGTCCCACTCAAAATGTCTTCTTGAAAAAATCAACTAATTTAAACATTTATATTTCCTCATTTACCCTTATTATACTTCAATTTTAAAATTTAAAAAAATTATTGATAAAAGGAAAATATTCTTAAATCCCAATTTTAAAGGAGAAAAAAATAGTGATTTAAAATTATTGTAAATAAGAGTAAATTATGGATTACAAATATTTTAGAAAAGGATTTGTAAAATCTACGGCCAAATTCTCTTGAAATTAAACTTTTCAAATCTGAAAATTTCAGCCTAAATTTCATCTTCCTGCCATCTTAAAATCTTGCTCTTTCAAGGTTATTTTAGACAATTTAAATTATTTGTATGACATGAAAAATGAAAATCTTCACTTTTTAAATATATGTGAATGATCAAAATATAACAATATAAATAAGACAGGAGTATTATGAATAGTGGTGACGCTCCTTTTGACAAAAGGAAGCCTTGATGACAATCAACAGTGTCAATCAAATCAAGATAAGAGATCTGTCAGCCTAATCAATATTTCTACTACTATTATTACTTCTCCATAAAAGAAAAGTGAAATAGAATTTACTTTGGAGAAATTCAAGAACGATTGTTCTCATAAATTACACCCAAAAACCAATATAGACAGCGTGCCACTTTACAAAGATGTCAAAATTTCCAGGCTGCTACAAAAAGAGTTAGAATGACAAGCACTTTGAGCATATACCCTGACTTGGTTAATACTGAAACTTTCAGCTGCTACTAACCTCCTTTAGAACAGCATCTCTAGTCAAGTTTCCAGGGCCTGATATCCCACTGTTTGAATGATCGAACGACATATAATCCTCTGAATCAGGCACAATAGAGTCAAGGGCAGAGTTAATGACTGGCCTTTGCCTCAACCTATTCTTTGTGCCCAAGTTTCCAGCTCCCATATCAGGATGGATAGCAACTCCAGCCAATCTCTTACTCCAGCGTGATCCCATTGACACAACTTTCTTCTGGTTCTCATTGCCCAAAATTTTCTTTCCATCTGCAGAATTGCCTGAGCCGCTACCATTGTCGTCATCACCATCCTTTATGCTACTATAATCATCATCATCATCATCATCATCATCCTTATTACCATCAGAATCAGTCTCTTGAAGCTTGTCATCTTCAGTGTCACTGTCCATGTGGTTACCTTTGCCGTCTGAACTGCCTTTCGAGACTGAGCCCTCCACATCTGAAGCTCCATTGGAGGCAAAAGTTTGCCTTGCAAGCTTCTGACCGTCGCTTGGCTCTTCGACAATCTTCCTTCTCCTGTACCACAAATTGAAGGCACAACAAATATATGGTTAAACCATCGAACCAAAACACTCAAACCAGATTGGCTTTTCAGTTGAGTGTATGCTCCCATCTGAAGTAAAAATTCTGTAGGGCTATTTCAGTTGAAGTAACTGTTTGGTGTTAGCATCCTATCTCAAGAGCAACTGTTTTGTAGCAATCTCTTTGGAACTAGATCCACAGCCATACTCAAACAAGCGTACATTGAGAAAATACCAAGAGTCTAGAAAAGGGTAGCTAATATTAACCACTAACCAGCAGTTTAACAGTTTTTCCAATATAAATAAATCACTGTGTTTTAATGGGGATACACAACCTATTATTTGCAAACTTTTGCAGAAGTACGATAAAATGAGAGTACATTTCTTAGTAACCCAGACAGAACAGACCTATGTTCCTTTACACAATGAATCTACTAATATATAATAATTTCATGAAACAATTATTGAAAGATATTAGAGCACATTTCAAAAAGTACATCTCTGAAATATATATGATTGAATCAACAACAATAGTTAAGAAGATGAAGATAAACAATCAATGTAAAAAGATTTAAAATAATCTTACTTTGTTAGCTCTATAGCCTCGTCAATGGCACGATCATATTCATCTGCATAATAAAATCTCAAAGTAAACATTTTAAGCTACAACAAATTTTACATTATAAAACCAATCATAAGTCTTTTAATGTGAATTGATAAAAACAAAACTGCTACAGTTTAGCTAGGCCAACATTATACATTAGTGAACTACTCCGGAGCAAATTTCGAACGAATCATGGCAAGATTTAACTGTACACGATTAACCAGCCAGCTCTGTAAGTTTACAAAGGATGGGAACCAAAAGCCTTTTTTTCCTTTTAAAAGTAGTAGGTACATTCTACTTAAAACAATTATATCTAAACTCATGTCAGAACTTTCATCATCTCCAATCACCCAAGATACAAGTGAAGTTATTAACTTGACCTTCCTAGTTTGCATACTGTAATGAAGCGATTAAAGTAAACAAAGAAACTATAACACATCATTGGATTATAACAAATGTAGAAGAGAAGTCCCATTGTACCAAATGTGTAACTGATGGGCCTACGAATGCGACATGAACGGGTAATTCCAGCACCACAGGAGCTTCTCAAGCCATTAAGGAGCATTTCTTGCCTTCTCTTCTTTTTCAGTGCCCTTTCTTTCTTCTATATAACACAACAAAAGTGAAGGAGTTTACCAACAGATTTAATAAATAAATAAAACTAAAGCACATGAACAGTGTGCAGCACTGAGATTTTTTTAAACCAAAAAACAAACACCAGGATTTTACCAGAGGATTAAAATGGACTTGTCAACCTTACCTTCTGAAATTTCCCCACAACAGGAATGGCATCAGCATCAATGGTCTTGCCAATAGCAACTTCTGCTGCAGTCTTGCTAGCCAAGAGTTTATCCTGCCATTTACAGCAAGAAAGAAAAAGTTACTTACATTTCAAGCCGAAGGACAAACAAATACTGTGAACTTACCACAACTCCACAAAATTCCTTGAAATCCACTGCAAGTGTCTCCCAGTGAGAACAGACAGTTGGTAATGTTAAACATGCTTTCCCCTTTGCTTTTGTTTGAGGCTCAGTCCTTTTTACTTCCCTGTACAATCTATAACCAAAGACTGCATTTCCATCATACCTACAATTAATAAAAGAAAATTTATCAGCACCAATTATGCAACAGATTTTATAAAATCCAGAACACAGTCAGCACATACCAGTATGAAACATTTCCATTCCCCCCTATCTTCTCTTTTCGGAAGCAGGAAATTTCCTTATTACTCTTTAGAGCATCATTAATGTATGAAATTGTATCAACTTGCTGTAAAATAATATAATCCATTACACAAAAGTTAAAATGGAATAGAATTACCACAACCAACATAACATTCATCTCAAAATTTCCTACACTGAAACCAAATCAGACATTAAATATTGGATGACAGAAAGAAATCATCTAAATAATGCATAGAAGAACATTATAAAAGAAAAAGACACAAAATCAATAATTTCAGTTAAAATAAAACAACACAACTTAAAGGGATGATAAATTACATCTGCTCGAATTTCACAAAGTGCTTTTAGTAGCAGCAAGCGGCTTGTTGGATCAAGTTCCTTATATTTGGATATCTCCTCTCTGCAAAACAACAAAGTGATAATTGAGAAAGCAAAACAGCCTCATTAAAAGCTTGATTTGCCATCAAGGATAAAGCTTGCATTTCTTTGTTAAAACAATGATAATATTGTCATCAATACCCATTGCGAGCAGTGAGTGGAATCTCTCCTTCAGCAACCTACAGTAATAGATAATAAGACAAATGAGTATAAAACTCAAAAAGTGACCCAGATGACAATAAAGGTGGCACCTCAATAGAAAAAATTTGCCTCACCGATGACCACCACATGGCAAGTTTCTTGCAAAGTGCAGTGACCCATGCATCAGAACTATTTAACAATTTACTCACAGGTGGTATCCCCTGCCAACAAACAATTCCATGTAAGACATTTTAAAGAAAACCCCCCCTCCCACCCCAAATAAAAAATTATTTGTAGGAACAAAAATTTGACGAAGTGAAAGATTCAGTCAACATCTTCACAATTGCCATCAGCAGCAAATCCATAGCGAAAGTAAATCAGTTGGTTCCAAAGGCAGTATCACAATCATGGTTTTTAATACTAATAATGCAAAATATTTCTTTAAAGGTTCAACTCAGTAATCATAAACTAGATTCATAGCACCAAAACATGTTTTAGGGCAAGCACTAAACAAGAGTGTAATATGATAAATTGACTTATTAACCTCCGTATTTATCAAACGGTAAGAAGAATAAGCAAACCTTCAAAAGTTTGATATGAAGCGCAGCAATTGAGGCATTAGGTTTAACAAGCCCTAACTCGATCTCTTCCGCTGTAAGCTTCAAATCATTCCCTATCACAGGCTCAAAAACCTGTCAAAATTCAGCATCATTTTCAAAAACTAATCTCAGTTCTCTCATGATCTAGGATGAAACGTTGCGTATTTGAAACCAAAAAAAGGGCGAAGGATCACTCTTACATTGAGGAAGTTGAGAACCGAGGCGAGTTCCCATCTGCCACGTAGCTTTGTGACGTCCGAGTCGGAACACGAATCGTCCAAAATCAAGACTGACTCATTTCCGGTTTCCTTGCCTTTCATCGACACCATTGATCCGCCGACGATTTTTCTCGGCGAGGGATTCAGTTCTCGGCGATCAAAGACCATTTCTAGATGGGAGAACGAAGATTAAAGATTCACAGAAGCAAAGAGTCATTAGAGGGACAGAGTAAAGTTTGGGGATACTGGAGGGAGTGGGGGAGGGTAAAAGTTTGAGATTTTCCCGCCAATCGAATTTTACCTCTGACTAGGGTTATTTTTTTAGGTTAGGATGCTTTCTTACAGGTTACGGATCTAGTGACAGGGGATTGATGAGCTGGCTGGCTAGCTTGGGTTGAATGGTTACGTTGGATGTGATTATTTTTTTTTTAGGAATGGATGTGATTATTTTTGTAAAATAAAATTGGATTATTTCAAGTTAAGCTCATTTCATGTTTGGATTAAGTCGGATTAAGGTTAAAAATAATTAGTTCATTTCGAGTTTGGGTTATCTTGGGTTCAAATTAGATTGAATTTAAATCAATTCCAATTTGAATCAGATTAAATTAAGGTTGTTGGCTTTTTAATTAAATTGGATTGATCAGGTTTCGATTCAGATCAAGTAGATTTATCGAACAAGGTAAGTTTTCACCACATATAATCTGATATGTGTAATATAAAGATAAACTGAATTCAGATTTTTAGGAAATCACATGGCTATGAATTGCATTCTTTTTCTCACATAGAGCTGGTTATTAGGCCAAGTTGGCTCGATCTAGCTCAAAACCGGATTGGGTCGATCTGGCTCGATAATTGAAACAGATAAAATCGATTCACTTCATTGAAGACCTGGCCCGATAAGGGCCCGGCACATTTAAGGATCGGGACCTGTTAATCCTAGTTTGGATCGAATCGAGATCGATAGGATCGGATCAATTCCAATTGAACCGGTCCAGTTCCAAATTTTTTTAACATAAACCATGCAACTACATAGGCCTACGCAGTGGCAAGCTAAAATATTGTAGCAACCTGCAAAAGCAGGCTACTACAACATTTTGATGGGCAATAGCTCTTAGCCATTGCCTATACAAAGGTGCTCCCCCCCTCTAATTTTTTTAAAATTTTTTATTTTTTTAAATTCAATTTTTTTCTATAAATACCTGCATTTCCTTTCATTTTTCTTTACATTTTCTTTCATATTTTCTTTCAAATCTAAACGCTCATCTCATGCTCTTAATACTTGCTCAATACTCACTTAAACTCTCTCAAATTCTCTTGTTCCAATTTTATAATATTATCATTTTTCTCTCTAAAATTTATTTTTCTTTTTATTTTAAAATTTTACAAATTTTACTTTTAACTTCCAAGTTCCAACAAACAATATATATCCTGCATCTATTTTTTTCAAATTTTAAAATATATTTATTTTCAAAAAATATAAAAAATGTCAAATTTCTTTCGTCATTCATGTTCTATTTCTCGACCTTTCGGTTCTACTAAAATCCCTAATTTGGGTGACGAATCATTCAATAAAATCGAACCCGTTATTCATCCAAAGGAGAAAGAGCTTCCTTCGGCACCATCAATAGGTCGTAGTACTAGTCATCGTGATGGTTGTGGTCATGGAGGAAGTCGTACTCAAACACAATCATCAGCTGCTACCATTGCCACTACATCATCAAAACCGACGAGATCGAAGATTACCCAAAAAAAAGCAAGGCATAGGAGTATTTCGATATTGTAGTAAAAGAAGTTACGATGGATGAATATTCTGCTATTTGTAAATTGTGTAAAGGCGTTTACACTTATAGCTTTGGTGGAAATGGTGGCGGTACAAGTACCTATAAAAGACATTTACTTGGTACACATAAAATTAATTCAAATGCTAAAGAAAATGAAATTACTGAAGCAAACAATCTCAAATTAATATACATGATGATGGAAAAAAAATTAGTTTTGATAATGTTCAAGCTAGACATGATTTAGTTAGATTTGTAATTAGGACTGAACAACCATTCACAATTTGTGAAAAAGTATGATATTTAGAATTTGTTTGTAAAAACAACCTGCATATAAATCTATTTCTAGAAATACGTTAAAAAAATTGCATAGATATATTTAAAGAATATAAACAAGCTTTAATTGATAAATTTAGTAATATTTCATCTAGGGTTAGTTTAACTAGTTATATATGGACTAGTACTAACGGTATAAGTTATCTTGTTATAACTTGTCATTGGGTAGATGAAGATTGGTATATGCAAAAACGAATTTTATCTTTAGATGTAATAGGTATATAGCCTCAATTCACTGAAAACGATTTAAAAACCAATTACTTATCACTTTAGGCATAAGCCTTAAATAACTTAAAACGATTTCAAATTGATCATTTTTCACTTTAGGCGTAAGCCTCAATTCACTAAAATTGATTTTCAAATCTATCACTTGTCACTTTTAGGGAAAGTCTTAAATCTCTTAAAACGATTTTAAATCGATCACTTTTCACTCTAGGCGTAAGCCTCAATTCACTAAAATTGATATCAATAATAAAATAGCGGTCTGTAGAGTTTAGACAATAATCCTCAATCACTGATATGACAACGGTAACGATGTCCATCCTAACTAGTGATGGAATGGTGTCGCAAGCAACACGAGATCTATGGCCATAGGACAATATTTCAGTCTCATTGATCAGTCAAGAGTTGGAACTTGCCTGCTGGTTTACCAGACATGTAACAATTTATCTAGAGCACTAGGCTCGATAAGTACAATACAATAGTCTAGATGTTATAGTTTTTAATTCCTTGTTAAATTGTTGAATAATCTTGCAAAGTTTCTAAGTGTAAATATGGATTTGAATTTGTAAATATTATGCAAATGATGATTGGAGCTTGTCAAAGCTTGAGAGAGATTAAATTGTGAATTTTGATGCTAGGTAAGATATTTATATAATTTAGTTGTAAATTATATGGTGTTAGTTTGATTGATTTGAGGTTTTAAATATTAATTTTGAAATTTTGAGGATGTGACTAAATAAGGTTATGGGTGAGAATAGGCGATGATGTTGATGTAATTGATCGAGAATGATGATATGATGATTTATATTGTGGTTCATGTGTTGATATGGAAACCCTTCATGGTATAAGATTGTTGTAGCCTTTGAAAAAAATTATTAGAAGGGGTTGACTAAGATGATTTCCTAGGGTATGGGAAGTCATTTTTATCTTGATTGTAATAGCTATATGTTTTAGTATATTAGTGATTATAACCTTTACTATTTAGTTGTAGAAAAACATTAAGGAGAAAGATTTCCTAAAGTGAAAGTAAGAGTAAGTAAATCTCATATAATACGTGACTAAGAATTAAATGAATGAATATAGATTAGTAGAAGATATAAAGAGTATTGGTATAATAGAATCCGAAAAGGAACCATTTAGGTATAAGTGCAATTTTTGAAGTAATTAGGAAGGGTTTAAAAATTAATTAAGATTAGATTTAAGTGTTTTAAATATTATGTAAAGGAAGATCAATACTGAATCGAATTTGGATTAATTTATTCAGCTTTGGATTTAACTTGGTGACTTTTGGTGTGAGAGTCACATATTCCGATACTGTTACATATGTCAGACTTCTCACTACTGTTCAATTCCTGCGTATTTCACAGGTAATAAAGGAAACAGTGTTGTGTGTCCTATAGGCCCTACAGTACCTAAATGGATGTGACACTGGATGGATACTATACGGAGAGTCAGATAATCTTATGATAAGAATTTATAACCCAAAATCCTTTATTTAAGTTATTTTGGGAAGTAGGCCAACAAATTAAAAAATGACGATTAAGGATATAGCTCGGTTGAACTTTCGTAAATAATAGTCAAACTAAATTGACTTTTGACCAATTGACTAAAGTATGATAATCTACGTATAAATAAGTTCTAGGCTGTGTCTATAGATAGATTGAATCGTGGTGAAATCAGAAATTTATGTGATTAGCCTGGTAAGAGAATTTTCATAATTTCACTCTTACGGTTAGTTAAACCTTAATAAAACCCTATCCAGTTATTAAATTATGTTCAATAATAATATTTAGTGATGAAATAAAATATTTTCAGTTAAATTGGTTAGTTAGGATAATTGTGAAAGTTTAAGGGCAAAAGTATTCAAAATTATTATAACCAAGGGCATTTTGATCATTTTACTATTAAGGGAAAATTCTAAACATTTCTACACAAAAGGGGTCGGCCACCACTTTATCATCTTTAACCACACGCCACTCACCTCCATAACCAAACCTTGAAGAAAACAAAAATCCCCCAAAAACACCATTAAAACAACCTTAAAACACAAAACTTATTTCTACAAAATTGTTCTAAATTTAATCATCTACAAGCCTATACCAATATCTTGTTGTAAAGTGGACAAAATCAAGGAGGAAGAACTCCCCCAAGTTTCAGCCACATTAATGTATTCTTATACATTTATTTCCTTTATGATATAATGATAGAAAATGATGTAATTAGGTGTGTTAAGCATGGTTCTAACTTTGGATTGAACTAAAACTCACTTAATTCCTCCCTTAGGGTTTCAGCCAGGAAGAAAAGTTCATTATACATTGTGTTTTGATGCATGAAAGTGGTGTAGAAAGGTGGAAATTAATAACAAAGCATGAAACTAAGTTAAATTTGTTGAAAATCTTAAGGAATTCTTACATGGTGCATTCGACCAAATGAAATGGAAAGGGAAATGATGCTCAATTTGATGTATTCTAGGTTCCATGAGACTGTATAAATTAAGAGGAGACTGTCGGTACGATCGAAATTAAAATCGGAGTTGATTTGGCATAGTTGTGTTTTAGCACCGGTGTAAATTATATTGGTTTAATAATTTTTGTAGACAATGTGGTAGAATTTAGTGGAGAAAAATTAGTTATAAATAGGAATTTGGAGAAATAATAGTATTGGTATAATGTTTTGCAACCCGAGAGTGAGGAATTATCGTGTAGTGTAGTTGGCATACGAATCTCTTATTGAGCACGTTAGCTCACCCTTTATTTTTTCACCTCACAGATTATCTGCAGTAGTATATCATTCCACGGATTTGGCTGCATTTTAGCACCCTAAGGTAGCTATGATTGGATCCTAGAGCTATATTTTATTTCTTTATATGTTTAGACTTTTTATGTACAATACTACATTTGTATAATTATATACAGGGGATGTAGAACTTGTGAAAGATACTAGAAATAATATTTTGTTGTAGATATGATATCAGTTATAAATAAAATTTTATTTTAAAAAAGTGGATTACTGTTAAAAGTGAATATGACAAAGGCATCATAGACTACCCAACCAATTGACTGTATATGTGATTATGGATAATTACTATATATTATGGCACATTACATTTGAAGATAGGCAAATAGATGCTTGCCTATCGGATTGTTGGTGCTAAGACGTGGCAATCGCATTGTGAATGTGATGGTAAGGAATATGTATGGAAGACGTAATGCTCCCATGAATTGCATATTGATATTGAAAATGGTTTATGATACTATTTTGCTGTGGAATGGATTTGATGTGGTGAATTGTTGTTGAGATTATAAACTGCGTTTTCTTGTAGGGAGACTAGTTTAGAAACAGCCATTATGCTACCGAAATTTTTAAGAATTCTGTAGAATTATATTTTTGGCATGTTTTGAATGCTTGAAATGAGAATTTAATAAGTTAATTTTGTCATATTTATTGAAATTTTATATTCATACCAAAATCCCAAAATATATTTAAAAAATTCATGTTATCGAATTTTACGCATGTGAGGGTACTGGCATGTTTTTATAACTTATTTACACGTAAATAGAATATTTTTAGAACTGAATATTGAATTGTGAATATTTTATGAATTTTTATTCTTGAACTACTTATGTTCCAAACATATGCCTTTATTGACTGACTGAAGATTTTATTACTGAAATTGATTTCTTTAATGGTATTTATACTGCCTATAAATTGTTTTGAGACAGTTAGGCCTCGTTTCATGCTGACTGACTGTTACTATACTGTTTGTTGATTGATATTGATCATATCATCAACGTCCCAGCTGTCACCTAATCAGTGCACAATGTGGACACCACTATGACTATGGCCATATGTCTTATTTTTACTATTTCTCACCTCTTGGGATATTGTTATGGCATGATATCTATTAGGTGTTGCCTGGTCTCCACTGTACTAATTTTTACTAAATCGGATGTTATATGGTTAATAAGTGAAAGTATTGAAAATATTGCTTTACTTCATAGTATTGAAGTGTTATTATACTAGTTACTAAATTTTTATACTGAAATTGCTTTATGAAATTGTTTAAATAAATTGTTTTATATATAGTCATCGACTGAAAGATTGCATGAAACTATTTAATTGTTTTTAAACTGTTTATTTATTTCATCATCAATTGTTATTCTCTATAGTCAGAACTAGGGACCGGGACACATATGGTACTTCAAAGTATCCTCCCATACTCTTTCTGATTACCTAGCCGATTATAGTATCCTTCCTAAAAATGTCCCTTAGTACACCGCTAGGAATTAAATGATTTTATACATATAGATTTCATAGTATCAATTCTTTTATACGTATTTCTTATTAGGCTTTCCCAAGCTTACCCCCTTATTCACCATCTCAGATAGCTCAACGACACACATGGTAACCACTACTGTAAAGTAGAACAAAGAAAATTTTTAGAAGTCTAAGCGATCAAGTAAGCAGGTATATCTTAAGTGTTTGCTTTTATATTCAGACATATGTATGCATAGCAAATTGTATTTATAATCCGGATGTAAATCGTATTGCATAAGGACAAAGAATGTAAAAGAACTATCGTAATAAGTTGATATTAATAAAAGTATAAATTTTATGTTATGGTTTATACTCTGATTTCATATTTAATAATCGTAGATAAATTATTCTAATGGTATAAAGATTAATAAATATTGAAAGTTATAGGGAGAACTTACACTGATATCGAATGCAAACCATATAATTGTAATTGATTGAGTGTGTTTAAGTGTTTCAAAAAGAAAAAGTTGGTTCGAAAGTTCCCATTTATGGATGTTACACTAGAGCACAAAGCTCGATAGACGGGTAATAGGGCTTAGAGCTAAGCTCGATAGGCTAAAAATGACCCGAAGGTCGTAGGATATGCTTGCACTGAAAAACGGTTCGAAAATAATGTTTTTGTGTAGCACTTGGCTTGCATGGATTTCAAAGCACTTATTAAATTAGTTTTGAGTTTAAAATATAAGGAAGTTTCGATTTATTTCAAAATTCAGTTCAAACCAACACATTACAATTTAAAATATAATGCAAGTCTTTAAAACATAGATATTAAGTAATTAAACTGAAACCATGTTGTACGTGAGTGGACATACACATCAGTTTCCTTCACTTAACATGCACGCTTGACTAGCCACAACACACAAGACAAAAAACAAGTTTCAATCTAGCCCAAGCATAAACTAATTTATAAAAATTTAAATCATTTCTATGAGATGGTACTAACAGACTTTACTTAATCCACTTACCTCAATGCTTAGCAGTGACCTCGAATTTTCATATAAATCCAAACTTTATTTCTTTGCTTAGTCTTAACTACTCAATTCGTGGTTGCTGCCATTACCACCATTTCACATTCTTAATATTAGGTATATAAACATATATATTTTACATGTTTAAACTTAAACTTAAAAAGACACTTACCCCTATTTAAACCTTCTAAGGCTTTTTAAAATGGGTTCAAACACCATTTAATGGCAGCCCAACACAACCGAGAATACCACCTTAGGCACCTCTGTTTTCCACACACAAACAACCACCTTTTCCTTGCTCTTTACTTCCTTCAAGATACCATGAAAAGTTTCCTTTGAACCTAGCCTAAGGTAGTCTACAACATCCCTGTGTTTGCTGCACTCCTCACCAGCAATTAGCCAAGTTTAGCTCCTAAAACTAACCTTGCTTCTTTAAAATATCATTGCTAGCAGAAAATGGACCTCTAAATTGGCTCCTAGGTTAGCCACGATCAGTTTCGGTTTTGTCGTGTGAAAGCGCCCAAAATGCCATGCTTCAAACACCAAAATAGCACCCTTATGCTCTTGTTTCGGTCCTTAAAACTCTCCTATTCACAGCCTTATTCAGCCTTTAAAACACTGCCACTGTAGCTCTCAAAATCGCATCATTCAACCTCTTGATCAGCCATTTCCAATTTCATGATATTGTCCCAAAATGCAAAAAAAAAAAAAACCCAGCCTATATTTAGCCTTCAAACTCCTCCTAATCAGCCTAAAAGATCTCTTGCACACAACTCCAAATCCAACCCAATCCGAATCCGAATTAATCCGAAACCAATTTTATCCAAATTCAAATTGATCCAAACCTGACCTAATTTGAACCCGAATTGATCCAAACCAAAATTCATTCGAATTTAGATTAACCCAAACCTGACCTGATCCGAACCTGAATTGATCCGAATCCAAATTGACCCAAATTCAAATTGATCTGAATCCAAATTAACCCAAACCTAAAAAGATTAAAACTTAAATTTAATATTATCAATAAATATTTAAATGTTAAAATTAATTATCAAAGTATTTTAATATAGTAAAGATATAATTTTTTTTCAATAATATAAGTGTTATATATATTTTTTAATTTAGTTAAACTTAAATATTCACTTTTATATTATATTCATTTGAGCCTAATGTATAATTACTTAATGGCTAATCTATAATAAAGTACAGAAGCTATATCACCTACACTTAATGTCTCTAATTATTCTATAAAAAATCAAGATAAATTAAAGAGATATATAGTATTGTTTTATGATATTTAGTAAGGATTATTAAATCACTTTGATTCATAAAGTTATTAATTATTATAGATAATAAAAATAAAATGGAAAAAAGTAATTAATATTATTAAATATTTTAATTATTTCAATCCCAATTGTACGATAGGTCATGTAAGAAGAAAATTTTATTTTCTTGAGTTTTGTAATTTTTAGAAATATGGTTTTAGTTGATTTTTATACTAGATAAATCACATTGAGATGACTAAGGCTTAACCCAATAAACCTATCCAATCGACTTGAATCCAAATATGACCATCCCAAATTAACTAAAAAAGTCAACGACCCAAACCCAATCTAATCCGAACCCAAATTGATCCGAATTTAAATTGATCTAAACCCAACCTTATCAGAACCCGAAATGATCCAAAACCGAAATAGACCAATTTTTCTTTAACCCAAACCCGACCTTATCCGAACTTGAAATGATCCAAACTCAAAATGATCTGATTTTTTCCTAGCCCAAAATGATCCAATCCAAAATGACCTAACCCAAACCCGATCCAACCCGCCTATTTGCCACCTTTAATCACGAGGGATTAGAAGAACATGAACGCTAATTATGCCTTGTCACAGCTTGTGACCCTATTTTTCACTTTATTCTATACATCTTATTTGGTTGGGCTGTTTGCGATACTTTACTTTTCTTTTACATATAAACAATTTCATATTAAATTACAATATAAATTACATCCCCTATCTTAATTCATAAGGAAGTAGTACTGTGGATAAGTTTAAATACAAAAAATAAATGATCATTCCTTATTAAATCAATCAAGTTGTCCCATCATCTCTAAATGCACAGTCGAAATCCTTTAGGTGTCAGACTCTCAGTCTTTGAAAACCTGAAATGTTAAAATTAAGAGGTGAGCAAACCACGGCTCAGTAAGGGAATTATATGCCTCACTTGATACTCAGTTATCTATATGCTGAAAAACATTTTCATTTTTCCTATGGGCTTTAGGCTCGCATGTAGGAAGGATACTACAGTCGGTTTGGGATCCGGATGGAGTAAGGTAAGTATTTTGAAATACCTATCTTGTCCCGGAACCTAGAAGCAACTGTAGAGAGTAATTTTCTTTTCGTTTGGAATTTAAATCCTTTTTCCTTTTTATTCCATATCGTTTTCATATTCTTTTCAAAATAATGCTTTTATGAAATAAAGCATTTAAATAAAATAACTAATATTCATATATTCTTTGAAAAGAATATTAGTTAAATCATCATCATTTTCCTTCAAAACTTATTTCATATTTTACTGTACAACCATAATTAGTACAATACTTTAAATAGCAAAATCAGCTATTAAATCTTTTTCGTATAACATATATATCATTTAAATCTAATATTCAATTTAAAAATTAAAATAATAATTGTAGATTTATTTTCCTTCTCTTTCCTTTTTGGAAAACATATCACATATTCATGTCACATGTAGTCTAATATTCAATTTAAATCATAGTAAGAATATTAGACTTATAAACTCTTTTTCCTTTTGAAAACATATTACATGTTCATATCACATGTCATATGAAAATCATCTCGTAGTACTAAAATCAGTACCGAAATAAGCATTATGTAAAATGCTGTAAATCACTTTCATTTCACTTATCACATATCATGTAAAACGTTTATATTTAACATATAACATATCATATAAAACATTTTTCACATATGGAGACTTAGGCATGCACGCCCAACCCGTCCACTGGGTCGTTACTCATATCATGCTATGACCCCGAAGGGTATAAAATCATCATGTTAGATCTATGGCCATAGTCTATAATTGTCCTCGGCGGATCACTGATCAGGTGTCGGCCTGGATTACATATCACATATCACATATCACATATTACATGTCATATATCACATATCACATATTACATGTCACATATCACATATCATTTCACTTATCACATATCATGTAAAATATTACATGTCACATATCACATATCATTTCACTTATCACATATCATATAAAACGTTTACATTTAACATATAACATATCTTATAAAACATTTTTCACATATGGAGACTTGGCACACACGCCCAACCCGTCCACTGGGTCGTTACTCATATCATGCTATAGACCCCGAAGGATATAAAATCATCATGTTAGATCTATGGCCATAGTCTATAATTGTCCTCGGTGGATCACTGATCAAGTGTTGGCCGGGACTACATATCACATATCACAAATCACATATTACATGTCACATGTCACATATCACATATCACATGTCACATGTCACATATCACATATCACATATCAGCATGATAGGACTGGGTCGTTACTCATATCATGCTATAGACCCCGAAGGGTATAAAATCATCAGGTCAGTTCTATGGCCATAGTCTATAATTGTCCTCGGCGGATTACTGATTAGGTGTCGGCCGGGACTACATATCACATATCACATATTACATGTCACATATCACATATCACATATTACATGTCACATATCACATATCATGTAAAATATTACATGTCACATATCACATATCATTTCACTTATCACATATCATGTAAAACGTTTACATTTAACATTTAACATATCATATAAAACATTTTTCACATATGGAGACCTAGGCACGCACGCCCAACCCGTCCACTAGGTCGTTACTCATATCATGCTATAGACCCCGAAGGGTATAAAATCATCATGTCAGATCTATGGTCATAGTCTATAATTGTCCTCGGCGGATCACTGATCAGGTGTCGGCCGGGACTACATATCACATATCACATATCACACATCACATAGTACATGTCACATATCACATATCACATATCACATATCAGCATGATAGGATGACAACTAGTCTCAAATCCGTATTTTTCATCATAAAATAACCTTTATGGAATTTATAAAAATATATAATTTCATAATTTAAAACCATAAAGGTTATAAAACCATTTAGTGAATATTTAAGAAATATATATAAAAATATTCACTTTATTTCTTTTTTATTTTTCATCTCGTATTACGTGTAATTTACATATCAGGAGAATTTTTGATGATTTCATTATCATCATTCTCGAAAACATGAATATTTTAAAATCACTTTCATTTTATTCATGTTTTTATGGAAAATATTCATTTTCTCGATTTTCGTGACTGAAAATCATTTCTCGTGAAATAAAATCATTTATTATGATTTTATGAAATTTTCTAAAAATTTTCAATAATTTTCGATAATTTTTCGGAAGTATGACGGCTGCCGATTAGCTAGCCTCCTGTACGGAAAATATAGTTTATAATTTCCAGCCAGTACTTCATTCCAAATTCCAACCAATCATTTATCATAATAATTTCATAAAATATTTCCACAAAATATTTTGTAATTAAAACATGCAGACTGAATATCCCTATAGTGCTGCACATGCATCCCTTACCTTTTTCCGAGTCGACGACTTCCTCTTATCGGTCGTGCCCGTACTCCATCTCTCCCGATTCCTCATCTCGATCGCCAAGAATAATTTCTAAAAATTAAATTCTAAATTTTAGAATTTTAATAAATAATTTATTAAATTTTTACTCGAAATCATTTTCCGGAATTCTTACCGAATTTTCGTAATTTCTGAGTTGCCAAATTCTCGGGAATCTTCTGATTTCCCAAAATTCTCCTTTTTTTTCCTCTCTTTTTCTTCTTTTCCTATTTTTCTTCGTTTTTCTCTTTTCTTTCCTTTCTCTTTCTTTTCTTTTTCTTTTTCTTTGTCCTTTTTCTTTTCTTTTTCTTTTCCTTTTTCCTCTTCCTTTCTCGTCAGACTGGTTTAGCTTCCTTCCTCGCCGGCGGCGTGTTCTCTGGCGACTCCACAGCTAGCTGACGGCACGGCGAGTCTACTGATGGTCTCCGTTCGGCCTGGATCGGCGGCACGGCAATGGATCGAGTCGATTTATCTTTGGTTCCTTCCGCCTCTTCGCCGACCCTCCTCCGCCGTTCATCGTGCCTCGGGTGGCCTCCATCCTCATCCTCTTCCTCTCCCTTCGGCGATGCTTCGGTGGCAGTGGCGGTGCTTGGATAGGCCGGCACCGCCGTCTCCTATTTTCTTTTCTCTTCCGATTTTCCGTCGGTTTCTCCCTTTGTTTTCTTTCCGATTTTCTTCCTTTCGACGCCGGCAACCAGTTCCCTTTTTTGGCCAGTGGAATTCTCTACCTCTTTCTGGCCTCCTCTCGTCGGCGGCGGCAGTGGTTGCTGCCGTCGGTCCTTCGGTTGGGAAGGAATCGGGATCCTTCCCGATTTTCCTTCTCAGTTTCTTTTTTTTATATTATATTATATATACAAACATAATATAACACACACACACACATATATATATATATATATTTACACAAAATACATATATATATATAAATTTTAATTTGAATTAATATATATTTCATATATATATGTATTTATAGATATATATTGTATTACAATATATATAAATTTTGATAAAAATAATATTTACTTTTCTTATATATGTATATATTTATATATATATATATATATATATATATATATATATATATACATATGTATTATTTAAATGTACTAAATAGTATATATACATATATATACTAATGTATATTAATATATACTATATAGTATTTCAATACATATGTATTTGTATAAAAATACATTTATATATTATGTAATTATATAAATATATTTTATATTCTTTTCTCCTTTTCTTATTTAATTTGGATTTCCATTTATCCAAATTAAATTTCCTCCTTCATTTCTTATTTCCAATTTAATTTTCCTTTTCATTTCTTATTTAATTTGGATTTCCATTTATCCAAATTAAATTTCCTCAATTTCATCTTTTCATCAATCTTTGAAAATTTTAACGATATTCCCTATTTCGTAATTAAATTCATTTATTTACTTAACTCCTCTATTTGCTTTAGAAATTTAATTACAAATTGTTAGCTTTAAATTGCCATACATATTTTGAAATGACAAAAACTTAAGTAAGCTTTAATGTTTTAATTCATATTGTAAATTTGCCTTATCACACATGATTTTCTCAATCCATTTTCAAGTGATCATATCAAACTTAAGACCATGATTTATCGATACACTCTTATTGGTCTTAATACTTTATAAATGTTTTCAATATTTTAGAAAATCACTTGATGAATTTTTGGACTATGTTTTCATTTGAGAAAGTCAAGAAAAACTCCCACAAAAGAGCCAAAATGTTTTGGGTTAATTAGGATCAAAGGTCATATCATTTCTAACCCAAAAGTGCAGGAAAAATGCCCTCTGGAAGAAAAGGATCGATCCCCACTGTAGCAGGATCGATCCCTTTTTGGCAGAAAGTTTTCCCAAGGTCCCTGAAGCCCAGAATCAACATTCTGGACAAAAGGGATCGATCCCTTTGCACCAGAAAGCCCCCAACGGCTAGTTTCTATGAGACATAACGGCTAGTTTTTGTTTTGGCTCCAACCAACGTCCACAAACCATCCAAGGGACTATAAATAGAGGCTTAGAAGCTAAAGGAAGGAAGAGGAACTACTCAGCAACTCCAAAACACATATTCCTCAAATCCTCAAGCCTCAAACAACAAATCAAGAGCTCCAAAGTCTTCATCATCTATCATTCTCTTATTCCTTGTAGTGCTTAGCACAAATATTGTATAGGTTTTCCATTGTGCTTAATTTCTGTAATCATTTGCCTACTTAGAGGCCTTCTTTGATTACACCCATTGTAAACCAATTCAATCCTTGTAAAAAGGGGAGGTTTCTCTTTAGCCTATGAAAAAGAGGGAGGTTACTCTTTAGCCTAAGAAAAAGAGGGAGGTTTCTCTTGAGCCTTGAAAAAGAGAGAGGTTTCTCTTGAGCCTAGAAAAAGAGAGAGGTTTCTCTTTAGCCTAGAAAAAGAGGGAGTGTAACAAATTCAAGTATAGTGAATTTGGGGAAAATCCTTAGGAGCGTTTCAAGGTAGAGGACGTAGGCAAGGTAGCCGAACCTCTATAAATCGATTGTGTAAATCTCTCTCTCTCTACTCTTTATTTACTTGCACTTGTATGGTGTTTATTTCATTAAACTTGAATTGCATACTTGAATAGCCTAGAGAACTTAGAAAATATTCATATAGGCTAGAGAATTTAGAAGAATCGAAAAACGAGCTTAAGGCTAGCTAAGAACCGATTCACCCCCCTCTCGGTATTGCCTATAAGAGCTAACACAAATATTTAATATCAAATTCTTAAAATTCACGGTTATCACATGCCTTGATGCAAACTAGCCTTCCCTCTAGTTTGAGCAGAATATGAGGTAGATAGCTCAATGAGTCCTTAGCCAACTCCCCATTATCTCACCTCTTGTTATTCTTTCTTTATTGTCGTTTGTTGCTTTGTTGCCAAACACTTTTTCATTGTTAAACTTCCAAAGAAAGCTGAAAGAAGTGGTGGGGAACTCAATCACTTAAGGGCTATTTGGGTTATTTGGGATTGTTTTTGTTTTGTATTTTATGTTTTTGTTTTTAGTGTTTTCCAAAACTAAAATAAAAACATGTTTGTGAGTAAGTTTTTATTTTCAAGAATTGAAAACAAAACACAATGTTTTGGAATATTTTGGAAATTATTGAAAATGTGATAATGATGTGAGAACCGATTATATTGTACTGTACATGTATAAATATTTATTTATTAATTAAATTTTGTTGTATTTTGTAAATTTTAAGTAAATAGTGATATGGGCCACATTTGAATTTTAATGCCCAGATGTGTGTATAATTGAAGAAACAGTGTACGAAAGGTGTAATAATGATATTATAGAAATTTTGAGGCCAAAATACCTTGTTTGCATTATTTTGGGAAGTGTAACAAACAAATTAGAAAATAACAGTTACGTCCTGAGGGTATTTTCATAAATCATGCCCAAAATAAAATGAATTGGGATGAAATAAAAATATCATGATATTCAACATAAAAAGGAGGTTAAGATAGTGTCAATAGATTTATTGAATTGGTGGTTAAATCGAAAAATTGGACTGATGATCCATTAGGGGTAATTTTGTAAATTCACACAATTAGTGTACTATGCGTCAATGAAACCACTTTTATTCATCAAAATACATTTAGTAAGAGTATTTGGTGTTGGAATCTGAAATTTTGGAGTGCAATTACATAGTTTTTGCAATTACATAGTTTTTACAATTACAGAAGCTTAACAGCAAAATCATCTGAAATTTTCATAACTAATGGCATTTTGGTAATTTTGCCTATTTCTAGAAGAGTCTTTATAATTCTTCTAAGTGATGGCCAGCACTATTCATCATCTCCCTCCCCTTTACTAACGCCGCCATAGAAAGAAGAAAGAAGAAAGAAAAAAAAAGCTTTCATTTCTCCTTATACACACACAATCTCAACAACTTGTCTTCATCAAAATTAACCTATTTTATCTCCTCTATCTAACCATACCCATATATCATTAAACAAGTGACAAAACAAGGAGATAAAAGAGCTTGAAGTTTTGGTCAAAGTATGTTTTTATTCATCCATGGTGCTTCATTTCATTCTAATGGTGTAGGAAGACTAAGTTAAGCATGCTAAACATGTTGGTAGCATTAGTTTTGATTAAAATGAACTAAATAAAAATATGCCATTAAAGGGGGTTTCGGCCAAGCTTAGAACTTCATGGATTCATAGTGTTTCATGCATGAAATGGATGCCAAAATGATGAATGAGCATGGTAGAACAAGAATATGAAATTAGATTGTTGAAAGACAATGTGGATGACATGAAAATGATTTCGGCCTACCTAAGGGGACCCATGTGCATGGCTGCATTTGATGATTTTAGGGTGCCATTAGACTATAGAAATTACAAGGAGTCCACCAGAGCGATTGGATTTAAAATCCGACTTAAAATGGAGAAGTTGTGTTTTTGTACTAATGGAAAATATACAGCATAAATATTTGTAGTGCACCAGGTGACTGCAATTAAGCATGAAAGTAGCTTAAAAATAAGTATTAAGTGAGCTAATATTTTTGGTGAAATTATTTGCAGCTCGGGAGTATCGAATTAAAAGTGGTGCAATCGAGAAGGTCGATTAAATCAGACAGGTAAGGGATGCGTATGTAGTCTGTAGGAATATTTCGAATGCATGGTTTCAATGCAAATAATTTTATGAGAATATTTTGGAAATGAATTGCCATTGAAAACTGTGGAAACTATGGTTTTTGGCTGGTATTTTACTGTCTTGAAAGTGTAGGGAGGCTAGGATATTCACAGCCGTTATGCTGCTGAAATTTCTTACAAAATTTTATAAAAATGTCATGAAATATTTTAGTACATTATTGATTTATTTCCTAGCCTTAGAAATGAGATATTCAATATTTTTCATAAAATATGAATTTACCGAAAAATATTATTTAAATATTCGAGTTATCGAATTTAATGAAAGTAAAGCTACTGAAAATTTCTCCTAAGTGTTTTACAGTGTAATAAGTGGTTTATAAAGTGAAGTGTTGAAAAGTGAATATTTTATAAATTATTTTCATTATAATATTCACTGTATTATAAATAAAACCTTTATGGACTGACTGAAGATTTTACCTATTTTATTGATTTCCATAAAGGTGATACGATTGTGGGGATATTGTTTTGAGACTGATAGGCCCCATATCATGCTGATATGTGATATGTATATGCTGTGTGAAGCTGTTGATATTGATCCTATCCTCAGCGTCTCGGTTGACACTTGATCAGTGTACAATTGAGGACAATTATAGACTATGACCATAGATCTCATGAGATGATTATTATACCCTATGGGGGTTATAGCATGATATATTGAGGGTGATGCTTGGTCTCCACCATTTATTGTGATATTAAAATGTTTAACTGAATGGTGATATTAAGTGATAAGTGATTATCCATATGTTTTCAGTGAAAAGGGATGTTTATTTCTAAAACGGTTTACTGTACTAAACTGGGTATAATATGTTTACCAAACATGTTATCAATATATGTGACATGTGTTCAACTGTGATTTGTGATTTCTTAATCTAATATTCTTTTTATGATTAAATATGAATATTAGATTATTTACTTAAATATTTTAATTTATGAAAGTATTGATTGGAAATTTATTATGATATGTTATGGAAAAGTGTTCTATTTCAATTATTAGTACTTACTCCTTATAGTCGTTTTTAGGTTCCGGGATAAGACATGTATTTCAAAATACCTTCCTTACTCCATCCAAATCCCTAGCCGACTATAGTATCCATCCTTTACGGTCCCTAGTGCACCTATAGGAAAATAAATTATTTTATGGCATATAGATTTTGTGATATCAAATTCTGCACACAATTCTTTTTTGAGCTGTGGTTTGCTCATTCTTTTATTTTCACCATCTACAGATTATTTTCAGTGACTGCATGATTTACTATATGAGGATTTTCTACTATGTTTTTTCTTACCCGAGGCAACGTAGTATGGATCCTAGAGGTATAATCATTTTTTTATATGTTCAGACTTATTTTACAGTACTATTGTGTTGTAAAAATAAATAAGGGATGTAAACTGTGAACGAATACTGATATGTGGAAATTAAACTAAATTACTGTTTTAAAGTGTTTATTGTTTGAAGAAATATGAAAATAAAGGCATCGCAGACAGCTTAACCCTTACTAAATGTGTGGAAATGCATGAAACATTGTATATACGGACTATGACAAATGATGTTTCCAATATTTTGGAAACAATTTGGCTACTGTTATTGCATGGGTACTGTTCATTCTCATAACTATAATATCTATTTTTAATAGTAAAAAAAATCAAAGATTTCACTCAAATTAGCTTCTAGCTAGACTTGAACCCTTACCACTTTCAAATTTAAAGCTTTTGTCACCTTCTCTCATTAATATTTGTTACTGAAATTTGGCAACAAAAATATGTTATCTAAACATGTTTTCAAATTTAATAAGTTAAAACCAAATGAAAATAAAACAAAACAAAATTTTTAAAAACATAAAACATAAAATACAAAACACATAACAATTTCAAACGACCCCTTACTATTTACTTGCTAACATTTATGACTTGTCCACTTCCCAATGGACATTACAGACTACTTTAATGAAGTGACACACAACGTGTGTGTGTGTGTGTGTGTGTGTATATATATATATATATATATATATATATATATATATATATATATATATATAAAAGGATGACTCTAAAAAGTGAGTATTTTAAATACTAATGAAATAATGACATCTCATATGGTTTTATATATATATATATATATATATATATATATATATATATATATATATATATATATATATATAAGGATGAATACTCATCCTCACAAAATCAACTTTGATTAAATTAATTTACTAAGAGTCAACTCTCATTAAATATATATCCTTACCTATTTAACTCAAATTAATGGAAAAAAAATTAAAAACTGACATAATTAACAAATTGCTATACATTTATCATATTAATTTAAAAAGTAACAAAAATTAATTTGTAAGATGCAAAAAAGAATTGTATTTGACAGAATGCTTTGGAAAGTATCATCATTTTTTTTGTTTTATTCATTATAATCCGTCACAAAAAAAAGGATGTTAATAGCAAAATCAGTTTTTTTTTTTGTTTTGGAAGTATCAACCACAAAATTTCTAATTCATCAAATTAATTTTTTTATTACTTTTTAAATTAATCTTTTTGTTAGATGTTAAAAGCTCTTTGTTAATTATGTGAATTTTTAATTTTTTTATTAATCTAAGTTAAATAGGTGAGTAAATTGATTTAATAAAAATTGACTCTTAAGTAAATTAATTTTATCAAAATTGATTTTGTTTAAATGCATATAAAATAGTTATTACATGTCTCTAAAAAATGAGTTGTCATTATTCTATTGGTGCCTCAAACTCTCACTTTTTATTATTATCCTAATATAAGTTATCTCTAATTATTATATTATTACATATAATAAATTATCCATGTCCATCATCAACGGGATTGACTATTTTAGGACTAATTCACCCTTGGCCGAAATTGTTAAAAATTGTGCTTGACTTTTGGCAATGGGAAAGGATTGTATGAAACAGTTACACCACGTCAGTATATATCACTTCCATTCAAATTATGTCACGTAATCACATTGTTAAAAAAGTCAATGATTTATTATCAGAATCATTAATGAGTTTCTTGAAATAAATATTCATCATTTAATTATGTAATAAATTATTGACTTTTTTTAACACTGTGATTACGTGGCATGATTTGAATGGAAGTGATATATACTGACGTGGTGTAACTGTTTCGTACAATCCTTTTTTTCTTGGCAATTCGCATTCACTCCATATTTTAATATTTATATTACCACACGTAAGCTAAGCTGCAACGCCGATTGAACAATAACAGTCAACAATTAATTTGAAAATTTCTCGGTTTTCATATCTACTTAATTATATTTATACCAAATTCAACTCAATTATTATAGCATTACACCATTTAAAAAATATATAAATCTCACAGGCTGAAAGCTGATTGGCACCTTCTCCGAAATATATATTCTAATGAACAAATGACTTATTTTTCTCTTCCTGCTCCTCGGATCTTATTTAAGGCCGACCAAGACTAATCCATCCCTTAAATAAACAAATTTAAAAGCAAAGAAGCTCATCAGTTACGACTCCAACCGACGGAAGCAATGGCAGAAGCAAGGTTTTGGCCGTTACCCTCACTGTTCCGGAGACGATCGAGCGGTGAAATGAAGAATTTGGCCTCCGTTTCCAGTAGCCTCTTACCGGCGTTTGGAACTGTTGTTGACGAGGGATACCTGCACCTCAAGAAATATACTATCGCTCCTTATGATCGTAGATACCGGTGAGTTTCTTTTCTTCTCTATTTATTTATTTATTGTCTTAATAATATATATTCGCACTGTTTATTTTGAGATTAAATTAACATGGCACAAAATGATATATGTCAAAGATTGAAGATGTATGCTTGGTATTTTTATGTTTCTCGTTCTTCTTAATTTCCTGCCTAGGTAGGAAACAAAAAGAAATTAAAGTAAATTATGTTGTAAAAAAAATGAACTAAAAACGTGTGAAAAACAAGTTTTTAATTGTTCTCTCTTTAGATTTAAATTACCTTGACAGCACATAAATGGTGCAATTAAAATAGTTTTCATTTCAAGAATTGAGATACGGTGAATTATAGGCAAAACCATGTTGAATAGAAATATAGAAAAGAACAGAAAAACCTTTGAATCGAGCCTAGACTATTAAGATCTGTTAAGAATATGCGTAGAGTAAACTCTAACATAAATCAAATCGCTTCGCCAGACATTAAAGAAAGAAAGAAATTTTTAATTGCTATAAGATAAAAATGTATAAATTTATATGTACAATTATTTAAGAATTAAGTATACATTCAGGTCAGGGTTTTGGCATATACCAATTACCATATATGGTGTTCTATGTTGTCGGTTCCATCTCGAGTCGAGATTCAGATTTTTGGTTAAAAGAACTATGGAGTTTCATCGGGAATAGCCATAGCCCATAGCACATAGATAACCTCTCCTCCCTCGGGCTTGCTAGGCTGTTGGTGAATGGGAAATTCTACGTGGAGCCCAACAAATGCTCACTACACACGTTCTCTTCACAATTCACATTCAACAGTAAAAAAATCAAGAGAAATGGTGAAGCATGCACATGCACCATTTTGCCCGCTATCAATTTTGAATTTTATGAGCTGTCACCAATTAAAATATCATTACTCAATTCTTTATTGGGGAGGCACATAATTTGTGCACCCTTAACTAGCTGCCTACCAAAATTATCACTATATATTATTTACACATACATACACACCTGCATCACATGCATCTTAAATTTGACTATGTAACTAATAAATATTTTTTAATAGTACATTTTCATTCAAATTTATAATCATAATTAGCATATTGCATTTCATGAACTGGTAATTAACAAATTAGTAAATACAAATAATAACAATAAACTAAACAAATAATAAAAAATTAACTCGATCTCACACTTAGTAAAACTCGAACCTAGGACCTCAACTAATAAATATTCATTTCATTAGAAAAACAATAAGTATATAAGAAAATTATATTAACTCTAATGTGATTACTGTAAATTCAATTAATATCAATTGATCTTTTATTAAAAAGAATACTTAAAATTATATTACATAAATTAAATTTAAAATAGTGTAGGGACTATTCATATTTTAACCTATTAAAAAAAAGAGTTTATATATGATGTACTAATAGTGTAAAATCTCTATAATGCATTAGAGATTGATACCTAATCAATATACAAACTAAAAAGAAGTCAAGCCCTTAAAGATAAATACAAATAATTTTTTTTTCAATTTACTCATAAAGGCTTATTGATAAGATGTCTATCTTTGATGTATTGATAATATATAGAGACTATACACTGTCATTACATCATATATAAATCTATAAAAAATAATTTTTTTTCATTTTCATCTCTCTATTCTCTTTAAGTTAATTTAGTCTCTCTCTTATTCTACCCTGCCAATTGTTTATCACTCCTTTTTCAAAATCGTCACCTATAAGATATTCCGAAACAATCCCTTCACATTGAAGCGAAAAGGTGGTGTCATTGCACAGTTTCGGGCCAAAACTAGCAAATCCTCAATAATTTTTTGTTGTCTAGGATGACTTTCATCAATTTTTTTTTTACATGCCAAAAAATAACAAATAAATCTTATAGAGAGAAAACTTCTCTTAGTTGTCTCAAAAAAAGAAAGAGAGAGATAAGGGATGTAAATATGCATGCAAGTGGACAAATATTAGTGACAGTGGACAACTACTGGCACTACTGTCGATTGCAGGATTTGGAAAAAAGCGGTAGCCGGTTGGTAAGATGAGTTAGAAAGAGAAGAGATCTAGTTAGAGATAGAAGGGAGAGACGAAAATGAAAAAAAAAAATTGTTTTTTATAGGATAAATTATACAAATATTATGTTAAATTTTGAAATCCTATAATATATATATATATATATATATATATATATCTTTTTAAAGGAATTGTAACTTTTTACTATTTTAATTTGATAATATCTGTCCGACAAAAATGTTTTTTTTTTTTACATATCTGTCCAACAAAAATGGTACGTCAATACTGTTAACGTTATGTCATCATGGTCAGTAAACATGTGAGCACGAACAGCAGCACATGGACAAAGTTAATGGAGGCTAACGGATTCATCTAACGATAGGGATCGAGATTATTAAATTAAATTAAATTAATAAAATGACTAAATTTCTTTAAATAATATTATAGGGAATAAAGAAAAGTACATGGATAATTTGGCCAACCTAAAAATATATGTTAGATTTGGTGCTCAATAGTCGATATGCAAATGTGAGCAAACCATATTAAATTTTTAGATTTTATTTAAAAATAGAAACAAACCCATAATTTATATTACTTGAAATTAAGCTAATAATTTGTTTCTTTTATTGTAATTATACCAATTAAATTTTAAAATGGATGAATGACGTCCAATTAAAACAAATTTTAAAATAATACCAAATAAATTAAATGAATATTTTTTATCAATTAAATCATTTAACTAAAAAAATTTTAACAAAAAAATAATTTATATAGTCAAGATTCTAATTACAATAAAAAAAGTTCATAATCTTAATTTTATACAATAAATATCAATTACTAATTTCTTTTATTTTTGTAGTAAAATTCAAGAATTAATTTGAATATTAATTTTTTAGTAATAATAATATGCACAAAACTTTAATAAAATGGCTCACAAGTCAAACAAACACATAACTTTTACAAATTCATGATAATACTCGTTATATATCCCACTTAATAAATAATTATGAATTAAGACTATGGATCTGTAAAATTTGTGTGCATAATTGTTCGTACATGTATTTTCCTTTTTTTAAAAAAATGAAGTAAGAATAATATTCAATTCAACTCTAAGAAAAATGATTATGTTTTTAATATTTTGTGATGGTAATGCGATGCTTGTAGATGGTGGCAAACCTTTTTGGTAGCGCTGGTGTTGTACTCGGCATGGGCATCTATTTTCGAGTTGGCTTTCAAAGGAACAGCTAAAGGGGCGCTTTTGGTCATCGATTTGGTGGTAGATGTCTTCTTTGCCGTTGATATCGTCCTAACATTCTTTGTCGCTTACTTGGATAAATCAACCTATCTCCTCGTTGATGATCACAAGAAAATTGCGTTGCGGTATGCATGTTTCCATTTCTCCTTGCATATATGGCTGATCACTTTTCTTTTTTTTTTTTTTGCCATGAATCAATCTTACTAGATTTCTTTTGGTTGATGATCACAAGCATGGTGCAAATTCTTTCTCTCACGCGTGTAAGATATAAATTCTAAAGTTCCAAAGTAGTTAATCCATCCTGGCCTAAAGACTTTTGAGTTTGAATGTTTGATAATTGCAAGAAAAGGTGTTCTAATATCCAAGTAAAAGTGTGATTCTTTAGATATGTGACGAGGGCCTGGTTCTTTATGGACGTAGCATCTACTCTGCCATTCCAGATCATATTCAGAATTTTCACTGGCAAATGGCACACCGGTCAAGTCTTCGGCTTCCTCAACTTGCTTCGTCTCTGGCGTCTCTGGCGTGTTAGTGAACTCTTCAAGAGGTAAATCATGTCAAATTCAGCAACTACAACTACATGCATTGCTTTAAGTAAGCCTCATTATCTCTCTTCTCTATATTTCTAACTTCTAAGAGCTTCAATGTATTCCTCAAACTTGAAGAGAGAGACGAAGAGGGATTAAACAGCATTATCTTATCTAACTTGAACTCATTTTTCTAGGTTAGAAAAGGACCCACGCTTTAGCTACTTTTGGACAAGGCTCGTTAAACTTATCTGTGTGAGTACTATTTTCCTCCTGCTTTCTTCTTCTCCAAGCTCCATCTCTAACCAAACAGTTAAAAGTAAATTTTACTCAAATGGCAGGTCACGTTGTTTGCAGTGCACTCAGCTGGTTGCTTCTATTACTGGCTGGCTGCACACCACAAAACACCTGCTAAGACATGGATTGGAAGTGAGGTTGATGATTTTAAGCACAGAAGTGTTTGGCTAGGCTACACCTATTCCATCTACTGGTCAATTGTCACTCTCACCACAGTTGGCTATGGAGACTTGCATGCTGTGAATACAGCAGAGAAGATATTTAACATGTTTTATATGCTATTCAACATTGGCCTCACTGCCTACATAATTGGTAACATGACAAATCTCATTGTCCATGCTGCTGTCAAAACCTTTGCCATGGTGATTCTCTCCTCTGCTCTCCTTCACATCTTCCATCTCATTGGTAACAATAGCATATAAGATTAGCAGCATATAAAGCACTTGATGAATCAGGAAACAGACCAATAACTCTTGGTTTGTCAGTCCTACAGACAATCTCTGTATAATACTAATGCTGTTTGGATTGATGTGATTCTATCTTCTCCAGTATAGAGATTAAGGTAGTTCTATGCAGGTCGAATTGCGTGACCCACAGTGCTAGTTCACATAAGCATTTTAATGCAAACATATCAAATAGACCTTAAACTAATATCATGTCTTGACAGAGAGATGCCATCAATGAGTTATTGCGTTATGCAAGCAAAAACAGACTCCCAGAAGGGATGAGAGAACAAATGCTGGCACACATGCAACTCAAGTTCAAGACAGCAGAGTTACAGCAAGAAGAAGTGCTACAGGACCTGCCCAAGGCAATAAGATCCAGCATTGCCCAGCACCTCTTCCGCAAAACTGTTGAAAAAACCTACCTATTCAAAGGAGTCTCCGAAGACCTTGTTTCTCAGCTGGTACCAATATTTCCATTTCTTTTATATATAGTTGCATGGAGGGATTCAAATTTGGAACCTCCCATTTGGTCTTTGCTGCGGGTTTTAATTGAAGCAATGCCTCATCTACCTCAAAAAAACTTTCACCCTTACAAATCACATTCCTATATTTCACAGTGATTTTGGTAATGAAATTGTAATCAAAATCTGCCCACCTTACTATAGAAAAACTAAGCTACCATACATCACATTTTCACGGTATTTTCTTCTTACAGGTGACAGAGATGAAAGCAGAATACTTTCCTCCAAAGGTTGAAATTATTTTACAAAATGAAATACCTACAGACTTCTACATTCTAGTATCAGGAGCAGTGGTATAGCACCATTTTTTTTTCAAATGCTTATGCCTTCTATTTAATCTCAGATGCAAAATCTAAGCTCTCTGAAACTGCAGGATGTGCTGACATACAAGAATGGAATGGAGCAGGTATATCTTTTGGTACAAGTATATGGTTTCATAATGATTGTGTTTTTAGACTCAGAGCATGATATTCCTATTGACTTAGAAAAATGGGAAAGGAACTACAATAACAGATTTTCATTTTGCTTTTGGTTTTTCTAATGTTTTGAGAGGCAGAAAGTGGGGAAGGCATATAAACAAAGATATTGGTGAAAGATGAATACAGAAAAGGATGCATCATTTTAAAATCAACTGAAACTAGATATGATGAGAGTATATTTAAAACATAGACCTTCATAATAGAGTCGATAAGAGCAACTATTATCAACAAGTATTCTGAAAGATTGTCTCAGACTGCTGAAAGGTTCAAAAGAAACAGTTCACTTTGCCCACAAGACAATGGATTTGACCCTTAACTTTTAATACCTTCAAAAAAATGCTGCAGTAAGTCAAATATTATTAATTTGAGTTATACCAATCTAGGAAACAAATATCAATAAGTAAACTGCAACCTCAATTATCAACATCTTTTACTTCTAGACTATAAAAATGCACATGAAGAATTGCTACATATACCATAGACCAGAAAGACAAGATATGATCATGAAGAAACCTTGTGATAGTTGATCAAGAGACCCAAGTGCATGCTGGTAATATGAGAGTTACTTTCTTGAGATTATAGGAGTGAAAAAGCCACAACACATGTCAAACCTGTAATTAACTAAAGCTTCTTTCTTTCCGCTTCTTGTCTTGAACTAAGTTCCCGCTTTGCTTTTCAAGTTTTTGTCAAAACTAGGATCTTCAGATATGGCAGGAGAAATTGGAGTACTTTTCAATATCCCCCAACCTTTCACAGTGAGAACTAAGAGACTCTCCCAGGTTATCCGCCTCAGTCATCACTATTTCAAACAAATCGTGCAACCACAGAGTGAAGATGGAAAGATTATTCTTGATAACTTCATGCAGGTTTGTAAACTTTATCATCTTTACAAATAGGCAGTTTATATCAGTTCTACACCGCAGGGGAAAAAGAGAATAGTAAAGGGATGAAAAGACGTGATCTATAAGTGAAAACAAATTTTTTTATGGGAAATCATCCATGTGGGGCCTAAAGCTGTTGAATTTTTTTTTTTTTAGCTCAGAGCATGTAATAGAGATTTAAGTTTGAAAAAGCAGTTCCATGATTGGTTTGGGGAAAATTAAGCAATGAAGCCTTACAATCAATTCATGAACGATACACAATCTTCTCCATAAATGTTTTGTTACTTTAACCAAAATTTCAAGAGCACTTCTTGACTGCGACTCCTCTATTCACAGTACTTGAAAGGTTTAAAAGAAGACATACTACAGGAACTACCTTTCCTAACTGAACTGCTGGCAGACCAGACTATACAGGTATGTTTCATCCTGAAGTTGGACCAATTAGAGAATGTAAGCCAGAAATGTGCTTACGAGTAAGGGACAGAACAAAAAAGCATGTTTGTCAGAAATCTAGACCATTATCTTTTGACAAGCAGAATAGATATTTATTATGTTCCTTTGCAGCCTATGGCACAAAATGAGGAGCACCGAAAAAGAGAAACATTGGATTCCAGAGATGCAAATCCAGAAGGTAAATCAAAGCTCCTTCCTTAATGATATCTAATAGAAGTAAGGAATTTCAAGCATATACCATACGGATTATATGACAAGCCCACACAGTGTGGATGTACAACCAGAGAACCATACCTTAGACTGATAACTGCTAAAACATATAGAAGCAGCAACTGGTTATTATCATTTACTAAACAAGTTTAATATAAAACATTCACTTGTTTTCCCCATATCATGTTGACTCTTGACTAGAATCTAATTTTGTATTTTGACATATAACATATTTGAGCATATGAGCCAATTCGGTGTTTTGAGGGAAGAGGGTGAGTCTCATCTATCTTGGATTTTCAAAACTCCATTTATAGAAATGATTGTCTTAATCACATTAGCTTTCTCCATTGGGTTGACCTAAAAGTTTAAACTCATGGAATGCAAAGCATGCAATAACTATAACAAAAGATTTGTCAAATAATCCATATATATGTTCTTTGAATAAAATGCTAATATTCTGTAGATATTTTCAACTTATTGATTCTTATATTTTGCAGGAACACCAGACATTTCCAGTCCTTCACTAAGCACAAGCATCATCCGGGTGATAATCCATGGGCATCATCCAACCAAAGGAACAATTTCTAGTGACAGATTGGGAAAGCTCATATATTTGCCTGACTCAATTGAGGACCTCTTTAGTCTAGCAGGTATCGCAGAACTGCAAGCTTCTCAAAAAGCAAATATTTTCTAACTTCCACATGGTATGCTAAAAGACTAAAGGAATGGGGAAAAAATGCAACTAGCCGAACAAACAGAAAGATAAAACCTAACTAAAAAATCATTCCTAAAAGAAGGTGGTCAAGTACATGACAGCATGCTGAACTGTTTGATCTTGAGACCTCAAAGATGAAGCTAAGCCTATTAAATCAATAGAAGAGACTTCCATTTCATGTCAACAAGATAGACCAAAAGCACTTAACGTGTAGTATTACAATTCTAGCAAAATTAATTTCAATAATTCACATTATTGGGAAGTTAACAGACTCACTTAAGAGGTAAAACAACATGCTTTTGGATACACTAATATACACTTAATGAATGAACAAAAAGGAGAGAGAAGTGAGCATTAATGCATGATACTGAATTTGGTTATACATGGTTAATGCAGAGAAGAAATTTGGAAAGAGAGGGAGCAGTATTCTAATGGCTGACGGCTCAGAAGTCGAAGAACTAAATGTTCTGAGAGAGAATGATCACTTATTCATTGTTTAAATGTTGAAGTAATATTTGATCAGTTATCCACGCATTGATCTGTTTAAGTGATAATTCTAAATGTGTAAGAAGTTATGATGCATGATATTTCTAAAGAAAGAAATATTTTCAATAAAGCTGCACATGTATATGAATGGATATATTTACATCCATTGTTTGTGGAGAGAAGGCAATACACTATTTAGCCATTGTGCTTTAGCTTCAATGCTAATGGTAATGTAGTAGTTATTTAATCCCCAATATTAACCCATCTTCAGTTATTAGGTTCTTCATAAGAATAATGGGAGGATGGTGACGGAAACTATAGACCTTACAATTTTCAGTCTTTGTTATTCAGCATGTCCAAAACAGTGTAAGCAGCTTTCTGAAACCGTTCCTTCTCTTCCTCCAAGCTTTTCTTCCTTTCAAGAGCAGAGTCTTTGCACTTCTCTATCTCTTCCACTATTCCCGAAGAGTTTTGATCAATTTCACTGCAGAATTTCTATTAAAAGGTAAACAGAACATAACTGATAGGAGAAATACGGTGCTTACAACAAGCTAATGATATGTTAAAGCTGTCTCCAGAATCTAAACAGAATGGCTAAGGAAAGGGTGAGATAGTGAAGACCTGTTGGATCTAAAAAATAAAGATTCAGCAATCCTGGGGAAGGACACCATGGTTGAAAGCGTTTAACAAATACAATTTCCTTGCTACAGACTTATTGCAGCATTACAAGTGAATAAAAAAGGTTTTCGAAGAGTTATATAAAAATCATGATCGGTGTGTTTGTTAACAGCACAGGTAATTAATAAAGAGGGAATATTACTACAGAAGCCAACAAGCACAGAAGAAACTGTTTTTTTGGTTCATAGGAGGTACAAGAGGAGACATGGAGAATCAAACTTTGGATCTAATCCCTCTTAAAGAAGAGTAACAACCACTAAACCAAGCCTTGGCCATTACAGAAGAAATTGTTTCACTACCAGAAAAAGCAGCATTCTAAGCTAAGTTGACAAAACATAACTAAAACAAGAAAACAAAGTCAGCGAGCAACCATTATTGAAAAAACAGTTCATCAGCAAACAAAATTGTATAAATAATGCAAAGGACCAAAACGATAACAACAAGAATTCAGAGAAGAAGGTGGATTAACATGCTAATAACGCTAGTTATTTCTTTGTGTAATTTTGACAAGGAGGCTGAAGTTTGGATGAAGAAAGAAAAATAGTCTAAGTTCCTTATTGCCATTATTCACCAGATGAAGCTACATTGATGATTTACTCACGTTATCATCTTCAGCATATTCTCCATTGCCATCTGAACATGCTGCGACATATCTGAATTAATTAAATGAAAATTATTATGAGATAAATAACTAAATACATATATGGAAAATTACAAGATCTGAGAAAGCTTATAAGCACGTATTTATAAAAATGAAATTTATTTGTTCAACTTATAATTCTCGAAAGTATCCAAAATCCACAGAAACTACGAGGATGACAAGCGATCTCAAGATTTGATTATTGAATTATGCAATTAAAAACTGATTCAAGCGAAGATCCTCACGTTTCACAATGTTTCTTAGACAATTTGAATTACGCGGGTAACAATGACGAAAAGCATTTCTTCAACGTGAAATTTTAAAACATGCGATGATTTGAAGTAGGAATCAGATAATAACAAAGAATATTCAACATAGTTTGACATTAGAAGCGAAATGAAAGATATGAGCGGACAAAGGCAGACAAAGAATTTGAGGAAGAGAATGAACCATAGACGAGAGACGAGAGGTGAGATTCAGCTTCTGCAGCAGGCGGAGGAAGAGACTGAGTATCAGCTTGAGATGGTGAACTCGTCATTGCTTCTTTTCGAGCTTTTAGGAGAGATATTTTGAGTTCGGTAGCAGAGAAAGAGACAAATAGAGGCTTTTATCTTTGGCGGCAATGTAAATGCTTCGTCTCTATTTATTCTAGTTTTTCAAGAGAATTTCTCAATCCACTTCTGTCTTCGCAGATTACTCCGTACACCTCACCACTAAATAGACTTCATATTTAAAATTAAATTACTTTTGACACCTCTTTAAAATTGTATTGAATATCTTATTTACCCCTCATTATATGTCTATATATATATATATATATATATATATATATATATATATATATTTCATTTTCTATAGAATTTGCGATTGGTTTCCAGGCCGTCCGCTAATAATTTATGCTGATTGTTAGTCACTGACGGTGATTCACTTTCAAAATTATATCAAAATTTTCGTTATTATCTCTTCTTTTCATTTCTAACCTTTGTTTCTTCCAAAAGCACCCAGAACACAATAGATCTAGTATTGAAGCTGCAAATTTAAACTTTAAATCTAAGATTTTTTATGTATTTAAAAAAAATAGTTAGACAGGAAGGAGAAAGATGTCAAAAGAAACATTTTGGTATATTTCGAAGGCAAACTGCCGTCGATAACCATCGTTGGTCGTCAGCCATCGCTACTGGCCATCGATCATTGGAGTCAGAATGCTTCTAAAACATACTAAAGCCTACAAACCGGTCCATTCAAACAGTAGACTTTTCTAGGACGAGATTTTTTAGTTTTAGGCCCATTTACAAATGTGCCTAAACATGCTTGATCCAACAGACCACTAATCAGCTTGGATTAGTCCATGTGAACATGGATTGGTCTGCAGACGATGGTGACCCTATTAGGCCTTATCTTATTCCTATCTATCCCATGGCCATTATCCAGCCTAATTAAATTACTCTACTCAGAACCCAAGCACAATTACATATTTACATACAATTGCCCATGCCCCACCTCCCAACGGCCCAACTTTAAGCACTGCAAGTCTCAGCTTGCCATTCCCTCACCTCACTTACCTACCTCACCTTAGACACCTTATTCACGAGTTAGTCATACTCATGCCCTTAGCTCACTCTACCATTGTTCGAATCCCTTAATCGTCCCCAATCCCCTCCGTCCTCCTTTCCCAATCTCGGCTCAAGGAATCCCCCTCACCCAATCACCCCTAATCGACGCTAACATCAATGGCGCATCTGTTGTTGGTTGTTGACCTACACACCCAAGAGCCAACTATAAAGGCCCCCTATCTGACTGGCTGTCTCCTATTACTTGCCTTTGCCTCAGTTGGTTTGCAGTTCTGCCTCTCCCACAGACCATCCCATATCGACCTCGTAAGTATAGGTAACACCATAACAGATTCTTCAACTTGACTTCGACTTGGCTTTATATTATTAGATTATTTTAATTTGTAATGTTATTAGATTTTATATGGACATTTTATAATTTAAACAAATAAAAATTAAATTTATTTTCCATTTTCACATGAATATATTATTTAATTTCATAATTTGATCACCAATAAATGATAATAACATATTTGTTATATTATGAAAGCTAAGAGATAGAGCTATAACTTTCTTGTTTATGACTTGAGCTTAAAGGTGGTAAAAATTGACCCGATCCAAAAAAATCAACTCAAAACCAAACTCAACTGATCTGATTTGATTAAAAGAATCAACATGTTGAACTCAACCTGATCCAAATCCGAATTGACCCGAAACCAAATTAATCAGAATTCGTATTGATTTGGACCCAACTTGATTTGAACTCGAATTGATCCGAGCCAAAATTCATCTAAATTTAGGTTAACTCAAACCTGACCTAACCTGAACCCAAATTGATCAGAATCCAAATTGACCTGAACCTGAATTGAGTCGAATCAAAATTAACCCAAATTTGAAAATATTCAAACATAAATTTAAAATTATCAATAAAAATTTAAATGTCAAAATTATTGATCAAAGTATTTTATTATAGTAAAAATATATTTTTTTTTGCAATAATACAAGTGTAATATTTTTTTGAATCTGGTTAAACTTAAATTTTTACTTTTATATTGTATTTATTTGAACCTAACCAAAAACAAAATTCTACAAAAGTTAGTGTAGAATTATCTAATGACTGATTTATTACAGAGTACAAAATTCACATCACAATTATTCTATAAAAAATAAAGAGAAATTAAAGAGATGTATAATAGTGCATTATAGTATTTAGTAGGAATTATTAAATTACATTGATGCATAGAGTTAACAATTATTATAAATAATAGAAACAAAATAAAAAAATTGTAATTAATTTATGAATATTGGTAAATATATTATAAAAAAATATCATAGTGATAATTAAATATTTGAATATTTCAATCGCAATTTTATTATAAGTCATGTAAGAAGAAAATAATTATTTTCATGAGTTTTTTTTATTCTTGAAAATATATTTTCATTTCATTTTCATACCAGACAAATCACATCAAGGTAACTAAGGCTTAACCCAAAAAACTTGTCCGCTCGACTCGGACCAAAATCCAACCAACCCGATTTGACAAAAAAATTCAACGATCTGAACTCAACTTAATTCGAACTCGAATTAATCCTAACAGAAATTGATCCGAATTCAAATTTACCCAAACCTGACCTAATCCAAACACAAAATGAATCGATTTTTCCTTAACGCAAACTCGACCTGACACAATTTTTCCTTAACCGAAAATGATTTGATCCAAAATAATCCAACTTGAATTCGATTCGATTCGCCCATTTGCCACCTTTAATTGAGCTAATTCTATTGTGTTAGCTTTAAATTGACATATGTATTTTGAAATGACAAAAACTTAAGTGATCTTTTATGTTTTGATTCATATTGTAAATTTGCTTTATCGCACACGATTCTCTCAACCCATTTTAAGTGTTCTTATCAAACATTAAGACCATGATTTAATTGGATATTCTTATTGGTCTTAATACTTTATAAAATGGTTTTGAATATTTTCATTATGTAATGTTTTCAAGAATATATTTGAACACAGCCTTAGAAAATTACTTAATGAGTTATTGGACTATGTTTTCAATTGAGAAAGTCAAGAAAAACTCCCACAAAATTCTAGTACGTATTGGGATAAATTAAAATCAAAGTCTACATCATTTCTAACCCAAAATGGCCCAGAAAAGTGCAGGAAAAACATGAAGGATCGATCCCCTAGGATGAGGGATCCATCCCGGAATGGCAGAATGCTCCCAGAAAGTAAAAAGGAAGCATGGGATCGATCCCCTAAGGGAAAGGATCGATCCCTTAACACGTGAAAAGCCTCAAACGGCTAGTTTCTGTGAGATACAATGGCTACATTTAGTTTTGGCTCCAACCAACGTCAAGAATACATCCAATGGACTATAAATAGAGGCTTGGAAGCTGAAGAAACAAGACAGAGCAGCCAAGACATATCATTCTTCAATTTCTTCATCTTCTCCACGCATCTCAAGATTACAAGAGCTAAAATTCAATATCTTCTATCATTCTCATCCTAGCTTGTATGATCTAGCACAAATATTGTATAGGCTTTCCTTGTGCTTAAACATTGTAATCACTTGCCTACCTAAAGGCCTTTCTTTGATTACATTCCTTGTAAACACATTCACACCTTGTAAAGGGGAGGTTTCTCTTAAGCCTTAGAAAAAGAGAGAGGTTTCTCTTTAGCCTAGAAAAAGAGGGATTGTAATACAAATTCAAGTTAGTGGATTTGGGGAAAATCCTTGGGAGTGTCTCAAGGTAGAGGATGTAGGCAAGGTTGCCAAACCTCTATAAATCACTTACGTACATTTATCTTTCCCTTCTCTCTTTATTTACCTGCAATTATATTTATGCTTATCGTATTGAATTTGGATTGCATGCTTGCATAGCCTAGAGAACTTAGAAAACTTCAATATAGGCTAGAGAATTTAGAAGAATCGAAAAATGACTATAAGGTTAGCTAAGAACCGATTCACCCCCCTCTTTGTTTAGCCTATAGAGCCAACATATTGTTTTGAGGGTGAAAATTGTGTTGCAAATTGAGTTTACTACTGTCACATGATAAAAACACAATTATATAACTTAATGGCCAAGATTTAATCTTATATTCAAGGGATTTTTTATGGGATATTACAGGTGGTGTAGAAAAATCCTAAGGTTCTAAAATATAGAAAGCAAATAAATTATAACAATAAATATAGGGGAGCGCAAGCACATAACTTAGAGAGGAAGCTAATTCTTAAGGTTTTTTTTTATACTATGGCTATAAGTTTTTTATTTCTCTATAAAGAGGCAACAAGTTGAGAATGGGGAGGGAGAGGTTGCAGCAACAATGAGAGGATAGAAAAGAAAAGAGAGTAAGGCAATCAAAGAAGAAGCAATTAAGGAGGTAGAGCAGAATCTATAAGCAAATTATGGAATAAAACGTTGTTGTAGAGTTGTTGTTTGCTAGCGAAAGGTGAGCTACTCAAGATGTTATGGGTGTTGCTTGTGGAGGTTGAGCGATTGAAGCAGAACCTTGAATTAGGCAAAAAGTGTAAAGTAAAGCAGTTGCTACGTGTGAAGCTACTGTTGTAATCAAGGCAAGGTAAAACCGAAAGCTAGAACAAAACAGAGCAGTTGCAATGTGTGATCTGCTTTGTATTTAAGTTGTTATGAGAGCAAAGCAGTACGTGGAAGGAGCAAACAAATAGTTGTAATGGTGCCGAGTCACATTGCTTCATGTGTTGTTATCCATGTTTTATTTACTGTCGATTGCATAAAGCTTGGCTATAAAAGGCTGCCATCCCATACTTTATATTTAATTAATTTATTATATTTTTGAATTGGTCTATTGTTTAATTCAAAGCATGAATTTTTATATTAATTGGTTGTGTTTTGCTAGATTAAACATGAACTATTTTCTTTGTTAAGGATTTGATTAAGCCTACATGCATATTTTGTCTTTAAGAATTAATTGGTCAATTCTTAATTCTAGTTTCATTCATTGTGATTAAGTCTACTTTTTACTTTATGTTATTTTTGATCACTTTTAATATCAATAAATTGATTGTATGAGACATGGTAAGGGTAGACACCTTATGTTAAGCCATGAATAGCTTTCTTAAATGAATGAGTAGATGTTTGATCCAGACACTAAGCTAAAACATTTATTTGGTTCTTGATGTATGTTCTTCCGATCTTAATGGATTTTTAGTCATTGATTATAACCGGACACCTAACAAGTAATCATGATTAAAAATACTTGATTGTAACCGATCATCTAATGGAGTAATCATAAATTACAAAGAACCTTAGAATTGAATTGAGATTTTTAAGATTAAGGACATGGAATTGCAATATATTGGTGAAATCAAATCCTCAGGTTTTTATTTAGTGATTACTTTATAAGCTTTAATTTGTTTTTGCATTAGGGAAATTACTTTAATTAGTTAATTTCTTTATTTAATTAGATAATTTCTTTTTATTGATTTTTATAATTCTTTAGGACATATGGTTAAATTTAAATTGAATAAATTTGAAAAATCTTTGTGGGACTGACTTTTGTATTTGTACACTATATTATCATATGATTCCAGCAATTGTTAGATTTTAACCTTTGTTCATCAATAAATATTTGTATTCAACTTAGAAGCAAAGAAAGGTTAATGATCTAAAAAAATTAAAGGCCTATTGTGATGATTTCAGATGTTATATGGGGTTAATATGGTTATATGGAGTGTTCTACTAATAATTTTGATCTATGATGTCGAAACTAATTTTATGTATCTTTCTTGTTGCAATTCTATTCTTGACAAGAGAGAAGTGAATGTGTCACACCCCGAAAACGTGGAAGTGTTGGGCTAATTTTTTTCATTTTGTAACTTAATTTCTTACTTAGGTTGCATTCCTGCCAGTATAGGTTCTTACATTTTTTTTATAGAAATTTCGATAGCATAACCACTGTAACTATCCTAACCCTCTACATGAAAACGCAATTTATATTTTTCAAATCTAGCCACAATTCCCAATATAGTTCATTTCAAAGTACATATGTATAATCCCACAACAATTGATTTTATTTATGCTTTCTTAACTGTAATAATAAGATTCTACAAAACTTATACAACACTTATAATATCCCAATATTCATAAATACCCATCACATCATATTAACCTATTCCTCGGAATGACGTTTACGTTCATACAATATCGACTACATCCCAAATGTATCGTTTATATACAAATATCTGTTTTGTACAGGATGTTTGGTATCAAAAATAAGAGTATACCTTATGTGTGTACAAAAAGTAGCTTGAGGAGAGACGCGTCCTTTAGCCTACGTTGTGTGTGCAGCAGGCAAAGAGATGATCATTGCAAATAATTTGGAAGAATAGATGAGAGTGGGTGAGCTTCTATAAAGCCCAGTAAGAAATGCATTTAAAGCAGTCATAGTATCAACATATACAAAAAAACGAGATGCCATAAGAATGCATTTCATACTCTAAATTATCAAACAAAATCTTTAATACATATCTTTAAATTCATACTTGTTTCAAACACACATCATACTTTGGAAACTTAACATCACAATTCATAAAGCTTATCATAAAGTTCATGGAGATTAGGCGAGACCATATAGCCAGTATGTAGGTCATGACTAATCATCCTCCGAAGAGGGAACTGAGTACTTATGGCCATGGTAGGGAGTCGTAGACCTGATCAGGGTTGTATAGCGAATATGCACCACAAAGGACCAACATACCCATAAGGGACGGTAGCATGCACAATGTGGGCGAGAACATGCACGACGTGGGCTAAACATATGCCTTAAAGGACGAGAACATGCACAATGTGGCGAGCATGACAAACAATAACATAAACTACATGAGGGCCTTAGTCTCAAAACTTGCTTACTTATTTTTACAAGGCCTTAGTCTCAAAACTTACTTACTTATTTTTACAACTTTTGAATCGTAAATTTGGTATGAAAAACAATAAGGACCAAGAGTGCCTGGGTCGTGTTAGCTAGGGATTTGCCACCCTAATCGCGATTTTGGAAAACATACTTATTTACTTTCATACTTAAAACATTATTGGAAAATCATGCATAGAAATCTTAAGATTCATTTTCTTAGGCATCCTTAGTTAACATAAAACATGAACTTTGGTTTTAAAGCGATAAACTTTTCTTTCAAAAATCGGTTAATACGTCCAACTAGTTTTCGAAAACTTTGGAAATTAACTTTGAAACGTAATTCAAGCTTCAAACATTTCTTTATAAATTGACACCAACACAACTTTAAATTACATCCCTTACCTATCTGATCTCAAGACGGCAACTATCCTAGGTCTCATATGTGCTAAGGTTTGAGTGCTTACACCACTCGTTGTCCAAAACAATTTCGAAACCATCAATACATACTCATGCTTATCTTAACATACTTTAATATATCTTAAGTAACCATAAACATCATTAGAATTAGCCTTATATGCTAACTTTCCTACTTGCTCGGTTTTACTGATAAACATGCCATTTTGATATATTTATATTCCTTAAACTTAAACTTACCAAAACAATGTTTTACATGTTCTTTATACTTCAAGGTTTGTTAAATTGCCAAATTCCACCATTTCATTGTTTTTGGTTAAACCGAAGCTTAAACTGAACTTTTCGGTATTAAACTAAGACCATACAACCATCAAACCAAGCAAACTTCACCATTTTTATATAAAACCAAGGCTCTCCAAAACATAGCCTAACCCTAGAAAATCCATTTCAAAATTCTACTTTAGCCAAAATCATGCAAATTCAACATACATCAACATATCTGAACTTTATTTGCTTCCAACAATTTTACCTTAATGTTGACCAACTTTGACCAAAGATTCATCCACTAACAATCACCCTTAACTGTAAATCAACATGTAAACAACTTAGAAACACCATAAACAAGATTAAAAATCCATCAAAGAAGTAAGGAAATCACTTTCTCTTACCTTGCAAATCAAGGTAGTTCTGTCCAGATTTCTTCTCACTAACTTTTCACTAACCAAATGACCTTTATTCTGGCTGGATTATTTTTTATGTTGTAGGGGACTTGTGGAGGGACAATCGGTCCTTCTTGGTCGAACTCTAACTCAGCTTGGAATATGGCCAAAACAATCCCACAATGTGAAGTAGATGAGGACACATACAACAGGTTAAGAGGGGGATTTCTTTCTGGTTCCTTCGACTTACAGGGTCATAATACCATTCTGGAGACTGCATTGGGTCCACTTTCTTAATTTGAAATTTTAAGGCCCAAAATCAACTCCTAGCCCCTTCAATTTGACCCAAAACCAAAGCCTAGTAGTGAGTAGAAAATCTAGCCGCTAGCTGGCCTGCACCAATAAATCCATAAAAATTATTTTTCTGGCTCATTTTTGTGATTTGGGCACTTCTCAAGTGTTCTACTATGCGTCTAGTGTATTTCCATGAAATTTGGCACCCTCTTGTTTGGGAAAAATTTCCTATTGAGCTCGTTTTATGTGATTTAGTCGTTTTTGACGCTAAACTATTAAAGTCTTCGGTTTTCTTCTAAAATTTATTTAAATGTCTTAACCTCAAATTTTCCACCCAAATTTAATTCTCTAATTAATTATACCCTATATTGACTTACTATGGGTTAGAATAATAAGTTTCTTTCTTTTTTTTTATGGATTTACGGGATTTATTCGGTTACTTGGTTAACTTTCTCAGTTTAGTGCTAACTTAGAATTTCATGAACTTTTTCACTCCAAACATTTCAATTCAATCTTCCAGACATCAAATCATACTTATTTTAATATAAATCCTTGAAAAAAACTTTAATTCAAAATCTTACATTGGGTTTTGGGCCCCGAGCTTCGTGCCCCTAATATGAGCTCTTTGATTTTTCTAGGCCCTACAAAAACACCAAATCCATATGTTGAAATTCCTTCTAGTTTTCAATTAAATAATAATATGGAAATTTTGAGTTTCACATTCAATTAAATAATAATATGGAAATTTTGAGTTTCACATTCTCCCAACCTTTTAAGAATTTGGTCCTTCAAATTCAGGCTGGTCCACTAAACAAGTGCGGATACTTTTCTCTCGTGAGACTCTCTAGCTACCACGTAGCTTCCTCTGTCAGGTGGTGTTGCCAGAAAACTTTAACCAATGGAATAGTTTTAGATTGAAGTACACTTTCCTTTCTATCAAGGATCTGGATTGGCTGCTCAACATAGCTCATATCTCCCTAAATATTCAATGGTTCATACTCGATAACATAGGAGGGATCCGAATGATACTTCCTCAACATAGAGACATGGAAGACGTTATGTATCCCAGAAAGCTGTGGTGGCAAAGCTAACCGGTAAGCAACATCCCCAACGCTCTCCAATATCTCAAATGGACCAATGAAATGAGGACTCGGCTTTCCTTCTTCCTGAAGTGTATGATACCCTTGCTCAGAGATACTTTCACAAACACAAAGTCCCCAACCTAAAACTCAAGGGGCCATCTACGTACATCGGCGGAACTCTTTTGTCTACTCCGGGCGGCCCTAAGTCTATCACAAATAATTCGAACACCCTTAGTTGCCTTTTTAACAAGATTGGGAGCTAAAATCTTCCGGTCACCCACTTCTTCTTAAGCCACTGGTGACCTATATCTCCTACAATATAGAGCATCGTATGGTGCCATCCTGATACTGGTATGATAATTTTTATTATAGGTAAACGCTGTGAGGGGCAAGTGGTCATCCCGTAAACCCTTAAAGTCTAATGCACACACCCTTAATATGTCTTCTAAGGTTTGAATAGTCCGCTTGGACTGACTGTCTGTCTGAGGATGGTAGGTGGTGCTCAAATGTAATTGAGATCCCATGGCTTCCTAAAAATAAGTCCAAAATCGGGAGGTGAACTTGGAATCTCTATCAAAAGTGATGCTCACGGGAGCCCCATGTAATCAAGCAATTTCTTTAACATACAAGCTTGCCAATGTATTTAGTGAATCTGTGTTTTTAATGGCAAGGAAGTGGGCACTTTTAGTCAATCTATCGTCAATAACCCATATTGCACCATGACCTCTCCGGGTCCTTGGTAAGCTTATAATAAAATCCATCGTAATGTGCTCCCGTTTCCATGTAGACACCGATAAAGACTTAAGTAGCTCTACTGGCTTCTGGTGCTCAACCTTAATCCACTGATAGATCAAACATTTGGCCACAAACTCTGCCACGTCTCGTTTCATACCAACCCACCAATACACCTTACGCAGTTCATAGTACATCTTAGTGTTGCTTGGGTGCATGGTGTAGCGAGAACAATAAGACTCTCTCAAAATCCTTTATCTTAGGATATCATTGCTCGAAACACATATGCGGCCCTTGAACCTCAATAATCCATCATCACTAACCGTAAAAATCTAACTGCAAGCCTTGCTCTGCCTGGCTAACCATGTCCAATAATCTCGATCATTTCTCTGCCCTGACCTATTCTGATTTAGGATACTCAATTTAATATGAAGGCTAGCCATAAACCTGACTTATACTATCTCAACACTGATATTGAGCTCGGTGAACTGCTCAAGCAATTCCCATTCTCTGACCATCATAACAGAAACCATACTCTTCCTGCTTAGAGTATCTGCAACTACATTCACCTTTCCTGGGTGGTACAGAATCTCGTAGTCATAATACTTACGGAGCTCTATCTAATGTTTCTGCCTCATATTAAGCTCATTTTGATCAAATATATACTTCAGACTCTTATGGTCGATGAAGATCTGGAACTTCTCACCATATAGATAATATTGCCATATCTTTAAAGCAAAAACCACTGCGACTAACTCCAAATCATGCGTAGGGTAGTTACGCTCATGGTCTTTAAGCTAGTGTGAACCATACACGACTACTCTACCATGATGCATCAGCACACAACCTAGACCCTGATGGGAAGCATCACTGTATATAGCAAAGCCTCCAGATCCACTCGAAATGATCAAGACTGGTGCTGTAGTCAATCTTCACTTAAGCTCCTTAAAACTCTGCTCACATTGATCTGACCATTCAAACGGAATCCCTTTACGTGTAAGCCTAGTCAACGAAGTTGCAATCTAAGAAAAACCCTCAACAAACCTCCAGTAGTACCCTGCCAATCCCAAAAAACTCTGAATCTCAGTCATTGTCCTCTGTCGCTCCCACTAGAGTACTGCCTCAACCTTGGACAGATCAACTGACATCCCGTCCTTAGATACTACATGACCAAGGAAAGCTATCTAATCTAACAAACATTCACAGTTACTAAGCTTCCCATAAAGCTGTTAATCTCAAATAGTCTGGAGCACAATCCTCAAATGCTGCTCATGCTCCTTCCGGGACTTAGAATTGATTAGAATATCATCTATAAAGACAATCACAAATTTATCTAGATATTCCAAAAACACATCATTCATCAAATTCATGAAAGTGGTAGGGCATTAGTCAAACGAAAAGGCATCACCAGAAACTCAAAATAGCCATATCAGGTTCAAAAAGCCATCTTCAATACATCTTGTTAGACCCATTTCTACTATACTGTACATGTGATATGTGGTTATTTATTAAGTGAAATTAAGGTATTAAGTGATTATAAGTGGAAGTGCAATGTGGGCCTCACTTGGATTTTCGAGCCCAGATGTATATATGATTGAGAAAACAGTGTATGGATGATGTAATAATGATATTATGAAAATTTGGAGGCTAAAATACCCTATTTGCATTGTTTGTGAAGTATGATAAACAAATTAGCAAATGACATATACGTCCCGAGGGTATTTTCATAAATTTCTCTCAAATCAAAATGAATTGGGACGAAGTAAAAATATCATGATATTTTACATGAAAATTACTTTAACATGGTGTCAACAGATTTCTTGAAACATTTACTAAAACAAAAAATTTTGCTAGTGGGTTGCAGGGGTAAAATCGTAATTTCTCACTATTTGTGCACCGTGCATCGACGAAACTAATTCCAATCATCAAAGTACATTTAATATGACCATTTGGTACTAGAATCCAAAAATTTGGAGTGCTTTACACTATTTTATGACTACAGGAACGTAAGGGCAAAATTGTCCTAAATTTTCATAAATATGGGCATTTTGGTAAATTTGCCAAATTCTAGAATTCTCTTTATAATTCTATTAGCAGCTGAGCTGCACTATTCATCCTCTTCTCCAACAAGTCTCACGCCATAGCCAAGAAGAAAAGAAAGAAAGAAAAACTTCAAGCTTCCATATCTCACCAAAATTATAACTAGAAAAGCATTCTACTCTCTCTCCTCTACATTTCTATACCCATAGCACCTTATATAAGCCACTATACAAGGAGAAAAGAAGCTCCCAAGATTCAACCAAGCAAGGTAACCTCACCATTTCTTATGTTTTTCTTAAATTTAATGGTGTAGTTTCATTCCTTTGAGCATGATGAACATGTTTTTAGCCTTAGTTTCATTTAATGGTTGAAAAATAAAAATGTGCCATGGGAAGAGGGTTCGGCCAACATGGGAGCATGGGGAAATCATGTGGTTTCATGCTTAAAAATGGTGCCAAAATAATGGTTGAGCATAATAGAATAACATGGTAAAATTAGATTGTTGGAATTCCATCAAATTCACCACCATCCCTATTCAGCCTCATGAAGGGGAGTCTGATTCATGGCTGTTCTTGATGAATTGAGTGTAGATTTAGACTGTAGAAATTATGAGGAGTCTGTCGGTATGCTCGGATTTGAAATCCAATGCAAAATGAAGAAGTTACGTTATATTACCAGTAGAAATTATACTACAAAAATATTTACAGTATTCAATGTGGTTGCATTTTGATATGAACTATAGCCTAAAAATAAGTATTAAATAAGGTAATAATTTTGGTGGAATTAATTGCAGCCTGGGAGTTACGATTTTAGACTGGTGCTATCGGGAAGCACGAATACATTAGACAGGTAAAGGACGTGTGTAAAATTTTTAGGGATATCTCGAATACATGATTTTCATGCTAATAATTTTATGAAATTATTTTGGAAGTGAATTGCCTCAAATACTGTGAAATTGTAGCTGTTTGGCTGGTTTGAATCGTGTTTGAAATTGCAAGGAGGCTAGGGTGTTACCAACTGTTATGCTGCCAGAATTTATTAGAAATATTTCTAAAATTGCCATTAAATATTTTAATGCATTGTGAAATATTTTCCTAGCCTTGAGAGCCAAAAATTTATTATTTTTCATAAATCGTGAATTTACTAAAAAGCCTTTATTAAATATTCATGTTACTGATTTCAATTAAAGTTTAATTATCGAAAATTCATTCCAAGTGCTTTATAGTGGAATATGTGATTTGAAAGTGAAATGTTGAATAGTGAATATTTTATAATTATTTTCAATATAATATTCACTATTTTATTAATTATCCTTTTGGACTGACTGAAGATTTTTACCACGTGAAATGCTTTCCATAAAGGCTATATCACAGTGTGAATACTGTTTTGAGACTGATAGGCCCCATATCATGCTCACGTGTCACGTGTTCGTGTGTTATTGTTACTGTGTGAAGTTGTTGACATTGAGCCTGTCTTCAGCGTCTCGGTTGACACTTGATCAGTGTACGACCAAGGACATTTATAGACTATGGCCATAGATCTCATGTGTTCATTATGACTGCTCCCTACGGGGATTATGGCATGATATTATCAGGGTGTTTCTTGGCCTCCATTGTTATTTCACGTATTATTACTAATTTTTGGTGATATTTATTGAAATGTACCGTTTACTGTGGTGTTTTTATCAATGAATTGATAATATATTTGAATAGTTTATTTTACTATTACACGTGTAAAGGTAATGATTTCAATGGTGGAAATTGAATTGTTTTCAGGTGTTGATTTATATGATTAAATAAATTATTTTACTCAAGCATGTGAAATATTATATGCAGTGTATATTTAAATAAATTTTACATTAAATTAAATTTCTACTCCCTATAGTCGCTTTGGGTTTCCGAGACAAGACAGGTATTTCAAAATACCTTCCATGCTCCATCTGGATCACCTGGCCGACTATAGTATCCTTCCTTTTAGTGTGCCTAGCATACCGATAAGAAACTAAAGGATTTTACTGCATATAGTTTTCGTGATATCAAAATTGTATACAACTCCTTTACTGAGCTGTGGTTTGCTCCTCCCTTTATTTTCATCTCTCCAAAGTATTTCCAGTGATCGAGTGGTATATTATTCGAGGATTATTAGCTGCGTATTGGACACCTCGAGGCAGCTAATGTAAATCCCGAAGGTATATACATTTTCTTTTATATGTTTAGACTTTCTTTTATAGTACTACAGTGTTGTAATTATAAACAGGGGATCTAAGTGTTTAACCAAATATTGTTTTGTAAATATTTTACTTCCGTAAATTAAATTAAATTATGGTTATTACTGTTCACTGTTGATATAAAAGTGGAAATAAAGGTGTCGAAGACAACCTAAGCAATTCACGTGTATGGAAAAGCGTAAAATACTTTATATTCAGGATGTGACACATCCTCCTTCCTAATCCTCAACTGATGATAGCCTAATCTCAAATCAATCTTAAAAAACACTAAAGCCCCTTTCAACTGATCAAACAAATCATCTATTCTTGACAGGGGATACTTATTCTTAATTATAGCCTTATTCAGTAACCTGTAATCGATACATAACGGGAGACTACCATCTTTCTTTCTCACAAATAGTACTGGAGCACCCCACGGAGACCACTCGGTCTAATAAAACCCTTGTCAAGCAACTCTTGCAACTGTTTCTTTAATTCTTCTGATTCAACTAATGCCATTCAATAAGGAGATTTAGAGATAGGCTGGGTATCCGGCACTAAATCAATAGCGAACTCTAGCTCTCTCTGGTGGTAACTTTGGTAACTCATCTGGAACACATCGAGAAACTCACAAACCATGGTATATTTGATATAGGGGGAGGTTCCTGACTCGTATCTAAGACAAAAGCAATATAACCTTCACACAAATAAATTCATTTGTAATTTCAAACACATAAACATTATACAACTTCACTAAACATAGCATCATATATTTTATTTCTTAATGGTATAACATATCTCAAATTTGTCAGATAAAAAGAAGGTTACAATCTTAGTATAGCAGTTTAGACTTGCACAATTGGTGGTTAGTCGATCCATGCCTAAGATTACATTGAAGCTATACATGTTTAACAAAACTAGATCTTCTAACATTACCCTGTCTCCAACTTTAATTTCATAATTCCTACACACTATATTTGTCATTTAAGATTCATACATGGGTGTGCTAATATGCAATAGGTGACCTAGAGGCTCAGGTTCTAAATGCAGATTGTGTGCAAATTGTGGTGATATAAATAAGTGTGTGGACCTTGGTTAAATAAAACATGCACCTCATGATTACAGACAAGAAGATTGCCTCTAATAGTCTCGAAAGAGGTGTCGGTAGTCTCTATGTTTAACGCAAATACATGCCCTTGAGTAACAGGCTTCTTACCCTTCTCAACTATGGTAGCGCGTTTCTGTGAGGCTTGTCTCTGTGGAGCCCATGTCTCTTTCTGCTGTCATGGTGGCTCCAAAGGCTGTGGGGTCTTATCTTGCATTTGTGGGCAATCCTTGATCAAATGACCCTTTTCCCTACACTTAAAATAATTGCCAATGACCTAGTGGCATGGCCCACCATGTGTCCTACCACAATCTCTGCACTGTTTGACCACTTTTTGGGAGCCTCTGGTGGTCTTTACTGTATCAGTTGGAGTCTTGGGATTATCAGCCCTCGCTCGAGACTCATCAATCCTCAGTCTCTTAGGCAAGCTTTGTTTTTGCTCTAATCGGAAACTCTCTGTCTTCTTGCCTTTACCCTTACTCTTACTCTTACTTCTGGACCTATACTATGCTTGTGTAACATCTAGACCCCTCTATATATCCTAAGCCCATCCAAGAGCATCTTCAAACTCAGTAATATAGAAACCCAATAATCTATCTTGGATGGCTGGTCTCAATCCAGACAAAAACCTCTCGGTACGGTGCTCCTGATCTCTGATTGTCTCGGGGTCATATCTCATCAGGGTCGTAAACTAGTTCTCATTCTCATCAATCGACATACTGCCTTGTACTAAATTGAAAAAATTTGTTTACACCTTCTTTTGGGCAATACAGGGAACATACCAAGTCCTGAAGACTGAGAGAAAGGTATCCCAACTAATCACTAGGTATCGAGTAATCAATTGTCTCTTAGTGGCTCTCCACCAAGTAATCAAAAGCTGTCTCTAACTCTAATAGCCACTCATCGACCTTAACTGGATCCTTAATCCCCTTAAGCTTTGGGGGATTCATCTTAAGAAAGTCCTGTAATCTGCTTGCATCTCTGTCATCTCTAGATTGTGAGACTGAAGACTGAGGAGCTAAGGGTGCCGAAGGAGCCTGTGGAGAAAGAGGTGGTGAAGTTGGTGTGGGCATTATGGCACCTGTAGCTGAGGTGTTTCCCCCGAAATGTTGAGCAAACATAGCAGTGATGTTGTCAAACCTCTCTTTCATACTTTGTTCGAGCCTGTTTATTCTGGTATTTGGGTTCTCTGGCTGGGGAGCAGGTGGTGGAAGTGGCTTAGCTTGCCTCCGAGGGCGATCTTTGTGACAACCTAGTTACTACATTTTTCCATCTAATTTTTTTTCTTTATCTTATGCTACTTGATTAGATTCGTCCGTCAATGTCATTCATTCTTCTTCTTCTTAAGCTCAATATTTAATAACTCTATATAAATATTTCAATTTCAAACAAAGCTGAATAATGATATATTATTCCATACCACAGGATCTTACACGTCTTACATACCTAAATCCCCAAAACTCTTATAAACATTAATGTATTGTAGTACTGTCTGATTCAGATTTACATGATTTCATAAGTGTACCTTTAATAATAACTGGGAAGCATATCTCGAAGGTAAACTTTCAAGATCCACTAGTAGGCTCTTCTATCGAGAGTGAGAGATCACTTCAAATAGTCTGTATGAAAAATATTCGTAAAGGGGTGAGTTTACGCTCAATAAGAAAAATATGTAAAAGAGCGTACTATGCCTCTATATGCGGTTTTCCTGCTTGGCTTTATAATATCATGTAAAATCATTATAAAGCATATTCGTATACTTTCATCAAGTATATAAAAGTTCTTCATAATAGCATATGCTTATAAATCAAGTAAATCATATACTTCTTTCAAATAGCATATGCAAACATACATTATATACTTTCTTCAAAACATGCATCATATTCTTTCTTCAAAACATACATCATATAGCTTTCAAATAACAGAGAGACTATTTGCAATTTAACAGAATTATGCACTGAATAACATATGGCGTACTCCCGTAGGAGCCATGAATCCTCCCCTAGCCAATCATATTTCAGAGACAATTTGGCCAAATGTCGGTGGCTATAGTAAACACTAGTCAGGTGACATCTGTAGCATGGAGGGCTGGACTAGAGCTCCTCAGCCATGAACATATACAGAATTGCATAATCATTAAGTGTTTCATAGTCTCAAAACATTTGTCATATAACAATTTTCCATGACATTCATACTTTCTTGAAATAGACTTTGAAACCCCTATTCAAACAGGGCAGTCGATTGGCCTCATAGGGCAGTCGGCTGCTGCCTCATATTTTCATTTATCGAAATTATTTCTTTTAAAATTCTGATATTTTTATTTTCTGAAAACAGATGGGGCAGTCGACTGGTCCAACATAGCAGTCGACTGGTTTTGAAACAGAATGCTTTTCAAGAAATGGCAGTCGATTGGTCATATAGCAGTCGACTGTTTTCGCAAACAGAACGATTTTGAAAACAGGGCAGTTGGCTAGTTTTGAAATAGAATGCTTTTTAAGTAAAAGCAGTCAACTATCCCATATAGCAGTCGACTGGTTTTGAAACAAAATGCATACTGGGAAAATAGCAGTCGACTGGTTTGTCTCGATTTTCGAAAATCTACGCTTTAGTTGTCTCTAAGCAGTCGGCCACTATTTAAGGCAGTCGGTTGCTCCTAGCCTAATTGTACTAAGAGTAAAACCCGAAATTTCACTTTCCTATTCTTAAAACAGCTGGTACTTCTTTTCCAAAAATAATTTAAAACATATGGACATAGTCATCATACGTCCGTTACATAAATTCCTTACCTCAAATAACCCCAAGAATGCAAATCTCTTGATTGCACCAAATTCTTTCCCTTCACCTTTTCAAGTTGAAATCATCATGACAATTCAAACCTTTAAGAAACCTTTATAAATATACACTACCAACTTTACTCAACTCCATACTATTGACAAAATCAACTAAAACCATTTAAATCTCTTACCTTTGCTAGTCACCAAAATAATAGCAATTTAGATCTCCTTAATCCCTTTGATTCAGCTCTTCATATTAAAGTCATGAGTAGAGCGAGTGATGAGGATCATTTTTCGTTAAGTAGGCTTAACGATTGGATGATGGGAGATGGTGGTTTGTCAAGGTAGCTATGGAGGAAACTTGGAGAAAATGGAGTGAACGAGAGGAAGAGCTAGAAATGTGCTGCCGACTTTGAGAGGAAGAAGGATGATGACTCATGCTTCATTAAATGCCTCTCTATCCCTTAATCACCTCAGCCATTAATTCCCTTGACTCTTTGACCTTTAATTACTCTTCTTCCATTCATTTATATGCCACATATATCATTTGATCACATTAAAATCTGACATTAAATCTTTGCTCATATTTCAATCATTCTTATAATATCGGAATTTAATTCCTTGACCATTTGACTACAATTTTCATTATTTCTTCCATGTTCCATACATCATCCATACTTCATATTTATTTAATTGTTCCATCTTATAACACTTTACAATTATGGGAATTTACATGAAATTGGGGATTTTAAATTCTCCCCACCTTAGAGAATTTGGTCCTCCAAATTCAAATCAGGTTATGTCTCAAACAATTCCGGATACTTCTCTTTCATTAAGCTCTCTAGCTCCCATGTAGCTTCCTCCGTAGTATAGTATTGCTAGAGAACTTTCACTAATGGAATCGTCTTAGACCTTAGCACTTTCTCCCTTCTGTCCAAGATCCGAACTGGCTTCTCCACATAATTCATGTCTTCCTGAATCTCCAAGGATTCATATTCGATGATATGAGATGGATCCGGATTATACTTCTGCAGCATCTATACATGAAAGACATTATGCACTCTTGATAGCTCCGGAGGTAGTGCCAATCTATAAGCAACATCACCAACTCGATCCAAGACCTCAAATGGACCAATGTAGCGAGGACTAAGCTTACCTCTTTGGCCAAATCTCATAATCCCTTTGGATGTAGAAACTTTCAAAAACACATAATCTCCAACCAAAAACTCAAGTGGTCTCCGTCGAGCATTCGCATTACTCTTTTGTCTACTTTGAGCTATATTAAGTCTTTGACAAATGAGCTTAACATCCTCAGAGGCTTGCTTGACTAAATCTGGAGCCAACAACTTACGCTCACCCACTTCTTCCCACCCAATCGGAGATCGACACCTTCTACCATATAAGGCTTCATATAGTGCCATCCCGATTCTTGCATGATAGCTATTGTTATAAGCAAACTCAGCCAATGGCAGATGGTCGTCCCATGAGCCTTTAAAATCCAAAGCATAAGCTCTCAACACATCCTCGAGCGTCTGAATAGTGCGCTCGGACTGTCCATCAGTCTGCAAATTAAAAGCTATGCTAAAATTCAATTGAGATCCCATAGCTTCTTGAAAATGCTCCTAAAAATGAGAGGTAAACTTGGAATCCCTATCTGATGTAATGCTCACTGGAACTCCATGTAGTTTGACAACTTCTCTCACATACAAATCTACTAAAGTACTAAGTGTATCCGTAGACTTCATAGGTAGGAAGTGAGCTAACTTAGTTAGTCTATCCACGATTACCCAAATACCATCATGATTCCTCTTGGTCCTGGGCAATTCCATAACAAAATCCATCGTAATGTGTTCCCACTTCCACATAGCTATAGGCAGAGGTTGTAGCAAACCTGCGAGTCGTTGGTGCTCTACCTTAACCTGTTGGCATGTTAGACACTTTGCCACAAATTCTGCTATGTCTCTTTTCATGCCAGTCCACCAATACACCTTACGTAGATTATGATACATCTTCATATTTCCTGAATGTAACGTGTATTTAGTGGCATGTGCTTTTGTCAAAATCAACTTCCTCAACTCTTTATCTTTAGGAACACATATACGATTCTTAAACCTCAAAATTCTATCATTACCAACATTAAACTCCGATGGCATACCTGATTGGATCTCATTCATAGCCTCTATGCACTGATCATCTTCCCTTTGAGCAATCCGAATTTTGTCCATCAACTCCGGCTCAATCCTCAAACTAGCCATCATTCCAAATTGCTCATAAGGCATAACATTGAGGTTGAGGCTTGCAAACTGCTCAATCAACTCATACTCTTTTACCATCATATAAGCCACTATACCTACATGCTTCCGGCTCAGAGCATCTGCCACCACATTGGCTTTCCCTGGGTGGTACAAGATCTCACAATCATAATCTTTTAGAAGCTCGAGCCATCTTCTCTGTCTCATATTCAACTCTCTTTGAGAGAACAAATACTTCAGATTTTTATGATTCATAAAAATCTGAAATTTCTCACCATACAAGTAATGCCTCCAAATCTTTAGAGCAAATACTACTGTAGCTAACTCCAAGTCATGAGCTGGATAGTTCTTCTCATGGTCCTTTAATTGTTTAGAACCATATGCCACTACCTTACTATGCTACATTAGTATACAACCTAAACCTTGTCCTAAGGCATCACTATACACCGAAAATCCACCAGAACCACTAGGAATGGTGAGGATTGGTGCAGTCGTCAACCTACGCTTCAACTCTTAAAAGCTATGCTCGCAGGCATCATTCCATTCATACTTCACCTCTTTGTGCGTTAAGCGCGTCAAGGGAGCAGCTAACTTCGAGAAACCCCTACAAATCTTCAATAGTAGCCAACTAGACCCAAGAAACTCCTAATCTCTGTCACCTTTTTCAGTTTCTCCCATTGAACCACCGCGTCAATCTTTGATTGATCGACCGAAACTCCAGCTTTACTAATTATATGTCCCAAAAAGGAGATTTGATCTAGCCAGAACTCACACTTACTTAGAGGGGCATACAATCCTCGATCTCTGAGGGTTTGCAACACTATCTTTAGATGCTGCTCATGCTCTTCTCGAGACTTCTAATACACCAATATGTCATCGATGAAGACAATGACAAACTCGTCCAAATACTGTTTGAACACATCATTCATCAAGTTCATAAAAGCCGCGATTGCATTGGTTAATCCAAACGGCATCACTAGAAATTCATAATGACCATACCGTGTCCTGAATGCAGTCTTAGGGATATCTTCACTTTGTATTTTCAATTGATGATATCCCAACCTCAAGTTTATCTTGGAAAAGACTTGTGCACCCTTAAGTTGATCAAAAAGATCATCAATCCTGAGAAGAGGATACTTGTTCTTGTTAGTCACTTTATTTAACCATCTGTAGTAGATGCACAGCCTCCTACTGCCATCCTTCTTCCAGACAAATAGCACAGAAGCACCCCAAGGGGATACACTGGATCGTATGAATCCCTTGTCTAGTAACTCCTGAAGCTGCTTCTTCAATTCCTCTAATTCCACTAAAGCCATCCGATAGGGTGATCTCGAAATGGGCTTAGTCCCTGGCACCAAATCGATCGTAAACTCTACTTCCCTATCCGGAAGAAGTCCTGGAAGATCATTCGAAATACCTCGGGAAAATCCTCGATTACAGGAATATCATGGAGTCCGAGACGTTTCTTTTCTACGTCCTTCACATAAGCTACAAATCCTTCACATGACAATACATACTTCTCATTACTTTCATTTACAATCAAATCAAGTAATAAACATACTTTAGCATTAAGTATTGGCAAAATTCACAACATAGCTAACGGGAGAAGAGAAAGTTACACTTTTTGCATAACAATCTAATATCACATGATTCTTAGCTAACCAATCCATACCCAAAATAACATCAAATCCATACATATTTAGTAGAATTAGGTCAGTTATTGATTCTCTTTCTCCTATCCGTAACTTACAATTACAATACACTAGATCTGTCATTTAAGATCCCTTAAATGGTGTGCTTATTTGCAATAAGTGTAATAAAGGCTCAGGCTCAACAGGTACTTTCATGGCACTCATAGGAGGAATAAATGAATGCGTAGAGCCTGGATTATATAGTGCAGTAACACTCATATCAAAAAAGTGGATCTTACCTTTAATCACCTTGGACGAGGTGTCGGCAGACTCTTCATCGATGGCAAATACTCGTCCTTCGGTTACAGCTTTCTTTCCTTTTTCTGCAGTAGTGGCCTTAGGCTGTGGTTGAGGGGTCTTCTCTGATTCCATAAACGTCCTCAGATTCCTCTTGGGACAATCTCTAATCATGTGTCCCTGTTCACCACACCTAAAACATGTGCCACTTACCAACTGGCATGGCTGTGATCAGTGAAACTTCCCGTATTGCTCACATCTTTGCATCATACTCTTCAGTGAGCTAGCGGTACTACTTGTCGGATATCGGGATATTTCATCTCTTATCTTGATCTCGGTAGGTCTAGGAGTCCTTATATCATAAGCATCATAACTCCCAATTCAGTATAATTCCATATAACCGTTAAATTAAAACAGAGATCATGTTCTTATAATGTATTTACTTACCTATTGAAACTCCTTCATATCGTCTATTTCTCCTCGATGGATATGTATCATTAGAGGCTTTTTCATCTAACTTTCATTTCATCGGCTCCTTGCTTTTACCCTTAGCTCGAAAATCGGCATAATGAAGCTCATAGTCCTACTCACACAACTGAGCCTTACAGACTGCCTCTCTATACGTGGTGATATCTATAGGATACAGTTTGGATCTGATAAGGACTTCAATCCCTCTATAAACCTGTAAATCTAATGTCCTTCATTCCTTAGGACCTCTAGATCGAATCTACTCAAAGTAATGAACTTCGATTCATACTGATTTACTGTCATCGTCCCTTGAGTCAAACTCAAAAACTCAATCTTCAATCTATTCTGATCAGTGCGTTGAATGTACTGTTCATTAAAGGCTTCTACAAATCTATCCCACGTAACCTCAGAATAGCGGGCCTCCAAAATGGTCTGAGTGGCCTGCCACCAATACTCGGCATCATCTACTAATAAGTAAGCAGCCAAGCCCACCTTCACCCTTTCGGAGCATGTCATATATTCAAAAGATTTCATGATGGCCTTCATCTAATTCTCTGCTGCCAAAAGATCTCTTTCTCCCTTAAACTTAGGCGGATCTAGCTTCTTGAATTCTTTAATCAATGTCACACTGCAATATGCCTTAGGATCTCGCCTTTCAGTAGCTGGAATTGGTGGGGGTAACTCTATCTGTGCTGGTGAGGGCTATACTGTCGGAGTAGTTGCTTGTGAACTAGTGGCCACGTTCGGAAAGTTTGCCATAAACTGCGTGAACGTGGTGGCCATATTCTTTATATGCTTCTCCATTTTCGCTAGCCCAGTATTCGGGCTATGCGGTGGAGATGGAAGAGGAGACTGTACTGGGGGCTGTTCTACATGACCCCTTCCTCTTCCTCTACCAGTACCCCTTCTTCAAGTACTCATTCTGTTAATATCATCATCAAATTGAGCTATTTAGTATAACTATAAACAGTTATACTATACATATGTATTCAGACAAGTACAATACATTGTGGATATACACTACTTCTAGCCTAATGACATCGATAAACATCAGTCTAACCGGACTCTGATACCAATTTGTGACATCCTAGTCACTACATTTTTTCATCTAATTTTTTTTCCTTATCTTATGCAACTTAATTAGACTCGTCCGTCAATGTCATTCATTCATTCTTCTTCTTAAGCTCAATATTTAATAACTCAATATAAATATTTTAATTTCAAACAAAGCAGAATAATGATATATTATTCCATACCACAGGATCTTACACGTCTTACATACCTAAATATCTAAAACTATAATAAACATTAATATACCGTAGTACTGTCTGATTTAAATTTACATGATTTCATAAGTATACCTTCAATAATAACTGGGAAGTGTATCTTGAAGGTAAACTTTCAAGATCCACTAGTAGGCTCTTCTATCGAGAGCGAGGGATCACTTCAGATAGTCTGTATGAAAAATATTCGTAAAGGGGTAAGTTTACGCTCAATAAGAAAAATATGTAAAAGAGCTACTATGCCTCTATATGCAATTTTCCTGCTTGGCTCTATAATGTTATGTAAAATCATTATAAAGCATATTCGTATACTTTCATCAAGTATATAAAAGTTCTTCATAAAAACATATGCTTATAAATCAAGTAAATCATATAATTCTTTCAAATAGCATATGCAAACATACATCATATACTTTCTTCGAAACATGCATCATATTCTTTCTTCAAAACATACATCATATAGCTTTCAAATAACAGAGAGACTATTTGCAATTTAACAGAATTATGCACTGAATAACATGTGGCGTACTCCCGTAGGAGCCATGAATCCTCCCTTAGCCAATCATATTTCAGAGACAATTTGGCCAAATGTCGATGGCTACAGTGAACACTAATCAGGTGACATCTGTAGCAGTGAGGGTTGGACTAGAGCTCCTCAGCCATGAATATATACAGAAGTGCATAATCATAAAGTACTTCATAGTCTCAAAACATTTTTCATATAACAATTTGCCATGAAATTCATACTTTCTTGAAACAGGCTTTGAAACCCCTTTTCAAACAGGGCAGTCGATTAGCCTCATAGGGCAGTCGGCTGCTGCCTCATATTTTCATTTATCGAAATTATTTTTTTTGAAAATTTTGATATTTTTATTTTCTAAAAACAAATGGGGCAGTCGATTGGTCCAACATAGCAGTCGACTGGTTTTGAAACAGAATGCTTTTCAAGAAATGGCAGTCGACTGGTCATATAGCAGTCGACTGTTTTCGCAAGCAGAATGCTTTTGAAAACAGGGCAGTCGACTGGTTTTACAGGCAATCGGCTGGTTTTGAAACAAAATGCTTTTTAAGTAAAAGCAGTTGATTGTCCCATATAGCAGTCGACTAGTTTTGAAACAGAATGCATACTGGGAAAATAGCAGTCGACTAGCTTGTATAACAATCGACTGGTTTGTCTCGATTTTTGAAAATCTACACTTTGGTTGTCTCTAAGCAGTCAGCCGCTATTTAAGGCAGTCGGCTGCTCTTAGCCTAATTGGTACTAAGAATAAAACTTGAATTTTCACTTTCCTATTCTTAAAACAGCTGGTACTTCTTTTTCAAAATAATTTAGAACATGCGGACATAGTCACCTTACGTCCGTTACATAAATTTCTTACCTCAAATAACCTCGAGAATGCAAATCGCTTGATTGCACTAAATTCTTTCCCTTCACCTTTTCAAGCTGAAATCATCATGACAATTCAAACCTTTAAGAAACCTTTATAAATATACACTACCAACTTTACTCAGCTTCATACTGTTGACAAAATCAACTAAAACCATTTAAATCTCTTACCTTTGCTAGTCACCAAAATAATAGCAATTTAGATATCCTTAATCCCTTTGATTCAGCTCTTCATATTAAAGGCATGAGCAGAGCTACTGATGAGGATCATTTTTCGTTAAGTAGGCTTAACGATTGGATGATAGGAGATGGTGGTTTGTCAAGGAAGCTATGGAGGAAACTTAGAGAAAATGGAGTGAACGAGAGGGAGAGCTGGAAATGTGCTGCCGACTTTGAGAGGAAGATGAATGATGACTTATGCTTCATTAAATACCTCTCTATCCCTTAATCACCTTAGCCATTAATTCCCTTGACTCTTTGACCTTTAATTACTCTTCTTCCATTCATTTATATGCCACATATATCATTTGATCACATTAAAATCTGACATTAAATCTTTGCTTATATTTCAATCATTCTTATAATATCAGAATTTAATTCCTTGACCATTTGACTATAATTTTCATTATTTCTTCCATGTTCCATACATCATCCATACTTCATATTTATTTAATTGTTCCATCTTATAACACTTTACAATTATGGGAATTTACATGAAATTGGGGATTTCACAATCTCGTCTCCCGCTCATGGTGCATGATCAAATATCTACTCGTAAACCATGTGTTTTAATCAGAACTTTAACAAGTATACTCAATTTATAGCCAGACAAGCACAAATACTTGGGATGTAATCTTATTCTGACTACCAACACTGACAGTACTAGACAACTCTTGTTTTGGTACCAAGATAGACTGTCACATCCCGAAAACGTAGAAGTCTTGGGCTAATTTTTTTCATTTTGTAACTTAATTTCTTATTTAGGTTATATTCTTGCCAGTGTAGGCTGCTTACTTTTTTTATAGGAATTTCAATAGCATAACAGCTGTAACTATCCTAATCCCCTGCCAGAAAACACAGTTTATATTTCTTAAATCTAGTCACAATTCTTAATACAGTTCATTTCAAAGTACATATGTATAATCCCACGGCAGTTGATTTTATTTGTACTTTCTTAACCGTAACCATAAGATTTTACAAAACTTATACAACATTCATAATATCTCAATTTCCATAAATACCCATCACATAATATTAACCTATTCCTCGAATGATGTTTACATTCATATAATATCGACTACATCCTAAAAGTATCATTTATATACAAATATTTGTGCTATACAAGATGACTGGTATAAAAAATAAGAGTATACATTATGTGTGTACAAAAAGTAGCCTGAGGAGAGACGCGTTCCTTAGCTTATGTCATGTACAAAGCAAGCAAAGAGATGATCATTGCAAATAATCTGGAAGAATAGAAGGTGAGCTTCTATAAAACCCAATAAAAAGTGCATTTAAATCAGTCACAGTATTGACATATGTAGAAAAATGAGATGCCATAAGAATGCATTTCATACTTTAAATCATCATACGAAATCTTTAATACATATCTTTAAATTTATACTTGTTTCAAATATACATCATATTTTAGAAACTTAGCATCATAATTCATAAAGCTTATCATAAAGTTCATGGAGACTAGGTGGGACCATATAGCCAGTATGCGGGTCATGACTAATCATCCTCGAAAGAGGGAATTGAGTACCTATGGCCATGGTAAAGGGTCTTAGACCTTATCAGGGTCGTATAGCGAACATGCACCTCAAAGGATCAATATACCCACAAGGGACGAAAGCATGCACAATGTGAACTAAAACATGCACGATGTAGGCTAAATATATGCCACAAGAGACGAGAACATGCACAATGTGGCGAGCATGACAGATAATAACATAAACTACAAGAAGACCTTAGTCTCAAAATTTACTTACTTACTTTTACAACTTTTTAATCATAAATTAGGTATGAAAATAGTAAGGACCAAAAGAATAATTTATATGTGGCATTTTTTTTTAGAATTATGTTTTGTGTGATGATGGTAAACCATGTGCTAAAGGTAAAGGGTGTAGGGAAAAATATGTGGCTGGTGGTACTAAAAATGGAACCTCAACTCTTATTTGTCATTTGTCAAAATGTAAAGGTATAGCAATTTTAAGGCAACAAAATCTCCTTGAAATGATGATTGATCATTAAGGAAATGTGACAGACAGAAGAATTGATCAAATTCAAGAACTAATAACTATAGCAATAGTAAGGCATGACCATCTTTCTCATTTGTTGAATATAATGGAGTTAGGAATGTGTTGAAGTATTTAAATCTTGAGGTGAAATTTATTTCTAGGACCATTGTTGGTTCTGATGTTTAAGAACTTTATGTGGAAAATAAAAGGAAATTGAAAAAATGCTTAACTCACATTCAAGGTAGAATATGTCTCATTTATGATCCATGGACTGCTTACACTAATGAGGGGTACCTTTGCTTATTTGCTCATTATGTTAAGTTAGATTGGAAGCTAAACAGTAAGATTCTTGCCTTTTGTGATATGCAACCTTCACATTCAGATTATGATTTATCTAAAAAAGGAATGAAAATTTTTAAATGATTGGGAGAATAAACAAGAAAATCTTTTCCATTACTTTGGATAATGCTTCGTCTACTGTAACATGCAACTCAATTTAAAAGTTGTATTTTGTTTGTGAGAAAGTTTGTTGTATGATAGTGAATTTTTTTCATTTTCGGCGTTATGCTCACATTTTAAATCTTATTGTTTAAGAAGGTTTGAAAGTAGTTCTATCCTAATAAGAAAATTAGAGAAAGTATCAAGTATGTGAAAGAGTAAGAGGCAAGATTGAGGAGTTTTAAAGAATGTGTAAAAAAAGGTTTCAATTTCTACAAGTTAATATTTGATTTTGCATGTGCCAACTGCATAGAACTCTACTTACTTGATGCTTGAGACTGTTTTGAAATTTAAGTGTGCATTTGTTATGCTTACATTAAATGATAGAAATTATAAGCATTATTCATCAAGTGAAGAGTGGAATAGGGGGGAGAAAATGTGTGAATTTTTAAAACCATTCTATAACATCATAAACTTGATTTTTGGGAACTAGTTACCCAATCGCCAACTTGTAATTTGCTCAAGTCTGAAAAATTAAGATGCTTTGAATGGAATACTTAGATAGAGATGATGAGATGTTAAAAGATATAGTTTTTAATATGAAGAAAAAAAACTTGACAAGTATTGGAATGAATATAATGTCTTACTTGCAATGGCGGTAGTTCTTGATCTACATGTTAAGTTTACAATATCGAAGCGATGTTTTTTGAAAATTGATCCTCAAGGTTTTCAAGAGAGTATAGACACTTATATCTTATATGCTATATTTATATCATTGTAAACTTCAACCATTTTATTCTTTGTTAATTGCATTTACATGAAATACATCAATAGGTATGAAGGGGTATAACAGATGATGAAGATGATATCCCAAGTTCCAAGTCTCAATTGAAAGTATATTTGGATTTGCCAAAAGTTGATTTTTTTTACTAATAAAGATTTGGATATCTTAAAATGGTGGAAGGATCATAGTGTTATATTTTCCATTTTGGCTAATATGACTTGTAACTTAATGGTATACCTATAACTACTTTGGCTTTTGACTTAACTTTTAGAATTGGGGACGTGTGCTAAACAATTATAAAAGTTGTCTTCTTCCTAAAAAGGTAAAAAAAAAACAAAGATGAATTGATAGAAGAATCAAATGGTTCAAATCATTTGAACATAAAAGAAGAGAAGTTGGAAAATTTATTTTGTGTTCATAACAAATTTATGTTTTTTTAAGTTTGTAATTGGATAGTGTTTTGAATTTTAATGATAGAATTTTTTGCTTTTGAACTATTTCAATTCTTGCAAGTTAAAAAAAAACAGGTTGGCCTGTAGATTGGTCTATTCCTCATTAGGATCGAATTGGATTTGCTATCTCATGGTCCATTTAACAGCATGCCTAAATGAACCAAACTTGTTTAGGCTCATATTCGCACAAACCAAGCCAATTTGATTTGCTCTGTCCGTTTTACACTCTTGAATGATATGATTTTATATTAAAAATTTTAAATTTTTAAACTTAGTATTATTTGTAATTATTATACAATAATATCAATAATGTATCATCAACAAAATTAATATTGAATATTTAAATTCAATGTTATATAAAATAATAAAATAAATTTAAAATACAGTAAATACTAATATCAAATGATTTTTAATATTATCTTTATTATAGTTAAGATAATAGACAAAAAATGAAAATTTATTATTAATTTAACATTTTTGTGAGGACCACAATTCTCATAGGAAACCCTAAGTTAAAGATTTAAGGGAAAAGAATGAGTGAAGGTTAATGACTCAGATTTTCGAATAATGGAAGTGTTGAAAGAAAGGGATGTATGACCCATATGAAAATTGTTATGATCTGACATGGTTTTGAGAAAGTGGATTAGAAAGTACTTGAGGATTGATTTATTCATATTTCACAATAAGTCCAAATTGGAGATTCAATTTGAAATATCGAAATAAGTTATAGTTAATGCTATGCTTTACAGGTATAGCAGGAAACTACAATGTGAGCCCCACAGGATTATCCTTAACGCGGATGAGGACGGTAGTGGCAAAATTTAAATTTGAGCCTGCAATACATAATTGGTAAGAAGACCACTCTTCGAAATTCCTTTGTTTGTGCATGCTTGGGTTTATATGTAACAAATTCGAAAATGACAATTTTTTTCCATAAGTTAGGGGAAACTTTATGAATAATGGTCAACCTAGTTTGACTTTTGACCAATAGACAATTATAGTCAAGCCCTCGAGTGAAAATACTAAAAACAACATGAACAATCGCTTAGGTTATTTTGGTAATTTCACATTTCATGATAGTCAAACCACCTCCTCAGTCAATATTTGACTTAGTTTAACCTAAATAAATAAAATTTAAAAAAATAAAAATACAAATTAGATTTAAAAATAATAAAATAATAGCTACGATATAAGTGGAATTATAAGAATCGTAAAAGGGCAAAATGGTCATTTTGTAGGGGCTGATATTTTAACATTAAAATAATATTAAAATTTGATCCTTAATGGGTTTTCTCCTTCCTTAGACAGCCGACAACCATTCCTCTTCCTCCTTCCATATTTCTCTAAGTTTACGAGAATAAACCCTAGAAAAACACCTCTTTTAAGCCACCAAATCAACAAGCTTCCTAAACAAAAGTTGTTCCTTTTTATTAACTCTCTCTAAACCTGGAATATGGAACCTTGAATTGGCTGTTTGCTTAGTGATTCAGCCCTCCAAAGTTGCTACCAAAATAAATGTGAGAGAAAAAGTTACTGAATTTTGAACCTAATGGTTATATCTTATTGTTTTAACTTGTTTAATATGTTTATGGTTGTAATTTGAAACAAATCAGATCGTAGGGACATACTAGGATTTCGATTATAAGGGTTTACTATGAGAAAAATGTTGTTTTCATGCTAATATGGTATTAAATTTACAAGAAACAAAGTGTGGAGTGTGTGTGTGTTTTGATCTGTTGAATTGTCCTATTCTAATGTCAATGTTTAAACAGTCAGTTTGGTGGTTTTATAATGAGATAAATTTTAAAAAACTTGTGGCAGATAGCTTTATGAGTTAGGAGAAAGTAAGTTTTGGAATCACCTAATTTGGAGTTCTGTAGCTCAAGATATGTGCAAATGATTGACATTTACTACCCAACTTGAGAGGGAGTGTGGAAATCCAGTCCATATTCTATGGGATTGAATATGATTGATTTTTTATTTATTTCCTAAGATAAAGGGATTTGGTATCTTGACCAAATATTTCCCTGATTGGTTTCATTTAAAACTTTCTTTTTTTAGGATTCTTTTTCCTTTTTTAAAAATGGTATATAGGATATATAGGGATTTACATAGATTTTCCTAGTTTAGCGTACAACTATTTACTCTCTATAAGCTATAGTTTTTTGAGTAAAAATCAGAAAAACATGTTTGTATCAGTTTCTACATTCTCTACAATATTAGTTTCTACATGATATCAAGAGTATACGACCCATTAAAAATCTTTGTTTGATTCTTTTCTTACCATGGTGAGCGGTAGCATAACATTAGAGGTGAGTTCAAACTCAGGGAGCATGATCAGAAACATCGCTTGGAAGCCTGTACATGCTAGGGAGAGTTATGGGAAGACACCTATTGATGAGATGCCACAGCAGTCCCTTCAACAAAACAGACCTGAAATTGTGAATACTGCCACTTTGGCACAAAAGGTAATTTTCTAAGCGCTCTAAGTGTCAAACGTGAAAGCTCAAAGGCATGGATCGTTGACTTAGGCGCATCAGACTATATGACCGGTGATGCATCGTTATTTCATGAATACAGCCCATGTTCTGGAAATTTTACAGTTCGTATTGTAGATGGCTCACTATCTAAAGTGGTTGATATCGGTTCAGTTGCTATCTCTAAGGACATAATGCTTAATTCTGTTCTCCATGTTTCTAATTTGGATTGTAATCTCTTATCTATTAGTAAGATTAGGAGAGCTCTTAATTGTGTTACTAAATTTCTCCCACTTATGTGTGAATTTCAGGACTTGGATTCGGGGAAGAAGATTGGCAACACTAAGATATGTGCGGGGCTCTATCTTCTTAGAGATGAAGAATCTGAAAGGAAAATTCAGAATAATGCTTGCATAGTCTCAACCTCTAGCAGTCATAAAGGTAGTGCAGTCATGTTGTGGCACTACCGATTAAGTGATCCCAACTTTTTGTACCTCAAAAGGTTATTTCTCACATTATTTAATAAAAGTTCCTCATATTGCCAATGTGAAATTTGTCGATTGTCCAAGCATCCTCGTAATACTTACCCACATCATTCATATAAACCATCCCATCCATTCTCCATAATACATAGTGATGTTTGGGGACTATTTAGGATAGCAAATATTACTAGTTCTAGATGGTTTTTAGCTTCATAGATGACCATACCCGAGTGACTTGGTTGTTCATCATGAAAGATAAATTTGAGGTTAGGCAAATATTTCAGAATTTCAACAAAATGGTCCAAACTCAATTCCAAACCAAAATTTAGGTGCTTAAAACCGACAATGGAAGGAAATATTACCACTCTATCCTCAGAGCTTATCTACTTGATCAGGGAATTGTCCATCAAAGCTCATGTGTGGATACTCCCCAACAAAACAGAATAGCATAGAAGAAAAACTGACACCTAACGGAGGTTGCCCGATCACTCATACTTGCTACTTATGTTCTAAAACATTTTTGGGGAGAAGCAGCTTTAACAGCTACTTATCTCATAAATAGAATGCCTTTCCGTGTCCTTCAATTCCAAATAGCGTGCCAAAAGCTGCTTACAACCTACCCTCATCTTCGAATTATCTCATTTATCCCTTCAAAAGTGTTCGGGTGCATAGTATTTGTCCATATACATCAGCAGCATCGAAGCAAATTAGATCCCAAATCAGTCAAGTGCATATTTCTTGGCTACTCTTCAAACCAAAAGGGGTACAAATGTTATTCACCAGTAACCAAAAGATTTTATAATTCTATGGATGTAACTTTTGTTGAGAATCAGCTATATCATACCAAAGTTGACATTCAGGGGGAGAGTGTGAGGGAATATCAACTTTAGAAAATCGTACCTGCTACTGAACTAGTACCTTCACTACTAGCCCAAATCTCTTGTCCACCAGCCCAAATATCTAGTCCACCTATAATCCTCACAGAAATCCACCAGCAACCTCTTGATCCTGAGATAACTAACACTTAACTTAGCCCTCAAAACCCTTAGTCTGTGAAAGAAACAATAACAAAAGACATGATTGTTTACTCAAGGAAGACCGAAATCTCAAAAGAAGGTAGAGAGTTGCACATCTCCAAAGCAAAACCAAGATTCAGAACGAAATCCAAAAGTTTCTGATATGCATACTGGTAACATAATTACTGAACCTATCTTTAGTGATTTTCCTAGTGATCTTGACCAACCTATTGCAATAAGAAAAGGAGTGAGGACATGCACTCAGCATCCTATCAGCAACTTTATATCCTATAAGGGCCTATCTCCAACTTTTCATGTGTTTGTGTCCATTTTAACAGATGTTCAAGTTCCAAGAAATATTCAAGAAGCTCTCCAACAACCAAAATGGAAGGCTGCTGTTTTGGAAGAAATGAAAGCACTAGAAAAGAATGGCACGTGGGTGATTACAGAACTTCCCAAAGGAAAGAGTTTGGTTGGTTGCAAGTGGATATTTTTAGTTAAACACAATGCGAATGGAAGCGTGAACCGATTCAAAGCTCGTCTTGTTGCCAAAGGGCTTCACTCAATCTTATAGTGTTGACTATGAGGAGACATTTGCTCCCGTGACCAAGCTAAACTCAGTCTGTGTGCTACTATCTTCGGCAGCTAACCTAGATTGGTCTCTTCATCAACTAGACATTAAAAATGCATTTTTGAATGGTGACTTAGAGGAAGAAGTCTTCATGGAGATTCCATCAAGATTTAACTCTAAGGAGAACAATAGTAAAGTTTGCAAGCTTCGTAAGTCGTTATATAGCCTTAAACAATCACCACAGGCTTAGTTTGATCGCTTAACTAAGGTTGTTAAGAAGTATGGGTTTTCACAGTGCCAAACCGATCACACTATATTTGTGAAGCACTCATCTGATCACAAGATTGCTATCCTTATTGTTTAGGTGGATGATATCATTCTTACAGGGGACTATGTGGAGGAGATTGTTGGGGTAAAGACCCTTCTAGCAAGAGAATTTGAGATAAAAGACTAAGGAGAGCTCAAGTATTTCCTTGGCATGGAAGTAGCTCGATCAAGAAATGAGATTTCTATTTCAGAACGAAAATATGTTCTAGATCTTCTTAAGGAAACGTGGATGCTTGGATGCAAACCTGCAGATACTCCTATGGATTCAAATGGCAAGTTAGGAGCTGAAGAAGAAAGTCCTCTAGTTGACAAAGGTAGATACCAAACTGATTTATTTAACACATACTAGACCAGACATTTGTTTTGATGTTAGCCTAGTAAGCAGATTTATGAATAACCCTATCGAAGCACGCATGGGAGCAGTTTACCGGATTCTTCGATACTTAAAGAAAAGCCCAGGCAGAGGACTACATTTCAAGAAAACCTCAAATAGAGATGTTAAAGTTTTCTCAGATGCAGATTGGGCAGGATCTGTGACGGATCGGAGGTCAACCACCGAATATTGCACATTCGTATGGGGTAACTATGTAACATGGAGAAGTAAGAAGCAGACAATAGTAGCTCGGAGTACTGCTGAAGTAGAATTCAGAGCTATGTCTCATGGGATTTGTGAAGGAATTTAGCTTGAAAGGTTGTTGAAGGAATTGAGGATTTCAAAAGAAAGTTCTACGAAGGTGTTTTGTGAAAACCAAGCAACCATAAGTATTGCCAAGAACTCAGTTCACCGTGATCGGACCAAGCATATCGAGATTGATCGCCATTTTATCAAAGTGAAAATCGAAGAAGACCAAGTCAGACTTGTCTACACGCTAACTACTCTTCAAACCACAGATATTCTCACCAAGGCTTTTCCTAGAAGCAATTTTGAAAGCTTGGAGTCCAAGTTGGGTATGATTGACATCACCTAACTTGAGGGCAAGTGTGAAAATCCAATCCATATTCTATGGGATTGGATATGATTGATTTTTTATTTATTTCTTAAGATAAAGGGATTTGGTATCTTGACCAAATATTTCCTTGATTAGTTTCATTTAAAACTTTCCTTCATTTAGGATTCCTTTTCCTTTTCTGAAAATGGTATATAGGATATATATATATATATATATATATATATATATATATATATAGGGATTTACGTAGATTTCCTAGTTTAGCCTACCCAAAAAATGTGAACCCAATGCTTGACTTCGAAAAATAATGGAAAATAGACCATAACGAATTTTCTTGCAAGCCATACATTCCCATAAAGGTAAATGAGTTAGGAATAACATGGTTTTGAGTTTGCAAAATTTTGACAACCTTGCTTTTAGATATGGACCAAGGATTCATAATTTTTGGATATCCCTACAATTAGTAATGTAATTTTTAATGCACAAAGGTCAGGAAATCACCGTGCCTAATGTGCCAAAAAATGGACTAAACTTTGGGAAATTGCTAGGAGTAGCATAGGAGGAATTAGAAAGTGAGCCTTATATTTCTAAATAGGGAATTAAGTTAGGTTACATAAAAAATTGATATTGCATTAATTGGAATCTGATATTTTCGATTATGAATAGAACAGTACTAATAGGTCTGAAAGTTCTTGCAAATAGTGAGCTACCCATATAATGAAATAGTGGAACTTTGGTGTGCATGGTTGGATAGGATAATCGAATTGCCAGTGAGTATAAATTATAAGAATGTTTTGTACATACAATTTTGAAACTGAACTTGTATAAATGATTTTATGCAGCTCCAAAGTTAGAAGAGTGAAATGGAAAAATAGGCAAATATATGCTTGCCTACAGCTTCAAGCTACAAATGGACTATACGACTAACATGGACATTGTATAGGTAAGGGATATATATATATATATATATATATATATATATATGAGACGTAGGGATACTATGAAACATGTTGATTGATAAAATGCCTTTTTATGATATTGGTTTTCACTGGATGGTTGAGAATGTGAAACTGGAATTGTGGATTATAATTATGTTTTTGTGCAACAAGGTTAAGGTAAATGTAATCGTTATGCTATTGAAATTTTCTAAAATGAACTTTGAACTTCTAACATCATCATTGGCATTATTTTGGAAATAGGAAATGAGATGAAAAGTGTGAATTGGTTTAAAAGCTTCCAAAGGACTTATTTACATATGAATTTTGTAAATTAGTTTTTATGAGATTTTTATTAATTTTACATATTTCATAATGCATTCATGATTCCATATCATTGTGATACACAAATAAAATATTTGGACATTTGTTATTGAATTGGAAATATTTGGTGAATTTTTTTATATTTCTAATATTTTTCAATATTTCTAATGAAATGAATTTATGATTTTAATGCTTTATGAACCGACTGAAGATATATTTTACTGAATTGATCTCTGTAAACATTTTGAAATGTTTTGTCAAATGTGTTGAGACTATTGGCCCCGTAGCTACTTACGGGTACATGTTTTCTGTTCCATTCTGATTGTTGTTGACTTTAGCCCAGTCATCTAGCTCTCACAAGTGTTACCTTGCTAGTACACATTGTGGTACCCTTGACTATGGCCATAAGTCTGTAGCATGAGTCTATTGGGTGAAGCCTAGTCTCCATTGTTTTATTTATTCTAGGGTGGTAAATCCATGGCCAACATAGATCCAAGCACTTCCAGACTTTTTTAGTTTCCGATTTCATTATACATGTTAAATATGCTTTGTGATTTGTAACCCCTACGTTATTTGTTTGAAAGTGATTTATATTATTTACGCAGTATTTTAGAACTAATTTCTCGAATGTTTTATGAAATTGCACGATAAAAGCTATTAGAAATGTTTTAGATTGCCATGTCTCCACCGATTTCAATTTATTTGAATTTATATGATTTATGAAGCTTTTATATCTAAATTCTGAATTTTGAAATAATTATGTTTTATTTGGATTTTTTGAAGGATTTTTGAACCTTTGATAATTGAAATTTGGAATCATAAATGTTTTGGTATTTATAGTATGAACCATAAAGGTTATTTCAAAATTATCACATCACATATTTCTGATATAAAAAAATCACATGTCACATATCACATATCAGCATGATAAGGTCGTCAACTAGTCTCAAAACTGTGTTTTTTCATCATCATTAAACCTTTATGAAATTTATAAAAATATATAATTTCATAATTCAAAACCATAAAGGTTATAAACCCATTTAGTGAATATTTAAGAAATATATATAAAACTATTCACTTTATTTCTTTTCATTTTTCATCTCATATTACGTGTAATTTACATTTCAAGAGAATTTTCGGTGATTTCATTATCACCATTCTCGAAGAGAATTTTTGGTGATTTCATTATCAACATTCTCGAATTCATGAATATTTTAAAATCACCTTCATTTTATTCATGTTTTTATAAAAATATTCATTTTCTCAATTTTCGTGGTTGAAAATCATTTCTCATGACATAAAATCATTTATTATGATCTTCGATAATTTTCTAATATTTTTCAGTAGTATAACGGCTGCCGATTAGCTAGCCTCTTGCACGGAAAATACAGTTCATATTTTCAACCGGTAAATCACCACAATTTCCAACCAAGCATCATCAATAGCATTTATAAAAATTTAAATGCATATTTAAAACATGTGTGCCGAATATCTCTACAGGCTACACATGTCTTCCTTACCTATCTCGGGTCAGCGACTGCCTCATTACGTCGCGCTCGTGTTCACCTCTCCCGATTCCATCATCTCGTTCGTTGAAAATAATTTCTGAAAATTAAAATTCTAAAATTTAGAATTTTTCCATAATTTATTAAAATTCATTTGAAATTAATTTTCAGAATTTCTTACCGAATTTCGTAAATTTTTGAATTTTCGAATTCCCGGGAACTTCCGAATTCCTGAATATTTCCTTTTCTCTCTCTTTTTTCTCTTTTCTTTCTTCCTTTTTCTTTTCTTTTCTTCTTTTCTTTTTTTCTTCTTTTTCTTTTCTTTTTCTTTTCTTTTTTGTTTTCCTTTTTCCTGGTCTGAACCGATTCAGACCAGTCCAACCTCCCCTTACCGTCGGCTCTCCTCCGGTGGCCGGTTCTCCGGTGGTTTGGTGGCTCCTCAGCTGGCCGACGCCACGGCGAACTTGCTGGTGGCCTCTGTTCAGCCCAGATCGACGGCACAGCGACGAATCTGGCGACGTGGGTCTCGATCCTTTCTCCCTCTTCTTCCTTCCTCCTCCGTCGTTTTCCTTCTCGTCAGTGGCCTCTCTCACCTTCGTCTCCCTTTGGCGATGGTGGCGGTGGCGGTGGCGGTGCATGAACCGGCCGGCACCACCGTTTCCTTCTCTTCTCTTCTCTTTTGGTTTCCTTCCTTTCTCGTTTCTGTTTCGATCCTTTTTTCTTCCTTTTCCATTGCCGGTCGCCTTCTCTTCCTCTCCTCGGCTCGCCGGTGACGTCGCTCCTCTCCCTCCTCCTTTCTCTCGGCCGGCCGACGGGGTCGGCTCTTCTCCTTTGTTTCGACAGAATCGGGATCCAATTTCCCGTTTCTGTTTCCATTTCCCATTTTTTTATAATTATATTTATAATCATATATAAATATAATTATATTACATTATTTATCATATATAATATATAATATATATATAATTATATTTATAATTATATATATTACTTTTATTATTAACAATATACATATATATATATATATATACTTTGTTTTAACAATATATATACTTTAATTAAAATTATTATATATTTCATATATAATATTTATATACATAATTGTATATAAAAATATACACATGTATTTATTTAATATAAAATAGTATATTTTATCATTTTATAATATATATTATATTTCATATATATATGTATTTATATAAAAACATATAAAAATATATTTATATAATCTAATTATATAAATATATAATATACGCATTTTTATTTCATTTAATTTTGGATTTCTTAATATCCAATTAATTTCTCCTTTTTATTTCTTATTTAATTTAGATTTTCATTTATCCAAATTAAATTTCCTCTATTTCATCATTTCATCAATTTCGGGAAATTCCAACACTATTTCCCTTTTTGTAAATAATTTTATTTATTTACTTTAATTTATCTTTCGCTTTAATATTAAATTTACAAATATTTAATATTAATTTTCGAAAATTCACAATTATCACACATACATGATGGATTCACAAATCATTATTCATTTACCATGGATGGTAAGAAATTCACACTTTGCACCCTTAAGTCCTAAGGAGATTTATGAGGACCAATTGAGATTGAAAGAGCAAAATGATTCACAACAAAGGTCAAAGAATCTAGATAAAGGTAAAGATATTACAAAGAAAGAAAGAAAGGATGTGAAATTCTATGCAAAGGAAAGTGATGCCAAGGTTGCTTTTCTAGCTAAGTGCCCAATCCTTTTGTTTTTATATAAAGAATCTTATTTTAGTTCTAATGATCTTAATACTTCTTTGCCTACTGATGTTGTGTCTCTTTTGAAGGAATTTAAAGATATATTCCTTGAGGAGACTCCACATGGCTTGCCACCTATTAGGGGAATTGAGCATCAAATAGACTACCATTCCCAACTGACCAGCCTATAAAACTACCATTCCCAACTGACCAGCCTATAGAAGTAATCCCAAGGAGACAAAAGAGCTTCAAAAGCAAGTTGAAGATCTCATAAGGAAAGGCTATGTAAGAGAGAGCATGGGTTCATATGCTATTCCCGTGTTACTTGTTCCTAAGAAGGATGGGACATGGATGATGTGTGTTGATTGTCGTGCCATCAACAAAATCACTGTAAAACATCGCTATCCCATTCCTAGATTAGATGATATGCTTGATAAGTTACATGGTTTTGCATCTTTTCCCAATTTGATTAGAAAAGTGGTTATCATCAAATTCACATGACAGAAGGGGATGAGTGGAAAATTGCATTTAAGACTAAGCATGGTTTGTATGAATGGTTAGTTATGCCTTTTGGATTAATTAATGCACCTAGCACTTTCATGAGATTAATGAACCATGTCTTGCATGCTTTCATTGGAAAATTTGTAGTTGTCTATTTTGATGATATCTTATCTATAGTAAAAGTTTGCATGAACATATTGAACATTTAAAGAATGTGCTTAATGTCTTGAGAAAGGAAAAACTGTATGCTAACCTTAAGAAATGTTCTTTTTACACTGATAAGATTATATTGCTTGGATATGTTGTTTTTTCAAAGGGTATAGTAGTAGATGATGAAAAGGTTAAGGCAATTAAAGATTGGCCTATACCTAAGAATATTTATGAAGTGCATAGTTTTCATGGATTAACTAGTTTCTACCGTAGGTTTGTTAGAGACTTTAGCATTATAGTTGCACCTTTGACTGAAGTTGTTAAAAAGAATGTTAGATTTAAATGGGGTTTTGAGCAAGATCATTCTTTTAACTTACTTAAAGAGAAGCTTTATTCTGCACCTTTATTATTCTTACCTGACTTTACTAAAACTTTTGAGATTGAGTGTGATGCTTCAAGTGTAGGTATTGGAGCTGTTTTAATGCAAGAGAAGCGCCCCATTGCTTTCTTCAATGAGAAGTTAAGTGGAACTGCCCTTAACTATCCCACGAATGCTAAAGAGATGTATGCATTAGTGAGGTCCTTGGAAACTTGGCAACATTATTTATGGCCTAAGGAATTCGTCATCCACATTGGTCATGAGTTCTTTGTGATAACCGTAAATTTTCCATTTATTGAACATAAATATTGGAGAAAATAAATCAATGGAAATAAATAAAATTTTGAGAACGGGATATTGGTGAAAATCCCGAGAATTGAGGAAGTGATAAATCGAGAAATACGAGTGAAGGAAAATTAAATCGGAAAAAAATAAGATGAGAATTATGGAAAATAATGAAAAGAGGAAATTTAATTTGGATAAATGGAAATCCAAATTAAATAAGAAAATGAGAAAATAGGAAATATATTTATATAATTATATATTATATAAATATATAATGTTATGTAAATTAAAGTGAACAAATATAAATATATATATATATATATATATACACACATATATATACTAAATATGTATTTTGTAAATACATATATATAGTACTATACTATATATAATAATAATATTATGTGTATTATATATATAATATAAATATAATATATGTTATATTATAAGTATAATATATATATATATATTATAAAGTATAGATAAAAATAGAAAGGGAAATAAAAATAAAACAAAAAAAAGGAAAACAAAAATGGAAAGGGAAATCGGGAGGAACCGATTTCCGTCCCAACCAGAGCTGACCACTGTCGGCCGGCGAGAAGGAAAAGAGAGGAGGAAGGGCCGTCGTCGGACGGCGAGCCAAGGAGAGGACGAGACGATGGCGATGGAAAAGGAAGGAAACAGAATCGGAAACAGAAGGAAATTCTGGCAGAAGCCGAGAGAAAAGAGAAAGAGGATCTGGCGGTGCCGACGGAATCGGTCGCCGCCACTGCCACCGAAGCTTCGCCGGAGGAAGAGGAAAACGTGGGAGGCCACAGTTGAGGCGGGGAACGGCGGAGGAAGGCCGACAGAGGAGGAGAAGAAACCGAGGCAAAACCGAGTAGATCCGCCGCCGTGCCGTCGATCCAGGCCGAGATGAGGCCACCAGCAAGTTCGTCTCAATGCCGGCCAGCTGCTGAGCCACTGAACCGCCGGAGAACCTGCCACCGGAGGAGAACCGGCGGTGAGAAAGGTAGAGCCGGTCTGACTGGTCTGAACCGGTCAGACCAAGGAAAAAAAAGGAAAAAGAAAAAGAAAAGAAAAGAGAAAAAGAAAGAAGGAAGAAAAAGAAGAAAGAGAAAAGAAAAGGAATTTCGAGAATTTGGAAAATTCTCGAGAATTCGGAAAATTCTCGAGAATTCAAAAATTACGGAAATCCCGAGAATTACGGGAATCGGTAAGAAATCCCGGAAAGTATTAAATTATTTAAATAATTTATTTATTTAAATAATTATGAAAAAATTCTAAAATTTAGAATTTAATTTCCAGAAAATTCCCTCGATGACCGAGCCGATGGAATCGGGCGAGGTGAACACGAGTGCGACCTTCGAGAGGCAGTCGCCGACCTGAAACAGGTAAGGGAGACATGTGCCGCCTGTAAGGATATTCGGCCACATGTTTTAAATTATGCATTTAATTTATAAATGCAATTTATAATGATTAATTTTGAAAATTGTGGTGATTTATCGGTTTCAAATTGTGGTGAAATACCAGTTGAGAAATATAAACTGTATTTTTCGTGCAGGAGGCTAGCCAAATCGGCAGCCGTTATACTGCCGAAAAATTATTGAAAAATTACTAAAATTTACCGAAAATCACTGAAAACCAAAATAAAAGATTTGATTTCACGTGAATCGATTTTGAGTACGAAAATCGAGAAATTAAATAAATTTCATAAAACATGAATATAGTGATATTTAATTTTAAAATATTCATGTTTTCAAGAATGGTGAAAAGGAAATCACCGAAAATTCACCCGGTAGGTGATATGGTAGGTGATATTTCACGTTAAACAAGATGAAAATGAAAAAGAGACTGAAGTGAATATTTTTATAAATATTCTTAAATATTCACTTGATTTTACATAAAACCTTTATGGTTTTAATTATGGAAATAATTAATTATGAAAATTCCATAAAGGTTAAGAAATGATGAAAAACTATGATTTCGAGACTAGAGGTCTCTGTACGTGTTTTTAGAAGATAACATGGTGATGGGAATTTAAAGTTAGAAAATAAATAATTTATTTTCATAAATTATAAAAATGATTTGTTTGAAATTTCGATAATTATAAAACCATGTTTTCGATTGAATGCACGGAAAAGCGTGCATATGTGTTTAACGGTGGAAAAGGACAGTTTTGCCCTTCTATTTTTACAATGACGATTTTGCAAACTGTTTTCACCGTATGGAAAACATGATATATACCTTTATGAAATAATTTGAAAAATGTTATTTATTTTATAAATTTCATAAAGGTGATTATATTTACATGTGAGCCTTATGGATAATTTGATTTATCATGTTTAAAATCCATAAAGGCTATGGTACGGTTTATACTGTTTTGAGACTTAGGCCCCGAGCTTCATGCATCATATATACTGTTACTGTCACGTGGCTGATTGACCAGCTAGTCATCAGCGTCCCGGATTGTCGCCTAGCAAGCGTACACCGAGGACATATTATAGATCATGGCCATAGATCTCATTACTGTTACTGTGTCCCTTAGTGGACAATGATAGCATGATTTACTTGTAGGGTGTTGCCTAGTCTCACTTACTACTTACTGTTTACTGTTTACTGTTTACTGATTACTGAAAGGATTTGCAGAATCCTATTTACTGTACTGTACTGTTTACTGTACTGAATTACTGTACTGTTTACTGATGAAAGACCGTACCAAACACTGTGTTACTGAACTGTATTATTTACTGAAATGGTAGCCATTGATTACTGTTTTACTGAACTGAAAGCTACCATTTACTGTTTACTAAACTGAAAGCTACCGTATACTATTTATTGAATTGGTAGCTACTGTTTACTGTTACTGACTGAACCGTGTCGAGATACTATTTTACTGTTTTACTGAATATACTGTTTTACTGAACTGTACGATACGGTTACTGATTTGAAAAGAGAAATAAATGTTTATTCTAAAAGAATAACATAAGAATTATTTCTAAGATAGAAATAATCTATTAAGAAGTAATTATCCAATGATTGGATATTTACAAATCACTGTATTGTACTGTTTTTACTGTACTGAATAGAAGAGAAGTAAACCAATGTTTTACTACTGAACTGTCACGTGTTTTAAAGTATACTGAAGTGAAAAGAAATAAGTGGTTTACTCTATGGGAAAAACGAAAATTATATCATTTTGAAAATAACGAAATTAGTATTCTCTACAATTGCTTCTAGGTTCCGGAACAAGTATGGTATTCTAAAATACCTACCTTATTCTATCTGGATCCCTAGCCGACTGTAGTATCCTTCCTACATGTGAGCCTAGAGCCAGCTAGGAAGATTTTAAAAGAAAATGAAAAATAAAAATATATATATTTTCAGCATATAGATATCTGAATGTCAAGTGTGACATATAACTCTCTTACTGAGCCGTGGTTTGCTCACCCCTTAATTTCAAACATTTCAGGTTTGGATGATGGTGGGATCCAATATTTGTGGATCACGGCTATACACAAAGGATAATGTGACAGACCATCTGAGACATATAAGGTACGATCATTTATTTTCTGTATTTAGACATGTATACAGTACTACATTTTTGTAAATAAGATAGGGGATGTGTATTATCTTAATAATGTTATATTAAAATTGTTTAACATTAAATGCAAGTGAAGTATTGCAGATAGCCCAACCGGATAAATGGTGTAAAATTAAGGTGAAAATGTGGTAACGGATCGTTACATTCTTGAAGCACTTGAAGGGACAAAGCAAGGTGAACAAGCATCATGCCAAGTGGATGGAGTTCATTAAGACATTCCCATATGTGATCAAAATAAACAAGGTAAAGAAAACGTCGTGGCTAATGCATTGTCTCGAAGGTATACTCTAATCACTACTCTTAATGCTAAACTAATTGGACTTGAGTATATTAAAAACTTGTATGCTACTGATGAGGATTTTGAAAATGTGTTCAATGCATGTGAGAAAAATGGTTTTGGAAAGTTTTATAGGCATGATGGATTCTTAATTAGAGAAAATAAATTTTGTGTGCCTAAGAGTTCTTTGAGAGAATTACTTGTTGGAAAAGCCCATAGTGGTGGGTTAATGGGACATTTTGAAGTAAAGAAAACTTTAGACATATTGCATGATCACTTCTTTTGGCCTAACATGAAAAGAGATGTTGAAAAGTTGTGTGAAAGATGTGTCAATTGTAAACAAGCTAAGTCTAGAGTTATGAATCATGGTCTTTATACTCCATTGCCTATTCCTACTGCTCCTTGGACTGATATTTTTATGGACTTTATTTTGGGATTACCAGGAACAAAGAAAGGTAAAGATTATGTTTTTGTTGTTGTTGACAAGTTCTCTAAGATGGCTGACTTCATTGCTTGCCATAAGACTGATGATGCAAGCAACAATGTTGATTTATTTTTCAAGGGAATTGTTCGTCTACATGGTGTTTTGAGAACCATTGTTTCTGACTGTGATGTCAAGTTCCTTAGCTATTTTTGGAAAACTTTATGGGGAAAGTTGGGAACAAAGTTGTTGTTTTCAACTACTTATCATCCACAAACCGATGGTCAAATTGAGGTAGTCAATCATACTTTGTCTACTTTGTTGAGGTCCATTATTCAAAAGAACCTAAAGAATTGGGAAGATTGTTTGCCTCATGTGGAGTTTGCTCACAATAAATGTGTACATTCTACTACTAGTTGTTCCCTATCTGAAGTTGTCTATGATTTTAATCCACTTACTTTATTGGATCTTTTACCACTACCTATTAAGGAGAAAGCTAGTTTGAATGGGGAAAAGAAAGCTGATTTTGTTAAGCAACTGCATGAGAAGGTACACCAAAACATTGAGAAGAGAATTAAGCAATATGCTACTCAAGCCAACAAGAATCGCAAGAAAGTTATCTGTAAACCTGGTGATTGGGTTTGGGTACATATGCGTAAAGAGATGTTTCCTGCCCAACGTCATTCCAAGTTGCAACCTCAAGGAGATGGACCATTCCAAGTGATTGAGAAGATCAATGATAATGCTTAAAGTTGGATCTTCTATGTGAGTATAATGTTTGTGCTACATTTAATGTTTCTGATCTTTCTCTCTTTGATATTGATGTAAGTGATTCTGATTTGAGGACAAATCCTTTCGAGGAAAGGGGGAATGATGAAGGCACATCAAGCTCACAAAGCCTAAGTCATGTTCGTGATGATCGTGATCCTTTGAGTATCCATGGAGGTCCAATGACGAGAGCTAAAATGAAAAGAATGCAACAAGCCTTGGCTGGTTTCATTAATATTGTGAGAGAGAAAGCCCAACAAAGCTTGAGCATGGAGGATGACAAAGGCTTCTACAACATGATATAAGCCCAAGTTCAACCTTCTTAAAGATTTACAAGTACTGGGTCGAAATGTAATTAGGTCAGATGCATAAATTGGGAATAGTGCAATTGGGCCAAATGTTATACTTATTTTATTTAATTATGTTTTATTGGGTTGAACATTGTCTTAATTTAATTTAAGAACAATTCCTTTTTATTTAATAGGTATTATAGGATTTTTGTTACTTGTTCTATAAGTTAAGAAAGTAGGATTCCTATTACTTATTCTGCAAGTTTGTTATATGCTTATAAATAGCTATGTAACCATTTGGGTAGAAAACAATTGATTTGAGTTATAAAATTGAGAGACTTCTTCTCTTTGGTTCTCTTGAGAACTCTTAAACTTATCAAGGTCTTCCTTGTGGCATTCTTCTACCTTCCACCAATTCATACCATAGGTTCTTGCTTTTCTAAGTAACGGGTCTTAGTCCAATACTATATATTCTTGTGTTTCTACACAACGAGTCTTGGTTTTACCTCTAATCCTTTTATTTTACTTTTCTGCATTTTTAACTTGTTCTTGTTTATCTTTGAGTGTTCTTCATGTTCTTCAATGACCCTCATCTTCTTTCGGTGAGGTTCATATCAGATCAGCTAACTTTACTCGATGGGTAGATACTCTAAATTGACCTTTCGGTAGGTGGATACTCTAAATTGACCTTACCCTTCTTTACAACACTTCTCACATGATTGTACCTCATTGCAATATGCTTGCTATTATTAGACAACCTATCATTCTTTGTGTTGTAAATTGCAGCTTTATTGTCACAATACAAAGTGATTGGTCATTTTGTTCTCTCAATAAAAGGTATTCCCTTTAGAAACCTTTTAAGCCAAAGTAAATCTTTGGTGGCTTGTGACATCACAATGAACTTAGATTCCATCATTGATAAAACCACACAAGTTTGTTTCTTAGAAGACCAAAAAAACAATAGCACCACCTATGAAGAATAACCAACCACTCGTTGATTTGAAACTTCTCTTATCTGAAGCCTAATTAGCATCACTATAACATTCCAAAACCGATGTCTCACATTTATATTGCAAACCATAATCTAAAGTATGCTTCAAATATCTCAACAATTTACTTAATTAATGCCAATGTTCATTACTAGGATTACTAGTGAACCTACTCAATATACCAACAGCACATGCAATGTCTGGTCTTGTATAATTCATAGCATAAATCAAACTACTTATGATTTTTGCATACTCCTTTTGATTTATCGGTTCTCATTGATTAGGTACTAACTTGTGATATGGATCTATAGGTGTTTTGCATGGTTTGCAATCAAAGTGATTAAACTTTCTAAGCAATTTTTCTATGTAATGTGATTGTGAAAGAATAAACTTACCATTCTTCCTATAAACCTTAACACCTAATATAAAGTCATCTTCACCTAAGTCTTTAATATCAAATGTTTTAGTTAAATATGACTTAGTTTCATTGATGCAATCCATATTAGTACCAAAAATAAGCAAATCATCAACATAAAGAGTATTTAAGATTCTGCTATCATTTGAGACTTTAATAAAGACACAATTTTCAGCCTTACTACTTTTAAAGCTAAACTTTTTAACTTCTTTCTTAAATTTCTTATACCATTGCCTAAGTGCTTGTTTAAGACCATAAAGAGACTTGTTGAGCTTACATACCTTGTGTTCTTGTCCTTGAACCACATATCCTTCAAGTTGATGAATGTAGATCTCCTCATCTAGATCACCATTGAAGAAGGCTATCTTTACATCCTTTTGATGTACTTCAAGGTTATAGATTGAAGCAATAGCAAACATTACCCTTATTGAAGTAAACTTAGAGACCAGTGAAAAAGTTTCAAAATAATCCAAACCTTCCTTTTGATTATAACTTTTGGCTACGAACCTTGCATTGTATTTTTCAATACTCCCATCGATTTTGAGTTTCTTCTTTAAAACCCATTTGGTGCCAATAGGTTTAGTGTTAGGAGGTAGGTCCACTAAAGAGCATGTATTGTTCTTATGTATGGATTTGATTTCATCATCCATAACCTCCTTCCATAACATGGCATCTTGAAAAGTTTTAGGATCCTCTTCTAACATGTAAATATACATGCCTAGTCCTAAATCCTTTTCAATTCTTTTTCTGTTATTTCTTCTTAATATCACTAGATGCATTAGACGTGCTTGCATGATCATGATTTTCACTATCATGTAGAAATATATTATCAATAACATGCTCATGATCACTTAATTCATATGACAAATCTTTCTCTAATTCATGACTGCTAGCATCCTTAATTATCAAATGCTCAAAGTAAATTGCATAAGTAGATTCAAAGACACTATTAGTTTTCAGATTAAGAAATCTACTTGCTACTTCCTAAAGCATAACCAAGAAATATCGATTTAGTTGCTTTACTTTCTAACTTAGGTCTCTTATTTATAGCATCAAGAACATATGTAACTATGGCAACCGCGATTTTTTGACCTTAGTTAGTAAACCAATTTATTTTAGATGCATAAAATTAATATGAGGTATTTGAGAGTCATGGAAAATTTTCTTAATTAAGTGATGATAAAATTTTAGGAATTTTATTAAATTGAAAAATTAATGAGATAAGTATATAAGATATATTGAGCAAACTATATATACATATATATATATATATATGTGTGTGTGTATGCATATTGAAGATAAAATATATAAGGAATTTAAATGAAGATATAAATATATGGAGGGATAAGTATAAATTAAATATATGTGTATGCAATAAATTTAATGTCGAATACATTATGATATATATATTTAATTATCAAATATAAATATATTTATAATAAATATATAATATATACGTATTATAGATAAATATGTTTATAATATATATTAGCTATTTAGTAAGCATAAATTATAAATATCAAACAATAAAAAAAATACATATTATAAATATAATTTTCTAATGAAATATAAATATTTGTTATATATATAATTAAGAATAATAATATATTTATAAGAAGTCTACTCAATAGACTTACTAAGTCTATTGAGTAGACCGAATTAAGTCTGCTAATGCAGACCAACAAAATAAAATAAAATAAAATAATAAAATATATAAAAAATCATTATTATTAAAAAAAACTTAATAAAAAATTAATATTAACGACAAGCTTACAAAGGAAGCTTGTCGTGCCCCTTTTCTGTCTACATCAGCCAACTTAAAAAAAAAAAAAGAAAGCAGCAAAACTTGATCGGAGAGAGAGAGCTAGGATCGTCGTCGGCCAAGGAAGAGAGAAGAATTGGTGGCGAGTGACAGAGAAACAATAGGAAAGGAAAAGAGTTACAGGAGAAGATCGATAAAAAAAAAGGGATAGATCTAGCCCAGAGAGAGAGGCGACATCACTAACTAGAAGAGGAAAGGAAACTAAGCCACGCCGGTGGTTGGTGACAAGGAAAAGAGAAAAAAAGGGTAAATAAAGGAGGTTTTAGGGCTACTGACTGTAATCATAGGGAAAGGAAGGAGAAAAGGGAGCGTTGTTGCTCTTGCTACCACCTTAGGCCGATGCTAGCGAGGCCTAGAGCCAAGAAGATAGGGGCTAAACCGATCTGAACCATTTAGCACCAAAAAAAAAAGAAATAGAAGATAGAAAAGGAAGAAGGAAGGGTAAAAGGAAATTTATTTTACTTTTATTATTTTATTAACTTGTTAAGTGATTTTGTGAAATTTTCTGAGTATGGATATGGGTTGTTTGAAATTGTAGAGAATATACAAGTGGTGATTGAGCTAAATTGAGCTTGAGGGAGACTAAGTCGCTAGCCTTGAAGCGTTGGGTAAGATATTTATATAAGACAAACATAGTATTGTATTGTGTCATTTAGACAATGATCTTCTAAATATATGACTATGTGGAATGCTAAAGGAAAATTATTTAAGCGAGTAGTATTGATTAAGTAAATATGTATGATTGTGTGATGTTAAAATATGGTGGAATTTAATCACAATCCTATCAATGTAATTGAAAATGATGTAGAAATATGGATATGATGATGTCTGAGTGTTGAGAATAGATAATGGAACATTCTGAAATATTTGGATAATTGTATAATATTTATTTATTGATTTAAATGTGAGATGAGTTATAGATGGACATGATGATTGGTCTACTGTTGCGTATCTAAGACCTATACCACAAGTGCACGGGTCGCGACAAATAATAAAGAGTGAGTAGAGTATCGTTCCCACGAGGATTGTATATGTTATTTAGCTAAGTACTAAAATTGGTCACACCTGGATTTATTCAAGTAATATGTAATTTTTTTTAAACTATCTATTAAAATGCCTCGAATAAAACATAACTAAATATGCATGAAAATAAAATAAAAATAAAGTAAAAAACTATAATGAAAATAATAAAATAAAATAAAATCTTAATTAAATGGCAAAATAGCCAAATAAGCCCTCGACCTTGAGCCCAAAATGGAATTAAGTCCTCAACGTTTTATTTCGTGAAAATCAGTCCATAAACTTTTATTTCAGTGGAAATAAACCCTCAACCTTCTAAAATTATGCAATTAAGTCCAAATCTGTTAAATGACACTAACTGCCGTTAGTATTGCACATGTGGCATGCCACGTGGCAGCCAAGTAAGCTATCCACGTCAGCTTTCACTAACGGCAGTTAGTGTCATTTAACAGATTTAGACTTGATTGCATAATTTTAAAAGGTTGAGGGTTTATTTCCACTGAAATAAAAGTTTATGGACTGATTTTCGTGAAATAAAACGTTGAGGGCTTAATTCCATTTTCGACTCAAGGTCGAGGGCTTATTTGGTTATTATTCCTAATTAAATAAAGTAAAATAAAGTACTAAAAGCTTAAATAAAAAAAATGAAATTTAATTAACTCCTAAAATAATAATTGAAACTAATGAATTTAATCTAAACTTACTTAAAATGCAAAATTTAAAATGTTATTAATAAGTATTCATATTAATTAAAATAAAATAAACCATTAAACTAAAACTACTAAGCTAATATAATAAATGAACAACTAAACTATTGCAAAACTATAAAAATCAGAATTTATAAGGCAAAAGAACAAAAAACAAATGGAAGAATGCGCATGCACAATAGCCGCCGCATGTCTAACACCACCGAACTTCCGCCTCTTGCTTCTGCTTCAGACCAGGCAGCAGCCATTCTCACGCTTCAGCCACGTACATGCCACTTGCTACGTCCCAACCTTCTGTCTAACCATCATACCCAGTAGCAAACACCTTCACGAGAGCAGCTTTGTCCAACGAACTAGCATTCCCAGTGCGCAGTAAGCAAAGCCAAATAGAAAGCAGTAGACAGAAGCTTTAGCAACGCTCAAGCAAACAACCATTAACAATCAAAAAGCAAATCGAAGATTTAAAGAAGAAACAGAGCATAACCAAAGCAAAAGAAATAAATAAAACAGAGGAAGACAGAAGTGGAACTGGTAAAAACCAACAAAAACCAATAACTAAGCTTATATATAACCACGTTAAATTATTTAAAAAAAAAGAAAGAAAACTACTCTAGGTTGCAAAAACATAAAAGAATTTATCTATATAGCATAAACTGAATGCAAACATGTAAAGCAATCTACTAAAACTTGTAATCGACATATATATAAAGAAAAAAACTATATTAAAAGTTTCGGTAACAATTGTTTTAAAAGAGAAATGAAACTTGAATGTAATTTTTTATCCAGAAATTAAAATACATGAAATATAAAAAACTAATACTTGAAAATAAATGAAACAAAGAAGTAAACAAAGCTAAAGAAAAGAAACGCAGCTAAGTGAAGGAGAACATTGTTGTCACGCCAGCCTCCTCCCCTCTAGTTTTTTCTTGCGGCAGCTTCACCTTTCTTTTTGTATAGTTTAGGGCAACTTTAAATCTTTGGGCCTTCCTTCTTTCTTTCTTGTTGGGCTCTTCAAAGATTTGGGCTGTTACATCTACGGGCTAGACTATCCTTTTTGGCCAAGATTTTCTTTGAGTCTTCATAGTCTGGCTTTTATGTGGGTAATGGACTTGTATGAGATTACATGGGCTCTTGTGTTTGTGATTTAGACCCCAAAACAATCACTTTTGTCTCTTTTTGCATCATTTTCTCAACTTTATCTTGATTTTTGAATTTTCTACACAAGACAAAAAAAATTTAATTAATTAGGAAAGAAAATAAATAAAAATTTCAAAATTCATCCAAAAATCATGTAATAATATCCCATAAAAATAGATATTTCAAGGACTTCTCATCTACTGTGGTACTTGAATTGAGATGGAATATGTGTTTGAGAGGTCGTGAAATAATATTCGATTTTTTGATACTTTGTGGACTTTAAGAAGTTGAAATGAGAATTGTAGTTATATTTGTTGTATAGAATATGATTATATATATATATATATATATATATATATATATATATATATATATATAAATACGAATATATTTATAGACACTGCTAATGTATTGTCTTGATCTTCATAGTGGTGGTGAGGATATGAAAATAGAAATAAAAATATATGAGCATGCTTTAATGGAAAGCCTTTATGAATGAAATTATTTGTGAACTTGCCATAAGGTGAACTTAATTTTTGTAAGAATCTTGATAATTAAAGAGCATGATGAGATGTCTTATGGAATAATTTAATTACGTTACAGTGAATCGGAAAATCGATATATGATATGTGAGATAAAGAGAAAGAGAATATCACCAAAAAAAAAAAGAGAAATAGAAGGTATGCTTATGTCACCCTGTGAACTTGATAAAAATAAATATATACTTGTGTGATGGTACTTATATGTATTCACCCATTTATTGTATGAACTTATTAAGCTAACAAGGGTATAGTAGCCATGTTGTGCCTGTGAAAATGAGATAAGAAAGACGTATGATAATTACTGAATCATTAGGATGTCCATAGGACAGCTTTGTATTATAGTGAGACATGGTGCCCTTGACATTGCATTTTAGAATTGAAGTTTGGGCATAAGCTAAAAGCATCTATTTCATATTTTGAGTATTTGGAAACTAAACAATATTTTGAACATGTATATGTTAGAACTTCGAACCACTTGATCAGTTTTTAGAAAAGAAAGCATGTGACATAATGCATATGCCTAAATGGGTTTAAAGCAATGCACAATTTAGCCTTCTTGGTTTTCAAAACTTTTGAATTCCATTCTATGTGAATTATTTGAAAATCCGAATTTTCAGAACTTTTGAAATTCAGATTTTTAGATTATGATTAATAGTTTAAGTCAATAAAGTACTATAGACACTTGTCTGATAGTTATCTTAGACAAGTCTCAATCGCACTTGATCAACGCAGCTGGGGTTTTCCAATCTATAGCCATAAATAGCTCCTTAGTCCAGGGATGTTCGACACATTGATTAGTTGCAGTGTGATTAGATAAGGCTCTATTAATGAGTTCGATATGATTAGACCATAACTCTTTCTGAATTCCATTTTGAATATAAGTTTATTTTATTTGTGTTTGAACAACACAAAAGACTTATTTTTGAACTTGATCACGTATGCTTCGTGAAAGGCTCAAGCGATGCTAAAGCCTTATTATTAAAACTTGATCAAGTATGATTTACTATCAGTTTTAAATTTATATTTTAAGCCATGTTGTTCTATTGTGTTGGCTCTATAGGCTAAACCGAGAGGAAGAGTGAATCGGTTCTTTGCTAACCTTGGGTTCGTTTTTCAATTCTTTTAAATTCTCTAGCCTATATTGAAGTTTTCTAAGTTCTCTAGGCTACTCAAGTATACAATATAAATTCAATTTAACAATCACAATATAAATGCAAATAAGTAAAGAGAGAATGGAAAGAGAAATGTATGCAAGCGATTTATAGAGGTTCGGCAACCTTACCTACGTCCTCTACCTTGAGACGCTCTCAAGGATTTTCCCCAAATTCACTAACTTGAATTTGTCTTTACAATCCCTTTTTTTCAAGGCTCAAGAGAAACCTCTCTTTTTCTAGGCTTAAGAGAAACCTCCCTCTTTTTCTAAGGCTAAAGAGAAACCTCTCTTTTACAAGGTGTGAGTGGGTTTACAATAAGTGTAATCAAAGAAGGCCTCTAAGTAGGCAAGTGATTACAAAGATTAAGCTCTAGAAAAGATAATCTAAAGGATTTGTGCTATGATATACAAAGTTGATGAGAGTAATAGAGGATATTGAATTCTAGCTCTTGACCTCTTTGAGATGCTTGGAAAAGATGAAGAAATTGAAGAATGATATGTCTTGGGTGCTCTCTCATCTTTCTTGAGCTTCCAGTCCTCTATTTATAGTCCCTTGGATGTATTCTTGACGTTGGTTGGAGCCAAAACAAAAACTAGCATTTGTATCTCACAGAAACTAGCCGTTGGATGCTTTCTGCCATAAAGGGATCGATCCCTTCCCTTATGGGATCGATCCCATGCTTCCTTTTCGCTTCTTGGGAGCATTCTGCCATTCTGGGATGGATCCCTCATCCTAGGGGATCGATCCCTCATGTTTTTCCTGCATATTTCTAGGCTATTTTGGGTTAGAAATGATGTAGACTTTGATTTTAATTCAACCCAAAATATTTATGAATTTTATGGAAGTATTTCTTGACTAAAATCTTTGTCCAAAAACTCATTAAGTAATTTTCTAAACTTATGTTCAATATTTTCTTGAGAAAATTACTTTCATGAAAATATTCAAACTCATTTTGTAAAGTATTAAGACCAATAGGAATATACAATTAAATCATGGTCTTAATGTTTGTTATGAACACTTAAAATGGTTTGAGAGAATCATGTGTGATAAAACAAATTTACAATATGAATCAAAACAAAAATGATCACTTAAGTTTTTGTCATTTCAAAATACATGTCAATTTAAAGCTAACAATCTCCCCCTTTTTAATATGACAAAACTTAAGGTAAATTTGCTTTGAAAATTCTTTGATAAAATACTCCCCCTCAAATAAAACATGATTTTGTAAAGCTCCCCCTTAATATAAGCATGGTTTTCAATACAAATTTTCAAACCCTATTATTTCTCCTCTCTTTTTGTCATAGCAAAAAGAAGGAAAAATTATGTCCCCCTAAAAATATGGCCTAATTAATGTGAGAATCAAGAAAAATATGCTCAATCCAACAAGAAACATGTTAGTACATGGGACTCATAGCACAAATAAATAAGTCAGTGTCCATAAATAGTATGAAATATTTGTGCATGTAAAGAACATGACTTATGATCCTATACCAATTGTTTGTAAATAATTTTGCAAGAAGTTCTCAATTGGTAAATAATGAAGCAAGTTCTCTATAAATAATCTACTAAGTCCTATAACTTGCTCATTTCAATCTTGTCAAGCACCTAAGTAGATTAATTATTCTCTAAGGTCCAACTAAGGTGCATGGCAATACATCATGATTATGAGCTGAAATTAGATGACATATCATATGCATGAGCTCATAAATCATTTTCAAGAAAGAATGTGCATAAAATAAAATCATATATCAATTAACCTCAAATTCTAGCACACGTGTCTCATGCAAAAGTGTTCTCAATGAATTCTTCTTTATTTATCATTTCAATCTAAGGAGCATAAGAAGAATTGTCAAGTTAAAGTTTATACCAATTGTTACCAATGGTTGACTTAGACATTTTGCATGAATCCAATTTTTATGTGTAGTATGTTCATGTCAAGAAAATAGCCATGCTAAATATGCAAGAACACCATCGCACATCATCAAATATGCATATGGATTAATTAAACATTATCATACTGTCATAAAGTATTAATCCATGTTCATATTCACAAAATTATACCATATGGAAGATTCAAAAACTCAAGTTATTCAAGCAAACACATTTTCTTCCATAAAACTAAAGAATCCTATACTCAATTTTCCATTCAAGATCTTAACCAATTATAAGCAAAGAATGATTTCAATATCACCATTTTAATCATTTAATAGCCATATCTCTAATTGTTATCATCAGTTAGGGTTCTAGAGGGTATATGCTATTTTAACTAAAATGACTTTACCTAAGTGAATCAATATTATGTTTAAGTATATTTTAACAATAAAGGCAATAATCTATGAGTGAGGTCAAGCACATAATATCATGAAAACAACTATTCTCATCTCATAGGCATGATTATTGAGTCAACTCAAGCAAGCATGTAAGTTCAACATCAAAACAATTAAGAATAAATGCATGGATATCAATCGAGGTGCATTTGTTCATGTTTGCATTTATCTTTGAATGCTGGTGTTGTCATTAAAATCCAAGTTCTTTAATAATTTGGCCATAAAAAAAATCTAAGTTCATAGATAACAAATTTTCATACATTTGATCATTTAGGAACCATCTATCATCACAATTTGTAGGCCAAAAATAATTATGACTCTAGGTAATGTGTTAGGCATCTCAAACATTATATTTACCTAAGTCATATTTGAATTCAATCCTTAAGGTCAAGTTTTGATCATTTTATCATTTAAATATATATATTGACCTTAATTATTCATATTCTACTAGATGTATAATTATCATGAAACCTAGTGTGGAATAGTTGAGTCAAGCTAAGAGACATAATCATATAAGCATGCTTGACTAAGATGAGCTAAGGTAATTAATATGCTTATCCATCACTAGTTCATCAAATTTTCTAATATATACACAAATCCTTGAAATAATTCTCAAAACAATATTTAAGCATTCATTGAAAGTATATTTCAAGATTATTTCAAGATTTATGCAACTCATGAATGTCTTTAACAAGAAAATGACCTTTGTTCTTGTGAGTTCAATGAAAAGCTATTGAATGTTGAAAATAATACCAAATGTTGAAGTTGAGGCATGAATCCAATGAAAAATGATTTTTCATATTGAAAGGATCATCAAAATGAGTTTAAAACAATGAATTTTAAGTTGAGAAGAAAGAAGGTATCAAGAAAATTAAGAAAACTTTTCAATTTTTTGCTAAAAAATGTAGAAATAGGCATATTTTGCCTAGAAGGATCGATCCCTAGAGTAAGGGGATCGATCCTTTAATTCCAAAATGCAGATTTTCTGCATTTTGTCTAAGGGGATCGATCCTGCATGTGGATGGATCGATCCCTCATCCAGTTTCTGCATAATTTTGATAGAAAATTCAACTTTTGAGGTGCCAAAACTTCGTTTTTGTGTATTTTAAGTCCAAATAAAAGTTTAAACATTTGTGTAACATGATTTTGGACTTGTATGAATGAAAAATATGAACGAAAAACCATTTAACAATAGATTTTGCAATTTTGGAACAATTTTTACCATAAAGTGCATTTTTGGTCTCAAAGGAGGTCATTTTGAAAGTTATGCATATTTTGGCAAAACCAAAGCATTTGAAAACACAAATATGTAGAGGTGGCAAATAGGCGGGTCGGATTGGGTTTGGATCGGATCATTTTGGATCGGATCATTTCGGATTAAGAAAAAATCGGATCATTTTGGATTCGGATCATTTCGGGTTCGGATAAGGTCGGGTTTGGGTCAAGGAAAAATCGGTCTATTTCGGGTTTGGATCATTTCGGGTTCGGATAAGGTCGGGTTTGGGTCAAGGAAAAATCGGTCTATTTCGGATTTGGATCATTTCGGGTTCGGATAAGGTCGGGTTTGGGTCGTTGACTTTTTTAGTCAATTCGGGTTGGTCGGATTTGGATTCGGGTCGATTTGACAGATTTATTGGATTAAACTTTGGTCATCTTGATGTAATTTATCTGGTATAAAAATAAACTAAAACCATATTTCTAAGAACTACAAAACTCATGAAAATAAAATTGTCTTTTTACATGACCTATAGTACAATTGGGATTGAAATAATCAAAATATTTAATAATCTGTATGATAGTATTCTTTATAATATATTTACCAATATTCATAAATTAATTACGTTTTTTCATTTTATTTTTATTACTACAATAATTAATAACTTTTGAATCAAAGTGATTTAATAATCCATACTAAATATCATAAAACAATACTATATATTTCTTTAATTTAGTTTGATTTTTTATAGAATAATTAGAGACATTAGTGTAGATGATATAGCTTCTGTACTCTGTTATAGATTAATCATTAAATAATTATACATTATGTTCAAATGAATGTAATATAAAAGTGAATATTTAAATTTAACTATATTAAAAAAATATATAACACTCATATTATTGAAAAAAATTATATTTTTACTATATTAAAATACTTTGATATTTAATTTTAACATTTAAATATTTATTGGTAATATTAAATTTAAGTTTGAATATTTTCAGGTCTGGGTAAATTTGGATTCGAATCAATTTGGGTTCGGGTCAATTTGGGTTCGGATCAATTCGGGTTCGGGTTAATCTAAATTCGGATGAATTCGGGTTCGGATAAATTCGGGTTTGGATTCGGTCGGGTTTGGATCAATGTAAATTCGGATAAATTTGGTTTTGGATCAATTCGGATTCGGATCGGGTTGGATTTGGATTGTTGACTTTTTTAGTCAAATCGGATCGGTCGGGTTTGGATTCGGGTTAATCGGGCGGATTTTTCGGGTCGGGTCAACTTTTGCCACCTCTACAAATATGCCAAAACAAACATGTTCACATAGAATTTAAGCACACACATAATCATATCACCACATTTGTGAACATTATGCCTTAATTTTCATATGCATATTTCTCATTGTGCTCATGACATGACATTTTGCATGAATGACATATTTGACAATTTTGGAGCAAATAAATATATTATCAACATATCTCATACTTCCTCAAATCACACAAGATCATTTCCAAAATCATTTAAACATGTTTTTCATTCAATCATTTAATGCTTCAAGAACTATCCATCAAATAATCAAAAATCATTTATTATGCCTTTTGTTCATTCATTTCACTCATAAAGCATCAAAGATCATCAACAACCATATCATCAAGGCATAAATAATTTAATCAAATAAAAGGTTTAAGGAGTAAGGAATTAAGCCTACAAAACTCCTTTGCTTGAGAGTGCTTTGCCATGATTTGTTGGATCCACCATTAGCCATTCTTTGAGAAATTGTTATCACCTTGCTAAGAATGGATCTCCAATCTCTTTCTCTTTCTTATTGTCACAAGCAAACTCCATGGATGTGTAAAGCATTTGAACTTTATTGTTTCATTGTAGCTCCATGCTCTAACACTCCTACAACAACAAATTTAAGCATGTCTTGGTACCCAAATTTTCTTGGGTCCTTGAAGGTTAGTGCAAACAATTCTTGATCCTTCAGGGATCCATCTCAAATTTAATTCATCATTATTTATAGCATGCTTTGGGATCCACATCTTCCTAACTACTTTTCCTATAAAGGTAGTTTTTCTATATGTGCATGCTTGTGATGAGTGTCCTATTCTATTGCAAAGTGAGCATGTAAGAAATAAATCATGCATAGTATTTTTGCTCACTAGGAAATTCTTAATATGAGTTTCTTTTTGTTTTGCATTATAGCCTAACCCATCTTTATCAAAGAAAGCTCTTTGGGTCTCAAGCATATGATATAATTTTTGTTGACCCATATAAAACCTAAAAAATGAGTATGCAAATTTATATTCTTTTCATTCAACTCATTTATCTCTAAGCTTGCTTATTCTAATTTCTTCTCAAATTTAAGTTTGGCATTTACTAGCATTTCATTTTCTATTTTCAATTTAGCAATGATTTTCTTATATTTAGAATTCATGCATTGAAATTCATTTGCTAATTCATTAAAGGCATTTTGTAGTTTATCAAATGTATAATCATTATCTTCACTAGAACTACAACTAGCCTCATCATCATTAATGGCCATAAAACATGTGTAGGCTACCTCATCATCCATATTATCCTCATAGGAGCTATCACTATCACTCCAAGCAGCCACAAATGCTTTCTTCCTAGGCTTCCTATCATTTTCCTTCCTAAGTAAGGGACAATATAATCTAGTGTGCCCTGGCTCATTACATTCATAACACACTAAGAAGTCCTTTTCTCTTCTACTTGACTCTCTTCTTTGATGTCTCCTATTATTTTCTCTCTCTTTCAGTCTCATAAACCTATTAAATCTTTTGGCAAACATTGTTATTTCCTTTTCTTCCTCATTCCACTCTTATCACTGTTATCTTCAATGATCTCATGAGTGGAAGACTTAAGTGCTACCCCCACTTTTGAAGGCTCTTCATTTCTTTTTAATTTCATTTCATATATAAGTAGGGAGCCCATAAGTTCATCTAGAGACAACGTATTAGGATCCTTAGACTCTTCTATTGCGGTTACCTTTGCCTCCCAAGATTTTGGCAAGCTATTCAAAATTTTCTTAAACATTTCTACATTAGAATAGGTCTTACCTAAAGCCTTAATTCTATTGATTATGTCGTTAAACCTAGTGAACATCTCACTCATGGACTCATTTTCTTTCATCCTAAAAAGCTCATATCACGTGTGAGCATTCCTACTTTGGTTTCTCTAATTTGATTTGTCCCGTCATGTATAATGGCTAATTTGTCCCATATTTGCTTTGCATTCTCACATAGGGATACTCTATTATATTCATTGGGACCTAATGCACAAAAGAGAGTGTGCATAGCCTTGGCATTCAATTGTGCCAATCTCATATCATTTGTGTCCCACTCATCTTCACTTTTAGGGACATTTTTTCCATCAACTTTCTTCATTGGGATCTTAGGACCATTTACTATTACTCTTCATACTTCATAGTCATTTAATTGCACAAACAACATCATTCTAATTTTCCAATATGAGTAATTCTTTCTATTGAAGAGTGGAGGTCTAACTAACGAGTGTCCCTCTTCTCCTAGGGGTGTGCCTACATTCAAGTGAGCCATTTATGATCGTTTTACACGATAGACATTAATCTAAATCAATCTCGAGCCCAAGCTCTAATACCAATTGTTGGCTCTATAAGCTAAACCGAGAGGGGGGTGAATTGGTTCTTTGCTAACCTTGTGTTCGTTTTTCGATTCTTTTACATTCTCTGGCCTATATTGAAGTTTTCTAAGTTCTCTAGGCTACTCAAGTATGTAATATAAATTCAATTTAACAATCACAATATAAATGCAAATAAGTAAAGAGAGAAGGGAAAGAGAAATGTATGCAAGCGATTTATAGAGGTTTGGCAACCTTGCCTACGTCCTATACCTTGAGACGCTCCCAAGGATTTTCCCTAAATTCACTAACTTGAATTTGTCTTTACAATCCCTCTTTTTCAAGGCTCAAGAGAAACCTCTCTTTTTCTAGGCTCAAGAGAAACCTCCCTCTTTTTCTAGGCTAAAGAGAAACCTCCCCTTTACAAGGTGTGAGTGAGTTTACAATGAGTGTAATCAAAGAAGGCCTCTAAGTAAGCAAGTGATTACAAAGATTAAGCTCTAGAAAAGATAATCTAAAGGATTTGTGCTATGATATACAAAGTTGATGAGAGTAATAAAGGATATTGAATTCTAGCTCTTGACTTCTTTGAGATGCTTGGAGAAGATGAAGAAATTGAAGAATGATATGTCTTGGGTGCTCTCTCATCTTTCTTGAGCTTCCAAGCCTCTATTTATAGTCCTTTAAATGTATTCTTAACGTTGGTTGGAGCTAAAACAGAAACTAGCCATTGTATCTCACAGAAACTAGCCGTTGTATCTCACAGAAACTAGCCGTTGGAGGCTTTCTGCCATAAAGGGATCGATCCCTTCCTTTAGGGGATCGATCTCATGCTTTCTTTTCACTTCTTGGGAGCATTCTGCCATTCTGGGATGGATCCCTCATCCTAGGGGATCGATCCCTCATGTTTTTCCTGCATTATTCTGGGCTATTTTGGGTTAGAAATGATGTAAACTTTGATTTTAATTAAACCCAAAACATTTATGAATTTTGTGGAAGTATTTCTTGACTAAAATCTTTGTCTAAAAACTCATTAAGTAATTTTCTAAACTTGCGTTCAATATTTTCTTGAGAAAATTACTTTCATGAAAATATTCAAACTCATTTTGTAAAGTATTAAGACCAATAGGAATATATAATTAAATCAGGGTCTTAATGTTTGTTATGAACACTTAAAATGGTTTAAGAGAATCATGTGTGATAAAGCAAATTTACAATATGAATCAAAACATAAAAGATCACTTAAGTTTTTGTCATTTCAAAATACATATGTCAATTTAAAGCTAACATATTGATTTCGAACTCGAGACAATAGTCAGAGTATTATTTTGAATCATTGATTTTGAACTCGAGACAACAGTCCAAGTATTATTTTGAAACCTTGAATTTCGAACTCGAGACAATAGTCTGAGTATTATTTTGAAACTTTGATTGCAAACTCGAGAGAATAGTCTGAGTATTGTTTTGAACCTTTGATTTCGAACTTTGGACGATAGTTCGAGTATTGTTGTGAGACATTTGAATGAGCATGTACTTTTGAATTGAAATTTAAACTGTGAACACTTTTACAGTATACGTGACGTGCATGAAACTGTACATATTTCAAACTACAAATATGAAATGATTTTAGACTGTGCATGCTTTTATACATGATTGTATACCATGCTTGACATAATTTGAACAGTACTCTCTTGCATGTGATTTTATACCGAAAGCCACAGATTTGAAAACTACATAAAAGCTTTGAAAACATAATGCACATGCGATATTGATTAATATTGGGTTAGATGATTGATATTGGGTTAAATGATTGTTATTGTGGATTAATATGGATGGGTAATAAGTATATTATTTGACGTTTTATCAACAGGTGTCGAGAACGGGGATAATGAGATATTTTAATAGTACTCTTCCATCCGTACCCCAAAACCCTGGCACACCTAGGTTCTTTAGGTCATGATATTGAGATTAAGTACAATGTCTATGATTAGAATATGTTTTAAAGATTTATATATTCAGGTTTCATGTATTGCATTTAAGACAATATGATTCTGCTTCTGCACTTGTATGAGTATCTTACTAAGCCATGGTTTGCTCACTCCTTTCTAACAAAAATGCAGATCATACGAGATAGACTCCACACTGGGAGTTTCTGTGTGACGCCTCGAGGACTGTACCTAATAATGGTACTTGCTTAAGTCATCGGAGGCTACTTTTGATACTTTTGAAGTATGTGAAATTTTGTATATCATGTTGATTATCATGTATAAACATTATGCAAGCACAGTACATGTTTATTGGAAATATGTTCGAATGTAACTTAGGATCACTCTAGATTATTACAGACAAGTATGATTATTGAGTGTGATTCGGGATATGTTTGTGGTATGATAACTATGAACTTTATGGAATGTGAGTATGTCAATTGATGATTCTAGGATTGTGTATAGTGTATGGTGATATAATCTGTGAATTGTGAAAATGAGTTGTGTTGTTTGGAATAGATGTATATTCTACAGGTTAATTAACTGAGGAAAATTGATTATGTATAAAGGAGGTTTTCAATCTTTTTCTTTAGATAGGTAAATCTTGAATTAAAATATCGAGGTAATAAGTTGATTTTCTTTAGGAGTTAATAACATAAATAGTATCGATAAATCAAATTGAATTGAGAAAAGTAAAAATCGTTTAACGGTGACACTGACATCGAATTCAAATCTAAAAGTGAAAAGAAAAAATTTAGCTCGTAAAATTGATAAACTGTAATGAAGTGAAAGTGTTAAGTGCATGTCACGGCCTTTGGGTTGTAACAACAATACCTCCAAAAACTTTAAAATAATTTATATTAGGCTTTCTTCCTTTTAATAACTCATAGGGAGTTTTGTCAAAATCTTTATGTAAAACTCTATTTGAGATGTAACAAGCAATAAAAAGTGGCTCACCCCAAAAATTCAAAGGTAAATTTGAATGTAAAAGCATAGCACTTACCATTTCAAGTAATGATCTATTCTTTCTTTCCACTACTCCATTTTGTGGTGGAGTTTTAAGAGTGGAAACTTGTCTCACTATACCATGTTTCTTACAAAAAACATCAAATTCATTTGAGAGAAATTCCCCACCCCTATCGGATCTAAGTCTCTTAATTTTTCTATTAGTAAAGTTTTTTATTTCTTCTTTGAAAATCTTAAAATTTTCAAATGCTTCATCTTTTGTTTTTAGTAAATAAACATAAGTATATTTTGAAAAGTCATATGTAAAAGTAACAAAATATCTTTTTCCACCTCTAGTAATTGTCGTAACGGCTTCGTGCTCGACGATTTTGAAAAACGTTTAAAAACAAAAAGGAGTCGCCACTAATCTTTTTTGACTAGGTGTGATTGGCCACCTAAAAATATTTATCTTTTTAACAAAATCTCAAAATTAATTAAGTTTTATTAAAAAGACAATTTTTTGGTCTGCGAAAACAAAATCGGGTTCGGGAGTACGATTACGCGTGGGGAAGGATTAGCACCCCCACGACGCCTGTTGAAAAACGGTACCATAATAGTCATGTGTTATCCTCTGGTTTTAATAAAAATGGTCTTAATTTAATATTTAAAAATAATTCTTATTTTATTACAATCAATGTTATTCCTTTTATTCAAAGTCATTTTTTATTTGTAAAAATCATTTTGTTTTACTTTAAAAGGTTAAACTTTATTTTTCGAAAGTAAATGTGAACCTTTTTATATTGAATAATTAAATCAAATACTCCAATACTTTTGGCAGCATTTGAAATAATTTTCCTCGCCTAAAAATTTCTTAAGAATCACTACTTGTGACTTCTATAGAATCTCATCCTCGGTATGGCTCACACTCATTTCGAAATTAAATGAATGCATATGATGCAAACAAATAATATATGATGCAAATGAATTTTTGATTTTAAATTTCATTATTTATTTTTTATTTTATATTTCTTTGTTTTTTTTAAAAAAAACTTATCCGTTTTCTTTTTTTAATAAAAATTTAAATTATTGAAAAATCATACTAAATATTCCAATACTTTTGGCAACAATTAGTATGATTCTTCTCACCTAGGGATCAGTTAGGAATCACTACTTGTGATTTCCGTAACATCCCATCATCGGACATTCATTTAATTGAATTATAAAATTTATTATTAATTTTCTTTAAAAAAATTATTTTTAACAAAAATTAAATTATTGAAAAATCATACTAAATATTCCAATACTTTTGGCAACATCTAGTATGACTCCTCTCACCTAGGGATCAGCTAGGAATCACTACTTGTGACTTCCGTAACATCCCATCATCGGAAATTCATTTAATTGAATTTAAATTTCATAATTTATTTAATTTTCTTTGTTTTCAAAAACTTATTTGTTTTTATTTTTAATAAAAATTTAAATTATTGAAAAATCATACTAAATATTCCAATACTTTTGGCAACATTTAGTACAACTCTTCTCACCTAGAGATCAGTTAAGAATCACTACTTGTGACTTCCGTAACATCCCATCATCGGAATTTTATTTAATTAAGTAAATTTCTTAGTTATTATTTATGCACATGATGCAAGCATATAGAATATGATGCACATGAATTTCTATTTTTTTCATTTAACATATTCTTATTTTTTATTATTTAAATATATATATTTTACATTTTTTTGATCAATAATAATTAGTGAAAATACAAGTAAAAGAAAAATTTTCAAAAACTTTTATTTTATAACATGCATTAATAATAATAATAATAATAATAATAATAATAATAATAATAATAATAATAATAATACTAATAACAATAACAATAATAATAAAACACCACAATAATAATAATAATAATAATAAAGAAAAAAACAAGAAAAAGGCTAAAAAATTATACCCAAAGTGAAGCCCAAACCGGAATGGGCTTGAAGCTGGTATTGGGCCCAATTCTCAAAAGCCTCTGGGACCTAATCAGATGCGGGTCGGGCTGGATCAGGGAACGGGTCGGATCGACGAAACGGGCGGAGCGGCAGGGTCTTCCTTCGCGGGTCGGGCACACGGATCCCTGGTCGGGTCCGGGTCTGCGCACGGGTCAACTGCAAAATTTTTTTTTTCTATAAAAGACCTACCTTTTTTTTTAAATCATTTTTCTTCCTTTTACCCAAAAAAAGTTCAGAGCCTTTCAAGGCTCTCGACAGGGGGCGATTTCCGGCAGCCGCCGGACCGCCGTCCTCCGCCGCTTCGGCCGTCGCCGGCCACCGCCGCCGGTGGCCAAAAATGAAAAAAAGCTACCCCTTTTCGATTCCTCTTAGCCTCCTAAGCCCGAATCTAGCATTAGTTTCACCAAAAAATCACCCTAGCCCGCGAATCTGAGCTTCACCGAAACCTCTCCCCCTTTTTTTTGTTTTCTTTTTTTGTGGTTGATAGCTCGGCTGTTGTGTTGTTGTGATTGTTGGTTTTGTTTGTTGTTTTTGTGTTTTTGCAGGTGGGGGCTTAGATCTAGGTTTTTGAAGGGGTCTCGAGTTGAAGGATTTTGGTCTCGGTTTGGGTCGTTGAGGTTGCTGGTTTTGGGGAAAGGGGTTTTGGTGAGGGTTGCCGGTCGGCCGGGTGTAGGGGAGCTCCTCGGATTTGGGGTTTCGGGTTGCTGTTGGGGTTGCTGAGGGTTTTGATTTTCGATGGTGTGTGGTGGTCGAGCGATGGCGAGGTGATGCGATGGTGTTGGGTTTTGGTTCGTGGGTGGCTATTGTGGTTTTGGGTAGTGAAATATGGGCGATGGCAGGGGGTAGCAAGGGAGCTTGGTGGTTGTTGTAGTTGAACAAGGATGGTTTCGGGCGGTTCTTTTACCATGTGGGTTAGGTCCCCCAAGATTTCAAGCTTCATTTTGTTTTTAAAGAGAAGAAGCAGAGGAGGTGGCCGGCGGAGATGGGATAGCTTGGCAGAGTAGCTGGCCGATGGACAGCCTCGAGAGAAGGGCTGATGGGAGTTGATGGACATCAAACAAATAATAATAAATAAAAATAAAAATAAAAATAAAAATAAAAATAACAAATAATAAAAATAACAATAACAATTAAAATAAATAAAATATGCAAAAATAATAATAATAGATAATAATAATAATATAAATAATAACAAAACAAACAAAAATAAATATAAATATAAACATATATAATAATAATAACGAAAATGGGATAAAATTAGGTGTCAACAGCTGCCCCTCTTTGCTCATTGCTGAGAATCAGGAATAGAGCAAAAATAATATACACTAATTTTGTCCGACTCATGACCTGATCTCTTCTTCTCTTTCCCTTTTTTTTCTTTTTTCTTCTTCTTTTTTCTTTTTTTTTCTTTCTTTTTTTTCTCTTTTCTTTCTTTCTTTCTTTTCTTTCTTTGTATGCGCTCCTCTTGCAGCAGAGGCAATGAAACTTTAAATTTAAATCATCCATTTTTTTGTTTTTTGTTTTTTTTTAAAATGTGTTTTTTGTTTTTTTTAATGTGCTCCTCTTGCAGCAGAGGCGATGAAACTTTAAATTCCTTTCTTCTTCTTTTTTTTGGTTTTTTTTTTTAAAAAGCTCCTCTTGCAGCAGAGGCAATGAAACTTTAAATTCCTTTCTGAAAATGTGCTCCTCTTGCAGCAGAGGCAATGAAATTTTAAAAATTTTGCCCGGAAGACTTAGAATTTGTGCCCGGAGGTCTTGAGATTTATGCCCGGAGGTCTTGGATTTATGCCCGGAGGACTTAAATGCTTTTTCTGAAAAGTGCTCCTCTTACAGCAGAGGCATTGAAACTTTAAAGATTTTGCCCGGAGGACTTAGAATTTGTGCCCGGAGGCCTTGAGATTTATGCCCGGAGGACTTAGATTCTTTTTCTGGAAAGTGCTCCTCTGACAGCAGAGGCATTGAAACTTTCCGGAGGACTTAAATGCTTTTTCTGAAAAGTGCTCCTCTTACAGCAGAGACATTGAAACTTTAAAGATTTTGCCCGGAGGACTTAGAATTTGTGCCCGGAGGCCTTGAGATTTATGCCCGGAGGACTTAGATTCTTTTTCTGGAAAGTGCTCCTCTGACAGCAGAGGCATTGAAACTTTAAAAATTTTGCCCGAAGGACTTAGAATTTGTGCCCGAAGGTCTTTGATTTGTGCCCAGAGGTCTTAGATTCTTTTTCTAGAAAGTGCTCTTCTGACAGCAGAGGCATTGAAACTTTAAAAATTTTGCCCGGAGGACTTAGAATTTGTGCCCGGAGATCTTTGATTTGTGCCCGGAGGTCTTAGAATTATGCCCAGAGGTCTTAGAATTTGTGCCCGGAGGACTTGGAAGTATGCCCGGAGACTTAGGATTCATGCCCGGAGGACTTGAGATTTGTGCCTGGAGGACTTAAATGCTTTTTCTGGAAAGTGCTCCTCTTACAGCAGAGGCATTGAAACTTTAAAAATTTTGCCCGGAGGACTCGAGATTTGGATTCTGGTGCCCGGAAGACTTAGTATTTTACTTGAAAAGTTTGAATTTTGATGCCCGGAGGACTTGGGAAATTTTGCCTGGAGGACTTACAATTGGTGCCCGGAGGTCTTGAATTTTTATCTGAAGAATTTAAAATTAGTGCCTGGAGGACTTAGCATCTTTCCTGAAGAGTTTAAAAACGGTGCCCGGAAGACTTAGACTTTACTTGAAAAATTTAAAATTGATACCCGGAGGACTTGCATTGGTCTGAAGTGTTTGAAATCTGTGCTCGGAGGACTTGAAATTTGCTTGTCTTCTGAAAATTAATATTTAATCTTGATTAAACATGGCATTGGTAAAACTGGATTTGAAATTTTCTTTATCATGAGTAAACTTGTCCCTTTTTTTTCTTTTTCTCTTTTTTTTTCTTTTCTTTCTTCTTTTTTCTCTCTCTCTTTTTTTCTCTTCTCTTTTCTTTCTTCTTTTCTTCTTCTTTTTTTTTCTTTTTTCTCTCTTCTCTCTTTTTCTCTTCTCTTTCTTCTCTTCTTTCTCTCTCTTTTCTTTTCTTTTCTTTTTCTTCTCTTTTCTCTTCTCTTTCTCTCTTTTTTCTTCTCTTTTCTCTTCTTTCTCTCTCTTTTCTTTTCTCTTCTTTTTTTTTCTCTTTTCTCTTCTCTTTCTCTCTTTTTCTTTCTCTTTTCTTTCTCTTTTTTTTTCTCTTTTTCTCTTTTCTCTTCCTCTCTTTTTTTTTAATCTTATAAAAGGTTCCATAACCTTTAAAATCTAGATTAAATGGTGTTGAGTCTTCAGCTTGAGAAACATGTTTTAATCTCAAAATTTTACACAAAAACTTTCAATGTTGATGCTGTATGATATTGTGTATGTATGCATGTATGCATGACACTCAATCCTGTACATTCTCTAACTTTGAAACTCTTTCCTATCTTGCCAAAGAGGCACATCATTTGCCTTTTTTGTCTCCTTTCCCCCAACATGATCATGAAAGCTCCTTTCTGTTTCCCATTTCTGCAGGATTCTGGTGCTCACCATAGCCTTTTGACGAAAAGCACTGAACATTTTCTCATAACTATTTTCCAGGGGGAATTGAATCTAAATTTCACAAGTGATATTTGATTCTTTCAAAATATTAGTGATTACTTTTCAAGATGAGTGACATAAATCCTACTCGGATCTCTTCATCAGGACAATTGAAAGTTTGATGCACCAGGTGTTTTGTTTGGGGGATACTTTGCCACTTATCTAAAAACAATGGTTCCTTTCTTGGCTCAAAATGGTTTTCTTAAAATACCATCATTTTTCCTCCCTTCTTTTTTGAACAAAATTTTGAATGAGAAAAGCAACAAAATATTTATAATTTGGTTTGACAATCTCTCAAATTCTCAAATAATGGCGTTCTATAAATGCCAAGATCGGGCATGAATGACTGACGTCTTTCCTACTTAGGAAGACTATTTACAAGAAGAAAGGTTCAAAATTTTTCAAAAAATGTCGGGCAACCAAGTGACATCAAAATCTTTGGATATCTCAAGGGCTTCCAGGGATTATTGGTTTTTTTTTTCATGTTTTCAATTCACGTCACTGCTTGATTTGTTGCTCTAAAGGTTCATTGTTTGCTCTAGACTGCCCTTTTCGAGTTTTCACCCTAGAGCTGCACTCTTTCTTTTGCTTTTTTTTTTCTTTTTTCTTCTTTTTTGATTGATTGATTGTGCTACCATGCGTTCAAGAATTCAAATTTCATTCAAGCCAAAGAATTGGGAGAATCTTCCAAAGAAGAGCTCTTCGATACAAGCATCCATACTTGATCAAAATGGACTTTTAAGTACGTAATGTAGGCCATGGTTCAGGGTTCTGAAAGAATAGATAAACAGGCCCAAAATGTGTTTGAAGGTGATCAATCCAAGGATCATTTCTTTTCATATAGACATCTATCATTTACGTGTTTAGAAGCACCTTTTCTCTTTTTACTTTTCTATGTATTTCTTCCTTTTCTTCTTTTTTTTTAATCTTTTTTTCTTTTTCTTTCTCTTTTTTTCAAAATCCTATTCATCCTTTGAAGCATCTTTCTTTGTGTACTTTCACATGTATCCTTCCTCCTTTCTCTTTCTTTTTTCTTTTTTTTAATTGATTCCTATCCAAGATTTCCAAAACATAGTAAATCTTATTTGATCGAAAACAAAAGCTTAATCATTTATTTTCTTTGAAAAGATACTTTCTGCACATGCCCCCCAGTGTGGAGGGTGATCCTTGGAGGAGGTTTATTTTGAAAGAAACTATCAGGCTCAAAAAGGGTGGCAATAGGATAATATTTATATTTGAGAATGGAATATGAAAGATGGTCATTTGTCATCTCAAATTAAGATACGTCTATTGACAAGCAATTCTTAGGATAAGTTTTTCCTTTGGCATTTGAAATCCTCTGAATATCATGTTTGCATGAAGTCACAATCGATTTCATTTTTTTTCTTTTTCTTTTTTTTGCATTTTTTTTATTTTCTTGCAATGTACCACTTTAATATGATAGAACTTGACCTCACACACCACATCTTCGTTTAAGGAAATAGGTGATGCCCAACTCGAGGTATTATGCAAATGGACATTGATGGAAAAATCCTTGACTTTGGTTCTCTTTTTTTCTTTCTCTCCTTTTTTTTATCTTGCCCCAAAACATGGGCAAAAGGCATCTAGGGAATACAGGATTGAAGAATTTGAGATTTGTACAAGAATCTAGGTGGAAAGGTGTTTCAAAATGATCTTGCCACATATTTGATCGCCATTATCCAGAATCTTTGAGACTGTCATTGATTTCCAAAAAATTCTCAAAAAGTTTTGCAAATCAGTTATTTCTTGAAAATCATTAAAAATAAAGCCCTATCATGGTCAAAGTGAAAACAAAATTGGACTTTCAAATCTTATGCCCCAATTTGGCTTTTTGGCTTCCAATTGACTTAGATTTTATAGAGATGTGATCCAAGAGTGATTTAATACATTCATCTTTGACAGTAATCACCAATTTTCTTGGAATCATTTTTATCATTAATGTGAAGAAAAGAAACATTCTCGTCATATGCCACTGGAAAATAGATTATGCAAAAGGTTGTGCTCATATATTTGTCACCTAGGCCAACGGAAATGACAAGCACTTTCCAACAAAATACAAACTCTAAGATCTTGACATTTCAGTTTCTTCCAATCTAGTGTCTCATCATGACCTAACTTTGCATCAAAGTGGACTTCCATCGATCCATAAGTTCTTGAGTCAAGATTCCACCATTGATGAGCTCTTCAACCCTTTCCTTCAACTGTCTGCATTTTTCTGTTGCATGCCCAATTGCCCCCATATGATAGTCACATTTGCTGTTCAGGTCATAGCTCTTGGCCAACGGGTTTGGTGTTGTTCTCAAAGGTATAGGGGCCAGATATTGGTTTTTCACCAAAAAAGGCAAAAGATCGGAGATTGGAATCGAAATTTTTCCTTGGTTGCTTCTCGATCTTTTTCTGTTGTTTATTGATTGTTGAGGAGGTTGAGTTACTGGCCTGGGCATAAAGATGGGCGCATGAGCAACCGTTGGAGGGTAAGAATTTGCTTGGAATCTTGGTTGATGGACTGGTGAATAGAGATAAGGATCATAGGAGACACTGTTCAAGGTTGGATGGTATGATGGGTGAGCCAAATAGGGATTATGTGGAGTGGGATTTCTGGGAAATTGCCCCTTAAATGTCACAGCTTGCACTTCTTCTTCCATTCCTTCAAGTCTGTTATCAGCCATGTCATCTATCTTGATCTTGCCCCTTTTGATTGCATTCTCAATCATCTCTCTGGAGGCCACCATGTCGGCAAAATTCTTAGTAACATTCCCAATCATCCTGTCATAATATGGTGCTTGGAGGGTACTAAGAAACAGAGTCGCAGTCTCTTTTTCTGTGAGGGGAGGCTGGATCTGGGTGGCAACATTCTTCCATCTCTGGGCGTATTCTCTAAAGCCTTCAGTATCTTTCTTTTCCATGGATTGCAAAGATAAACGATCTGGGGCCGAATCCACAATATGCTTATATTGGGCGACAAATGCCCTTACCAAATCTTCCCATGAGTGAACATCGCCCTTGCCCAACTGTGTATACCACCTAGCAGCAGATCCTTTAAGGCTATCTTGGAAGACATGGATCAACAGTTTGTCATCATGCACATGTGCTGCCATCTTTCTACAGTACATAGTGATATGGGCTTTTGGACAAGTGGTCCCATCATATTTCTCAAATTCTGGAGCTTTAAACTTTAAAGGAATGACGACACCAGGTACTAGAGATAATTTGGCTGCATTTAAAGATCCACGGAAATCCATTCCTTCAACAATTCGAAGCCTTTCTTCTATAAGCTCTATCTTTTGTCGGGAACTTGAGCCTTCTTTCACTTGCGGTGTCCCTTGCTCTTTGTGACTTTCCAAATTGGCAATATGAGTTGATTCGAAAGGGTGCATTATTGGAGTTGCATGTCCCTGGAATTGACTAGGGTTGACTGCAGACGGCATATTAGGGCACATATAACCCTCGGTGGGCATTGCTTGTGGCTCTTGAGATGATTGGGTTTCTCGTGAGCCAACGTTAACTGGACAAAGAGAATCTTCAGCGTTTCGTAACCGATGCCCCTCTTGAGTAGCTAATTGTCCCATTTTTCCATTGTTCAGCTTCTCCAACAAACCTGTCATCTGTGATAATTGCTCTCTCATCTCTTGTTAAGCTTTTTCCATCATTTCCATTCGACTCGTTTCTGTCTCTTCCATGATTCAAAATTATCTCCAAAGTTTTTCGATGTTCAAGTCACCTTTACACCAAATCTGTCATAACCCAAAATTAGATGTCATGCTTGCCATGCTAACATGAAGTTTTTATTGTATTAAAATTGTATATCTACATGTAAAAGAAACTTTAATCTTGTTATTATTTTACAATATCACAAATTACACATCAAAAGAAAGAAAAATTATAAACTGAAAATTGTTCTTTCCCTTTTTTTTTTGAACAATGATTTACCTTGATCATTCCCTTTTTTTTTAGGAAACAATTATTATTAGCCTTATCATGTTATGCACATATGAATGAAGTGAATGCAAACCTATATAAAATCTTGTAACATTCATATTCACATAGGAATTGTTTACAAGACTCAAAATTCCTTACTAACTCTTCCTTCTTCTAATGCCCTCAACATTCCAAATCCTTCAAAAACAAATCAAGCATTGTAGATCCCTGGTTGACCATTTCATGAAAAGTCGATCTATTTCCACTTGCTAATGATTTCACATGTAATCGTTCTGGAAACGACAGCGACCCTTGAAAATGAACCAATTTAGCCTCTCCAAAACTTTCAGGCATCTCCATTATTTTAGCTAGCTTTCCCTTCATCTCCCGTATATCGTGCCAGCAAAATTCTTCTTGATTATTCTCCAAAGTAGTAAGTCTAACTTCAAATTGATCTCCCATGTCTTTGATTTTCTTTAATCCAAAAAGACAAATACTCTCCTTATTATGTGATGTGAATGCATTAATGTAGTGAGATATGTTATGCTAAAGTTTAAGAATAAAAGAATCAAAATTTTTTCATTTAAATTCAATGAATTCTTTCTTTCTTTCGTTTTTCATTTTAGAACTTGATGATTTCTCCTCCCTTCTTTTTTTTTTAAAGAATAAATTTTCTTTTTTCTTTCTTTTTTTTATTTAAAAAAATCTTATTTTCACACCACAATTTATTTTCTTTAATTTCCTTTTTTATTTAATCTATTTTTAAAAGAATGTGACAATGCACTTACCTTTTATTTTCTCATCAAAATTCCTCTTTCTTTTTAATGTCTATGCATTAGTTTAAAAGAGATAAAAAACATTATTGTTATTTTTCAAATATTATTAAAGAATGAATGAATGTTTTCATGTTATTTTTGACAAAGGAGAGAAACCGAATAAGTCTTTGTTTTATTCTATAAAAATGTGAAATTTTATTTGAAAACAAATATCTTTTGATTTTATGAGAGTATGAATTTGAAAAATTATTAGAGTTATGATATGAAAAAAAATAGTAAAATGTTCCCTCATGTGTCCTAATATCGGGATAATTTCTACAAAAATTGGACATGGCTCTACCTAAGGCTGGCCTCTTAGGTTTTTCTATATGCTGAGCTGGGTTTTCAAATCTAAAGGTTCTCAAATTATACCTCACTGTCGTCCACACTGGACTAGTAAGATTTTATTTGAGTGGGAGTATTTCGCTTGCCATTGCGGAGGTGATTACCTCACGAGAGCTAAGGTACTCTACTCCCTCTTAAGAAGGACGGAACCCTGGTATAGAGCTCATGTCATGCAAATGCAAGTGCAAGTGTGTGTATGAGGGAACATGTATCAAACCGTAACCCTTATTTTACCCCAACAATTTATTAAGAATAATATATACAAATAAAGAATGCTATAAAATAAACATAATAACTTATTCATACAAATGCAACAAATTATTTAAAATTAAAGAAATTAAATTTAAATATTAATTAAGACCATTAAATTTAAACTTAGGATAACACATGATTAATGAATGGCTTGACCCTCAAAAAGCGTCCCCAGTGGAGTCGCCAAGCTGTCGTAACGGCTTCGTGCTCAACGATTTTGAAAAACGTTTAAAAACAAAAAGGAGTCGCCACCAATCTTTTTTGACTAGGTGTGATTGGCCACCTAAAAATATTTATCTTTTTAACAAAATCTCAAAATTAATTAAGTTTTATTAAAAAGACAATTTTTTGGTCTGCGAAAACAAAATCGGGTTCGGGAGTACGATTACGCGTGGGGAAGGATTAGCACCCCCACGACGCCCGTTGAAAAACGGTACCATAATAATCATGTGTTATCCTCTGGTTTTAATAAAAATGGTCTTAATTTAATATTTAAAAATAATTCTTATTTTATTACAATCAATGTTATTCCTTTTATTCAAAGTCATTTTTTATTTGTAAAAATCATTTTGTTTTATTTTAAAAGGTTAAACTTTATTTTTCGAAAGTAAATGTGAACCTTTTTGTATTGAATAATTAAATCAAATACTCCAATACTTTTGGCAGCATTTGAAATAATTTTCCTCACCTAAAGATTTCTTAAGAATCACTACTTGTGACTTCTATAGAATCTCATCCTCGGTATGGCTCACACCCATTTCGAAATTAAATGAATGTATATGATGCAAACAAATAATATATGATGCAAATGAATTTTTGATTTTAAATTTCATTATTTATTTTTTATTTTATATTTCTTTGTTTTTTTTTTTAAAAAAACTTATCCGTTTTCTTTTTTTAATAAAAATTTAAATTATTGAAAAATCATACTAAATATTCCAATACTTTTGGCAACAATTAGTACGATTCTTCTCACCTAAGGATCAGTTAGGAATCACTACTTGTGACTTCCGTAACATCCCATCATCGGACATTCATTTAATTGAATTATAAAATTTATTATTAATTTTCTTTAAAAAAAATTATTTTTAACAAAAATTAAATTATTGAAAAATCATACTAAATATTCCAATACTTTTGGCAACATCTGGTACGACTCCTCTCACCTAGGGATCAGCTAGGAATCACTACTTGTGACTTCCGTAACATCCCATCATCGGAAATTCATTTAATTGAATTTAAATTTCATAATTTATTTAATTTTCTTTGTTTTCAAAAACTTATTTGTTTTTATTTTTAATAAAAATTTAAATTATTGAAAAATCATACTAAATATTCCAATACTTTTTGGCAACATTTAGTACAACTCTTCTCACTTAGGGATCAGTTAGGAATCACTACTTGTGACTTCCGTAACATCCCATCATCGGAATTTTATTTAATTAAGTAAATTTCTTAGTTATTATTTATGCACATGATGCAAGCATATAGAATATGATGCACATGAATTTCTATTATTTTCATTTAACATATTCTTATTTTTTTATTATTTAAATATATATATATTTTACATTTTTTTGATCAATAATAATTAGTGAAAATACAAGTAAAAGAAAAATTTTCAAAAACTTTTATTTTATAACATGCATTAATAATAATAATAATAATAATAATAATAACAACAACAACAACAACAACAATAACAATACTAATAACAATAACAATAATAATAAAACACCACAATAATAATAATAATAATAATAATAATAATAATAATAATAATAATAAAAAAGAAAAAAACAAGGAAAAGGCTAAAAAATTATACCCAAAGTGAAGCCCAAACCGGAATGGGCTTGAAGCTGGTATTGGGCCCAATTCTCAAAAGCCTCTTGGACCCAATCAGATGCGGGTCGGGCTGGATCAGGGAACAGGTCGGATCGGCGAAACGGGCGGAGCGGCAGGGTCTTCCTTCGCGGGTCGGGCGCGCGGATCCCGGGTAGGGTCCGGGTCTGCGCGCGGGTCAACTGTAAAAATTTTTTTTTATAAAAGACCTACCTTTTTTTTAAATCATTTTTCTTCCTTTTACCCAAAAAAAGTTCAGAGCCTTTCAAGGCTCTCGGCAGGGGGCGATTTTCGACAGCCGCCGGACCGCCGTCCTCCGCCGCTTCGGCCGCCGCCGCCGGTGGCTAAAAATGAAAAAAAGCTACCCCTTTTCGATTCCTCTTAGCCTCCTAAGCCCGAATCTAGCATTAGTTTCACCAAAAAATCACCCTAGCCCGCGGATCTGAGCTTCACCGAAACCTCTCCCCCTTTTTTTTGTTTTCTTTTTTTGTGGTTGATGGCTCGGCTGTTGTGTTGTTGTGATTGCTGGTTTTGTTTGTTGTTTTTGTGTTTTTGCAGGTGGGGGCTTAGATCTAGGTTTTTGAAAGGGTCTCGGGTTGAGGGATTTTGGTCTCGGTTTGGGTCATTGAGGTTGCTGGTTTTGGGGAAAGGGGTTTTGGTGAGGGTTGCAGGCCGGCCGGGTGTAGGGGAGCTCCTCGGATTTGGGGTTTCGGGTTGCTGTTGGGGTTGCTGAGGGTTTTGATTTTCGATGGTGTGTGGTGGTCGAGCGATGGCGAGGTGATGCGATGGTGTTGGGTTTTGGTTCGTGGGTGGCTATTGTGGTTTTGGGTAGTGAAATATGGGCGATGGTAGGGGGTAGCAAGGGAGCTTGGTGGTTGTTGTAGTTGAACAAGGATGGTTTCGGGCGGTTCTTTTACCGTGTGGGTTGGGTCCCTCAAGATTTCAAGCTTCATTTTGTTTTTAAAGAGAAGAAGCAGAGGAGGTGGCCGGCGGAGATGGGATAGCTTGGCAGAGTAGCTGGCCGATGGACAGCCTCAGGAGAAGGGCTGATGGGAGTTGATGGACATCAGATAAATAATAATAAATAAATAAAATAAAAATAAAAAAACAAATAATAAAAATAACAATAACAATTAAAATAAATAAAATATGCAAAAATAATAATAATAGATAATAATAATAATAATATAAATAATAACAAAACAAACAAAAATAAATATAAATATAAACATATATAATAATAATAACGAAAATGGGACAAAATTAGGTGTCAACAGTAATAATATCATTATTATCACATAAATCAGTATGTACTAGTTCTAATAAAGAATTAGTTTTAAAAACTAATTTAAAAGGTGTTTTTGAAATTTTTACTTGTACACAACACTCACAAGTTTTAGTACTTAAAATAGTAGAGGACTTAGGAATTAAATCATGAGATGACATTCTATTTAATGCATTTATGCCAATATGCCTTGATCTATGATGCCACAAACAATTAGAATCATTAACATCAACAACATAAGCATAATTAAAAGCCTTTTTATTGACATTGAGAACATATATATGGTTTTTAGCATATCTGTTCCCAACAAATGAGCCTTTCTTAGAAATGATCACTTTTTGCGAATCAAATAAACCCATGGTCATCAAGTTTCTTAATAGAAATTAAACTCTTCCTAAGGTTTGGGATGTGATACACATCTTGTAACGTCAAAACCTTTTCGGAAATCAAAGCAAGTTTGATAGTCCCTTTACTAACAATTTTGCAAGTTGAAGAGTTCCCTATGAAGGCCGACTTGTCCTCATTTATCTCTCCATATGTCTTGAAGACATTTCTAAATGGATTGACATGACAAGTTGCCTCGAAATCAATCCACCAATCCTCTTGGTTTTCAGCCATAAGAACTTCAGTGATCATTGCAATCATATCATCTTCAACCATAAGATTAGCTTTACTTTTCTTACCTTTTCGGAAGTGACATTCTTTTGCAAGGTGGTCATTCTTTCCACATACATAGCTAGGATCTTTCTTCTTTTCGAAATTTTTGTCAAACTTGTTGAACTTTCCCTTCTTCTTCGAAAAGTTTTTTTGCCTCTTGTTCTGGTGAGTTTTGTTCTCACTTTGATTTTCTTCTCACTTTTAGTTTTGTTCTCATTAAGACCTTCAACGTTATACAAGTTGTTCTTTTCATCTCTTGAATAGGCTGCACTTTCAATCTAGATATGCTTAACCAATTCATCCAAGGTAAATGACTTCTTCTTGTGTTTCAAATACCTTTGATAATCTTTCCAAGAAGAAGGAAGTTTACCAATTATGGTAAATACTTGGAAAGTTTCATAAATTGGTTTTCCAGCATCATTGCATTCAGTAGCAATATCATTTAATTTATTAACTTGATCAATGACAGGTTTAGAGTCTGTCATTTTAAAGTCCACATACCTGTTCACAAGGAAGGACTTGTTTCCAGCATCTTCATTCTCATACTCTTTTTAATTGCACATCATAACTCTAATGCTGTGTTGTGTTTATAGAACACATTAAAGAGTGAGTTGCTCAGTGCTTGAAGGATTGAAAGTCTACAAATGTAGACATCTTCAAGCCACTTTTGTTGTTTTGCCGTAAGTTGTCCATTGTTGCTTTCTTCTTGGAGGTAGTACTCATGAAGAACACATGCAACCTTCAAAACACTGACTTAATAGTATATCTTCATGCTCCATTTCTTGTAATTTAGGCCATTGAACCTTCCTAGTTTCTCCACTTCATAAACATGAGGCTTGAATGTAGGAGTGGCCATCTTGAAATACTATTGTTCTTAAATTGTTGTATGAAAATCTCCTTTGTGTGGATGGTGTACCAATGCAAACAAGTTAAAGAAGAAGCTTTGGTAGGCAAGGCACTTCCAGGAAGTTATTTTAAGAATAATAGTTTCCCCACACTAGTGCAAATGGTTTAAAAAATGTTGTTCACAGGATACAATGCCTACTCCAAGAGAAGATCAATTACACTTTGAGTTTCTCTTTTGAACTCACTTGAACCAAAACTAGAGAAATGAAGAGTGTAAAAAAAGAATCTAATTTTGGAGAGAGAATTAAAGATTGTATTAAATTCCATGAAAGTGAAAGTATTTATAGACTCAAAACGATGTTAGAAACACCCTTTCATAATTAGACATCATCTGAATGAAGAACTATGACTTTTGAAATGAAGAAACATGTCCAATGGATATTTTCTTTTTTGAGTTTCCAGAATAGGAAGTTGGATGCCTGAGAAGGAGGATAAACTTTCCTAGTGTATTTTCAAAACAGAAGCCATTTTCACTTGTGGGAAGTCGAATGCCCGAGAAGGGAAGTCGACTTCCCTTGTATATTTTCAAATTAGAAGCCATTTTCACTTGGGATAGTTGGTTGCCCCTTTAGGGCTGTTGGCTGCCCTATATGGAAGTCGAATTCCCATGCATAAAACATTTCTAGAAAGCTCTGGCGCATAGGGCAGTCGACTAATCAAGTATTTTCTTAATTCCAAACTCATTTTTATACTTCCAATTCCATTTCTTTAATACAAATGCAATCTAAATGGATTCAAACATGTTTCTTTGGTAATATATATAATAAAAACAGGGGCTGAGCAATAGCGTGAAGATGCTTGTTTTTCGTTTGGTGCAGAGTTGTGTGAGGGAACCAGCTGCGATGATGGAGATGATTCTGATGGGATGGTAGTAGCAATGAGCTTTGAAGGATAAAACAACATGTGACACTCAAGGAAGCGATGGAATACAGAGGCCGGGATGATGGTGTGGCCCTTATGATCGTTTTTTTAATTGGCCCCCTACTTTTATAAATTAAGACCTAGTATTCTCATGTAATTCAATTTTTTATTATTATTATTATTATTATTATTATTATTATTATTATTATTTGGTTTATCCTAATAATTCTATCTTAATAACTATCCAAATATTAGTCAAATATCAATTTTAATTATACAATTCTATTCTAATATTAATTCTAATCTAAACTAATTATTAATTAAATAATTCTATCTTAAAACTAATAATAATTTCTAATCTAATAATTATTTATCAAACGTACAAATTAAAATCAAATTATCTTTAGTATTGGTTAATTAATTAATTAATCAAATCCTATAAATGATCCAAATTAATAATAAAAAAACACAAAGCTACCTAATCAAACAAATTAGTTATTTACAAATTAAAACTCGGACAAAAAATATTGCTGAAAAAAAAAACTCGGACAAAATAATGTGTCTATAGTTGATTCTCTTTGTGTATTTGTTGTGAAATAGTAATTGTACAAGGACATAGACAGCTATTTTGTCTAACTCTCTTTTTCCTTTTTATTATTTTATTTTATTTTCCATGTTTTCAAAAAGCTCCATCTAAACAAAAAGTTAATCAAATTTTAAAATCGTGTCTTAAAAAGCTCATTCTAAATAGACAAACGATCAAACTTTAAAATTTTTATTCTTGGAGGTTATAAATTGCAACCAGAGGCTTTTTTATTTTTTTTATTTTGAGGATTTTGAAATTTTACCCAAAGATTTTTGAAATTTTGCTTGGAGGCATTCGAGATTTTGCTCAAAAATAGTTAAGATTTCGCCCATAAATGTTCGAGATTTTGCTTGGAGGCATGTCCCGAGACCTTCGAGATTTCGCCTGGAGTTGTGCCCCGAAACATTCAAGATTTAAAAAAGAAAAACAAAATAAATTAGTAACAACTCTAATACCTTTACAGAAATCTCCTATATTTCATTTGAATCTTTTATGGACAAATTTTTGTTTGAATCATAAAAAAATACTCACTGTTGTGCATAGAAACTAGAGATTTTTGGATGAAAATGGGTTGATTTGTTTGTTAGAAGTTGTTAGAGTGAGAAGAGAAAGAAAATATTAAAATTCGTTTATGGAATGTAAGGATAAAATGATTATTTTATGTAAAGACCTTCTTGTAATTAAAAAAATTTATTAAATTAGAAAATTTTTAAATATATCTATTTTTTACTATCTATACCCCATTTCTTTCTTGATAAACAGTAATTTAGTGAAAAATTTGTGATAAAAGGAACGGACAAATGGGTAGATTTAGAATTTTTGATTAAATTAAGCGGTGTCTAATATTTTTTTTTGATATATTTGTTTTACAGAATCTATCAACAACGATTCACGTGGCAACTATATTGAGGATCTGACAAAGTGAACTTCATTCCAATTCCAATCTATGTAGGAAAAGAAATTAATACTGTAATTACCGGTACTAACTTGTATGCAATTTTCATTCCAGTTTTTTTCATAGCCGACTCTTTCAAAGTTCCTGCTGTGTTTGTTTCTCCTCTCCCTGACCAAAAAAAAACCACCCTTGATAAGGAAAACAAATAGGTATAGAGCTGTGAGATCTGACTTTCCATTGACTTACAATGATTCTATTTATGACACAAAAAATCCATAACCCCACCCGACTTAAATACCGAAAAGAATGTCGTCATTCCATTTATCAAAGAACTTAAAACTTTTCGGTGAGGCAAGAAGAATTCTCCCTCCGATGCCGGATGGCGAGTTGTCCACCGACGGGGCCGACCCTTCCGACGACTCTAAAGCTAAAGCCTCTGCTACACCCTCCCCGAGCATTGAAATCGGCGAAGAAGATGGAGCAAAACTGGAAAAGAAAGAGAAGGACCCACGAAAGATTGCAAGAAAGTGAGTCTCTTTTTTCTCCTTTCTGTACATTTAGACGTCTATATTTGTTTATTTTGTTTTTTTGCAATGTGGGTTTCCCTTGGTTTGCTTGTTTTTGATTGCTTTGCATCAGTTCAGTTAAATGAAAAGAGAGTTGTCTGTTTGACATGGGATGTCGGGGCCAGAACTGGAGGTAAAACATTGTCACAAATCAAGAAAGGTAAGACCAGTAGAGAAGATGAAACAGAGAAGGTAAGACCAGTAGAGAAGAAGAAATTGAGAAGAAAAGAAAATGCTATTCCTTTCCCACCAAACCCTCAGTCATTTACAATTATTTATAGATAAAACGGTAGCCCTTGATTTCACAAAGGATCATCTAACGATCACAATGACAGCAGTACACTCTGCACACTTTTATGCAAATGATTGAGTCTGCATTGCTGAGGTTGTTACGCCTTTCACTGCCTCTGTCCTATCTCCACGCAGCTCTTCCTGCTATTACTCTCCAGCTTATCCTTCAGCCTGCTTCCTTGTGCCACTGGCTCATGACTCAGCTCCATGTGTGGCTCCTTAACAGCTAGGTTCATGACATTGCCCCCTTCTTCAGTTGATCCTTGTCCCCAAGGATCAATTTCTGGAAATTGTGTCTTCAACACTGTATAATCTTCCCAGTTTAATGCATCCTTGGACCACCAATTATCACTCATTCCTTGTGAACTAACTGAAGGGTTCAACACTGTATAAACTTCTTGTTGAATTGATAACTGTAGCTCAAGTTGTATACCTATACTAGCCTTCAGCATTCTCTGTATGTTATTCATCCCTTGTTGTAGCCTAGTCATGTCGCTTCTCAAATCGCTAATGATTTCCCCTCCAATTGCAAAGCAATGATGCATAGCCTATGGTGCCCAATTATAATGGTGTATATCATGAATCCAGAATGGTTGCATATGTGGCATCCTGAGTGAGGAAAGAGCAAGTGGAGAACACTCAATAGCATTTCCCTGATCCTTATTTTGATCCTTGCCTTGTTGAAGGATTCGAACCAAACGTGAGGTCACTGTTATAAGGTTAAGAGAACTTTCTTGACAACCATTAATTGCTAGATCTCCACTAACCCAACAAACATTGTGTGCTATTAAAATGGTTCCCCTGAAGTTAGGAGTGTTTAACTGCTTGCCAATAACAAGAAGAATTCCAGATAAGCAAGCATGGATATGTATAGGACAAACTCTTGCAAGGTTCCCAAGAGATGCAATGGCACTTTGTCTAGTATAAAGAGTATCAACCTTGCAACATTGCAGAAGCAGGTCCTTCAAATTATTCTTTAAAGCCAAACTCTCTGTTTCACTGCCAAGGCACTTTGCAAGTCCCAAAATCAATTCAAGTGAGCACACAATGAGTTTCTTATCATATGGAATCTCTACCAGCGTGTGTGCTATGGATGTGACACACTCAAGTAGAGGAGGGAAATCTTTGACAGACTTTAAAACCTTGAGCAACTTTGTCAAGAGTAGTGGCATTCGAATTTTCCTTCTACAGTACTCCTTTTCAAGCATAGCAATAAATCTGAAAAATATTGGGTGAGCAGTAGTTTTTAATATATTTAGGCGATCCTGGAACTCTGTGGCAGTTGCATCTTCACCATAAGTATACAGCCATTCTTGAACCTCATCAAGCTTTTTTATAACAGATTGACGTTCGTCAATTGGAGATACTTTTTCAAAGTCTTCAGATGCTTCAAACTTCTCTTTTGTAGCATATATATATTCTTCAAGGTTATTTTTTTAACTCTGCTGTTCTTCGTCGCTCTGCATCCTTCTTGTCCAATGCTTCCAGTTTACGTTTAGCATCTGAAAAAGATTCTTTTGAAAGGGATATTCCAGGTCCTACTGTTTTCTCCACTATCTTCAGTGGAATTTTGAAGGTCTGCTTCTTTAGTTTTCTTTCTGTACCAAGATCCAATGTACTTGGTTCTTCAACACTACTGTTAGATGCATTGCTAATCCCACTATCTGAATCCAAGCTATTGTTACTTTCTTCAGAAGTATTTTTAGCACCAACATCAACAGATACATTAGGGGAAGCACTGGTTGTATTCTCTGCTGTCAAATTCCTTTTAGGAACTTCTATCCATTCTGATATTTGAACAACAGCCTCTGCTTGATCCAAAGCAAGAATTCCACTCCTACTAAGAGAGAAGTGCAAATTTGTTTTGATGGGAGAAGACAAATTCTGCGATGAATACTTCTCAGCTGCATCTGTTAAACCAGACACCGCATACTGAGCAAATATGTGGGAGGAAAGCCCTGGAGGTAAAAGATCTTCATGATTATAGGCAAGTGACACTTCAAAATCTTTGCTATGATTGAAGGACTTGAAAATCTTACTGGGAACCTTTTTCATCCTTGGAATTAGTAAAAGCCTAGTGGCCCCATCTTTTGAAAGATCAGGCCCATCTAAATCAACAACAAAACTGTAGGAGGAACCATCAACCATCCCCAGCTTACGATTCAACTTAATTCCATCACTTAAGTTAGCAGCAAGTAGCGCTGCACCAAGAACAACAGCTTCCTCAGCATCCAAATGTTTGTCCAGATCTTTCCGTCCAAAATATTCTTGGAGCTTAACCTGCAACTTTGGCACTCGAGTAGCACCTCCAATCAACTCCATAGCATATATATCATCAGCTTGCAAACCCGAATTCTTAAGCAGTTCTTTGACAGGTAATAGAGATTTATCCCAAAGGTCTCCGCAGAGCTCTTCAAATTTCTCACGAGTTATGGTGCTCCTGAAGTCCCGATCATCATAAAGAGATTCAATAGATATTGGAACCGTTGTATTTGCACTTAAAATTTCCTTCGTACGCTTCACCTGTTTCTTCAACTTAGCTATTGCCTTGGGATACTTCCTGACATCAACCCCATTTCCAACTTGTTTATTGAATTCATCAGCAAAGTAGTCCATGAGCCGCAATTCCATGTTCTGTCCTCCTAGTTCTGAGTCCCATCTAACATCCTTCACCTGAAATTGGTTGACAGAAACAGATTTCCCAAACGCCTTAGTATTATAAGCAAAATAATAAACAAGAGCTGCATACGTACTACTCGAACCCATTACCAAAAGCCTAAATCGGTAATGATCACTCACCATAATCAACTTATTCCCCAGCACATACACCATTGAAACAATTCTTTCTAACTTTCCGCAGACCTCAGTAACCTTCCAAACAATAGGCCTAACCAATTTCCCCTTAGATGCGACCCCAACAAAATCAAACCTATCACTAATAATAACAGACTTCAGATTCGTAGACATAAAAGAACTAACTATGGAGTAGCTAGCATCTCCAGTAACCATTTCACAGGGCACTTCATCTGAATCTTCATGATCTTCCTCCGTTGCCTTTGTTTGGTTGAGATTTACCAACTCCGAAATGGATGAGGACTCGATATACTCACTGCTTCCTTCTCTTTCATCTTCAACAGCATTAAAATTAAAATCTTCTGAAAAGATGATTTCTTGGTTACCAGAAGAAGGAATCCAGCCAATAACAGAGTTAGATTCATCTCGATCTATGCCTAGCATTAAATCATTCCTATTCATTTTTTCTTTTCTATCCTTATGTACATTAGAATCTGATGTTAAACCACCAACTACACCTTCATTTCCAAATTTTACAGATCTAAGAGAAGCCCTCATTTCATCAAACATTTTGTCTACTCTTACCATCATTTCCACGATCAAATGTCTGAACTCCTGTCGTTGCTCCACCGACCACTGAGCACTCATCGATACACCATTTGCCATAGCCAAGAATCAACTGCTCTAATGCCAATTGTCACAAATCAAGAAAGGTAAGACCAGTAGAGAAGATGAAACAGAGAAGGTAAGACCAGTAGAGAAGAAGAAATTGAGAAGAAAAGAAAATGCTATTCCTTTCACACCAAACCCTCAGTCATTTACAATTATTTATAGATAAAACGGTAGCCCTTGATTTCACAAAGGATCATCTAACGACCACAATGACAGCAGTACACTCTGCACACTTTTATGCAAATGATTGAGTCTGCATTGCTGAGGTTGTTACGCCTTTCACTGCCTCTGTCCTATCTCCACGCAGCTCTTCCTGCTATTACTCTCCAGCTTATCCTTCAGCCTGCTTCCTTGTGCCACTGGCTAATGACTCAGCTCCATGTGTGGCTCCTTAACAGCTAGTTTCATGACAAACATGTGAAATAGAAAACTTTCTTTAGTTTTTTTCTGTCTCAAAAATATTGTAAGCCAAGTAAAAGAGTTAAATAACGGCCTTTTTATTTGTTCATTGGGGTGCTGTTTCCGACAAGCTTTTGGAAGCTCGACCTTGTTTAGTTTTGTTTATGATTTTTATTTTTAAATAACATTGGGTTTTATGCATTTATTGAAGGTATCAATTGGAGTTGTGCAAGAAAGCCATGGAGGAGAACATAATTGTATATTTGGAGACTGGTTGCGGGAAGACCCATATTGCAGTGCTGCTTATTTATGAGCTTGGTCACTTGATACGGAAACCCCAGAAAAGGATATGCATTTTTCTTGCTCCCACGGTGGCTCTGGTTCAGCAGGTGGGCTACTTTCTATGATATTATGACTTAGTACTTCAATCTTCGGAAATGATTGGGTTTGTAGTATTGTTTTGGATGAGTTTGGGATTTAAGAACCAAAGTGGATTGTCAGATTATAGCTTCTAAGTATCAGTGGACCTTGAATGGCATTGAATCAAATCTGTTATTGTTTTGTAGCAAGGCAGGGTTATAGAAGATTCTCTTGATTTCAAGGTCGGGACTTATTGTGGGAACTGCAGGCACTTGAAGAACCATCATGACTGGGGAAAAGAGATTGAACAATATGAGGTGGTTATGTTCTTTGCTTGACAAGATGTTAATATGTCTCCACGTTTTGTTTGACATCCTATGTTGGACTCTTTCAAATATTGAAAGCTGAAAAAGATTTTTATTGAATGAAAATTTATTCATCATTATTGCCATTCCTGTTTCCTGTCATGATATCAAAGATTCTTTTGTAGAAACCTTAACTAGAAAGAGGCATGTCTTATGAATTTTACCAAATTAAATTTATCCCACTTGACCAAATATGATTTTGTTGTTAATTTTTACTTTTCCCCCTTATAGTGGATTTTATGTTTTAGTGGGGATTATGGATGCTTGAGGCCATGCTTCATTCTTGGCTTATATTTCTTTTCATGCTGATTGTTTTTGTGCAGGTTCTTGTTATGACTCCTCAAATACTACTTCGTAGCTTATATCACTGCTTCATCAAGATGGATTCAATTGCTCTTCTGATATTTGATGAGTGTCATCATGCTCAAATTAAAAGCAATCATCCTTATGCAGAAATCATGAAAGTAAAGTTCTACATAAAATCATCTTTCCACTCTCAATGTTACATTAGTTTCTTTCAGTTGATGTAGTTTGAATTCTGTAGATGACCTTGACAATCATGTAGGTTTTTTATGATAAAGCTACTGCATCAATGCTTCCTCGCATATTTGGCATGACAGCATCTCCTGTTGTCGGTAAAGGTAATGAAAAGTTGCATTTCTTTTGAAACAAATTTGTTGTGTTCTTACCTGGATCAACTATATGACTTTTTCAATTCTTTTGTCATATGAATTCGATTCCCCTCGGACATGTAACTAATGATAGGTGTTTTTAGAATGTGTTATGTGTAAAAGTAGAAGAAAATGAATTTGAAAAACAAAGATTCCAACTTCCTACATTTTATCCTTTAGTTTATATGTACCAATATTTTGGATGACAATTGCATCTTGTAGTGCTTTCCAATGATATATCTTCCACTTGACTGACAGACTGTTTTGGTATAGCTGATATCTATGATATGTTAATGGCTACTTTTATGATAACCTTAAAACTTGGTGCATATATCTTACACTTTCAGATGCTTCTAGTCAAGTAAATTTACCGAAAAGCATCAACAGTCTCGAAAACTTACTTGATGCTAAGGTGAGTCTTGAAAACTTTCACTTTGTGATATAATCTGGTTTTATGTGGTCTTTGATTTTCCTTTCCAAAAACTAATTATGGTTGAAGATAGGGATCTAACTAGCTATTCTCAAATTCAATTGTAAGGGATCTAACTAGCTATTCTCAAGTTCAATTGTAATCCTTGCATGATGAAGAAACAGCTAAAGGATAGTTTATGCAGTTTATGGCTAGTTGTTGGATACCTATAGGTTTCCTTGTTCCATTAGTATACATGGAGCATGCATTTGTTATGAAGATACTATTCGTAGTTTAAATAGTTAGGTTTTGGTAATACTAATCATAGATGTTGTGGCCTTCAATAGCTTGTGAAGTGGTAGTCTTTTTGGCTTGAATTGAGGACTTTGGTTTGGTCAACCCTTTCCAAACTGTCATAAGCTGGATTAACGGCAGGTCATGGTCCATCTTGATTTATTGAGTCGAGGACTAGAAAAAGTACTGGAGTCTAACCAATCCCTATGAGAACCATCTATTTCTTCTATGCGGTGGATGAATCGTGTGTTTAGCCCTCTTCACAACTGAGTTTACTCAGTCTCCTAGTAGAACTGCTTAGGCTGAATGATCTGAGTTCTTTGTGCATTGCATAATACATAAAGGGTATTTTTAACTATTGACGAGAATTAGTTTGCATGAATCACCATTTTGCTGCAACCTTGTATGGTGAGGTAGATGCAACAATCCTGAAGCTTTTTATTTTCTGCTGCATATGGAAGGTTTACTCTGGGCTGAATAATTAAAGAAATACCTTATCTTGAATCATTGTGATTTGTTTTTGTACTGTTTTAAAACTTCAAGCAACCACTTTAATTTTGTCTAAGAAGAGTAATGTTAATCATCATTCATCATTTATCATTGTCATTGTCATCATCACTCTCTCTCTCTCACTTGATTGGTGTGACTGTTTTATCATAGATCTTTGGAAATGTGGAAAACAATAGTTTCTTTGTCAGTGAGAAATGCTTTTGAAGAAAAGACTTTTTGGTTCTTATCAAAATGCAGAGGGGAGTTTTTTCTTAAATGCTATTGCTGTACTGATCTTGATGCTCATAGTAGTCAATTTTCTGATATCTTTCGTGCCATAATTTGTAGGTCTTTACGGTTGGAGATAAGGAGGAATTGGAAAGCTACGTAGCATCTCCTGTTGTTAAAGTATATGATTATGGTCCTGGTAATTTCGGTCCTTCTAGTTCCTACATGATTTATTGTGGTAAACTTGAGGAGATTAAGCGCCAGGTATATTGCAGTGACACATTGCACTTTCTTGAACTTCATTATCTTGAAAGAAGCTTTGATTTTTTTCTGTTTCTTTGTGGCAAGAGCAGTGCATATCAACACTTGGTGGGAAGATTAGTAATTTTCAATGTGTCAGGAACACAAAGAAGCTGCTCAACAGAATGCATGATAATATAATCTTTTGCTTGGAAAATCTTGGCCTTTGGGGAGCATTACAAGTAAGATCTTGAAAAAGTAAATAAATTTCTGGTTTCTGTTACTTGGCAGTTGACATCCTTTCTTGTTTAATAATAGTCCGCCATCTACTGCTAATGTTAATTTGGCTGTTATTTCATATTCTGCAATTGTTTTCTGCTTAGTCTGAGAAATATTCACAAAGTCCATCCTCTACAACTTCATGTTGAAAAATACTGAAAAGAATATAACATCAGATTCGTATGTTATTCACAAGAGTTTCATTTTTATATGGTGTATTTTACCCATAGGTCACTCTAAGCAGTGACTACTTTTTTTTTTCATATCTCCTTATCGGTTTCCAGATGAGAAAGGGGAATCAGAGGGCAATTCTTTATTTAATATGTATGAGTTTTATCTGGCTTGTTGCAGACTTGCAGTTACTTGCTGGTTGAAATGTCCAAGGAAATTCTGTTTATTCTTTTTCCCCCTGCATTTTGTAGGCTTGCCAACTTCTTTTGATTGGTAATAACTCTGAGAGGAATGAACTGGTAGAAGATGAAGGAAGTTCAAGTGATGACTCTGTATGTGATCGATATCTTGCTCAGGCTGGTGATGTCTTTGCTTCTGATTGTAGGAGAGGTATATAATCTGTTCATGCATTTTAAATTGTAGCTTCAACTTCATTCTCGCTGTTGTTCAGTTTCTTTGATGCTTTATAGATTGTTGTATAGATTATATTATGTTTTCCAAAGCTCAAGTTATGGAGAGATATGTGATCTGTTTAGGGACATTCTGATAATAGCTTCAATTTAATTCTATCTGCTGTCTCTGTTTCTTGATGTTTGCATATTTTTTACTACTTCATTGTATGCATTACGGTTCTAATAATTGTGGATTTGTTCTGTCTGTAAATGGAGATACCTATTTAGATTTTTGAACTTTCTGCTCTGCTAATTTTTGAGTCACCTTGAGCAAGAATCTATCTATAAGTCTTTGTTGCTAATATTGCAGATGGGACTGCACATAATTTATCTGATGTAGAGATTTTGAAGGAACCATTTTTCTCAAAAAAGCTTTTACGCCTTATTGGAATTCTTTCCACCTTAAGGTTTGTATTCAAGCTTGTATTGTGGTTTTTGGCTATTTGTAAGATATATTGCATGGAAATTCTATCAGACCATTTCAATAGTTATATTATTTAGTAAATAAACTGTTTATTTGCATGTTATAACATATGCAGTTCTTGCAATGAGCCTTATTGGAATTCTTTCCACCTTCAAGTTTGTATTCAAGATCGTATACTGGTTTTTGCTTATTTGTTAGATATATTGCAATGGTATTTTATCAGACCATTTCAATAATTATATTACTTAGTAAATAAACTGTATATTTGCTATTATAGCATATGCAGTTCTTGCAATACTAGGAAGCAAGAGAAGGGACTTAATGCATGAGGTGTGATGTTAATTTATTTGGGTTTTGAGGGGAGCAGCCATTTTTGGTCAAGCTAAATGCAATGATTGCTCTTCATATAATTATTAACTTTGTGTTCACATTGTGTCTTATTTGCTTTCTGCTGGTTACTTACACAATTTTCATGCTTTAAGCTTTTTATTGTTCTCATTGTTTAAATAACAAGTAATCTATATTATATACCTATTTCTCTCATAAACTTTCATAATTCCTTTTGCAGGTTACAGCCAGATATGAAATGTATAATTTTCGTGAATAGGATTGTTACTGCAAGATCCTTGTCATACATACTGCAAAACCTTAAGTTCCTATTATCATGGAAGTGCCATTTTCTTGTGGGAGTCCACTCTGGACTTAAAAGTATGTCGAGGAAAACAATGAAAAACATTCTTGAGAAGTTCAAAACTGGAGAGGTAATCCTTTTCTGCTGGCATTAATATTTCTGTTCCTACCCAGCCCCCTCTCATGCCATTGGAATTTGTACATCGTTGAATTGTTATTTGTATCTTTGTTTCTTGACTGACTGGCTCATGTCATGCTTTGGGCACAATTTAAGGCAGATTTTGTTGTAGTTGTGACTGGTTGTACTCTTGATAGAATTATGGGATCTTTGGAGGATCAAAGCAACAGTTAGGGAAAAAAGGAGTACAGAAACTGTTGTGGCCTAGTAGCCTACATATGTGGCTACTTTTCAATAGCATAAACTGAATTGATTGGGGAAATTTTTGAAATGGAAAACCAATTGTAGCTATGTAAATAATCTTATGGATTTGACTTCTTATTGCATGGATCTATTCTTAACAGCCGTGGATGGAATGACATCAAGTAAAATCTGATGTCTGTTTTTTCCCTCTTTTATCCAAAGCATACGCCATCTATTCGTATTGTAGAAATACATATTAGTAGAAAGTATCAAAATTGTATGATATTTGATAATAACCTGAAAATTTTTCCATCCATATATTGCAAACCATCAGTATGCCTCAGTGGTTTATAGCAACTATAGCCCATAAAAGCAAATTGAAAAGGGTAACTATAAACACACACACACATACAAAATCTCTTGAAAGGGAACAAAAAAATGCATCTTGAATTTGGATTACCACCAGGTGCTAAAGCATCTTTATAATAATGACTTTGAAGCTGTTTGCTGATTAAGTTGCCTTGTGGTAGCTTCGAGAGGATATTTGCTTTGGACATGGGAAAGCCTTGTGTATTTATTGCTATAGTTTCTCGGCAGGTTGAGGTCGGTTATTTAATTTTGATTCCTTGAATGCTGATTTGGCAGTTGAATCTTTTGGTTGCAACTAAGGTGGGTGAAGAAGGACTTGACATTCAGACATGCTGCCTTGTGATTCGTTTTGACCTTCCAGAAACTGTTGCAAGTTTTATCCAATCGAGAGGTCGTGCAAGAATGCCTCTGTCTGAGTATGCATTCCTGGTGAACAGGTGCTTTTCGTATTTGAAGGTCTGTCCATTTGGTTCTCTTTTTGTTATTGGAAAAATAAGTTTTCTTTCTCTTAATTTTACAGTGGGAATGAGAGGGAACTGAATTTGATTAAAAATTTTACGGAAGATGAAGATCGTATGAATATGGAAATTTGTTTGAGAACATCTACTGAGGTTTTTGTTGGTCTTGAGGAAAGAATATTTAAAGTTGATTCATCAGGCGCTTCCATCAGTTCAGGATATAGCGTCTCTCTACTTCATCATTACTGCTCAAAACTACCCCATGATGAGTATGCCCTTCTAACTTATTAATTCTTAGCTGATTTTAAACTTATGATTTCCACTACATATGTTTCTGTGTGGAAATTCTTTTACTCATTTGGGTTACATACATGAGTTTTACTCATCTATTTTTCAGGTACTTTCACCCCAAGCCAAGCTTTTTTTATTTTGATGACATAGGAGGAACAATCTGCAATATAGTTTTGCCTTCCAATGCTCCGATAAACGAAATTGCTAGTACACCTCAATCTTCGGTGGATGCTGCTAAAAAAGATGCTTGTCTAAAAGCAGTTGAAGAATTGCATAAATTGGGAGCCTTGTGTGACCATCTCTTGCCATTGCAAAACAGTTCTCTTGAGGAGGAAACAAGGCTGGTGTCTTCTGATTCTGAGAGCTCTGAAGGTTGTTGCAGAGCAACTTTGTTGTCTTTTTCTTTACCTTTTCTTTTTGGGTGGGGGTGGGGTGATTGGTATAGGATTATTCACCTTTGGTTGTCTTTAATCTCACCCAAATTTAATTTATCTGCAGATGAGGATTCACGAGGTGAACTACATGAGATGCGTGTTCCTGCTGGACTTAAAGAACCATGGACTAACTTGGAAAATCATGTCCTCCTTAATTCTTACTATATAAAACTTATTCCTCATCCTGCGGATAGGAGCTATAAAGAGTTTGGTCTCTTTGTCAAGTCTCCTCTCCCCGAAGAAGCTCAGAGAATGGAGCTCGACCTTCACCTAGCTCGACGTAGATCGGTGATGACAAAGCTTGTCCCATCAGGGGTTGTAGAATTTAACAGAGAAGAGGTAACAATATTTTGTAATGTGGAGTTTATTCTAATAAATTTACCAGCCAAAATTCACTGTCTATACCTACATACGCAGATCATGCAAGCGCAGCATTTTCAAGAAATGTTCTTCAAGGTCATTCTTGATAGATCAAAACTCCTTTCTGAATTTGTTCCCTTAGGAAACAATGAATCTTTTGCATCGAACTCCTCAACATTCTACTTGTTGCTCCCTGTTATTTTGCGCAATTGCGAGAGTGAAGTGACTGTGGACTGGAGGATTATTCAAAGATGTTTGTCATCTCCACTTTTTAAGATTCCTGCAAAGGCTATAAAGAATCAAAATTTCCCTTCAGATGTTTGCTTGCAACTTGCAAATGGTTGCAGGAGTATAAGAGACATTGAGAATAGTTTGGTGTATGCTCCACACAAGAAATCATTTTATCTTATTACTAACATTGTTGGTGAAAAAAATGGTTACAGCCCATATAGAGATTCAGGAACTTTAAGCCATGTGGAGCACTTAAAAATGTCGGTATCTCTACTTTTGATTCTCTAGTGTGTTAGCATTTGTTCACCAAGTTGTTCGGTAGGTTTTATACAGCATTCAAATGATGGAGTTTTTATGTTAATGTTGTCAATCAGGTCTGACATTCATCTTAAGCATCCTGAACAAGCTCTTCTGCATGCAAAACCACTTTTTAAATTGCGCAATTTGCTACACAATCGAAAGCCAGAGGATTCAGGTAGCTTTTTGTTTGCCATTTTTTGTTATGTTTCCCTTTTTCCTAAGTATGTTGTTTGTTTTACTGGATTTATCTTCATTCTAAATATAAAAATCCTGTCCTTGCCACTATCTTCATGGGTATATTGCTATTTGTTTTTGTCAGATTGCATTATTATTCCATGCTGTCTTGTTAGTTATGGCTTTGCAAGATTGATAGTTAATTATTGATTGATTAGTGCTAAATTGCATGTAATTGACATGTAATGCCTGATTTCTTGTTAATCATTTGTTTTTGGGGACCTAGGTTTTTTTGGTCTTAATGGTTGTTCTTATCTTTTTTTTTTCCTTGTCGTCATCATCATCTAGAAAGCACTAGAAAACAAGAAATCTACCTGATTTGAAGTAGTTTACTATCCATGTTGATATTAGAGCAAGGGATTACATTAGAATTATGTAGTTTATTTGATGTAAAAGAGATATGTTGAACTGTATTTTTTTGGATATGAGAAATGCTGAAGTTGGATTCAATGGAATGAGACAATGAGTTCTCACATGGTGAGGGTGAATAAAGTTGTAATCTTTTTTTTTTTTTCTAATTCTAGATTTCAGGATTACTAGCAAGTAGAATCAGGCTATTGCAACAATAAAACACTGTAGTTTTTTAGAAGAAAGAGAAACTTTTTATTTTATTCCCATTATTTTATTTGGGAGACAGATTAGATATATATAGGAAGGTTGAGGAACAAGAGATAAGGTTCTCAACCTTATCAACTAATCTAACTAACAAAGAGATAAACCAAGAATAAACCATAAAACCTTATCAGATATTTAAAATTAAAAAAATAAAAAATATCCTAACTAATTCTTCAAAGATTTTTTACACTCCTTTCAAGTTGGTGCATAGATGTCAATCGTGCCCAACTTGCTTATGAAAAACTTGAAATTCAGTTTGAAGATACCCTTTGTGAGAATGTCTGCTACTTGCTGTGTTGCTGGAACAAATGGCACCTCACTCAATCTTCTCCTTTGTGAAATGCCTATCAACCTCAACATGTTTGGTTTTATCATGTTGCACTGGATTGTATCCAATGCTAATTGCAGCCTTATTATTGCAGTATAGCTTCATGGGCATGTCTAATGGTCTCTTGAGTTCTTCCATCACTCGTTTCAACCACTACGTCTCGCATACCCTTTGAGCCATTGCCTTGTACTCGGCTTCTGCACTGCTTCATGCTACCATGTTTTGTTTCTTACTTCTCCAAGTTACCACATAGGTACAAACAGCCTGATGTGGATTTCCTATCAGTAATTGAACCTGCCCAATCTGCATCTGTGTATGCTTCAATATTTCTCTGCTCATTTTTTTCCAAAGAATAGACCTTTCCCTGGTGTATTCTTTAAATATCTTAGAATTTGGTACATAGCTTCGAGATTATTTGTATAAGGGGAATGCATGAATTGACTTACTAAACTTATAGGAAATGAGATATCCGGCCACGTATGTGACAAGTAAATCAGTTTTTCCACTAGTTTCTGGTATCGAGATGTATCCACTAGATCTCCTTCCTTGCTATCTCCTAATTTTTGATTCGGATCAATAGGAGTGTCAATAGGTCTACATCCACTAATTCATGTTTCTTTAAGAAGATCAAGAATGTTCTTTTGTTGCGAAAAACAATTCCTTTCCTTGATCGAGCCATCTCTATTCCAAGAAAGCATAGAACTTTGATGATAGACATTGTCAAATGATTCATTTCAGATATATCATTTCTAGTAAGGATGATAACATCCACATATACTATCGACATAGATATCTTTCCATCTTTTGAGTGCCTCATAAAGATGGTGTGGTCGGTTTGCCCTTGAATCTGATTTGTCACAAACTAGGCGAATTTATCAAACCAGGCTGTTTGTGATTGTTATAGTCCGTACAAGGACTTTTTCAATTTGCATACCTTCGAACCAAATTTCTCATTTATACCTGACGGTGAGTCCATATAAACTTCATCTTCCAAGTCTCTGTTAAGAAATGCATTTTTTTCACCCAGTTGCTGTAGAGGCCAATCAAGATTGGCTGCAACTGATAAGAGTACTCTTACAGTGTTTATCTTTGCCACAGGTGCAAAAGTTTCAAGATAGTCAATGCCATAGGTTTGAGTAAAGCCCTTAGCTTCCAATCGTGCTCTTTACCTTCCAAGTGCCCATCTGAATTGTACTTGGTTGTAAACACCCTTGCAACCATCTTCTTTCCTCTTGGTAAATCAACTATCTCCCATATACTATTTTTCTCAAGAGCTTTCATCTCCTCAGGAATGGCCTCCTTCAACTCAAGAACCTATAGAGCATCTTGCACACTCTTTGGAATTTCTACACAAGAAAGTTGCAAATTAAGTGCAAGAAAGGCTGGTGAAAGATATAAGACACACAGCGGGACATGGGATGTTTGGTGCATGATCTAACAGCCTTTTGGGTAGCAATAAGAATACCAAGATCATTTATGGCCTAGCACTGTGAACTAAGACTAGGCTGAAAAGTTTGGACAGATTCAGTTTGACTATTACCTGAAGAATCGACACATTTATAGTCATTCCTTGGTTTGGACTCATGGCATTGTAAAGGAGCAATGGACTCTTTTCTTTGAGTTTGGTTCTTCCTCAAGTAGACAATAAGTTCTTTTTTATTTTTTTAATTGTCTTTGAACCATTGCAAGTGTCCATATGATCATGTTCATGAGATGTCAGTGATGATGGACTTGGATTTTCAATAGTTATAATAATTATTGATTCAATCGGTTGGACAGAGTTTGTAGGTAGTAAAACTGTTTTGTTAGATTTTTGAAGTCGAAGCACATCTAGATACTTCAAATCTTCTTGTTCTCTCCTCCCCTAAAGATGAGTCCTAAAATATGATTTTGATTCAAAAAACGCTACATCCATGGTAACTAATATTTTTTTAGGAAATTGGGTCATAGCATTTATTCTTTTTTGAGTAGGTGTATATCTTACAAATACACATTTTCTTGCTCTCGAGTCAAGTTTCCCATAGTTTTGATCATGAATATGGACAAAGGCAATGCACCTAAATAGTTTTAATGGCAATATTGATGACTGCTTGGACATGGGATTACACTTATGAAAGAATTCTGAAGACGTTTGGAAGTTGAAAACCCTAGTGGTTATTCTGTTTATTAGGTAAGTAGCAACGGGAATAGCTTTACCCCAAAGATACTTAGGAACCTTATTCGTGAAAATTAATTCCCTAGCCACTCCTAAAATGTGTTTTTTTTCTTTCAGCCACCCAATTGTATTGGGGAGTGTCATTGCATGAACTTTGATGTACAATTCCTTTTCCTAAGAAAATTTTTTTCAAAAGATTGTTAAAAGTACTATTTTCCATCATCATTTCCAAAAATTTAAAATTTTCCTTGAAATTGCGTCAGTACCATGGTGTAAAATTTTTAAAAACCTTTTCCACTTCGAATTTTTCTTTTAGCATATACACCCAACTCATCCTTGTGTGATCATCAATAAAAGTGACAAACCACTTTTTTCCAATTTGTGTAGAAATACTTGATGGTCCCCAAACATCACTATGAATCATTGAAAAAGGTTTAGAAGCCTTATATGGTTGTGACGGGAAAGATGTACAATGATGTTTTGCTAACTCACTAAATTGACACTGAAATGAAGATGAATTTTTATCTCTATAAACTTGGAGACAAATACTTCAAATAATGAAAATTTGGGTGGCATAACCTAGAATGCCACATCATTATTTCGTTGTCATTAGAAATAGGAACAGATTTGAGACATTTATCCTAAACCTGTTTTCTTGGTTTTGTTCCATCTTTAAAGAAATAGAGTCCTCCACTCTCTCTAGCACTGCCCATCATTCTCCTCAAGGCCAATTCCTGAAACTCACACCAAGACGAATAGAAATTAGCTTTGACACTTGAGATCATGAGCTAACTTTCTTATAGACAACAAATTGCAGGACAAGTTAGGAAAATGAAGCATTTTATGTAACGAAAGGGATGGGGAGATGAAAATTGATCCTATTCTGGCTATGGTTGAAAGAGACCCATCTGCATTTTTGACTCTTTTTTTTTTTATCTCCTACATGCGGATCATAAGATGAAAAAAGATTTGAGCAACCTGTCATATGATCAGTTGCTTCGAAATCAATAATCCAAAGGTAGATTTGACTAGAATGATGCTAAAGAGGGCTGCAATAAGGTAATTACCTTTTTGGACTTGAGAACAAGATGGATTTACAGAAAATTGTGGAGATTGAAAGACTTTATGTAGATGTTCTAGTTGTTCCTTTGTGAATGAGGCCATTTCTGAGTTGACTTCTTATTCTTGTGAATCTTCATTTGTTGTTTGAAAGGCTCAGCTATCACTGCCAGATTTCTTTTTGCAATTTGGTGGCTTGCCATGAATTTTCCAACATGTCTCTCTCTCGTGTGCTAGGGTTTTTGTAGTGATAACACCATGGCTGCTTCTTTTCTCCTTCAAAAATCTAGACCTCTTGAGACAAGGGCAGAACTTTCAATTTCTAGAATGTGATCAGATACAAAATGTTTCAACATAATCCTCTGTCTAGCTTCCTCTCTACAAACTTTTGAGAAAACTTCCCGAATGGATGGCAAAGGTTTCCTCCCAAGAATATGCCCCCGTACTCCATCCAAATTTCAATTGAGGCTTGCATGAAACATGTAGTTACGATCGTTTTCTTCCCTTTTCATGCACCTCAAGCTATTAGCAAGACAATCTCTTTTGTCACTATAACACTGGTCTAGCTCTTGCCATACTGTTACCATCTCACTGTAGTAGATGGTAATATTGCACTTCTTCCTGTTTGAATTGCTAGAGTTTTTTATCTTCAATTCGAATATCTGAGAGGAGTATTCTAGATCAATGTAAGTCTTGCGTGCAGCTTCCCATACTTTTGTTGCAGTTGGTAAATTAAATATGGTTTTCCAATCACAGGTTCCATAAAAATGATTAGCCACACAGTCACCACTCACCAATATGCTTTCAAATTGGAATCATCTGTAGCCGTTTGTTTCACCTCCCCAATCAAGTGTCCAAGTTTTTCTTTACTGTCAATTGCTAGCTTTATGGATTGAACCCATTCTAGATAATTTTTACCATTCAATTTATAAATAGTTAGTTGAAGAGAAAAATTCACATATAGATAATCAACACCGGCTATTGACACTGATGGTGCTGTTGTAGCTCCAAAAGAAGCTGAGCTTTTACTATGGCTAGTCATGGCCCTGATACCATGTAGTTTTTTAGAAGAAAGAAAAACTTATATTTTATTCCCACTATTTTGTTCAGGAAACAGATTACACACATAAACACACACACACACACACACACACACACACACATACAAGAAAGAGAAACAAGAGATAAGGTTTTCAACCTTATCAACTAATTTAACAAACAAAGAGATAAACCATAAAACCTTATCAAATACTTTAAATTAAAAAAATAAAAAAAAATCCTAACTAATTCTTCAAAGATTTTCTACAAACACATTATAAGCTGGTTTACTGGCCGTTTGATAACCAATGAGTTATTAGTATAAGCAATGTTAAAATGTTAAAATCTGTAATGTGTACAACTCTTTTAGCATCAATTTATGGCATGTTGCTCTTGAAAAGAAAGCAGCTAGAGTGAGTGTTAAAAAGCTTGAGCCAGTGTACAATCCAAAAAACTTCGGTTGGGTTGTCGGTGGACACTCTTGATCTCCCCCCCCCCCCCCCCCCCCCCCCCCCCCCCCCCCCCCCTCCCTCCACCCAAACCAAAAAAAAAAAGTAATGTCCCATTTTCTCTATCAGAAAAAATCAAAAAATTATTTTTGAGTTGACTCCCTTTTGTCTCTCATTTCTTATGGCTGTTTTGTTGTCATTAACAGAATCACATGAGTTGGATGAATACTTCATTGATTTGCCTCCTGAGCTTTGTCAATTGAAAATAGTAGGCTTCTCCAAAGATATTGGGAGTTCGCTTTCTTTGTTACCATCAATTATGCACCGCTTGGAGAACTTGCTTGTGGCAATTGAACTGAAGCATGTTTTCTCCGCTTCATTCCCGGAGGGAGCTGAAGTTACAGCCAATAGGGTAAGGCCTCACTGCTTATGATTTTATCAGTATTGTTTTTGGTTAAGCAGCAATCAAGTTAGTTATTGTGCCACTCTAATTGTTCAATCATGAAATGCCAACATATGCACGAATCTCATCAACTACTATGAAATGATGTTAGGTCCTAGAAGCACTCACTACAGAGAAGTGCCAAGAGCGTTTTTCTCTTGAAAGGCTTGAATCACTTGGCGATGCCTTCCTCAAGTTTGCTGTAGGCCGCCATCTTTTTCTTTTACATGATGCACTTGATGAAGGGGAGCTGACTAGGAGAAGGTCTAATGCTGTAAATAATTCTAATTTGTTCAAGCTAGCTACGAGGAGCAATTTACAGGTTTAGTTGTATTTTAGAATATTATCTTCATTATGCAAAAGTTTTTATTTTTGTTCTGGATGGTGTAATAGTTATATTTTGAATGAATTTTACTAGTTGTTCTACATTCCTTTTCAAACATAAAACATTTTTATGATTGCAGTTTGTGATTGTTCACTGTTAAAAATGTGAACTAGTTGCGTTAAATGCTGAGGTGCATGTTCATATGTCACTTGTCATGGATAAATTATCTTAGACCGGTGTTGTCATCATCATCATCATCATCATCAAAGCTTTTATCCCAAGAGAGTGGGGTAGGTTATATGAACCAATATCTGAACTCATTTTAGATCTTAGACTTGTGCATATCAAAAAATTTGGTATTGATAGAAATGATTAAAATAAAAGACAATGTGTTTGGTTAGACCTCGGTCTCACTTCCTTCCTCTGTCACTGTTGATGTTGGCTAGATGTTTCACTTTCTTGGAATTGTTAGTCTTGGCTGTTTGAGTAGTTTTGGTCATTGTCAAATGCTTCATTTTAATGCCATTTAGAATGATAATTCAACTAAGATTTAATATGTTTAATGTATATTTGCTGTTTTAAGATTAGTAATAATATATATGATGCTGTATTTCCACATATTTTCAGGTTTATATTCGCGATCAACCTTTCGATCCTTGCCAATTCTTTGCTTTGGGCCATCCCTGCCCAATAAATTGTACCAAAGAAACTAGAGGAACTATTCATTCACAAGATAATTGTCAAGTAGATCACGCAAATAGTGAAGTCAGATGCAGTAGAAATCACCACTGGCTACATAGGAAAACAATTGCTGATGTGGTTGAGGCTCTTGTGGGAGCATTTATAGTTGATAGAGGTTTCAAAGCTGCTACTGCATTTCTTAGATGGATTGGCATTCGAGTGGACTTCCAAGGCTCTCAAGTTAATAATGTTTGCACTGCAAGCAAGAGGTTCATGCCACTCTGTTCTAAAGTGGATACAGGAGCTCTTGAAGATTTGTTGGGTTATAAGTTTCTTCATAAGGGTCTACTCCTTCAGGCATTTGTGCATCCTTCTCACAATATGCATGGGGGAGGCTGCTACCAGGTATGTGTTACATCTTTTATACTCAATGGAATTAGACTGGTTTGTTCTTTATGTTTTCTTTCACCTGACTCATCAGTTTTTATAACATTCTATTTTGTGATGAAACAAGTAGTAACACTTCGATATTTTACCAGAGATTGGAGTTTCTTGGAGATGCTGTCTTGGATTATTTAATCACATCATATCTGTTTTCAGTCTATCCAAAGTTGAAGCCTGGTCAGTTGACTGATTTGAGATCAGTGTCTGTGAACAACAAGTTCTTTGCCAATGTTGCAGTAGATCGATCCTTACACAAATATCTTATCCATGACTCTTGTCCCCTCAACGAGGCCATAGAAAAATATGTTGGCTTCATTAAAGCATCACCTGAAAGGGGATTGTTTGAAGGGCCAAAATGTCCGAAGGTAGCAGATATTAACTGTTACCTAATATATTATCTCCTGATTTATTTTTTAAGATCATATGCTTCCCTTTAATTTTATTCTTCTTTGCAACTGATTTATTTTCATGTCTATTATCTCGTTTGTTGAAGGATATATGTGGGTGGTGGATTTTTATTTTTTATTTTTAAATTCAAGTTATGAGGCTTAGTTGGAGTTCCATATTCTGATTAAAGCAAATCTTCTTCTTTGCAATATTTTTGTGCCTACCGCCTCATTTGTTGAAGTAGATATATATATATATATATATATATATATATATATATATATATATATATATATATATATATATTTGTGTGTGTGGTGCGTGTGTGTGTGTGTGGGGTGGGCAGGGGCGGTGCGTAAGCCTTTCTAGAGGGGGCCTTGGCCCCCCCAAGATTTAAAAAAAATAATATTATATATACATGTATATACATACATATATATATGAAGTAAATTTAAAATATGTATTTTAAATTAAAAATAAAATAATATTTATATCTAATTGCTATTCACAAACATTTAAATTAAAAACGTGGTTCATAATTTTAGATAAATTTTTTTATATCATATATTTTATTTTTATGGTTTTGTTATGAATTGATAAAACTTCTGATTTTATAAGTTTTATATTTTTTTACTAATATGTGTGTTTGTGTATATATTAGTTGTATACTTTTTTATGAGTAAAAAATAATGGATAATATTTAAATAAGTTTTAGAGCTCTACTCAATAATAGAAATAAATCTATGATTTTTTATTGCATGAATTTTAATTTTATTGTAATTAGAACTTTGGAAGCATAAAATATTCAATTACTTGATAAATATTTTTACTTGAATGATTTAATTTGTAAAAAAAATTATTTAGATTTATTTGGATATGCTGAATTACAAATATTTGAGAAAATACTATTTTAAAAATTTTATCAATTGAGTATTATTCTCTCATTTTTAAGATTTAATAGGTATAATTACAATGAAATAAAATTTCATAATCTTAAGTTTATGCAACAAAAGATAAAGCACTTGTTTATATTTTTCAGTAAAATTTAAGAATTCATTTGAATATTAAACTTAGAACACAGTGATATAATTCAAACAAGAAATATATGTGTATATAGTTTTAATCTTTTAGTTGGCCCCTTTAAAATAAAATATCAAGATCCGCCACTGGGGGTGGGGTGGTGATGTTTTAAATCATGACGCTTAAAAGGAATTCAGTATTCTCATCGAAGCAAATCTTCTTCTTTGCAACTGATTTATTTCATATTATTGTCTCATGTCTGGATGAAGCTGTGTGTGTTGGATTTTGATTTTTTTTTTTAATTTGATTTATGATGCTTAGTTGGATTTGATATTCTGATTGAAGCAAACCTTTAATGAATACACAGTGCTACTGTATCATATGCTTCAAGAAGGGTTGTTAATTTAATAGCATTGATGTATTGATCCAGGCCCTAGGTGATGTGGTAGAGTCTTGTTTCGGTGCTATTCTCCTTGATACAGGGTTCAACTTGAACCGTGTTTGGAAGATAATGCTATCCCTTTTGGACCCAATCAAGAGCCTGTCAAGCGTGCAGCTCAATCCTATCAGGGAATTGCAGGAACTTTGCCAGTCTCATAATTGGGATCTGGAGTTTCTACCATCAAAAAGTGGCTCAAATTTTTCTGTGGAGGGAAAACTAAATGCAGGAGATGTTCCTGTAGCTGTCTCTGCACTCAACCCTAACAAAAAAGATGCTATAAGAACTGCTGCTAATCAAATATATGTGAAGTTAAAGGTAAAAGCTGTCCTGCATGCTTTTCTATTCCCTCTTTCTTGTCCCAATTAGAGTATAATACTTCTGAATTTTACTTGTATTTGATTCCCTTTAGGAAATATTGTTTATAGCCCAATCTTAGTGTAGGTACATTCCCAAATTGTGAAGCTTTCCTTTCATTTCTTGTTGACAGAATGACTGAAAAAGCAACTTAATCCCGGGAGCTTGTTGTCTTTGAATGTGCAGGCTCTAGGTTATGCACCCAAGTCGAAGTCCTTGGAGGAAGCTTTAAAGGGAAGCTGCAAGATGGAAGCCAAGCTGATTGGATTTGATGAAACACCAGTTGATGTTACTGATCCTGACACTACTGTTAGAGAAAGCATGGAATTTCAACTCTCTCTTGTGAATGATTTCAACCCTAAAGTGCATTCCATCAACAAGGCAACTACTATCCGACCTTGTATCTTACCTATTAGCAGACCTCAGTTTGAAGTCAAAGAAGCGCCCCCCAGTTGCTCCATTGTGGATCCTAATGGTGAGATTGGCTCGCCTTCCAAAGGTCTGTGATTGTTGCTCTTTTTGCGAGTATTCAGTGTGGAGCAGTTCTCTTACAAGTCGTAATTTTTCAGATGTTTCACATAAACGGACTGCTAGATCACAGTTGTATGAAATCTGTGCTATCAACTGTTGGAAACCGCCATCGTTCCAATGTTGCAAAGTGGAAGGACTGAGCCATTTGAGATTGTAAGTGCATGACCTATATAGATAGTGTAGGAAATCAAAGTATTGAATTGAAAAGACTTAAGATAAAACTATACATAGGTACTCTATTTATATACAAAGAACTTCTAACTAAATAGGAAAGTATATCACTCATAATCCTAGATATTATTCTAATTAATAGAATCTATAATCGAGTGATTCTCTAACCTTAATGCTAGGGATACACATATATACTGATTTCCTAAAATAACAAATTAATTAAAATAGCAGTTGACTTTCCAATAATATTCTTGACACTCCCTCTCAAGCTGGTGAATAAACATTGTCCATTCCCAGCTTGGTTACAATCTTGTGGAAGAGTGGATTGTTAAGTCCCTTGATTAGAACATCTGCTAGCTGTGATTCGCTTGGTACATAGGGTGTGCAAATGAGACCACTGTCAAGCTTCTCCTTAATGAAATGTCTGTCAACTTCAATATGTTTTATCCTGTCATGCTGCACAGGATTGTGTGCGATGCTAATTGTAGATTTGTTGTCACAGTAGAGCTTCATAGGGCCATCCCACTTGAGTCTTAGATCTTCCAAAATGATCTTCAACCATAATAGCTCACATACACCTTGTGCCATTGCCCGAAATTCTGATTCTGCACTTGATCTTGCCACAACATTCTGCTTTTTGCTCCTCCAAGTAACTAAGTTTCCTCCCAAAAAGGTGCAGTAACCCGTGGTGGATCTTCTATCAACCACTGAGCTTGTGTAATCAGCGTCGGTGTAGGCCTCCCAAGTGAGCTTATCACCTTTTTTGAACAAAATTCCCTTTCCTGGAGTTCCCTTGAGATAGTGCAATATTCTATGAACTGCATGCAAATGGAGTTCCTTAGGGTTGTGCATAAATTGGCTCACCACACTAACTGCATAGGCAATATCAGGCCGTGTGTGGGATAGGTAGATTAGTCTACCAACCAGTCTCTGATATGATTCTTTGTCTGTAGCATTGTCTCCCTCTACTTCCCCAAGTTTATGATTAGGATCAATTGGTGTGCTGGATGGTTTGCACGCCAACTTTCCCGTGTCTTTCAAGAGATCAAGGACATACTTTTGTTGGGATATAAAGATCCCTTGTTTCGACCTTGCCACTTCAATGCCCAGAAAATATTTCAAGTTTCCTAGTTCCTTAATCTCGAACTCCTTTGCCAAACATCTTCCCAAGTTCTACCTTTCCTTTTCATTATTTCCCGTCACTATGATATCATCAACATAGACAATGAGAGCAGTAACTCCCTCTGAACCTGAGTGTTTTATGAATAGGGTGTGATCCCCTTGGCTCTGCTTGTACCCCATGGAATGCATTACCTTGGCAAATCTCCCAAACCAAGCTCTTGGTGACTGTTTTAGGCCATATAGTGCCTTCTTGAGCTTGCAAACCTTATTTGCAGCCATGTTTCTATTGAATCCAGGGGGTATTTCCATGTAGATTTCCTCTTCAAGATCTCCGTGCAAAAATGCATTTTTTACATCAAACTGTTGTAAAGTCCAATCAAAGTTAACTGCTAGAGACAAAAGAATTCTCACCGTATTCATTTTGGCAACCGGAGCAAAGGTTTCTTGGTAATCTATCCCATATGTCTATATGTATCCTTTAGCCACCAACCTAGCTTTGTACCTCTCAAGTGTTCCATTTGCTTTATACTTAACTGTAAAGACCCACTTACATCCCACTGCTTTCTTTCCTCTTGGTAGCTCCACAATCTCCCAAGTATTGTTCTTCTCCAGGGCCTGCATTTCAACATTCATAGCATTCTTCCAATTTTCACAATTTAAAGCCTCTGATAATGTTTTGGGAATGAATATTGTGTTTATGTTTGTAAGGAAACTTCGGTGAGATGGAGAGCATTTTTCAAAGGACACAAAATGGGATATTGGGTATAATGGATGTTTTGTGCACTCTCTAGTTCCTTTCCTAAGCGCTATAGGTAGATCAATGTTAGATAAGGAATCACTTTGAGGAGTAGAATTAGAAGATATTATCTCATTTCCAGGATTTGAGTCTGATGATTGGTCCGGCCTTGGTTCAGGAGCTAGACTTTTCCTTCTTGAGTAAACCTGTGAGAACCGATTGTTAGTTGTGGCCTTTCCCCCATCTGTTTGTGAACTAGGTTGTAAGGAGGGCTCATTTTGGGTTTGTGAAGGAGGAGGCTCAGGTTGCTTAATTGTAACTTCAGCGGAGGTCTTGGTCTCGGGTTGGAATTTAGAAGATGATGACGGCAAGTCAAGGAGAAAGAAGTCTTGATCCTTATCTTCCACAAATGTTGTCTCCCTCTGAAGATAGGGTTGAGTGAAATATGGTTCTGTTTCAATGAAGGTAACATCTGCTGAGATTAGGAGTTTTTTAGTAGGTGGGTGATAGCACTTGTATCCTTTCTGTGTTGAAGAGTATCCCACAAAGACACACTTGATAGCTCTAGGGTCTAACTTTCCTCTATTTTGGCTATGGACATGAACAAATGAGACCCACCCAAATACTCTAGGAACAAGATGGTTTGTTGTAGTGAGACTTGGATAAAAGTGAGACAATACCTCCATGGGACTCTTGAAGTTTAACACTCGGGATGGTAACCTGTTTATGACATGTGTTGCTGTAAAAACTGCTTCCCCCCAAAGGTATTTTGGCACATTTTTCTGAAATAATAATGCTTGGGTAGTGTTTAGGAGATGGCCATTTTTCCTTTCTGCAACTCCATTTTGTTGTGGAGTAGAGACACAGGATGACTCATGAACAATACCTTTTTGTTGAAAATATGGGGAAAGTGTTTGGTTGAAATAATCTTTTGCATTATCTGACCTAAACCTTTTGATTTGGACCCCAAATTGGTTTTTTATCATGGAAAAGAAGTTTGGGAGGATATCACTCACATCAGATTTTGATTTAAGCAGAAATATCCAGGTAACTCTTGTACAATCATCAATAAATGAAACAAACCAACGTGCCCCAGAAATATTTAGAATTGTAGTTGGACCCCATATATCACTATGAATCAACTCAAAAGGAAAAAGGCTTCTTTTGTTATTGGTGGGAAAGGTAGCACGTCTGTGTTTTGCAAGTTCACATGCATCACAATGAAACTACTTATCAACTAGTCTTTTGAACAAAGAAGGGAACATAATTTCAAGGGTTGAAAAAGAAGGATGTCCGAGCCTAAAATGGTGAAGCCAAATTGTGTCTTTATTGGTGAGGTTTTGTCCAGAAAGGTAGGTTAGGGGCTGGTTCCACTTACCTACTTTCGATTTCTCTAATTCCTCAAGATAGTATAATTCGTCCTTCTCCTTAGCACGTCCAATCATCATTCCCGAGCCCTGGTCTTGAAATAGACAATAAGATGGAAAAAAAGTTACTTTGCAATTCATGTCATGAGAAAGCTTGGATATTGATAAAAGATTGGTGGACAATTTGGGAACATGTAGGACATTTCTCAAAGTAAGGTTAGGACTGATTTTTATTTCTCCTACCCCAGCTATCGTGGCCAAGGAGCCATCGGCAGTAGCAATTTTCCTGCTACTAGAACAAGGTGAATATGAACTAAAGTTTTGAAATGAATGAGTCATATGATCCGTGGTTTCTGAATCAATAATCCACAAATGTTTAAAGGTTCTATCTGAGGCATTTAAAGCGTGAGAGGTTGGAAGTTTACCTGAATGTATCAATGAATAGGTACCTGAAGGTTTTTCGAGGATACTCAGGAGATTTCTCAGCTTTTCAATCTCTTCTTTGTTGAGACTGCCCAACTCCTTTGGTGCTGCAGTGGTTGTTTTTGCAACTTTTGACATCTTTCACAAATCAAAACTTGTTGAAGGATTGGTGAGAATCAGGGATAAATCGGCAATGAAGGCCAAGCAACAAAGAGAAACCACCAATGATGAAGAACAGAGGAAAAATCCAGCTATGAAGGGTGGTAACAAAGAACACATGAAATACTCTGTTTTGTCTTTAGAAAACAGAGCAAAACAGAGCAAAGACAACAATGATGAAGGCTGGAACAATAGAACCAAAACCGAGCCTATAGAGATGAACAAAAACAAATTTTGGTGATGAAGGTTGGATGAGAAAATGGCTATGAAGGCCTAAGGCAAAAAAATCAGCAATGAAGGCTGAAGAAGAAACTGCAGAAAATCAGCAATGAAGGTTGAAGAAGAAACTGCAGAAAATCAGCAATGAAGGCTGAAAAAGTGACTGATTTCCAAGAAAAAAACCTACAGCTCTTGATACCATGTAGGAAATCAAAGTATTGAATTGAAAAGACTTAAGATAAAACTATACATAGGTACTCTATTTATATACAAAGAACTTCTAACTAAATAGGAAAGTATATCACTCATAATCCTAGATATTATTCTAATTAATAGAATCTATAATCGAGTGATTCTCTAACCTTAATGCTAGGGATACACATATATACTGATTTCCTAAAATAACAAATTAATTAAAACAGCAGTTGACTTTCCAATAATATTCTTGACAGATAGTGTAGCGAACGGTTAAAGCTTGAGAGTGTCATATTTCGTATAGGATAGAATGAAAGGAATTTCGTATCATTTCCTTTTCCTTGAAGAGTAGCTTTTCTCAAATTCTATATTCAAAAATGTTGTGCAGATTCACTTACAGGGTAATTGTTGAAATAGAAGAAGCGCCGGATATGATCTTGGAGTGCTATGGCAGTCCGAGAACCAAAAAGAAAGCTGCTGCAGAGCATGCAGCGGAAGGTGCACTCTGGTACTTGGAACATGAAGGGTATTTGCATTAGATCAACATGACAGACATAACATCATTGCTGGAAATATTAGAGTTCTTTACCTGGAGCTCAAATTTTGCCTGTAAGTTTGATACTTAGTTATTTTACTATCTCAGTTCAATGGTTTGTCCTTTTTACTCCCATTTTAATGAATTCGGTGCTAGACTTGCATTAAAACTTTGCTTGACAGAAAGATATAAAGACGTAAGGATAAAAAATTTGTTAACCTAACAGTTAAGTTTTATAATTACATTTTTATTTTCTAACTTAACTATTAGATTAACAAATTTTTCATTTTTATGTTTTTTTCTTTCTTATCAAGCAAAATTTAATAGTCAAGTTAAAGATCGATAATAACAATGTTAAAATTTTGCTTTTAACTCGGATGGCATGGCATTTTGGCTATCACCTTACTTGCTAAGGTGGATAAAATTTTTGAACACATGGCACAGATCAGTATTTTTAACAATAAATATTTTTTTAAGCTAATATGTGTCATGTGTCATTAAAAAACTGTTGCAATGTCATGTCATCAATTAAAAAAAATCAATCATGGGATTAAAGTTAACTGTAAAATTTTAACATTGTTATCAATTATTTAAGTTGAGAATAAATTTATTAAAATTGGGAAAAGGGAGGAAAATCATAGAATTGAGATGGTCAGTCAGGCGCTTAGATGATGTCCATGTATAGGTGGCTGTTATGTGAACTGAAATAACTGAGAGATGCAGAGGTAGCAATATTGTTTAAAAAAATTGATAATTTATGGTACCGCTATCTTTGTGTAAATATTTATGACTGCTGAATTCTACATGTACTCTACTGTTTGTTTATCATTTAGCAGCAATATTAAGGATTATATTGGATGGATGGTGAGATTGATTTTGTTAGATCGAAAATAATAAAGATACGCTTAACGATATATTTTTTTTAATAAAGTAATAAAAAATAAATAAAAAGGTGAGAGAATAATTTCACTCTCTTGCATTTGTCCCTAGTGGTTAGAAGTCATTGTACTGAGGTGCGGTGGCTTTCAAACCAAATTTAATAATTTATATTTATAATTCGTTTTTGTGTTATGTAAAATTGTGTCGTGTAAAACATAAAAATTTCGTGTTGATACGAAAAATATAAAATTTTATTTTTAGTTTTTATTATATTTATATATAATTTTTACTTAATTTTAACTTGCATTATTATCGTATCTTTTATTCATATCGATTACATGTCATCGTGTTTAAAGTTGTCAGGTTTCTTCCAAACTAAGCCTGAGGTGTAAATTTAAGCACAACCAAAACGCTCCATTTGCCAACTGCTGATACTTGCTAAGATAATTCTACTTCATCATATCTTTCTTATTAACCTTGTACATGCATTACATATGTATGGGAACTATTTTTCGAGAAATTTTTAATACAACTTTAATTTTACTTTTTGCAATTAAAATTTTTATTTTTAATTTCATTTTAAGACAGAAATATTTTTAAAGGAAAGGACTTTGTTAACCTAAGTAAAATTAATAAATTAGCCTTAACAAAAAAAATTTTAAATTTCTCTTTTTTTTTCCTTTAACTTTTTCTTTCAATATACAGGTGTAATACTAAAATCAAATTTTCATTGAAAAAACAATGAAAACCGAAGGTAGTTTTGATAATTTGATTGAATAAATGAACGTATGTTCTAAATTATTTGTTTTCTTAATATTTTTTTTATAAAAAGCATATTTGAGGTTTTAAAGCTCAAAATTTGCGAGCATGTACCATGCGGAAGTAATTTGGAGGCATAGAGGATATGCGAATATTGGGGTTCTAAGAACCTCAATTTTCCCTTTTTTTTTTTCAATTAAGAAAGAAAACTTATGGTAGAGGAAATGTGGTGTGGTCCGTTGAAGTTTTCGGAGTTTGGGTTTTGGAGTTGTAAGAGATAAAATGATTTAGGAATTTAGTAGAAAGATTGAGTTTTCAAAGGGGTAATTTTGAATTTTACTTTTATTTTTTATGGTTGCAATTTGCAAAGGAAAAATTATTTTGTTGATTGGATTGTATTTAACAATTAGATTGTAACCCATGCGATGCACAGATTTTAATAATAAAATTTTTATATGATTTTAGAATATAATTATAGCATATCACATATTATATATATATATATATATATATATCAATGCATGTAATAAATTTATTATTACCAAAACATATGCGAAAGTTGTATATACACGATTATTATTTAAATAACAATCTAATTATATTAAATGTATTAGATAATTGTTTTAAATGGAAAATATTTTTAAAAAATAGGTAAAATATTCCTTCAAAAAATGAATCTAATTATCTAAAAAACATTTAAGAGATACCAAGACGGAGTGAAGAAAAAAATGGTAGGAGACAAAATTAATTTAAATAGATACCAAGAGAGAGAAAAAGAAAAAAAAAAGTAAAATACAACAATCATACAAAATAAAAGATAAGATGGAATGATATGATAGATGTGAAACAAATAAAATATTGCTTGTGGATCAATTCATATGGGATGTTGAAAGATTTCTTTTTTGGGTTTGTATTTGATGTATTGACACTATATAGCTTCTATACACTGTCAATGCATCAGAGATTGATATCTCATTAATTGGCAAATTAAAAAATATGTCAAGCCCTTAAAAGTAAATATAAATAATTTTTTTAATTTGCTCATAAGGACTTATTGATGAGGTATCAAGTTCTGATGCATTGATAGTGTATAAAAACTATACACTGTCAGTGCATTATACATAAATCCTCTTTTTTTACATGTCAAGTTAAGTATGTAATTTTGAAGAATATCTGAATAAATAAAAAACTAATATATTTAGATAATCTTTTTCAAATTTTTATTTTGAAATTGAAGCTTGAAGGTGAGAAAAAAAAATCTGTAAAGAAATCTAATTTTTTGTACTGATAAACACTTGAGGGTGAAGAAAAATAACGGAAGAAAATTGATTTTTGGGTATTGCTAAACAATTGAGCATAAAAAATGGATAATTAAAATTGAATAAGAATAAAATTATAATGATAGTTTAAGATGATGACAGTTTTTGTGGAAGTGGATTAATGTTATAAAAAGAGCAAGATACGTTCCAGATTTAAAAAAAAAACTTTAAATTATTCTATTTTTTTAAATTGTTTGACACGTGTCAATTAGTATTTTTGAAATATAATATTATATATGATTGATTGTAAAAAATAAAATTAGGATTGTATATAGAATTTTTCTTATTTTTCTTGGTAAAAGTAATAATAGTAAAATCTTAAAAGAAATAAACACCGAAATTTAGTCCAAGTAATCTAGTAATCTCTGCTTGACACCTGTTATTTTCATTTTCTGGGCTTTTTCCATGTTGAGCCTTGTAGTATTATGTAAGACGACGGGCCACCTTCTAATGCCCATCCGACACTTAACGCAATCCAATCGCCAATCACGCGTGCTCAGGCACGTGCGAGGCCGTTTACCGCGCCAAAACTCCCATATCCTTCCCGCCAAAAAGAACCCGCTGATAACAAAAAATGGCCTCTGAGAGAACGATTTTGCTTCTTCATTTGAGAGAGAGAGAGAGAGAGAGAGAGAGTGAAGATAATCAAAGAAAAATTAAACGAAAATGTCAGGATGGGACGAAGGAGCGGTGTACTACAGCAACCAGGCGCAGTTCACGGAAGCCTCGTCGGAAGCGGAAGCCGCCGCAGCATCCTCCACCGCGAGCCGCCATTCCGTACTCCTTAAATTCAAGGAGTTCATCAAAAGCTTCGAAAAGGAGAAGAACGTTTTCCATTACAGAGAAAGCCTTGTCAATAACCCTAAATTCCTAGTGGTCCATCTCGAGGACCTTCTCTCCTTTGATTCCGATCTCCCTTCGCTGCTTCGCTCCTCTCCCTCCGATTACCTACCTCTGGTAAAAACATTCCTACGAATCTCACTATCATTTTTATCAAAATAAATCCTATTAGCTTAAGATTTTTGGTTCTTAATAATTGATGCAGTTTGAGACGGCAGCTGCCGAGGTTTTAGTGGGTTTGAAGATGAAAGTAGCTGGAGATTCAGGGGAAATGGTGGAGCCACAGACGAGCGAGGTTCAAATTTTGCTTACATCAAAGGAGGATCCGGTTTCTATGCGCTCACTCGGGGTAATTTGTTCGGGGTTTGTTTGATCCATCGGTATGAAAGGAATGGATTGTTTTCAGTTTTGACGGACTCTTTTTTTTCTTAGGCTCAATATATATCAAAATTAGTTAAGATATCGGGAATTACCATTGCTGCTTCAAGGGTTAAGGCAAAGGCTACTTATGTGCAACTAATCTGTAAAAATTGTAAAAGTCCAAGGACAGTTCCCTGCCGACCAGGTCTTGGTGGGGCAATTGTTCCACGATCATGTGACCATATTCCACAGGTATATTGTTTATTAAAATTTGAGTTGTTAATATAGCAAATTTCATATCAGAGCACTGATAGAAGTTATGAAATGTCTGTAGCCTGGAGAAGAACCTTGCCCTATTGATCCGTGGATTGTGGTTCCTGATAGGAGCAAGTATGTTGATCAACAAACCTTGAAACTGCAAGAGAACCCCGAGGTAAGATCTTGATTTTGGGAGAAATAACGTATGAAACAAGTTATGAAATTGATGAATGATGTCTTCATGTTAAATTTATAGGATGTACCTACTGGGGAGCTTCCTAGAAATATGCTGCTTTCAGTGGACCGACATTTGGTTCAAACAATTGTACCTGGTACGAGGTTGACAATAATGGGGATTTATAGTATCTTTCAAGCTTCCAATTCATCCACTAAGTAAGTCATTATGCCTGGAGTTGAATGTTTACTGTAACTTTACTCATCTTTCTCTTCTAATTGGAATTCATCTGATTTTACGCAGTCATAAAGGAGCAGTTGCAGTTAGACAGCCTTATATCAGGGTAGTGGGAATCGAGGAGACAAATGAAGCCAGCACTCGGGGACCTGCCACTTTCACACAAGAAGAGGTAAATATCAAAGTAATCATGAATGTTGTTTACTTAAAAAGTTGCAACCTTACTTTACTGCATCTTTTCCCATTGCATCATGTATTGTGCATTTGTATCAACTATGTGCATGATAGTGCTATTGATACGTTCCTGAGTTGGGAAGCTTATTTTTTAATTGAGTTCATTAATTTAATTTGAATGTCTTGGAGTTTTCTGCAAAAGCACTAAAATGAAGTTACAGTGGATTCCCTTTGTCATCATCATTCTTTTGTAATTAATTGTTTGCAGGTAGAAGAATTCAAAAAATTTGCCTCAAATCAAGATACATATGAAGTCATATGCTCCAAGATTGCTCCCTCTATATTTGGTCATGATGATGTCAAGAAGGCTGTTGCTTGTCTTCTCTTTGGAGGTGCAAGGAAAGTAAGTTTCATATTTTTAATTCTTTCTTTCCTATTCCTACTCTCTACTTCATCATAACTGGCTTTCACAAATGTGTAGAATTTGCCAGATGGGGTTAAGTTAAGAGGTGATATTAATGTGTTGCTTCTTGGTGATCCATCTACTGCCAAGTCACAGGTTAGTTTCATGTTTCTTTGAGTGGTAGGGGTTGCTGAAATCAACTGCTATTTGCTTTGCCAACTCCTTTAGCTATGTTTCTATTGTTCTACATTTACTTTTAGGGCATTTTCTCTGGGACTCCTTAATTTAAGCTATTTCATACTATATTTTCTAGTGCTTCTCACACAAGTTTATGCTAATTTTATGGTTCCCTCGTAAAGTTTCTCAAGTTCGTTGAGAAGACAGCTCCCATAGCTGTTTATACTTCTGGAAAGGGATCTTCAGCTGCTGGTCTTACAGCTTCAGTTATTCGAGATAGTAGCTCTGTAAGTTCTTAATATGCTTTTGGCATCTGTAAAGATAAATTTGTTTTACTGGTTGCTTTATTTATTATCAAAGTTTCCTTCTGAATTGTTTTTTTCCTCTACCCTTCTATATAAAAAAATTTTCTCACGTTGATTCATGTATCTCTGCGATGCTAGAGAGAGTTTTATCTTGAAGGAGGAGCCATGGTTTTGGCAGATGGTGGTGTTGTATGTATTGACGAGTTTGATAAGATGAGACCAGAGGACAGGTAAGTTAAATTAATGTTAAAACTCGTTAGGACTTACTATGTATGATGCTTATGGAGTCTTGCTGACTTTTTGTTGCCTAGGGTTGCTATTCACGAAGCTATGGAGCAACAGACGATATCTATTGCCAAAGCAGGAATTACAACTGTCCTCAATTCCCGAACTTCAGTGCTTGCAGCTGCTAATCCTCCTTCAGGACGTTATGATGATCTTAAGGTCTGCAGCTGCAATTCCCGTTCTGTTTTTGTCAATTTCTCCAATTCATGCTTGCTACTCCTAAGAAGCAACTGAAAGAAATATGATCACCTTGCAGACGGCACAGGATAACATTGATTTGCAGACTACAATTCTTTCAAGATTTGACTTGATCTTCATTGTCAAAGATATCAGGATGTATGACCAAGACAAGGTAATCTATGTTTATTTTTTCACGTTAGATTTCCCCCCTCAATGACATTGTTTCAGTTATAAGTAAGAATTTTGCTTGTCAGAACAGTTATTTCTTGATCACTGAACAATAATTCTTCTGTTTTAATGCTACAACGACAAAATGAAAGCACTCCCTTGCAGTCTTAACATAACTTCCAATTGCCTCTACCAAGGACTTTGAACCTCCATTCTCCTTTTGCAGATTATAGCAAGTCATATCATAAAAGTTCATGCATCTGCTCAGACAGCCTCCAGTGATAGTAGAGCTTCTAAAGAAGAGAATTGGCTGAAAAGGTACAAGTAAAGTGAAGTCAGTTTTTAATTTTTATAATTTAAGTGAAGTTACTTGACCATATACAACGTTTATGCTACATTGTATGTGCTGCTAAGTTGAGTCAAAATTTACAGGTATATACAATATTGTCGAACAGAATGCCACCCTCGCCTTTCAGAAACTGCATGTACTAAACTCCAGAGTGATTACGTTGATATCAGAAGGGTATTCTTAAACTTTAGCCATAAATGAGTATTGTCTTCATGAGTTTCAGCCCAAATTAAACTAACAAAGGAGCCCTTGCTACCCTCTAGCCCCATGAGTTGTTTGAAATTGATTTTAACATAATCTCATGACTGTTTTAACATGTGCTATCTAACATTAGTCACCAACATGGGTTACTCTAGGGAATGAGGCAGCAAGCAAATGAGACTGGAGAGGCTGCCGCAATTCCCATCACCGTGAGGCAGCTGGAAGCCATCATAAGGTTAAGCGAGGCTATTGCGAAAATGAAATTGTAAGTATTGGTTCTAGCAAATCAAGTTGAGTAATGAATGTGTAAAATTAAAATTTAAACTGGAAGTTAACTCATTCAGACTCAGTGACTTTGTGACATTATGACTAGATAAATATCTAGTGGTGCATTTTGATATAAATAGATTAAATTTTGCCCCTTTTACCAGCTAACTGGAAATGTATTTTAGGTCACATGTTGCCACTGAAGGCGATGTAGCTGAAGCATTAAGACTTTTCAAAGTTTCCACAATGGATGCAGCACGTTCTGGAATAAACCAACAAATTAACATTACTCCTGATATGGCCAATGACATAAAGGTTTGTAGACATTAGTACCATTCCTTCTATGATACTACATAACATTTTCTCGTCTTCTATGCTTCTCAAGTTAACAAAATTTGATATATACAGCAAGCAGAAAACCAAATAAAGAGAAGACTTGGAATTGGAAATCGCATATCAGAAAGAAGGCTGATTGATGATCTTACTAGAATGGGGATGAATGAATCAATGGTAAGTGGTTAACTTTCTTTAAGATGCCTGAGGTTTCCACTAGTTGTCATACTTAATCTTGAAGTTAATGGCATGCCTAGTCCCTTAGAAGACCCCAAATTTTGGTTGGAATTAATTTTAGTATTTTAGTAAACAAACAGTGAATATTAGTTGAAATTATGATAATTTTGGTTAAATCGACCTTACTGTGTATTTGTTCAATATCCTATACAGCTGACCAGCCAAGTTTGTTCCAAGTTTTGTATTTATGTTAAGTGTATATTTGGCAGGTAAGAAGAGCCATTTTAATAATGCACCAGAGAGGTGAAGTTGAATATCAACGAGAAAGGCATATTATTGTTCGGAAAGTATAACCTGCTGTAGTATCCCATTATTTGCAAGCAAAGTTATCAGGTCTTATTCAGTGATTAGGAGCAGTTCCAATTGTATTTCTGGTGACAAGATATTACCAGTTTCTTGATCTGGAATGGCCTGACTAACAAAACGCTGCAATAGTGGCCTTTATGGTTGAGGGTCTTAATGTGTTGTTTCAATTCAATCTTACATTTAGTACTCGATCAGGATGGAAGGTCTCAGGACTTGACCTTGTATGTTATTAAGCATGCAAATTTTATCTCAAGACTTGACTGCACTACTTTATTCAGTGTATAAATATTTTCTTTAAGGACTGCAAGGGGTAGCTGCAACACCAATGTTAGATGTGCACTGACAATTCCTTTCTCGCCAACAATCTCTTGATTTAGTGGTTAAAGATGAATTGTGACATATTGTAAGTTTTGAATTCGAATCCAAGCACTTCTTTCCTCTATTCGTCATCCTTATTATTCTAGTCCAATCCTATTCAGTCACGACAAACCTTCTAAAGTCATCAAAAGCTATACAAACCACCCCACCACACTGCACTTGCAATTTCTATGCAGAAGCTAAACTTTTTAGTTACCTAGTATTTTGCTTATAAATGTTATGTAGAATCAGAAAATTTATAGTCCAAGTATTACATGTTTTATAATTTAAAAACAAAACGTCTAGAGATTGTTAAATTTTTTCTAGTGTTAAATTAATTATTTGAAATTACTAATTCATTTGACAATTTTAAAAACTCATAATTTAATCAACCGAGCTTCATTTTTGAGTTATCATATTATTTGTGGATTAATATTTAATACATCGTCAGTAAGATTTTTTGACTTTATAAATCCGTTTTTGAAAGCTTCATGGATTATTATTTTTTTTTAAACTTCACCAATGAGTCATTTTTTTATCTCTATCTAAATTAAAATAATTTAATATTTTTGAAAAGATTAATTTGGTTTATGAAAACAAAATCTTGTCTATATTCATTTTTACAAAAAATGGAAAACATGAGGGAAAACATGTTTGCTTGGAAAAATGGAAAATAAGTCTTTGGAAAATGAGAACAAAAATGAGCTAAAATTAGAGGAAAAAAAATGTTTTCATTGTTTTTAAAGAAAATTAGAAGAACAACGGTAAAAAGTGAAAAACACAAGATTTTTTAAATTTCTTTTATTATTGTTGCAAATCACTTAAGAACCCAAGTTCGATTCATAGTAAACATTAAAAATCTTGAGTTTTTTTTTTTTAGTAAAAGCTAAAAGAACTTTATAAGTAATTTCTTTACGATATTATTATTAAGACCATCCCTTTACTTTGTTGGTTGCTATGATTGATTTGGTGTTGAATATTTTTATTATACTTTATTTTTTTTTATTTATATTGGTACAGTAGACCCCTATAAATTAGTTCTCTCTAAATTAATAATCTCTTTATATTAATAAAAAATTATGGTTTCAACTCGGGCCAATGAAAAAACTTAATAAACCCTTCAATCGTAATAATTAATAATATTAATTTAAAGCTTAGTGTAAAAATTTTGTGTTAATTATCATATATATATTTATAATTTGATAAGAAAATACAAATATATTACTTAATATTCAAAAACTAGAGAGCACTTCAAGAACTTAATTTGAAAAAGACTACTGTATTTAAGATTTTTATTTTAATAATTAAAAAAGTATAAAATATATTAAAAATATATTTGCAAAGAGATTTTCATAAAATTAAATGCTATAAAGTTATTTGAAGGATTTAAAGAATATGAAAATTAAATAAACACGTTTTTTCACAAGGTAAAACCCTTTTAATGAATAACCTCTTTAAAGTAATAAGTAATTATGGATCCCAAGAATATTAATTTAGAGGGGTTTTTTTTTGTTCATAAGAGATACAATGGGAAAGTGGGGAATCGAATTTTGAACTTAATCCCTCCTAAGAAAGGATAACAATCACTAAGTCAAGCCTTGGTTGTTAATTTTTAAGTAATATATTTGTTAATTTAGAGGGGTTTTACTGTATATAGTTGTTACTTTTATTCGTAATCAATTGTTGTGTTACTTGATGAGGTTATATCCCCACTTTTTTTAAATTGCTAGTAACCAAAATATTTGATTCTTCGTTTTCTCGAGACATAATAGAGCAAAAGGACTACAAGAAAACAGAGGAATGTTGCAGAGGAAAAAGTAGAGTATTTATCATAAAATCACAATGAATCTGATACTCATGGGTTGTATGACTTAATTGGCAACGCAGATTGAGTTTGTAGAAAAAATTCTCAGGTTTAACCCCCACTAAACACATCTTTCGAGAGGGGTAAAGAACCTTAACTATGACAAAACTTCAAGCAAGATTAGTCTCAGATCTTTAAAACGGATGAGGATACCTGTGGTTTACATAAAAAAAATAGTTGATTCTTCTTGTCCTTAAAACATGTTTTATATTTGGCTAATGAGAAACTTTGAGTTATATTTTTTTTATTAATTCATTTGAGTTGGTAGTTGATTATGTCATGTATGTGTGTGTGTAATGTTGTTTTTCTAAGGCTAAAACAAAAAAGCTCTTGAATTTTATCACTTTATTTAAAATAAACCTTTATAGGTTTATTGCATTCAACTAAGCCCCTAAACTTTAATTTGTATTTAAGTAAGCCTTTATACTTTAATTTGAGTATTCAAATAAGCCCTTAATCTTTACTTTGTACCTAAATGAACTTGTAATGTAAATCAATTTTTTATAAAGGTGACCAATTGATTTATTTTTCGAATGGGTTTTAGAAACCAATTTCTTGTATAAAAAAATCGATTGTGTATATAAAATATATTATATAATATTTAATTATTAATATTATATAATATATTTTTAAAAATATTGATTAATGATTTGAGTCGATTTTTACTTACATATAATTTTTTTTATTTGAAATAAGGACTTGCTTGGATACATATTAAAATTTAGGAGCTTATCTGTAGTTAAATAAAAGTATAAGAACTTATTTAAATAAAGTGATAAAATTCAAGTACTTTTTTAATATTTTAGCATTTTTCTAACATCTTCAAACTGCATGTCGAAAAGGAAGATTTGATTTTGATTAAAATCAAGTGCTAAAAAATTAACATATAAGTGTGAATGTACATTGTTATGCTTGAAATATCAAGTAGCAACCCTGTTAATGAAAATGAAAAATAAAGATACCAAAAACATTTTCATTGTGTAAAGTACATTTGTAGTCCCAACTTTTTACTTGAGTTTCACTTTAGTCTCTAATCTTTAAATTGTTTCATCAAAGTCCCAAATATTCCAAAAAGGTGTCGATAAAGTCCTTTTCCATAAAAATAAGAGAAAATTATAAAACAGGACAATGGATATATATATATATAATTATTATTTTTTACTATCATACTAAAATATATTTATTAAAGCAAGAATAAAATTTTTAAAATTTTAAGCATAAATTTAATATACTTGTTCAAGGTCGGGTTATCTGTCCAAGTCTAAAAGTCAATCCAAATTTTTGACCAATTTGGATAAAAATATTAAGTCTGTTAAACGACCTAGGCTTGAAAATGAAGGCCAAATGAAAATCCATGTTGGGTTTGAGTTCACCATTTAAAGTCCAAGCTCAATTCGGCCCAATAATTATAATTTTTAAAATTTTTTATATTGGTTCATTTTTTAATTACTTTTAATTATTTTTGTGCAATTTAATTTGAACTAGTATTATTTTTTAGTCTTTAATTTAAAATTTTAATGTTTTTTGTAATCCTTTTATAAGAATTTATTTTAAGGTAATTATCCTTTATTTTAACATATTTTGTTATACTTATTAACTATTATTTATTTTAATATATTTTTTTAAAAAAATTAATAATATTTGGGCGAATTTGAATGAGTTTGGACTTATTTATTGTGTGTGTATATATATTTCAATATTTGTGTGTGTACAAACTAGTTTGAACAAAAATTTAAGCTTGAAAAATCGAACCGAGCCGAGCTTGAACTCACTATAAATATCCATATTTTCATACTAATAATAATTTTTTTATTACAAAAAAAATATTTGATAATTAAAAATTGAAATGGGATTGTTTGAATTCCAAATCAAACCTTATAATATACTACTACTTTTCCTTATCCACTCCATTAAGAATTTGTAGGCAATGGTAGTTTTTGTTTATTAGCACTTTAGTTGTAATTTTTTTTTAATTATTAATTAGGCAAAAATCCAATGAAAATGAACCGTGGTCTCAATTCTGCCTGCACTGCCCTGCCAGCCACTCTCCTAAAGTGTTTTTCCAGGTTCTTATCTCCATTCCGGACGTTGAGCTTGAACCTCCACAATCATTTTGAAAGACGTAAAAGTGGAGTCTCATTCAGTTACTCTTCTCTGCAAAGTCCCCGTAGCCCATAGGCCATAGGCCAATCAACATCTTTAAACCCTAGCCTGCTAACCCCACAACTACAGATGCTTCTCTTTGATTCAGTATCTTCCTTAACCCACTCTGGAAAACTCACTTCCCCACTGTTTCTCTCTTCTCTCTCCCAACGTCCTCTCAGGTTCCTTATCCTCTCCCACTCTCTCTTTCACTGCATATTTACGGTTAAGGCCTAACTTCAACGTTGCTGATTTCTGTATGGCTGCAGATATGCAGTTCTTGGTGCTGGTTTTGCTGGCCTCTCGGTTGCTTGGCATTTACTAAAGGTATTCTTTTTGCTTTCAAATTCAGAGTGTTTTATCGCTAATATTAATGGGTTTCATGTTAATTCTCTGATTGTTGTCACCACCATTGCCTTTGCAGGAGAGTCCTAAGGATTTGCATCTGCACATTGACTTGTATGATGAAGTGGGCATTGGGGGCGGTGCTTCAGGAGTCTCTGGAGGACTTCTCCACCCCTATTCTCCTAAAGGTTTTCCTTCAACTCCTTTCGATGTATGCTAATCCTTTGTGCTATAGAAAGAATCCAATTCTTTTTCGCCATGTTTTCAGAATAATTTTTCCCTGTTGAGCTTATCAGTGAATGTGCTGGCAGTTAAGCCTCTATGGAGAGGTTCCGAGTGTTGGAAAGAATGTCTAAAGCTCTTAAGAATTGCAGAAGAAGCGGTTAGTTCCGAGGAATTGTTTTCTGAAAGTGGAGAATTTGGTCAAGATTTTGGAAGGTTTTTAGTCCGGAGAAGGTTTGTTTTTGTTCTCTTATTTCACTTGCAAATGTCTAAATTTTACCCTCCATTCTTTAGCTTTTTAAAGGCATTTCTTAATTTAATTTCATATATATATATATATATATATATATATATATATATATATATATATATATATTTGCTTATGTTTCTGATGGAATCTGTGCTCACAGGGGCATTTTAAGGCCAGCCACAAACATGAAGACTTTGAATGTATTGCATGATGTAATTTCTTCAACCCTTCTTATATAGCCCTAATTGCTTCCTATATGAAATCAATTTTTATGCCAATGTTGGTGTTTTTCTTTTTTCTTGATGAAATCAGAATGCTCAGAACTGCCTTGCCAGTTGCAAGGTAGAGATCATAGATAAGGATGCTGCCATAAAGCTTGTACCCCATTTACATGTGCCTTTCGACTTAGCTTTTTATATGCCTGAAGCTGTTAATGTGAATTCTCAGTATTATCTCAAGGTAAGAAGAACTAGGCCCCTGTTGTCGGATATCTATCTATTCCATTTTTGCTTTTTGGTAATTTCCTTCCTGTTTTGGTTATTCTACCAGGCACTCTTCTTAGCATGTCAAAATTTAGTGAAAGAATTATATGATTCTGGCTTTGGAAAGAAAAAGCTATGTTTGCAGAAGAAATCTGTTTGTGAACTCTGTGAATTAGAAGGTAATCATGTATAAGATTCTTATCAGCCATTTTAGTTTCCTAGTAAGATGTGCTTTGTTAGAAGTGGTGGTGGTCAAAGCTTGTAAAAAACCGGTTCATACTCTGGTGGACTTCCCTAAATGTTTAAAGATTTTGCACTCAGCCAAAACAAAAAATACGAGGGGCATTGGGAAGAAAGCTATGGAAGATTTTTTAGGCGTATCAGTCGAATGCTTTTGTTGATTTTTGGGATGATTATTTTTCTTTCATAATCAATTAATTTATGCTTTTGTTTGTCTATTAGGAGAATATGATGCTGTAATAATATGCCTAGGTGCCAAAGCAGATTTGATCCCAGAGCTTGCAGGGAGGCTTCCTTTGAGGACATGCAGAGGTGTTATTTTGCACTTGCAACTGCCTGATAATATAGGGTATGACTTCTCTTCTTGCTTGCACTACAAAACTTGAAGACTGGTAATTCAGGGAATAGTTCCAGATTTTATAAGAATATTTTTCTGAATTCAATAAGTTTGATATAATCAATGCATCAAAATGCTGCTAAGAGTGAGTTAATGTTATAGAGGATCTAAATACGGCATAAAAATGATAATTCTAGTTTCCTTTTGCTTTTGTGAACCACCCCTAATTCTAACCCCAACAAATGCACCCCAAGTTTGCTTTCTAGTGATCTGGGTTCATTCACAAAAATCTAGAATAATGTTCTTCAGGGAAGATTATCCGGACCATGGACCCTCAATATTGTCAGAAGCGTGGCTTGCTATCCAGGGGAAGCGTAGTTTGTATATGGGTTCAACATGGGAATGGAAGTCAAGAAATTCTTCACCGAATGTCTCAACAGATGAAGCATCCAATGCTCTTCAAGAGCTTTTGCCCAAGGCATCTGCTATTTACCCAGGGATAAAGGGCTGGACTTTTTCCGGTGCAAGGGCAGGTTTGCGGGCAATGCCACCTCTCACTGCTCATGGATCGCTTCCCCTTTTGGGTTGTGTCAACAATTTTTTAGGTGATAATCTTAGTTCTAAATATTGGTTACTTGGAGGGCTTGGTTCCAGGGGTTTGTTGTATCATGCTTGGCTGGGCAAGTTGACGGCAGAGGCCGTGCTATCTTGTAATGAACAGATAATTCCTTCTGAGCTAACCTCATGGAAGATTAAAAGATAGTTGAACTTTTGGTAAGATTATGATTTGGACTATTGCCATTTCGAACATTATTTGATCGACAAGAGTGAATCACACCTGAAGGAGCAGAAGAATATAGATATTAATAGATGCTAGGAGTTTCAAGTTCTATTTTTAAACGTGGCATCTGAAAATTTGACATTTTCTGATCGAATTGAAAGCCTTAATCATGATGATTGATGGCAAATTTAGTCATTTGTCTGTGTAGACTCCAAATTTACTCAAATCAGCCAGCTACTTCCAAATGTTTGGGCAGGGAACACTTGGAAAAATGATCATCCCCTTTTCCCCATGGCAACACGAGATTAAAAACATCTGAACACAGAATATAGGCCATATCCAGAAGTAGAGTTCATTGATTTCCTCCCCCATAGGATTGTCAATAACTAAAAGATACAAAATCATATATATCAACATTAGCTAACAAGTGCAACCACTCATTCCTCAGAAATCAGTATTTCAATCTTGGTGTCCACATATAAACTTGACCCCCACTAGTGGCTCCTGCTAACATCCCAACTTCATAAGGGTGTGAATCAAATCTGCAGGGAATTGCGGACATATGTGGGCTCTGTAAAGTCATGATGGTTCTCCTTTGAGCTGGAGAGATGATATCAACACCTCTTTTCATGTTGCCAATGAAGATGTATGAATCATCCCACCCCCATACTGCTCTGCTTATGGAAAAAGATGATATAATATAAAAATTAAACCTCACTTTATTAATGCTAGATATAGCATCAACAAGATTGATAGTAGACCACAGAACATCAAACAAATTATTTGAGAAGAATATAGTAGTACATGACAGACAGGCCAAACCTACCTGAAGGGAGAAAGCCACCTTCCTGTCCAATTATCATGGAATATCATAGAAACGTCCTCAAAATTGACTCCAGCTATCATACCAACCTTGTTGTCCAAACTACATGAAAAGAAGAAAAAATTTAGTCAAATAGAGACCAGGATCAAATTAAATACTAATTATGTAAAGTTAATTGTAGAAGATACTAAGCAACCAGAACAAAATTCTCCAGTTATCCCGAAAAAAATCACAAATTTAAGCAATGAATTCCATCTTGAAGAAATGTTAGAAGAGTTTCTGCATGTATATGCCAAAAGTAGGAAATCAATTCATAAATAAGTTAACATCTCAGAACCAATCCATTCAAGTTAATTCTTTATTTGACATATAACATCATTTTTTGTGCAAAGCAGGTTGCTTAATCAGTGTTGTAGATAAATTCTACAAATAAACTTGAAATAGAAGGTATCAGTTAACAACTAAAGACTCACTCTTGGCAAAGTGCTGAAACTATATATTCAAAAGTAAAATGAAAATTAAGCTTCAATATACATATTTACCTTGAAAAATCACCAAAAGTATTTAGTTTCGGAAAAAACTTACCTAGTTGTTGCAAGAGAGCTTCCAGAGGGTGAGAAGTAAGCAGAATGAACAGCCCTGTTATGGCTCACAGTCTTCAAGGTTTTGGGTTTACAAGCACTCATACTCCTTAAATCCCAAATGCAAGCAGTTCCATCTGTGGAACTGGTTGCCATAATGTTGGGGTTCTGTATGTTGAAGTCTATGGTGTTGATCCTGTCTTCATGTAACATCCAGTTGTTGCTGGACTTCCCTGCCCGAATATCCCAAATGTTCAATCCTCCACGACCCTCACCAAAATATAAGCTTGTCAAATTACTAGGCTGTTGAGAGAGGGAGAATATGGTATCATCACAATAATGCAACAGATCAAATACTTCCTTCTCAGCATCCATTAGTCGAATAAAACCATCATAGCAGCTGGAAAAGATCTGTACTCAAGTGCAAGAAATATAGAGAAAACATTATAAATGTATTTACCTTTAGCCAATTGCAAACCTATAGACATAAACTCTGCATCTTTAAAATTTAACAAAGTGAACATGAAACTAATGAAGTACAAATTTTGAAACCAAAGTACCTTTGACATTGAATATTGCTGAATCAAAATTCCAGAAATAGGACCCGTATGCGGGTGATACAGATATATCCCATCTTTTCCATCCTCACAATCTGCATTCCAAAATGCAATATTCCCAAATTTGTTTCCCGCTGCAATCATCCTCATACTGCTGCAAGGGAAAAACTTAACCACCATAATCCTTCCAGGCAAAAGCCGTGCTACATTCTCTGGTTTCAAATCCAATGATTCCAGCCAGGGATCACTCTTCTCAATCTTAACTAAACCATCCAAAAGCTCATTTTTAACCTTACCCTTAACCAACCCACAAGAAACCAACTTTTCTTTTCCACTCAAAATCTCATCAAACTCTTCTTTAGCTTTCTCTACCTTAATTGAACATTCCAGAACCTCACTTTTGCAAGATTTCAGTTTTCCATTTTCATTAATATCACTCAAATTCTCCTCTTTAACATCCTTAAGACCATCAAACTCTTCATTAATTGAAACATCAACTAGGGTTTTCTTCGCAATACTCAAAATTGTTTCAATCAGCATCTGATTAGACTCTATCTCATCTCCACCAAAAGCATCTCTCATGCTAAGAGGACCCAAAACACGCGGCGATTGCGGCTTCGAAGGGCTAAAAGATTTTGGGGTTTTATCAAAATTTTCACAAAAATCATCAGCCAAACCCTTTGAGTCTGGTGGCATACCTCTTGTTCTCAACGATCGTCGGATTACAATTGGGATCTCCGTCTTGGGTTTCTTCACTGGGCTTACTTTGTAAGTTTTAGCCCTGCAATGCAATCATATTTAAACAGAAAATAAAACTCTGCACCGGATTACTGTAACAAAAACAGATGAAAACGAAGATGGAATTACCTTTGGCGCTTGGTAATGGCAGAAAGAGTGGCGGCTTTGGAGTGGATCTTGAGGGCCGCAACCATTTCAGCATTTCTCTTTATGTTCTCAAGTCTTTTACGTTCATACTCGGTTAGTTTCTGAGACGCCATGAAAACCGAAGATTTTGAGAGTAGAGGAGAAGAGATGGAAAGAAGGGCCTTTTTAAGTTTTTTCTCGTTTAATGGCTGGTTTTTAATTTTTTATTTATGTACATACGGATGTATAGGTTTATTATGATTGGAGGGTTTTGGGCGGGAAATAGTATTTGGCGGTAAAAGATTTTTGCTACCTACGTGGCCGGCTTCTGGCCGCCGATTGTACTGCGCTTTGGAAATTGGCCAGAATGGACATTGCATCATTTATGAAGGTGCAGAAAGTTACCCATGTTGCAAAAGATGAATGGGCCACAATCCCATCAAATTTTAATGCAGAAAACATGTTTAATTTATTTATCATGCTCGGATAATATGTGGATAAAAATTATATTCTGATTTTTTTGGCTAAATACTTACACTACTGTTATGTTCTTTAAATATTATTAAAATTAATCCAGTGCGTTGCTATCGGATTAAGTTTAACAAAAAATTAATTTGAATGAACGATAAAAATAGTTTTGATGAAATTAAAAAAAAATAAAATAATCATCAAATAAAAATAATTATTAATAAAAATTTTTAAAAAAGGTAAAAATTATTTTTACGTGTGTTTTTTTATCTTTTGTTATTTTCGTTTTGTTTTTTCTGTTGGAATCAATTGCACCTTCAGTGCAAACTAAGCTATAGTCAAATAATCATATCTTTCAATGCAATCATATTAATGATATCAGATTTCACTATTTAATTTTTTTTACATAAAAAATATATTTATTTCAAGGCAATAATTTTTTTTGTCATGAATTAAAAACATTTAACAAACAAAACCATATTGGTTAGGGAGAAAATGAAGAGAAAAAATAACAAATATATATGTATTCATTGAGTGAAAAATGTGTTTGAAAACCAACACAACTCAAATAAGTAAAAAAAATTACCGAAACATGAGAACTAAAAGAGATAACCAAATAGAAATATACATAATATATAAACATAGATAATTTGTTGAAAAGTAACAAAAAGTTACAAAATATAAAATCATACACATTCCCAAATAACAACTAATGTTTGTGAGAGTTAATTTATGATTAAATTATATCTCTGTATCTATATTTTAAAATATATATCATGATGATACCTCAAATATACTATTTGCACAAAAATTCAAAATCGCACAAATGCTTATACAATAATGTATTGGATAATATTTTTATTTGCATTACTATTTTTCATTTTTAATTTTTTATTCTACTTTAATCTCATTATAACAATGTCATGACCTCTATAAAATGAGGCTGCTGCCGGTAAAGAAGGAAAAAACAATCTAATGGCCACAAAAATTTAAATGATAAAAAAGATTTGGGAAAAAAAGTTCTGACCATTATTTTATTTTATTTTTTCAACTTCTTTTCCAAGAGCCAAGTAATGCTCCACTTTTAGTAAAATAATTATATAAGGTAAAAAAAGAAGAAGTAAATAAAGTTTTTACTTACCCTTGTTAATTTAAACTGAGGATAGAAAACAAATGCAAGATAAATTTCTGAGAGAATTGCACACCTCTTATTGAAACATACGTTGGCTTATATAGCCATACAATACTGCAACAACTGAAAGATAAAATCGTGGATAATAACCCATGACTAACAGTCCTAATTTCAAGTGATTCTCCTGAGGAATAGATCACCACCACTAGACTCCTAACATAAATCAAATACTACTGGACTTCCTAAAAACTAGGATTATTCAAACTGACAGCTAAAGCAAATAACTTAAACATCTTTACAATTCCTCCCTTAAACTGAAATATTAACATTTCAGTTTATACATGAACTGGTCACCACTCCAAGTAATCCTCGAAGCTTCACATATGCATCCAACTTCAGTGGTTTGGTTAAAACATCTGCAATCTGCTCCTGACTTTGACAATATAGTAGCTTTACGGTTTCATCTTTTGTGAGATCACGAAGAAAATGAAACCGAATATCAATGTGCTTGCTCCTACCATGCATGATAGGATTCTTTGACAACTTAATAGCTGAACTGTTATCACAATAAATTGCAGTTGCCCCTTGCTGTTCACAACATAGCTCCTTCAGTAATCTCCTCATCCATATGGCTTGACAAGCACAACTAGCAGCTGCCACAAACTCAGCTTCAGTAGTCGATAAAGTGACTATTGGCTGTTTTTTCGATGACCAAGCAATAGCTGCACCACCATACATGAACACAAAGCCAGATGTGCTTTTTCGATCCTCCAGATCACCACCATAATCACTGTCGCTATAACCTACCAACCTATCATCTGTTTCCCTCTTGTAAAACAAGCTGAAATCTAAAGTCCCCTTTACGTACCTTAAGATTTGTTTTGCAGCTTGATAATGTTGTTCAGTAGGTGTCTCCATAAACCTGCTAATCATGCTCACTGCAAACATCAGATCAGGCCGTGTAGATGTCAAGTACATTAAGCTCCCCACGATTTGCTTATATAGTGTACTGTCTATCCTCATGCCATTTGTATCTCTTGTGAGTCTTGTCCCTGGAACCATCGGGTTTTGAACAGAATTGCAATTATTCATCTTGAATTTTTCTAACACTTCTTCAGCATACTTTCTTTGCCCAACAAATATCCCTTCGTCTGTTTGCTTGACTTCTATGCCCAAGAAATAATGCATCTTCCCCAAATCAGTCATCTCAAACTCACTCATCATGGCCTTCTTGAACTCTTTAATCATTAACTCATCATTCCCCGTATAGATAAGATCATCTACATAGAGACATATAATCAGAATATTACCTTTTTCTCCATATTTGATGAATAGAGTGTGCTCATAGGGACACTTGTGAAAGTTCATCTTGTTGAAATAAGTTTCTATACGACTATACCAAGCTCTAGGAGCTTGCTTCAGGCCGTATAGAGCTCTTTTCAGTTTGTAAACTTTATGCTCTTCTCCCTTTTTCACGTAACCCAAGGGCTGTTCCACAAAGACCTGTTCAGCAAGTTCACCGTGAAGAAATGCAGACTTGACATCGAGCTGGAAAATTGGCCAATGGCGTTGAGCTGCCAAAGAGATGACCAAGCGAATGGTGTCATGTCGAGCTACAGGAGCAAAAACTTCAGAGTAATCGATCCCATGCTCCTGACTGTACCCCTTAGCCACTAACCTGGCTTTATACTTGTCCACTTCACCGTTCTCCTTGAGTTTGGTCTTATAAATCCACTTGACTCCAATAGCTTTTACTCCAGCTGGTAGGTTAGTTAGTTCCCATGTTTGATTCCTCTCAATTGCCTCGATCTCACGGTCCATTGCTTGCCTCCATTTAGAACTGCGTACAGCATCTTCAAACAGTATTGGATCACTATTTATGAAGAGTGCCAACTGAGCTAGACTTTCATCATCAGATATCTTACTTCCACTGACGTAATCGTCCATCCAAATCGGAGTTCTTCTTTGTCTTGGTTGTCTCGGATTGGAGTCAGGTGTACTATCTATAGCAGGTGAGTTTGTTGCGACATTCCGACCATTTTCTACAGTATTCTCGATGGCTTCAATAGCTTCCTCTTGCATGGCTTCTTGTTGGTTGTCTTCAGTAGCTTCAAGATCAATCCCAACTTTTTCACTTGCACCATTAGAATTGCTGCCAGCACTTTCTTCTCCTCCCTTGGACCAATCCCAGCCCTTTCCTTCGTCAAACACCACATCCCTGCTGATTATAACTTTTCGAGTCATTGGGTTATAAAGCCGATAGGCTTTAGATTCTTCACTAACTCCAAGCATCACACATGGTGTACTTTTATCATCAAGTTTCATTCGCAAGTTATCATGGACACGAGCATAGGCTAGACAACCAAAAACCCGAAAATAATCAACTCTTGGCTTTCGGCCACTCCATGCTTCCTCTGGTGTGGAATTTTTCACGACAAAGGTTGGACACCGATTCAAGATATGGACACTCCACATTACTGCCTCTGGCCAAAATATTTTTGGCATCTTCATGGTTGCCAGCATGCATCGTACCATGTTCATTATGGTACGATTCTTCCGTTCGGACACACCGTTTTGCTGGGGTGTATAAGCTGTTGTTAGTTGACGTTGAATTCCATTATCTTCGCAAAAACGAATAAAGTTCTGTGAAGTAAACTCTCCTCCTCGATCAGTTCTCAAAGCTTTGATGAACTTATTGGTCACCTTTTCTACAACAATCTTGAACTTTTGGAACATCTCAAAAACTTCTGATTTTTCAGTTAGAAAATATACCCAACTTCTTCTACTATAGTCATCAGTAAAGGTTACAAAATACCTTTTTCCGCTGTTGGAGATGGGATTGATAGGTCCGCATAAATCTGAATGGATTAACTGAAGAATGTGGCTAGCCCTCCATGAACTTGCTGGTGGAAATGGTGTACGATGATGCTTGCCTATCACACACTCTTGACACACTTCTGAAGAGGCTTTCAACAAAGGCAGTCCAGTCACTAACCCATGCTGCTGGAGAGCCTTTAAACCGCCATAGTTGAGATGACCATATCTGTAATGCCATAGCCGAGTGTCTTCTGAGGTTGCTATCTTGAGACACACTTTATGTCCTTGAGTGGATTCAGTGTGTAGTGGAAACATACGATTTGATGCCATTTCTACTAGTGCAAGCTGACCTTTCTCTGGGTGTCGGATTTCACATGTGTTTTTCTGAAATATGATAACAAACCCTTTCTCTTGAAGTTGTCCAAGGCTAATGAGGTTGCTTCTCAATGCTGGTACATAGTATACTCCACTGATGCACTGTACTGCTCCATTCAGTCTAATTTTTATATCTCCTTTGCCTTTGACACTCAAGTTAAGATTGTTTCCCAACTTAACGTTCTCTCTGAAAGTCTCATCTAGGCTGGAAAAAAGCCTCTGATCACCACTCATGTGGTTGCTACAACCCGAGTCCAAATACCAGACACTACTTGAATACTCCTCTCTACTGTCGGTGTAAGCCATAAGCAACATCTCTTCATCAGCTTCAGTGTAATTGGCTTTGGAATTCCGCTCCTTATTGGGACACTCATATTGGAAATGACCCAACTCATGACAATAATAACATTCGACAGTGGATTTGTCAAATGATTGTCTTCCTCTTCCTTTGCCACGTTCGCGAACATATCCTCTACCTCTCCTTCTTTCAATTGAGCTGTTGTCTCTGCTGACCTTCAAGGCCTACTCCTCTGTCACGTGACTGGTCATCCGTTGCTCATGAACCAACAAACTGCTTTGAAGTTCATCAATTGAGAGGACATCAATGTCATTCGATTCCTCGATAGAACAGACCACATAATCATACTTGGACGTCATCGATCGTAGAATTTTCTCTATCACCTTCACATCTTCCAATTTTTCTCCTTGAATCCGCATCTTATTGGCTACTGTCAGAACTCTAGCAAAGTAATCATTGACCGTCTCTCCCATCTTCATGTGCAACATCTCAAACTCTTTGCGAAGAGCCTGTAACTGAGCACGCTTGACTCTAGCAGTACCTTGATATTTCTTCTTCATGGACTCCCAGATATCCTTTGCAGTATCCTTGTTCAGGATAGTTTCAAGAACTGCTCGATCAATAGATTGATACAAGTAGTTCTTAATCTTCATGTCCTTCAATTTCTGGTCCTCCAATGCTTTTTGCTGTGCTTCTGACAAAGGGGTGTTAACAGGATATTTGGTGATACCATGCTCCACAAGACTCCAGTACTCTTTGGATCTCAAGAAGTTCTCCATCAGCATGCACCAATGGTCATAGTGACCATCAAAACGGGGTATGGCTGGTTGGACAAAGTTGCCTCCTTCTGCTGCCATAATGCGTTTGACTTGTTAGGAAAGCTACAGCTTTTGATAATCAGGTCCTGCAGGATTGCTTGCTCGGATACCAAATGTTAATTTAAACTGAGGATAGAAAACAAATGCAAGATAAATTTCTGAGAGAATTGCACACCTCTTATTGAAACATACGTTGGCTTATATAGCCATACAATACTGCAACAACTGAAAGATAAAATCGTGGATAATAACCCATGACTAACAGTCCTAATTTCAAGTGATTCTCCTGAGGAATAGATCACCACCACTAGACTCCTAACATAAATCAAATACTACTGGACTTCCTAAAAACTAGGATTATTCAAACTGACAGCTAAAGCAAATAACTTAAACATCTTTACAACCCTCACCTCTAACTTTCAGGTATTTTCTCCTTGACACTCATTTATGATTTTTTTTTCAACTATTTTCTCCTATTAATGGGTCATACACTAAGTAAAAAAAAGCAAAAATTGCTAAATCATATTTTGTCACCGGTACGAGACTTGGAGCCAGTTGAATTTACAAAGTTAGACAAAAAAAAAAGGAAAATACAAAAGAAAGTGGTTCTGATGTGAGATCCACAAAGCACTCAACTCCCTCAGTAAAATTATCTATATTTTCATCTGAAAGGCAAAATAAAGTCACGAAAGAACAGAAACATGGACAAAACATGTAAAAATCCAACATAAGACGTGACAGCATGAGAATTCAAAGAATCTCACAAAATTTATATATTAGATACCTAGAAATCGAACCTAAGAAAAGTAAAATTTAATGCTATTTCTAAATAGTCTTGTCTTCCCCGTCCCAAGGAAGTTGTTGCAGCAAAATCAAAATGATTATGGATGTTTTTGTTCTTTCTTTTTCTTCTGGAAATTTATACCCCAATCTTTTTTTTCTTTTGTTATCTGAAATTAATTTTCTTAGAGAGAATCACGACAATAAAAAATTAGGATATCCATAGTAGCATAATTATCATATTTATTTATACTTGGTCTTGTTTTTCTTCCATTCTAATGGCTGGCATGGCTCTCAAATTCAATAACAACTAATCTCACGATTTTCCCCTCCCTGTAAAGATTATAAAGAAACAACAATAACAAAGAAGGGGGATCGATCGTTTCCTCCCATGTAATCTCTTCTCTATAATGCTTCATTCCCTATGCTCCATCCTTCAATTATACTGTGTAGTGCTGCTGGATGGTTTCAATGTCAAGCCCCTTCAACTTCACCACTGATTCAACGTGACCCTTGAGAGTGTGGAGCTCCCTCAGCCTGTAGCCAAATGAAGCCAAGTTAAATTTATGGCCATAGTTTAGGTAAATAAAAAGCAAGCATCTTAAAAATGGTGACTGAGGAGTTAGGGCTTTGGACTGTACCTTGCAATCTCAGCCCGCTTCTTAGCCTGCTCAGCTATTTCAGACAACTCGTGGTGCTTGTCAGTCGACATGGCTTCTCGGGGTGAAAGGCCGTGAAGGGTACGTTGAGTTGCTGCCCATTGTGCCTCCCTCTCTCCCTTGCCGTAGTCCTTCTTTGTTGTGAATGCGGTCTGAAGTGATCATCGTAAAGAACAAAGGAAGTTTAGTAAAAGAGAACAGTATATAGATAAGCTTACAATGTCTTTAATAAGTAAAATGTTTGACCTTGTTCTGAAGCAGGTTGTCCCAGGCCTTGCCAGTCAATGAGTAGCGGATAATGAACTTGAGGATATCAAGAGGAATGTAGGTAATTACGCTAAAGATCCAAATGACTCCTGCCCATCCCCATCCAATGCCTTGGATCCTGGCAAAGCCCCAGCTTGCATACACGGCAATGAGAGTAGCCACCTTATTGAACAGGTAAGAAGAGTTATAATTTTGAGCAAAATTTTCCAATAATATGACTCTAATCAATGCATGGAAGCAAAATTCAGAAATATATTAATGTATAGAGAGAGAGAGAGAGAGAGAGAGAGAGAGAGAGAGAGAGAGAGAGAGAGAGAGAGAGAGAGAGAGAGAGAGACCAGCTGTGCTGCAATGAAGGCACCGAGAAGCAAGAAACCAGGGCGTTCAACAAAGGACCAGCTCCTTGACCTTGTCACAAAGATGAGTGCTTGACTGATTATGCTCACTTGAAGATAGAGAGCTGATGTAAGCTCGTCCATATTATCATTGATTGGTTTGACGCCAAACGTCTCCTGCATAAATGGAAGACATGTTAATTTCTTGTTTCTTCTATATAGAATCATTAATTTGGTTGATTCATGTGCAGTGTAATTCACTCACGGTGAAGAAGTCAGTGTCGTGAGCAAGCCAGAAAAATAGTGCAGTCATGAAAGCCATGTAGGCCCCGAGGACAATGCCGGTGGCGAAGATTTCCTTTAGCTTCCATGAGTCAGGCATAGGAGATGGCTTCACCTTGTCCTTGGAGATTGTCATGATGGTTCCATCGTTGAGGATGGCAATGATCAAGACCATAAATGGTGAGAAGTCAAACTCCCAGATGAGAGCAACCAGCATGAATCCCATCACAATGCGAATTGTGATAGAAACGGCATAGATTGTGTAGTTCTTCATCCTCTGGAAGATAGCTCTGCTTGTCAACACCGCGCTCACAATCACACTCAAACCTGGCTCAGTCAAGACTATGTCTGAGGCGCTCCTTGCAGCATCAGTTGCATCATCCACTGCAATACCAATATCCGCCTTCTTCAGTGCTGGGGCATCGTTGACACCATCTCCTGTCATGCCGCAGATATGCTTCCTATCTTGGAGCCTTTTAACAATCTCGTACTTGTGCTCTGCATACAACAAATTTTAAGTAATTAAGCAATAGTTCTTCGTAACACATTAAATCTTTAACAAATATCATTGTTGTTTTTAATAAACTTTGAGAATTTTGAGATGATTAATTACCAGGGAAGACTCCGGCAAATCCATCAGCTTTTTCAATGAGCTCATCAACAGGAATGGCAGCAATAGCCTCATCCTTACTTTGGCCAAGGAGGGAGGAAGAAGGATACATGTTAGTGCCCATTCCAAGTCTGCGACCAGTCTCTTTGCCGATGGCAAGCTGGTCACCTGTGATCATCTTAACATTAACACCAAGGTCAAGGGCCCTTCGAATAGTCTCAGCACTATCATGCCTAGGAGGATCAAAGAGAGGCAAGAGACCCACAAACTCCCAAGGTCCTCCAGCACTATCCTTTGTTTTCTCTGGAATTGTCTGTGAAAGAAAGAATAAATTGGTTAGAGAAGTAGCATACTAGTATGAAATCATGCAAGTATGTTAGCATTAGGGTCATCCACCTAAAAGACAGAAAAAATGGTCAGAGAAGTGGTACACTCATATGAAATCATGCAAGTATATTAGCATTGGGGTCATCCACCTGTCTAGCGACTCCCAAGGATCGAAGGCCATGTTCAGCAAAGTTGTCAATGACATCATGAGCCTTTTTCCTCAAGTCTCCAGTGAGCCCACAAAGCTCAATGATCTGGTACCAACATTAAACTTTGATTGAGAAGCTACGCTTATGCAACCAGTGATTATTTAGAGATCAGAAATGAACTACCATGGCAGTTCAGTTGATATAGTATCTTACCTGCTCAGGAGCACCCTTGCTGCAACGATGCCACTCGCCATTGCTATCAATGTAGGTGATAGCAGTGCGCTTATCCACAGGATTGAAGGGAAAGAAATGTAACTCAGTGATTCCAGCCCTTGCCTATAGATTCATAAGCAGCAAAATTAGAATATTTTTTTCCCAAGGGGGGAGAGGGGATAGTATTGGGCTGTGTCGAATACCTCTTTGGGGTCGCCTAACATCCCTACAATCGAAGCATCAATGGCATCTTGGTTTTCAACCCTGGAAGCCCTTGCAGCAAGCAGCAGAAGGGTGTCCTTGTCCATGTTACTTGCGAACACCTGCAGATATAAATATACTCATAGATAAATACCAGTTTTATGCTGGTGAAACCATGTTAGAAAGATAGCAGACGTGCTGATAACCAACCTCAATGAGACTGTTGTCTACCGTTAGCTTGTTGAGGGTAAGAGTCCCAGTCTTATCACTACACAGGACATCCATCCCTGCCAATTCTTCAATGGCAGTCATCCTCTTAGTTATGGCCCCTTGCTGTGACAAGCGGTGAGACCCAATTGCCATTGTCACAGACAAGACTGTGGGCATGGCGATTGGGATTCCTCCAATGAGAAGCACCAACAGGTTGTCAATACCATCTCTGTACCTTCTATGCTGGATTGGATACATCACTACAATCTCAATAAGCATTCCCAAGGCAATCGAGCAGATACAGAAGTTGCCTATGGCTGTCAACACCTGCACCATTAGTAAGTATTGAACATGAAGTGATGCGTTATTATATAATGTAAATATAATTGATTTGGATCATCATAATGAACAGCCACTATTACAGTACCTTTTGGAAATGACCAACGTTGTTAGTGCTGTCAACAAGGTGAGCAGCCTTGCCAAAGAAGGTGTGGACACCAGTGGCAATGACAATAGCCTCAATCTCACCTTGTTTGCAGGTGGATCCAGAGAATACCTCATCACCTGAACTCCTGGTAACTGGTAGGGACTCACCGGTGAGGGCAGATTGATCGATTTTGAGTGCATCACCCTCTAAGAGACGAGCATCCGCTGGGATGATGTCTCCCAATTTCACACTAATTATATCTCCTGGTACCAGAATTGCTGCATCTTGCTCACCCCATTTTCCATCTCTCAACACCTATAAAGTGAACTATGCATGATGTTGATGGAACTTATAGAAAAGGGACTCCGAAGAAGCAATGAGACATATACGAAAATGATCAAACAAGTATACCTTAGTTTTGGGTGCAAGACCAGCCATCAAAGCAGCTGCCGCATTGCCAGCATTGTTTTCCTCAATGAAACTGATGGTTGAGTTGACGATAAGCAAAGTAATGATACCAACGAAGTCTTGCCAGTCAGGAGGCTTGCCCCCTCCATTGGCCAAAACAATGGCCATGATAGCAGCTGCCTCCATCACCCACGATAGAGGATTCCACATAAAGCCCAAGAACTTAAGAAATTTTTTCTCTTTTTTCTCTTCAAGCTTGTTAGGGCCAAAGATTTGGAGTCTTTTCTCTCCTTCTGCTGTTGTCAAACCCTCCCTCGTACATTTTAGCTGCTCAAAAACCTCCTCCATGGGGATTCGCTCCTACAAAAAAACTCAGAGAGAGAGAGAGCACGGTAGTTTAGCTTTTCTCTTTTTTTTCTCTCAACATATTATTATTAGAAACAAAAGCAATGAGAAAGCAATACAAATGCAAGCTAACAGGTTTCAAATGCTTACAAGATCAATATTCTCGTTCTTGATCTGCTCTAAAGAGATGTCACCATCGAAAGCCATGGCCATGAACAATCCAAATAAAGTAACAAAGCGGACTTTGTTTAAGAGAAGAAAGAAGAAAACTCTTGATCAGTACAGGAGTTGATCTTTGAGCTTCTTTCTTCAGTTTTTATTTTAACTTCCCGTCAGGCTTCCCCGTCCTCCATAAGACCAGGATGGAGCGGTGCCAAGACAAAGAAAAAGAGAGGAGAATATTAGATTAGTTGTTGTTGAATGAGACAACAATTTTTTGGCTTGAAATGTAGAGTTTTTATAACCAACTTCGAAAGAAAATGAGAGGGAGATAGTAAAGACATTGAATTCGGGGTGATTTTTACGACGCTCTACGGCTTGCCAGAAGTCCCGGTCTTTTAGTTTGGCCAACTGTTTTGCAGAGTATCTGACAGCCTTTTATATTTAGGGAACTGAATTGTCCGTACATTCTTTTGAGGTTGTGTAAAAAAAAACCAAGTGCCAAGTTTTCTTTGTTTCTTTTTCATCATTTTTGAGCGGTGTCAAAATATCATCCAGTCAAAAGTCAAACAAACCAAGCAGAGTAGTGAAAACTAACGCTTGCTTTTTATAGGAATCCATTGACTACTAGCCTGCCATAAATATATATTAACAAGAAATACAACGAAAAAGAAGGAATATTAGTGACCTGAAAGGGGTGAGCATGGAGAATGATGGCATGAAACAATTATAATTAACACCACAGTATATGTCACAATTATTAATCAATCTCTTCTAATAAATATATACTAATAAAGCTTTATAAGGATCTTCATATTTTTAAATTTTACTCATTAATAAAATATTATTTTATAGTTATCCGACAGTATATAGGATTGTACATTATATATATAATCCCGTAATTAAATATTCATTATTGAATTTTCACATATGATATATAATAAATAATTGATTTTTTCAATAATGTGTTTACATGGATCATGATTTGAATAGTTGATTTTTTTTTTCAGATGTATACCGTCTCTATGTAACCATTACCATTCTGTTCATTGTAAGAAATAGAGGTTCCTGAACAATAGTAATTGGGGGTGCCTGATGAAAATAGAAAAACTATGAAAAGCTTTTTAATCCAATGGTTAAATTATTAGAAAAGTGACTATTAAATCTAATTGTTGAATTAAAAAAAATTATTTTATACCTTTATCTTCTTTTTTTACCAAGCAAAATATTAAGACATTAATAATTGGCATGATTTTTAACCTTTTAATCAGAATACATTAGTACTTTAAAAATGATTTTTCTCATTGAAACCTTTTACATAATGGTAGCATTGTCAGAATGAGTCAACTCAACCCAACTTGATTTGACCTTAATAAGCAAAGCTCATTAGAGTCGAGCCGAAAAGTCTTTTTCTTAATCGAGCTGGAAAGCATAAGCTCAAACCTTACCCCATAAGCTAAATGGGCTGAACGAGCTCAAATATTTAAAAATTATAAATTTATATTAATCATCTCATTTTTCAATAAATAAAAAGATAAAAATTTGAAATAGACATCAAACAATAATATCATAAACATTCATATTAAATCCATAACTTTAACATCACATTCATTGTCTAACAACTATAATATAAATTGTCTTAACAAACTTAGAAACTAAAACACATAACAACAAATTTCGATAATAGTATAAACCAAAAAGCAAAAACATAATAACAAAGACAGTAGATTTCATGCCCTCTAATGTCATCAAGTCATCATTCCTTGACAACATTCAACCTATTCCCAACTTCCCCATTTACAAATATAAATAGAGAACAATATAAGAACTACACATGATAATTCGTGTTTTTAATTTGTGCTCTTGTCATGTAAATTTGTGTTTGTATTGTGTAAAACACGAAAATTTCGTGTTGACACGAGAAACACAAAACTTTATTTTTTTAACTTTTACCATATTCATATACAATTTTTACTTAATTTTAGCCTACGTCACCTTCATGTCATTTTCGTGTCATGTAATTGTATTGTGTATAAGATTGCCAGGTCTAATAAGAACTCATAAAATTTAAACTTTTAAATAGATTACATAAGGATTTATATATGATGTACTGATAGTGTATAGTCTCTATACACTGTCAATGCACAAGAAATTGACACATCATCAATAAGCCCCTATGAGCAAATTGAAAAAAATTATTTGTATTTATTTTTAAGGGCTTGGCATCTTTTTAATTTGCATATTGATGATGTGTCAATCTCTAATGCATTGGCAATATATAGAAACTACACATTGTCAGTGCATCATATATAAACCCATTATATAATATAATTTTAAATATAATTAAAATTACTAAAAGGGCTAAACTAGTAAGTTCATCTAGGCTTGACCTAAATCCATTAAGGGTGAGGCCTAAATGGGCCAGGCTAAAAATTCCTCTTCTCTAATTGGACTACAGTAGTAAATCCTAAGTTCTTATTAAATCGACTAGGCCGAGCCGTTTCAATGGACATTGACCTATTTTAGCAGTGCTATAGTGGAGTAAGACCATAAGAGATGGGATTGGGAAGACAACTAGTACCATTTAAAATAAAGAAAAATTAAGCTTATAGCTTTATAATTAGAATTATCATCAAATATACTGACAAAGAAATTTTTTTATTTCAAAAGCGAGGTTAACAAGGTGACACATACCATGTAAGAAATATTAAAATAAAAAACTAATTTAAAAATAAAATGGGACATGTGATAGTCTTTTAACATTTTGTTTTTTAACATTGGTTGTGGAATTAAAAAAACTCTTTTATTAGTATATGAGATAATAATAATTATCTATTTGCATTAGTTAATGTGGATTGTGTTGGGAATAGTAGTGTTGTGTTGTAAGCTCTAGCCAGTAGTGGTTAAGGAAATAATTAGGTAGCCTTCTACTCATAAAATCAAAAGCAATAAAGAAATTACATTATTCTTTTTTTAAAAAAATATTTTAATGGTACATTACATGAGAAGTTACCATTGGAATCAAGTATTACATTCATAAAACTTGTAACCATGTTAAAATCACTTGACTAACTAAACTAGTAAATAAGTAGACTTAAGCTCACACACAATAAGACTTAAACTGAGGCCTCAAAATTTTAAAATCTCCTCCTTGCCACTAAGTGAAGTTTTGCAAAAACTTTGGGGTCATTTGGTATTTTTTTATATATGTTTTTGCTTCTTTTTTTTTTTTTAACAATAGTAGAAAACGTGTTTCGTAACGTATTTCTTTTTTCAAAAAACGAAACAAAAATAAGAATTTTCAAAATTGTTGGAAGCAATTATTTCTTGTTTTCATTGTTTTGGACAACATGTTTTCATTTCTTGCATTATTCATAAGTAAATAGTATTTTTATATTAATATATTTTATAATAAAAAATAAAATAAAATAAATTAATTATTAAAATAAAATAATATTAAATTTTTAATATAAAATATTATTTAATGAAAAAAAATATTTATTTTAATATAGAAAAGTTGAAAAATGTAAAAAGAAATTAAATATAAATTATATGAAACTAGAATATCATAAGATTATTTAATTTAAATATTACGATAATCTATTGAATATGTCACTAATTAAATTTAAAATATATCAATACTACTATTGAATAATTTAATATTATTAAATAAGTGACTATTTATTAGTAAATAATATCATTTATATTAAATATAATATATTTTAGGGTTAATGTATCATTTGACCCTTGAACTATACCATTTTTTCACTTTGGTATTTAAAGAAAAAACGGTATCACTTTGGTTAGCACTGTCAAAATGGCTTGGCCCGAGCCAACCCTAACAAGCCAGGCCATATATAGGTATGGCCAAAAAGCCCTTTTTTGTTAAATGGGCCTAAAAATGCAAGCCCATATCCGACTCTAAGGGCTAACGAGCTTAAATGGGCCAGGTCGTATATTAAGAAATAAAAAAAATTAAAATTTATATCAATATCTCATTTTTTAGTAAATAAAAAAAATAAAATTTTGAACTAAATATTAAACAAACATCAAATAAATTCATATCAAATCCATAACATTAAGTCTTTAATATCATTTGAACATCACATATTAATTGTCTAACAAGTATAATATAAATTATTTTAGCAAAATTAAAGACTAGAAAACATAACACGTCTCAACAGTATTAAAAATAAAAAACATGATAAATAGATCCATGTCCATCTCCTCTATTGTGAGACCCGATTTTTATTTCACTGTACACCATAATTGTAAATGATTGATAGTGGAAAAAAATAATTTAATGAGATTAAATAAATATTGAATGTGGATTTCCACTCTTCATTTTAATTATTGGAAATTATAATTTTATAGTATGGTGTATAAAAGAAAGAAAAACAAACATCAAAGTGCAACAAGAAATAGATGGGATTTGATCTTGATAAAAAGGTTGAACATAGTGTTGATGGTGTGAAAGCATTAGATAAAGCATGAACAAATATGAAGATTTAAGGCTGGAACCGAATGGAAGGTGTGAAAGGGAATAAATGGCTGTTGGCCAAATGAAGAGAAGATGAGATAAAAAGCCAATAATAGTTGGCTGGAAATGGCGTGGAGAGGAAGGAGAAAAGAAGGAAAAATAAGTTGAGTGAAATGTAAGAAATAATAGTGAAAAAAACATGCAGAAATTTGCCTCCCATAGCCGTTACACTTGTTGCAGTTTTCTACAAGTTTTTAATGCATGAAAGACGTGAGATGATGAAAGAAAATGGGATAAGAAACAGGTGGTAGGTTCTGATTGGATTAACAGGACTATATAAGAAGACTTCATGAGAAAACTGACATTAGCAAACTTCATCTTCTTCGAAAACCACTCTACTGCTTCTCGTCCATTCTGTTTTACTGCAAGCTCAAATCTCGTTTCTTTCGTTCCTTTCATACGTGAGCCATGAAATTTCATCCTTTAGTTAGCTAAACCTTTTCTCCATCGTTTGAAGAGCTAATGAATAAGCAAAGTAAAGCTAACATAAGACAAAAAACACTCTGTTCTGGAAGTGCAACTCAGTTAAGGTGAGTTCCATATTTCGTTGGTTCTCTTGATGTTTATTGGTATATTTCTATGTTTTATACCGTAAGAAACATAGATATAGCTTTGTTTTAGTTAAATCTTGTTAGGACATAAGAAATTAGAACAAGATGTGGTCTAGAAAATAATCGAGAATAAACAAGGAAAGTGCTGGAAACGTTGTAAAAGTGATGCGAAATAGGCGAGCTCAGCTATTATGGGCGAGCTAAATAATATGGAGTGTGGTATAGTGGCGAGACCGCCACATGCTAGTTTAATTCATAGGCGAACCCACCTCTAAATAAAAAAGACGTGTATGGCGAACTCACATGCATAGGCATGGCGAGTTGAATTGTGGGCGATATCCCACGTATAAGCCACTATATGAATGGCGAGTTATATTGGGCGAGCTAGAGGATTAGTCTCAAGTCTCGCCAAAGTGTTGGAAAGATTCGAACAGAATATATTGATAGTCTTGATAATTTATTTTGCAGTCGGGAATTGAGAATTGACAAAGGCGATCGGGAAGCTAGGCTTCATAAGACCAGTTAAGGGAGATGTGTGTGAAGTGAATGCATGTTCTGTGGAGTTAAATTTTATGGAAATACTGAGAAAATGATTTGATTTGAAACATGCATTGGTTTGATAAACTATTTTCACAGACCATGATTTGGGTGAGCTATCAAGCCGACCCTTATGTTGTTTCTGGGCGAGTCAAAGAAAGGCGACCCTTGTTTTAATTAAATCCGGGCGAGCCAAAGAAAGGCGACCCATGTTTTGATAAAAATCCGGGTGAGCCAAAGGTAGGCGACCCCTTTTGTGATATTTCGGGTGAGCCAAAAGTGGGCGACCCCTTGGTTTTGAAAGACTAGTGTTTATGGGCGATCCCTAATAATCTTATGGGCGACCCCGAACCATTGAGTTATATTTCAGCCTTCAAGCGAATATTTTTATAGGCGAGCTAACCATGGGCGAGCCGTAATGGGCGAGCTGACCATGGGCAAGCCAGTTTAACTCATATTTTTCTCACGCGTAAATTGGTGAGATTACAGGTTGTTTTTACTGTGTTTTGTAAACAGAAAATATAATACCTTTTTGGAAAACAATCATTTTACAAAAATGATGAAATATGTGAAATAATTCCTTAAAGGTTCTTCATGAGATGAAAAGTGATTTTTGAGACTTTAGGCCCCGAGTTTCATGCATTAATATTCATGTAGCTGAGTGACCCGCCTGCGGCGATGGCTCGGGTCGGTGGACCAGTGGGTGCACCCCAAGGCGTCACAATATAGACCATGGCCATAGATCTACTGTATCCCTGTGGGGATGATTACTACGTTCCTTCGGGAACGATGATAGCATGATTTAATTGTAGGGTGATGCCTAGTCTCAACTTATTGATTTCTGTTTACTAAAAGGATTTATTGAATCTTGTTTACTGTTTACTGTACTATATTGTAAACTGTTTAGTCAGTGATTTGAATATTAAAGACTGTTTACTATATCCACTGTTTTCCTACTGGTATGTTGTTAGGGAAAATAAACGTTTTGGGAGGATATAGTTTTTATTTTTATAAAGCAGCATACACCTTCCTTACTGAGCACGTCGTCGCTCACCCCTGATTTTCCACTCCACAGGTTATTGATTTGAAGTAAACAGTTACCTTCCAGAGTTATCGGCTGCTGGAGTCAGCAGATATACGATATCGAAGGTACATTATATTTTTTTATATATTCAGTAAAATTGTACAGTATTACTTTGAGTAAGAGGGAATGTAAATGATCTCAAATAAATTAAATATAATATTTATAATTTTGCTATAGTACTATAAATGGAAGTACTATGAAATACTTAAAGGGTTACTAGTTGTTAAGCATCACAGACGGCTCAACCGGTAAGTAAGTGTGATTTATAAGTAAATATTATATTATACTGTGGATTCGAGATGTTACAGATTTAATGGTATCAGAGCAGGGTTGGTCGGATGTCTATGATGCTTAAAACGAAAAGTGAATAGTAAACATTCCATGTAGTACTGTATAATTTGAATATATAATTGATATACTAATGATAAGTGATAAATGATCCCTGTGGTATAGATATGAGTGGAAGGAGGATGACACGCTCAGTGAGAGGTAGAGGTCGAGGTAGGGCGGCACAGATTTTGGAGGCCCAGACACCGGAACTCGCCCCAAGACCTGCGCGTCCTCTACAGCTGGAGAGCACTGATGCTCGTGTGAGCCGAGTAGAGAGGTTAGTAGCCGATTTCATGGCTATGTATTAGGCGGATAAAGCCGCGGATAGGGCGGAGAGGGAGAGACCAGCAGCTCCCGTAGCCCCTGTAGTGGAGCCAGCACCGCCACAACCGACACCAGTTGTACCCGAGCCTCAGTCTATTCCACCACCGGCACCTCAGCCATAGGTAGCTCCACCACAGTCATTGATTCAGCCACCTAGAGATGTGGAGTCGTATTGTGATGTTACTTTGGTACAATCATTTAGTTTGGCTAACTGTTTTGCAGAGTATGTGACAACCTTTAATATTTAGGGAACTGAATTGTCCGTACATTCTTTTGAGGTTGTGTAAAAAAACCAAGTGCCAAGTTTTCTTTGTTTTCTTTTTCATCATTTTTGAGCGGTGTCAAAATATCATCCAGTCAAAAGTCAAACAAACCAAGTAGAGTAGTGAAAACTAAAGCTTGCTTTTTATAGGAATCCATTAACTACTAGCCTGCCATAAATTGTAACTAAACAAGAAATACAACGAAAAAGAAGGAATATTAGTGATCTGAAAGGGGTGAGCATGGAGAATGATGGCATGAAACAATTATAACACCTCAGTATATGTCACAATTATTAATCAATCTCTTCTAATAAATATATACTAATAAAGCTTTCTAAGGATCTTCATATTTTTAAATTTTACTCATTAATAAAATATTATTTTATAGTTATCCGACAGTATATAGGGTTATACATTATCAGTACATTATATATATAAACCCGTAATTAAATATTCATTATTGAATTTTCACATGTAATATGTAATAAATAATCAATTTTTTCAATAATGTAATTACATGAAACATGATTTGAATAATTGATTTTTTTCAGATGTATACCGTCTCTATGTAACCATTACCATTCTGTTCATTGTAAGAGATACAGGTTCCTGAACAATGGTAATTGGGGTGCCTGATGAAAATAGAAAAACTATGAAAAGCTTTTTAATCTAATGGTTAAATTATTAGAAAAGTGACTATTAAATCTAATTGTTGAATTAAAAAAATTATTTTATCCTTTATCTTCTTTTTTTACGAAGCAAAATTAAGACATTAATAATTGGCATGATTTTTAACCTTTTCATTAGAATACATTAGTACTTTAAAAATGATTTTTCTCATTGAAACCTTTTACAGAATGGTAGCAACCCAACTTGATTTGGCCCTAATAAGCAAAGCTCATTAGAGTCGGGCCGAAAAGTCTTTTTCTTAATTGAGCTAGAAAGCATAAGCTCAAACCTTACCCCATAAGCTAAATGGGCTGAACGAGCTCAAATATTTAAAAATTATAAATTTATATTAATCATCTCATTTTTCAATAAATAAAAAGATAAAAATTTGAAATAGACATCAAACAATAATATCATAAAAGTTCATATTAAATCCATAACTTTAACATCACATTCATTATCTAACAACTATAATATAAATGGTCTTAACAAACTTAAAAACTAAAAAACATAACAACAAATTTCGATAATAATATAAACTAAAAACATAATAACAAAGATAGTAGATTTCATGCCCTCTAATGTCATCAAGTTATCATTCCTTAACAACATTCAACATATTCCCAACTTCGTCGTTTACAAATATAAATAGAGAACAATATAAGAACTACACTTGATAATTCGTGTTTTTAATTCGTGCTTTTGTCATATAAATTTGTGTTCGTATCGTATAAAACATAAAAATTTTATGTCAAAATTCATGTCAATACAAGAAACACAAAACTTTATTTTTTAACTTTTACCATATTCATATACAATTTTTACTTAATTTTAGCTCGCGTCACCTTCATGTCATTTTCGTGTCGTGTAATTGTATTGTGTATAAGATTGCCAGATCTAATAAGAGCTCACAAAATTTAAACTTTTAAATAGATTATATAAGGATTTATATATGATGCACTGACAGTATATAGTCTCTATGCACTGTCAATGCATAAGAAATTGACACATCATCAATAAGCCCTTATGAGCAAATTGAAAAAAATTTATTTTTATTTATTTTTAAGGGCTTGGCATCTTTTTAATTTGCATTTTGATGATGTGTCAATCTCTAATGTATTGATAGTGCATAGAGATTATACATTGTCAGTGCATCATATATAAACTCATTATATAATATAATTTTAAATATAATTAAAATTACTAAAAGGGCTAAGCTAGTAAGCCCATTTAGGCTTGACCTAAATCCATTAAGGGTGAGGTCTGAATGGGGCAGGCTAAAAATTCATCTTCTCTAATTGGACTACAATAGTAAATACTAAGTTCTTATTAAATCGACTACGCCGAGCCGTTTCAGTGGGCATTGACCTATTTTACCAATGCTATAGTGGAGTAAGACCATAAAAGATGGGATTGGGAAGACAACTAGTACCATTTAAATTAAAGAAAAATAAAGATTATAGCTTTATTATTAGAATTATCATCAAATATACTGACAATGAAATTTTTTTATTTCAAAAACGAGGTTAACAAGGTGACACATACCATGTAAGAAATATTAAAAATAAAACTACTAAGTTAAAAAAAATGGGACATGTGATAGTCTTTTAACATTTTGTTTTTTAACATTAGTTGTGGAATTAAAAAACTCTTTTATTAGTATATGAGATAATATTAATTATCTATTTGCATTAGTTAATGTGGATTGTGTTGGGCACATTAGTGTTGTGTTGTAAGCTCTAGCCAGTAGTGGTTAAGGAAATAATTAGGTAGCCTTCTACTCATAAAATCAAAAGCAATAAAGAAATTACATTATTCCTTTTTTAGAAAAAATTTTAACAGTACATTACATGAGAAATCACAATCGTAATCAAGTATTGCATTTATAAAACTTGTAAATATGTTAAAATCACTTGACTAACTAAACTAGTAAATAAGTAGACTTAAGCTCACACACAATAAGACTTAAACTGAGACCTTAAAATTTTAAGATCTCCTCATTGCCACTAAGTGAAGTTTTGCAAAAACTTAGGAGTCGTTGGGTATTTTTTTTATATATGTTTTTGCTTTATTTTTTAAAAACAATAGTGGGAAACATGTTTGGTAATGTATTTATTTTTTCAAAAAATGAAACAAAAATAAAAATTTTCAAAATTGTTGGAAGCAATTATTTCTTGTTTTCATTGTTTTGGGCAATATGTTTTTATTTATGGTATTATTCATAAGTGAATAGTAATTTTATATTAATATAATATTAATATATTTTATAATAAAAAATAAAATAAATTAATTTGTAAAATAAAATAATATTAAATTTTTAATATAAAATATTATTTAATGAAAAAATATATTTCTTTTAATATAGAAAAGTTGAAAAATGTAAAAAGAAATTAAATATAAATTATATGAAACTATAATTCATAAGATTATTTAATTTAAATATTATAATAATTTATTGAATATGTCACTAAGTATATTTAAAATATGTCAATACTACTATTGAATAATTTAATATTATTAAATAAGTGAATATTTATTAGTAAATAATATCATTTATATTAAATATAATATATTTTAGGATTAATGTATCATTTGACCCTTGAACTATATCACTTTTTTTACTTTGGTACTTAAAGAAAAAAATGTATCACTTTGGTTAGCACTGTCAAAATGGCTTAGCCCGAGACAGCCCTGAGAAGCCAAGCCATATATGGGTAGGGCCAAAAAGCCCTTTTTTGTTAAATGGGCCTGAAAATGTAATCCCATATCCAACTTTAAGGGCTAACGAGCTTAAATGGGCCATCTCGTATATTAAGAAGTAAAAAAATTAAAATTTATATCAATATCTCATTTTTTAGTAAATAAACAAAATAAAATTTTGAACTAAATATTAAACAAATATCAAATAAATTCATATCAAATCCATAATATTAAGTCTTTAACATCATTTGAACATTACATATTAATTGTCTAACAAGCATAATATAAAATATTTTAACAAAGTTAAAGACTAGAAAACATAACATGTCTCAACAGTATTAAAAATCAAAAACATGATAAATAGATCCATGGCCATCTCCTCCATCAAGTGTCAATCATATTCAGTTAATTCATTTTCAACTTCAACATGTACAAATATAAATAAAAAAACACTATAAGAACTCACAAGAATTAAATTTATGAATTGATTAAAAATTGTCGATTAATTAGTAACATTACCTTCAAAGCCAAAAATCTCATTTTATGTGCAAATGAGAGTTTTCACATTCTCATGATCCAGAGAACTTCAATACTTGTTTAAAACATGAGAACCAATACTAAATAGCATGTGCTTCCCTGTATGTATGTAGAAATAATGCTATTTTTGTTCCTGTATGTATGTAGAAATAATAAATAAAGAGAATTGAAAAGAAAGAGAAAGACGCAAAGTAGCATATGCGTGTAATGTGTATATAGATTTAATAAATAAAGAGAATAGAATTGAGAAATAAACAGAATTGAAAATGAAAGCCCATGTAATGTTTTGTATGCAAGAGATGTAGGAATATGTAATTTAGTAATAGTAAATATAATTAATTTTATATATTTTAATTTAATTAAAGATGTTAAATATGTAAATAATTAAAATAAAAATAAAATTTCAATATAATTAAAATTTAAAAATATTAAAAAATTAAATAGGCTGGCCCATTTAAGCCCTGACCTAAATAGGTCAGGCTAAAAAGCCCTCTTCATTAAATGAGCTACAAAAATAAGGTCTAAGCTCTGAATAAAATGGGCTAGGCCGAGCTAGCCCAACAAATATTGGCCCATTTTGACAGTGATAACTTTGATATCTTAACTTTACTTCTGTCAAGTAATTTAGTACCTAGGATTAACGCCATTTGGATAAAGCTAATATGACAGTGACTAACCAATACAAATTTGACATGCGGTAATAAATGTCATGTCATTTACATATGCCACGTCAACTTTATTTATTTTTCTTTAAAATATTTTAAAAATATTTTGAAATACCTAAAAATATTTAAAATATATTCAAAATATTTAAAAAATACTCAAAACATTTAAAAAATATTTAAAAATATGAAAAAATCTTTAAAAATATGTTAAAATTTTAAAAAATATATTAAAATATAAAAAATTTTAAAAATATTAAAAAAATTTAAAAATATATAAAAATATGTAAAAATATTTACAAAATATGTAAAATATATGTAAATTATTTACAAAATATAAAAAATGTGTGAAATTTTACAAAAATGTACGGAAAAGAAATTTACCAAAACTCAAACTCAAGAGTAAAAGAAAAAAAAAGAGTGCATGGAGCCAAAAAGCCAATTAAAACAATCCTATAAAACAAATGAAAAACCCCCTCAAAAGCCCACTAGCATGTTTGCACTAGCACATCAGTTTTCTTAATTCCCCTCTTTTTTATTTTTTGTTAAAAAACCCACCTTTCTTCTTCACTTTCTTCCCCAAAACAACCTCTTAAGTTTTTCATTCACTCCAATCACATGCCTCTGAATCCCTTTTTACTCTTTCTATTCCTCACCATTACATGCCTCCTTGGCTTTACTGCTGGCAATACATTCCTCAAATACACATAAAACCATAACCATGTCAGTGGCCATAACTGCTAGTGACACAAATCAGGCATTCCTTTCTTGACGGTGGTCATAACCGTGTCAACAAATACACACAAAACCATCAACAACAACATAAAAGATTCAACTAAAGAAATCAGCCAAATAATACACAAATTGAAACAATAACAAACATGCTTTTCCTAGGTTTTCTAGGGCTTTATGAGTGGTGGTTCTCGGTGGTTTGTTGCAAGGCTACTGTATGTAGGACAACAGTGTCGTATATGGCTAAGTAAATAAGTGTTGATAGAGCGTTAAAAAGAAGCGTATATGGTTATGGTATTGGTTGTATGCAGGGGTATTAAAATAGTGATTGTGATAGCCAAACAGATCAGACAGTTACTGAATTCAAAAATACCATCTATTGATCAAGAAATTCTCTCTTCCCTCTTCTCATACACTCATTCTTGCTGCTATACTCTGTTGTTCTTTTTACAGGTTCTTCTCTCAACAATTCTTGACAATTCGCAAGATCGAGATAGCTTTACCATTTGGTATCAAGAGCTACAAGTCCTGACAATGGCGGATGGTGTTTCTACTCGTTTACAAAAGGAATTGACTTAACTCCAAAAGGAATTGGAGAAACTCAATGCTAAAATGGAGAAGTCTCTAGAGCAAGCAAAAATGGAGCTGAGATCCGAGATGAATCAGGGATTTGAGAAGAATAATTAAGAGGTCGGTAGGATTTTTCAACAAATTTTAGTTCAAATGGGCTTAAATTCTTATCAAAAGCTTCCGGATGTGACAGATCGAAGTTCTTCCTTTGTTAATCAGCAAACTCTCAATGGTTCTAATGAATCTGAGATACAAAAGATTCATGAGAAAGGTGTTGTGAAGTTCAACAATGAAGGATCAAATATTTTCTTTGATAAATTGCAGTTTAATCACTAATATAATAAGCTCGAGTGTCCAAGATTTGATGGAGATGATTTTTTGGGTTGGCGAATGAAGGCTGAACAATATTTTGATACTGTTAGGGTTTCGAAGGAAGAAAAAGAGCAGATCGTGATGATTCATTTAGATGGAAGGGCGCTACAATGGCATCAACGATTCATGAAATCGAAGGGACCACTTCAACATATGAAATGGTCTGATTATGTAGAGACGATGCGAGCTCGATTTCATGATGCTGAATTCACTGATCCAATGGCTGAGTTGGTAAGCTTGAAGCAAACTGATTCTGTTGAGACTTACTATGAAGAATTTGAAGCTTTTCTGAATTTGATTCACATTTCTAATGAGCCTGAGTATTTTTCTTAGTAACCTTAAACCTGATATTGGTAAATCTATCCGACTTTTCTATCCTCGATCCTTAACTCATGCTTTGCATTTAGCTAAGCAAATGGAATCTCTCTTATATAACCTTCCTCGTAAACCATTTACACCATACAAAACCTCTACCTATACTGCTCCTTATCAGCCATCCTCTTATAATTCCACTAAACAAGCTGCTCACCAATTTCAAAGTCCATTACTTGCCCTGTTGCCTAAACCTCAATTTAATTCTTCTAAACAGTTTATCTCTACACCAACTAGAATTACTTACCCCAAACAGGACACCATACCTTTCAAACAATCTACATTTCCAACCAAGGAGGAAAGGGATGACAGGAGGAAGAAGGGTCTATGTATGTGGTGCAGTGCGAAGTATGTTCCAGGCCATAGGTGTGTTAAAACTCAGCTCTATCAACTGATTACAGAAGAAGTGGAGAATCTTGATAAAGAATTAGGAGAGTTTTCAGCTTGGTTAGACAATGAAGGTGAGATATTATCATCAACTGATCCTAATGGGGAGCAGACTACTATTTCTCTACATGCTTTATTTGGTACAGCTGGTTGTCAGACTATGAAGGTGAAAGGAAGGATTAAGAATCAATTCTTGGTGATTTTGATTGACTCGGGCAGTACACATAACTTCATTGACCAAACAGTAGTTAACAGGTTATCTCTTTCTACTCTATTGATGCCTAGTATTAAGGTGCAGGTAGCTAATGGTGATACACTTCCAGCACAAGAAGTTTGTAAGGGGTTAGTTTGGGAGGTACAAGGTTTAATTCAGAAGTCTGACTTTATTGTCTTATCATTATGTGGTTGTGATGAGGTTGTTGGTGTTCATTGGTTGCAGAACTTAGGTCCTATAACTTGGGACTTCTCAGCTTTATGCATGGAATTTATTGTTGATAATGCTAGAGTCTGTTGGAATGGGTTGCAGCAAGGTTCTATTCAGTTGGCTTCTAAGAAACAACTTTCTAAAATGTCAGTTTCAGCCCTTAAAGGAGTATGCACACTTATGATTACTGAAAGACCATTGTGTCATTCGATTTCTATAGCAGATAGAAAGGACTTGGCGAGATCTATTAAGCATGAATTGCAGCAGCTGTTGGATGAGTTTAAGGTGTTGTTTGAAGAACTGATTGGGTTACCTCCTAGGAGAGGTCATGATCACCAAATCATTCTTAAAGATGAATCTTACGAGGTGAAACTTAAACCTTACCGATATCCTGCATTCCAGAAAATAGAAATTGAAAAGATCATGGAGGACATGAAAAGCCATGGTATCATTCAGGACAGCACTAGTTCTTTTGCTTCCCTGGTTGTTCTTGTCAAAAAGAAAGATGGTTCATGGCATTTGGGTGTGGATTATAGGCTTTTAAATAAGCTTACGGTTAAGGATTAATTTCCTATACCTTTGGTGGAGGAGTTATTGGATGAGTTGAGTGGAGCTTATTGGTTTACAAAGTTGGACTTACGTTCTGGATATCATCAGATAAGAATGTGTGATAGGGACATTCATAAAACTGCTTTCCGCACCCATCAAGGACACTATGAGTTTTTGGTTATGCCATTTGGCTTAACCAATGCTCCTTCTACATTTCAAAGTCTCATGAACCACGTATTCCAGCCTTACTTACGGAAGTTTGTTCTAGTGTTCTTTGACGATATTTTGATTTATTCTCCTACATGGCAGTCTCATTTGCAGCATTTGCGATGTGTTTTTCAGGTTCTTTTTGATCAGTAACTATTCCTTAAGTTCTCTAAGTGTGAACTTGCTGCTACAAGGGTTGCTTATCTTGGTCATGTGATTAGTGCCAAGGGAATTGAAATGGATAGTACTAAGGTTGAGTGTATGTTATAGTGGCCAACACCTAGCAATGTCAAGGAGCTTCGTGGGTTCTTAGGCCTTATGGGCTATTATAGACGTTTTATTACTAGGTATGGGTTGTTTGCTAGACCTCTTACTAATCTCTTGAAGAGTGGTGCCTTTGTTTGGTCAGATGAAGCACAGCAGGCTTTCACACAATTAAAACAGGCTATGGTCACAACACCTGTTTTAGCTTTGCCCGATTCTAATTCTACTTTTGTTGTAGAATTTGATGCATCTAAGAAAGGTATTGGTGCTATACTTAGTCAGGGAGGTCGTCCAATAACCTACTTTAGCAAGGCTTTAGGACCAAAACATCAGCTCTTACCTGTTTATGAAAGAGAAATGTTGGCTGTTTTAGCATCTGTGAAGAAATGGAGCTCTTACTTGACAGGTCGTCATTTTCAGATCAAGATTGATCATTTTAGTCTCAAGTTCCTATTGGATCAGAAGACTACTACTCCAGCTCAGCAAGTGTGGGTTGTTAAGATGATGAGATATGATTATGAGTTGGTGTACAGGCAAGGTAAACACAATGTTGTTGTTGATGCTCTTTCAAGGAAATCTCAGTATCAATTGCAAGCTATTTCAACAGTTGATACCACCTTACTTCAGAAGATTAAGCATTCATGGGTGACAGATGCAAGCTTAGTTCACTTGATACATAAGCTGAGTACGAATGCTGATCAGAATTGTAAGTATTCTTGGTCTGCTGGACAGCTTCGACGCAAAGGAAAATTAATTGTTGGACAAGACAAGACTCTACGCCTTGAGCTTATGGTATTTTTTCATAGTTCACCCCAAGGGGGCCACTCTGGTGCAGAGGCTACTTTGAAGAGAATGGGTACTGTTCTATTTTGGAAGGGTTTAAAGAAAGATGTTCGGCAATTTGTCAAGGAGTGCTCAGTTTGTCAACAGTCTAAGTATGATACAGCTGCTAGCCCAGGTTTATTACAACCATTACCCATACCTGAGCGGATCTGGTCTGACATCTCTCTTGATTTTATTGAAGGTCTCCCTAGTTCTAAAGGTATGACTGTCATCTTGGTTGTTGTGGACAGATTAAGCAAGTATGCTTATTTCCTTGCTTTATCCCATCCTTATACGGCTTTGACTGTTGCTCAGTTGTTTCTTGATAATATTTACAAGCTTCACGGCCTTCCTAGTAGTATAGTGTCTGATTGTGACAAGGTTTTCACCAGTCAATTCTGGAAGGAGCTCTTCAGACTACTAGGTACTCAATTAAAGCTCTCTACCTCATACCATCCTTAGACCGATGGTCAAACGGAGGTGGTTAATAGATGCCTTTAGTCTTACCTGAGATGCATGACCTCTGAGAGACCTAGAGATTGGCTCAAATGGCTTCCCTTGGCTGAGTGGTGGTACAACACCTCTTTTCACTCGTCTATTCATACTACCCCATATGAGGCAGTCTATGGGAAATCACCACCAACTCATTTGCCTTACATCACTGGTATGTCTCAAGTGGGGGCTGTTGATAGAAGTTTGTAAGCTAGAGAGGCAGCCGCTAAGATGTTGAAGTTTTATCTTCATCGGGCTCAGAATCGTATGAAGCAGCAAGCAGACAAGAAACGTTCTGACCGTAGCTTTAACATTGGTAACTTTGTTTATGTTAAGCTATAGCCCTGTCATCAGACTACTATAGCTCGGCAATCTTGTTTGAAGTTAGCTCCAAAGTTCTTTGGACCTTATCCGATCATGGATAAATTTGGGGCTGTTGCTTACAAGTTACATTTACCAGAAGGTTCTAAGGTTCATCCTGTTTTCCATGTCTCTCAGCTAAAGCAACATGTGGGTGTAGTTGTTTCTCAAGCTACTCTTCCTTTGCTGGACACTAATGGTCTTATTCCTAAGGAGCCAGTGAGCATTCTTGATCGACGAATGGTTAAAAGGCAGGCAAGGCTGTTACAGAGGTGCTTGTGCAATGGAGAAACACTTTTCCTTAAGATTCTACTTGGGAATGCTTCTAGGAGTTACTTCAACGTTATCCCAATTTTCATCCTTAAGGTCAAGGATGCAGTGAAGGCGACGGTATTGTTGCAAGGCTACTGTATGTAGGACAACAGTGTCGTATATGGCTAAGTAAATAAGTGTTGATAGAGTGTTAAAACGCAGCGTATATGGTTGTGGTATTGGTTGTATGCAGGGGTATTAAAATAGTGATTGTGATAGCCAAACAGATCAGACAGTTACTGAATTAAAAAATACCATCTATTGATCAAGAAATTCTCTCTTCCCTCGTCTCATACACTCATTCTTGCTGATATACTCTGTTGTTCTTTTTACAGGTTCTTCTCTCAACAATTCTTGACAATTCGCAAGATCGAGACAGCTCTACCATGGTTTTAGATGTGGCAGAATAGGGTTTGAATTTTAGATATAGGGGATTTAGAAAGTTTTTTTCGAGAATATAAATAGAGAAGGGCAATGAGGAGACCGAGAGTTCTTAGGCAAGGGTCTGCTTTCTTTGTTTGGTGAAAGAAATCAGCGGCAACTTAGGTGGATTCTGGCAAATTTGTAGAAATAAGTTAGAGCTTCTCTAACTTGGAGAGAGGGAGGGGACTTTTTTTAGAGAATAAGGGAATTTTCTTAAAATATTTTTACATGTTTTTAAATATTTTTAAATAATTTGAAAGATTTTTTTTATATATTTTTAAATATTTTAATATTTTTTAAAATATTTTTAAAATATATATAAAGCTTACATGGTGTATAAATGACATGGCTTTTATTATCACGTGTCAAATTCCTATTAGTCAGTCAATGCCACATCAGTTTTATCCAAATAGCGTTAGTCTTAGGTAGTAAATTGCTTTGCGGAAATAAAGTTCAGGTACCAGAGTTAAAACTTTTTTTCTTTAGATACCAAAGTGAAAAGAGTAGTATAGTTCAGAAGCAAATGATACATTAACCCTACATTTTAATACTTATATAAATTATTATAAATTAGTTAGTTAAATATATATTATTTAATTATTTAATATTATTACAGTTAGATTAAGTAATATTATTAAATATAACTTATAATTTATTAATTCATATTATTATTTCATATATAAAATTTAGAATTTTAATAATCTCAATTATTATAAAAAAATTAATAATATTATTTAACAATATTTTTAATTGAATTATTTTATTTAATATTATATTTAATTATAATATTATTTAAGTTATATTACATTTTAATATGATAAAATAAGTATATTTAATATTAGTATTAAATAGTATGAAATAACATTATTTAATATTATTTAATAAATATATTATTTTTATTTAATTTTTAGAATTTTATTTTGTAAATTAAATTATTATATCTGAATCGGTTTAAATATTATATTTGTTTTTAATTTTTTTTTATTCATAAGAGGTAAAAGGAGGAATAGGGGGCATTGAACTTTAGACCTAATCCATTCTAAAGAGAGATAACAACCATTAGACCAAACATTGGTTGTTAAATATTTGTTTTTAATACGTAATAATGCTAACCAAACATGATTTTTTGTTTTCAAATTTTGAAAAAAAAAAAGAAAACAATAATTATTGAGTGGATAAAGGGAGTGCAATGGCACCACAAACTGTTATGTATTACTTCAATAAAACCCTCTAAATTGATACTCTTAGGATCTATTATTGAGTATTAATTTAAAGGGGTTATTAGTTTATAGGGTTTAATTCAAAATTGTTATTATGTCTTATTTATTTAATTTTCACATTTTTTAAAGTATTCTAATAACTCTGTAACATTTAGTTTTTATAAAAATCTCATTTTGATTGATAAATTTCTTAAAATGTTCTAACAAATATATCTTATGTTATATCTTTACACTTTTTTAGTTCTTGAAAAAAAAAAATTAAATATTATAGCTTTCTACAAATTAGCATTTTGTAGTGCTTTTTCTAGTTTTTAAATATAATGAAATATATTTTATATTTTTTTATCAAATTATTAATTTAAGCAATCGCCAGGGCTGAAATTTTACACTAAGTTTTAAACCAAAATTATTAATTTTTTATTTTTACTAATTTGGAGAAATTATTAATTAAAAAAAATAATTTAGAAGGATTATCCTTCTTGCTAAGCTCACTCAACTAACAGTTTTCATTTGCATGCCCCATGTCCCATATTCCAATAATATATCTTGAAACACGTCCTGCAACTTTATTTGACTATGCGCCTCATTGATCAACTATTTTTCAATAATAACTTTATGTACGAAGAAAACAACATTGGAGAAAATAATAGTGGGAGAACTCCACTAAATTTGGGTTCAACTCTAAATTAGTTGGGACTCAAATTGATCTTCGATACCGAAGGCTTCTTAAAAAAAAACTAATTTTCACTAAGAACCTCTTAAGTGGTTAAAAAAATTGTAACATATTGTGAGACTAGATTTCAAATTTAAACAACCTCACTTTGATCTCCAACAATCAAATATTTTCTTTGTAACAAAAAAAATCCCTCAAAATTATTATATGTGTAAACCATTTAACATGAATATAGTTTATTTGTCTTTTTAAAGGATTAATATTATTTTTTGACCCCACAATTAAAGTTAGAATGATGACACAGTCTTATTTTATTTATTTTTTATTTTTAAATATTTTTAAAAAATTTAGTCATCATCTTAACACCATTTGTAGAGTCAAAAAACTCCATTGACGATGTATAAGATAATTACCTTTTTTAAAATTCAAAATTAAGGTCAAATTCGCTTAACAATTTTGTTTGAATTCAATTCGTTTAGATATTAGATTGTTAAAATCCATTTGATATTAAACTTGTTTAAATTACACAAACTCACTCGTGAAAATTAAACAACAATGTTCACAAACAATTAATATGCATAAATAATAAACAACACATAACTAAATAAATTAAACAAACAAATAAAAAATTATAAATTTAAATTACATTAAAATAAACAATATATAAAAAACAAAATTAAAAGATTTTTTAAATAAACTTGTTTATGAACATAAATAAATTTCGTTTAATAGACAATTCTTGAAATATTGTTCATAATCCTTTGTTAAACTTAATAATAAAAAAAACTTAACAATCAAACCTATTTACCATCATTTACACCCTACTCAAAAAGTACTCAAGTTTTTTCCATTTCAAGCTACCTAAAACATACAAAGCATTAACCTTTTCGAACAAATTTCATGATTATCTTAAGAGAATTTCTAAATACACCCAGTGTTTTACTCTTCACACCCCATTTCTTCTATGAATTACTGTTTAAATACTAAGAGATGTTGTGTGAAGTATAAAAAACTGGCTTGTAATTCTTAAATAAAAAAGATAACATCCACACCATAAATCAAGGTTGTAATTCATACTTTTCATAGTCTCTAATAGATGTCTAAAAATTCTTAATATTAGAAATTTTATAATAATATCATAAATTTTGACACTACTGTAAAATAATAAAGAACATATGATTAAACGTAAATTTTAAGTCATTAAGCGTAAAATATATTAGTATTATCGTAAACACTTGATAATTAACTTAAAATTAATGTAAACAATATATTATATATGATTAAGCATAAATCTAAAGTTATTAAGTATAAAATATATTAGAAGTATATAAATACATGATATTTAACATAAACATACGTTATAACAAAGTTATTATGTGCTTGTGGCTATTGACACTAATTTTTACATTGATAGTTATATTTTTATGATACCTCTAACATTTTTTACGTCTAATGACTCTAAATTTAAAATTTAATTATATGTTTTTTATATTGACCTTAGAGTAATGTCAAAATTTGTAATCTTATTGTAAAAAATTCCCAATTTAATGTCACTAAAAAAACCACTATTATCTTATAATTTCAAGTTCATTGATTCTCAGATTCAAATAAACTCAACATGGTCACGCTCAAGAAGATTCTATCCAGATCACAAGTAAAAACAACCTCCACAGACAAGTTCAATACCAAACGCTCAAATGAAGATATGATAATGAGGAACTAGACTATGAAATCAAACATTAGCTAGAACAATGTTGCAACTATGACGTGAAATATCGCCAACAATCTCATCAAAATCTCTAATGAAAGAACCATTCAGTAGTTGGTTCCCAATATTAAATCTAAAATAAAAAAGCCTGCAAATAAACCTGGAAAAACAAAAACAAAGCTTGAATCCAAATAAGGTTAGAACCCTAGCTTGGTGCGGCGCCAGTGCCTGCGCTTCGCATTGTACCTGTAACCAAAAACAAAAATTCAAAACAACCCATCAATAAATGCTCTGAAAATACCTTAAAAATGGAACTGGAAACAAAAAATTCTAAACATATTTAAACTAAAGGTGAAGAAAATATATTACCTGATGGTATTGTCGGTGCGCATGCGGATCCAGTAAGGGATGGGCCTATTCTGCCTCATCTTCTTGGCTAGCTTCTTCTTGATCCTGAAGGTCTTGTGCGAAGGCTGCCATGTCAAAATAAAATATGCAAAACATCAGAGTGGTACTTTCAAAACTCAACTTTGTTTACGGATAAAAAATATAAGCATGCACTTCTGCACAAGGAAAATGAAAAAGAAAATAAAACAATTCAAGCGTGAAACGAATGGCTCAACGATTAACTAAGGTAAGGAAGAAGTGAATGGGACGAGGGAAATTACCATGTTTGGCGTTTGGGAGGGGAGGGGATGCGGCGCTAGGCTGTTGAAGCTGCGAAACTTCAAGCTTTGAAGAAGATAGAAAGCGCCTCACTCGCATCATAAATTTGTGCAGCAGCTGGGATTTTAGGGTTTATTTAGTTGGGCCTTTCGTGGAGTTGACTGTGAGTTCTGATGATTCTCGGCCCAAATGATGCTATGGTTGCTTGCTGCCCATGTGGTTGGATCGCTTCTATTCATCGTTTGGGCCTCCTCATATTATTATTATTATTATTATTAATTCAAAGGGATGTCATGCATGAAACAATTTTTACATAAAGGCTTTGCTTGATAAGAAGGATAGAAAGATATAAGGATGAAAGATTTGATAATTTAATTGTTAAGTTTCATAATTATTTTTTTATTTTGTAACTGTTGTTGCAAAAAACAACAATAAATGTTTGCTGACGTCAAATCCTCGATCTTCGTGTTAGTTTGTCTTCAAGAATTCTGCATGATAGGAAAAGTCAGAGGGGCGCAAGGGTTTTCCCCTGCGCGCGCACTCCTATGCTTAAGTCAGACAAGGTTTTGGCAGGGTTTCAGTAAGCAAATAGAGCTTAGGGCTTAAAGATGATACCTGTGTCCTATTTATAGAAGTGATTTTGCGCATAATTACCTTTAAGACCCACAGCTTAAGTAATAACTCAGTGGATCTTTTATGGGCCTTCTGGGTCCTCTTGCCTCTTGGGCTTAAGTTATCATTCGGCCTAATTGTCTTCAGCTTGACTTATAGAAAAGGCCAGTAATAAATGACCTAGTCCACATCAATTGCTCCCCACTCTTTTACAAGGTTTACCTTGTGAAAGAGAATATAAAGAATGAGCTTTTCAAATTCTCTTGCTGCCCTCTTCCAAGAATCTTTTCATCTTCACTTGAGGGCTTAACTAGTGAACTTCATTATTATTCGTAACAGAAACGACTTCGTGTCATCATTTCTTTTGTCAAGTGCCTTCTATTAGCCAAGAGGAAGAAAAACGAATCTGGGTTAAGGCCATAAGGGCACATCGTCCAGAAGTGCCATAAGCGGATGCATATGTTCTTATCTGGTTTCATCATATGTGATTTGTACTTGGCATGCTCTTGATTGGTTGAAGCTCAATCCAGATGCTGAGAATTTGGAACCTTCTTTGAGGATAGACACTTGTAAAGATTTATCTGATCTTACCAGCTCTTAGAAGCCTTTTTGTCGACTCGAGATGGTCGAGGTTTTCACAAGTTTGGACGAAGATTATTTAGATAATCCAGAGACTAATTTTCCTAAGGATAAAACTCTTGACATTATAGCACCTTGAAACGCACATGCATGGGTGCATATTAGTTTTGATACTCCTTTTAATGCAGAAGTTAATCTATAGTGCTCCCCAGCTCTTCTTATGAAGCACTTACATCTAAAGAAGAATTCGTACTTGGGTATCGCATTTATCCGTACACTTTATTGCTTGAGGATTTCATAATTTACCCATCTTGCGCATTTTTTGCTTAGGGATTTTATAGAATTGCTTGTCTCCCGCATTTTCACTTAGGGACTTTTAGAGGATTGCCCATCTCGCACATTTTCGCTTAGGGACTTTTAGAGGATTGCCCATCTCGCGCATTTTCGCTTAGGGACTTTTAGAGAATTGTCCATCTCGCGCATTTTTTCGCATAGGGCCTTTATAGAAATGATAAGACTATAACATTGTTTTTATATACGGAATGCCAACATAATACGTTAAATGCACTTTGTCAATCAATTGTAGCACATATCCAATGATAAAATTGTAACGTACCTCGTTTAGAGATTTATTTTTGACCATCTTGCACCCTTTTGTGCTTAGAGACTTTTTGTTTTGCCCGTCTCACACCTCCTGTGCTTAGGAACTTTTGATTTGCTCGTCTTGTATCTTCTCGCTTAGGGTCTTATTTTTGCCCATCTCGCACATTTTTCGCTTGGGGACTTATTTGTGCCCGTCTCGCGTCTTCTTCTCGCTTAGGGTCTTATTTGTGCCCGTCTCTCGTCTTCTTCTCGCTTAGGGATTTATTTGTGCCCGTCTCGCGCATTTTTCGCTTAGGGTCTTATTTGTGCCTGTCTCGCGTCTTCTTCTCGCTTAGGGACTTATTTGTGCCCGTCTAGCGCATTTTTCGCTTAGGGACTTATTTGTGCCCGTCTTGCGTCTTCTTCTCGCTTAAGGTCTTATTTATGCCCGTCTCGGGCATTTTTCACTTAGGGACTTATTTGTGCCCGTCTCGCGTCTTCGGCCAGTTTTTTTTTTCTTCTTCTCTTCCTGCAGCATGTCTATCAAACATGGAGGATTATCATAGTACAGACAAAAATAACTGGCCTTTCGTTTCATAATGTAGTATTTTCAATTAAGTGGAATAATTGCAGCAAATGTTAAAACAATAATAGCAAATGTTTACCACCAGTACCATTCCAAGTCTTTGTCTTTGAAAAATCTGTAAGGTATGAGTGTTGTGATGTTTTGCTGTCAACCATGGATTATGCACTAATTCGTGCCTCGGTACCAGTAATCTATCTTCACGAGCTTACCACAAGTTGTTTTCAATTGAACCAAGCTCTTCCTGGCTTGCTACCTTTCACGATAGTGGCTAGTGCCTACCTCGGACACCTGCCTAATTCAATCACAATTGTTAGAGTGGACAAGAAAATTGAAAACATCGTATGAGAGTACCTCAGATCTGGTTACCACCCTTATGTCCCTGCTTGAGTGTGTTTGCAATTTTCGTTGTGCCAAGCACTCACTTGTATTGATACTCCAGAATGCTATGTATAGGGGCTTACAAAGGAGACACAGCCTTGATCTCGACACCTTGAGCCGGCACATCCTTGTCTTGCTTAAAGGACTCATGAAGCCGACACACTCTTTGTATAGATAAACCCTCTTTCACATGTGTGGTTATCAATAGTCCAAGTGTGTGGCTCTTAAGCCACTTCTAGATGGTTGCTAGAGCAGTTCTTGGGCCGAAGGAAGCTTTTGGACACTCTGTCGGACTAGGTCTAGAAGATTCTAGATCGTTCCGCTCAAATCCTGCACTTGGGCGTGCGCTTGGATCGTTAAATTTAAATGTGCTCTCCAAAGTTTTTTCTAATGGGAGAACTAGTAGTTTGGATTCCGTGCTCTCTAGCGTTGCTAGCCATTGCCGAAAGGGATGACTCGGGTGTTCTTTGCTCGCCGCATTGTGCTAACGGGGAATCTTGCGTATGGGTGTTGCGTTCCCCTAATTTTTTTCGCTGTCATTTTATCAAAGTAGGGAGCTTATCGCATGCGAGAGCCCCTATCTCATCTAAGGCCTGTCGCTCGTGGGAGCTCCCCTGTCGCCCAAGGTCTGTCGCATGCGGGAGACCATATCTCGCTCAAGGCTTGTCACGCACGGGAGCTCTTATCTAGCTCAAGGCTTGCCGTGTGCGGGAGCTCTTGTCTTGTACAAGGCCTGTCACTCTTCTTGGCTTTGAAGTTCAATTTCACAACGAAGAAGATAAGGTTGCCCATGTTCTAGTCGTGTCGCATGCCTATAGTTGTGTAAACTGCTTTGTCGCGTGGCCTTGAGCTAGCTTGGGACAGAGTGCCTGTTGCATGCTTATAGTCGCGTAAATTTGCAGTGTAGCAAGTACCTTTCGAGTGACAGATTGTTCTATCACATAACGTCTTGCATGCAACTGAGTATTCAAAAGAGTGGCATCTTTGTGAGATCTTCAATAGTGGTCCCCCTTTCTAGCCATTTTGGCTATCACACGCGTGAGCCACCTCTTACAGAAAGAGTCTGCCACGTGGAACCTTGTAGCCAAAATTTGTCATGTGCGTGCCTGTGCTCGCCGAATTGAAAACATTGCTGTCGCCCATTCCTTGTATTCTATCGCCAGAGATCTTTCAGGCAACAGGTTGGGCTCTGCCCATTCTGTGTACTCAATCACCTGGGAACTTTTGGGCGATAGGTAGGGTTGTAGCCCACTTCTTGTATTCTGCCGCCAGAGATTATTGCATGCCGCCAAATATGTGACTGGTCATAGCCTCAGCTTTTTCTTTCTCTTCTTTTGTTTTTCCATTTTTTGCTGCACAATACCTTTTACTTTTATAGTATTTAGCGTACCGTTACACTATATAGCTCCCCGAGTTCTTCTTTGAAACAGTGTTGTCATTCTTGTTCAAAGATGAACTTTTTCTCGAGCGTTGTGTTTGATGGTGTACAGAGTTGCCTAATCTTTTCTCGCTTCGGTCACTCTGAATGGCTCGCCCATAGAGTTCTCTCTCCTAAGCGAGTTCCTATATCGGTTGATAAGGGCTTGCTTGCCTGGGTCTTAGGATGGCTGTATTCTTACTCATCATTCACATCCATACTCGTGTGGTGGTCACTAACTCGTCTAACCTTTTGTGCATTACCTGGTTTCCGTTGCTTATCTATGTTCATGCGCACCTGGGCAAACACGAGTTAGCCTTTGAAGTTTTGGTGCGTTCCCTGAGGTCTTTGATTGGGGCTTGCCCAATGAAGCTCCATTGGACTTACGCTCGCTCGTTTTGAGCTCTCCATCCAGCTTTTTCCTTTCCTGGGCAAGCTTATATAACATCGTGGGCGTATCTCAGCTAAACTCTTCAGCTTGTTCCATGCTTGCCCATCTAGATCGCTTCTCGCGCCTTGGCACGTGTTTTACCAAGTGAGCCTTACTGCGGAGGCTGGGCTGTGGTGTTGGTTATGCAATCACAACATGCCACTCAATCGCCGAAAGTGTCTGCTGCACTGGTCTTGTGCTTGCCTACATTGGCTGATGCATGGGCGAGCCACTCTATCGCCAAAGTTTATGTCGTTTGAGCAAGCGAATCTATCGCTAAAGATTCTTGCCGCGGGTGCCCTGTGTTCGCCAACTTTTCTCTATTAGGTGAGCCACTCTCTCGTCAAGGGAGCCTGCCACGTGTGATCTATGTTTGCCTATTGCTCCACCTCGTCAAGGTAGGCCGCACGAGTACTGTGCTCGCCCGTCACTATATTGAAAGTTGTCTTCACGTGTTTCAGGCTATATTGTCTCATAGGCGTGCTACTCTATAGCCTAGAACCTTGAGTGTGGCAGGCTGGGCAGTTGCTAATCAATGCATTCTATCGCCAAAGTTGTTTGTCATGTGCGTGCAGCAAGTGTAGACCGGTGGCCATTGGGGGGGGAGACACAGTTAAATTTTGCATCTCTCCTTCACTCTGCCACTAACACTTCTGCCAACTGTTGTTGCAGTAGTTAAATTATCCTGTCTGCAGCGGTTGGTTCATGCATGGTTGTTTATTTTAGTTCTGCTGATTGTAACCTTTTGGTGAAGTAATTAATGCTAGCTGTCGTCCATGAAGCTCTCACCCAAGCTCACGAATGCGACAGCCACTCTCTCGCCAAAACTTTGTCGGGAGCGAGAGCTAGTCTCTCACCAGTGATGTCTCTCGCCGAAAGCCATTCCTTTCTCGAAAAGGTTTTAGGTGCGAAAGCCTATCTCTCGCCCAGCTTGTCGGGTGTGATAGACACCCTCTCGCCAAGGGTCTATCACCCATGCAATCTCTCGCCCTGCTGACAGGTGCGAGAGCCAGTCTCTCGCCATACAGTTAGGTGCGAGAGCCAGTCTGTCACCCATGCAGCTCTCGCCCACGCTGTCTAGTGCGAGAACTAGTCTATCGCCACGTAGTTCTCGCCCAAGTGTCAGGTGCGAGAGCTAGTTGTCGTCCATGAAGCTCTCGCCCAAGCTCACGAATGCAAGAGCCACTCTCACGCCAAAACTTTGTCGGGGGGCGAGAGCTAGTCTCTCGTCAGTGATGTCTCTCACCGAAAGCCATTCCTCTCTCGAAAAGGTTTTAGGTGCGAAAGCCTATCTCTCGCCCAGCTTGTCGGGTGTGATAGACACCCTCTCGCCAAGGGTCTATCACCCATGTAATCTCTCGCCATGCTGATAGGTGCGAGAGCCAGTCTATCACCCATGCAGTCTCTCACCATACAGTCAGATGCGAGAGCCAGTCTGTCGCCTATGCAGCTCTCGCCCACGCTGTCTAGTGCGAGAACTAATCTATCGCCACCCAGTTCTCGCCCAAGTGTTAGGTGCGAGAGCTAGTTGTTGTCCATGAAGCTCTCGCCCAAGCTCACGAATGCAAGAGCCACTCTCTCGCCAAAACTTTGTCGGGGGGCGAGAGCTAGTCTCTCGTCAGTGATGTCTCTCGCCGAAAGCCTTGCCTCTCTCGCCAAGCTTTTAGGTGCGAAAGCCTATCTCTTGCCCAGCTTGTCGGGTGTGATAGACACCCTCTCGCCAAAGGTCTATCACCCATGCAATCTCTCGCCATACAGTCAGGTGAGAGAGCCAGTCTGTCGCCCATGCAACTCTCGCCCACGCTGTCTGGTGCGAGGACTAGTCTATCACCCATGCAGCTTTCGTTCGCCACTGTCTGGTGCGAGAGCTAGCCTATCGCCAATGCGATCAGGTGAAGGAGCTAGTCTATCGCCATAGAGTTCTCGCCTACACTGTCAAGTGCGAGAGCTAGCCTATCGCCAATGTAATCAGCTGAAGGAGCTGGTCTATCATCATGGAGTTCTCGCCCACGCTGTCAAGTGCGAGAGCTAACCTATCGCCAATGTAATCAGGTGAAGGAGCTAGTCCATCATCATGGAGTTCTCGCCCACGCTGTCAAGTGCGAGAGCTATCCCATCGCCCATGCAGTTCTCGCCCTTGCTGTTGAGTGCGATAGCTAGCTATCGCCCATGCAGTCTCTAGCCAAATGCTAACAGGAGAGAAGCTCTCGCCCAATACTAACAAGAGAAGGTCTTTCGCCAAGGGCTGCCTGCACGTGAGTTAGCCTCTCGCCCAGTGCGGTCTCTCACCCAATGCTAACAGGAGACAAGGCTCTCGCCTGAACTAACAGCAGGAGGTCTTTCGCCAAAGGATCTGTCGCACATATCGTCCAAGACCTGTCGCCAGGGGTCTGTTTGCGCGAGAGATAGCTATCGCCCAGGCTAACAGGAGGGGGTCTCTCGCCAAGGACCTTTCTTCGTGCGAGAATAGCTCTTGCCCAGGCTAGCAGGAGGGATCTCTCGCGCAAGGACCTGTTTGTTGCGAGTAGGGATGGCAACGGGTAGGGTACCCGCTAATTTTGAGATACCCTACCCTGAACCCGTTTATATATTATACTACCCGAATATTTTTTATCCTTCCTACCTGAACCCTACCCTAATAATTTTGGCACTACCCATTTAATTACCCGAACCCGTTTAATTACCCGTTTAACAAGTCAAACGTTTGACTTTCAAACTATTTCGAAAAATACCAGATATTTAACCCGAACCCGAACCCGAATCTGTATTGACAAAAATTCTAATTTATATATTTTCATATTAATTAAAGACAAGATCAAACAATAACTAAACTTAAAATATGAAGTCCATAATTTAACACAATTTTAAAAACACAACAAACAACTTTAAAAATACAACACATAACAACTTCAAGTTCATAGAAATTTACTTATGAAACTAAAAACAAATATAATTTGATAAAAATCAACCCAATAACATTTAAAGTTCCTTCAATCCTTGACCAATAATTATTCTTCATCATCGACAAACATAAAATCCATAGCCGCACTTGGACCTCCTACACAAACAAAATAGATAACATATTATTGCAGCCCTTGAAATGAAATATAAAAATATATTCTACTTTTAAGTAAAAAAATAAATGAAGTAAAAATATAGTAAGTGAATTATTTACCTCCTAGCTCATTCCTTAACCAATTTTGAGAGCACATCAATGCCTCTAAAGTATCCGGATGAAGCCTACTTCGATGATTGCTCACTACTCTCCCACTAGTGCTAAAGGCGGATTCGGATGCAACTGTAGAAATAGGAATAGCAAGAAAGTCTCTAGCAATCAATTGCAAAGTGGGATACTTTATCCCATTTGTCTTCCACCAATTAAGAATATCAAAAACTTGTGTCCATGGCAAAACCGGCTCATCAAGATAGTGATCCAACTCTGACTTCACATTCACACTAGTAGAAAAATTATTAAGGAATGCAACCAACTTTGAAAAATCATCTTGTTGAGAAGAAGGGATAGTAGGTGCTTGAACAAGTGGTGTTAATGATGCAAGGCAAGAATTATGTGATTTTGTTTTGGAGGATCTATGTTGGTATTCATGAAGTAAATCATAACAAGTTCTCTTAATTTGTTCAACCTCAAAGATTGCCTCATCACCATAAATTTCAGGAAAATAATACTCTACCACCTTCATTTTATACCTAGGATCCAATACAACGGCCACAGCTAACACAATATGAATTACACTCCAATATTTGTCAAATTTATCAAACATTTTCTTAGCCATTGCACTAAGGACAACATCATTAGTAGACATCCATTTCAGTAGTGCACTTCGAAGTTGACAAATTTGAATAAAATAACAATTGGCAGTAGGATACTTCGTCCCAGAAAATAATTCGGTGGCATTATAAAAGATTTCCAACTTTTCAGCAATTGTTTCTGCCATCTCCCAATCTTTCTCACTAGGCACTCTAGTATAAAGTTTATCCCTAAGTGTCAACCTAGGAAAAAGATCTTTATATCCAATAGCAGTTTGAAGCATCAAGTAAGTTGAGTTCCACCTAGTTCTACAATCAAGCATCAATTTTTTAGAACACAACACTTTTGCTTGACATGCCACATCTTCAAATTTTTCTACCCTAGAAGGACTAGCTGACCAAAATGCTACACTCTCACGGATATTGTCAATTGCATGTTCTATTGTAGATAATCCATCCTTGACAATTAGATTCAAAATATGTGCACAACATCTCATGTGAAGGATTTTTCCATCAAGTAAAAGTTCAGAATATAACTTATTTGCTATGATAGAAACCATACCATCATTAGAACTGCAATTATCCACAGTGATAGTAGAAATTTTGGTCTCTATATTCCACTGAGTTAACGATGTCATCAATTCTTCCGCAAGAACCTCCTTGGTGTGAGGTGCTGGTACATAAACAAACCTACATGTTTAAAATAACATTAAATGATTTGTTAATACTTTGTTCATAGAAACATTAATGAATAATGTACCAAATGTTAAAAGATTCAAAAGAATTGTTTACCTCAAGACACGACTTTGCAACACCCAAGAATCATCAATAAAATGAGCAGTGATAGACATGTAACCTTTCTTTTGGTTTGAAGTCCACATATCCGTCGTAATTGCTATTCGACTTTTTAGCTTCTCAAACACACTCATTAACTTCACCTTCTCCGATTGATAAATCTTGAGAATGTCCTCCTTAATTGTATTACGAGAAACCATCTTAAAAAGAGGTTGGAGACTAGCAACAAATCTCCTAAAACCAACATGATCCACAACGGAAATAGGATACTCATGCAAGATTATAGCACGAGCTAACTCATTTCTTGAAACATCTTGATCAAATGTGAAATTTCCAAAACGAACCTTCCCATCACTTTTTTTATCCACACTAATCATCTTCTGCTTTTCAAAGCATCCTTCGATGGTAGAATTCTTTTTACTTGGACAAGAACCCATGTGGTTTTTCATAGCTTTTGTTCCATTCTTGCTATCAGCCTTAAGAACCCTTTTACAATAATTGCAAATTGCTATATCTTCTCCACTTATAGTTTTCTTTTCAAAGTGCTCCCAAACCTCCGAAGTTAACTTGCGAGATCATTTCTTACTTGAATCCGGTAATGGTGGTATTGATGAGGTAGATGATGTCGGGGCTAAATTAGGAGGAGTAGAAGAGGGCATGCTAGGAGCATGCATGTCTGTGTTTCCCGAACTTGAACCCATAGCTGATGGACTGATCGCAACCTTTTCATTCTCATCGACAATCTCAACATTTCCAATAGATGACATTTTCAAAGACCTATAAACAAATTGAAGATTTAATATTAAATACAATAATGCTTAAATTCACAAACATTAATTTTAACATCCAAACAAAACGCACACATATAAACTGGTTTAATATATATAGATATATAATATATTTTTTACAAGTTAGCACCCAAACAATATATAAATATATATTTACTGTTGCAAACTTGCTAATAACCATATATATAAAACAAATTATTGCAGCAAACAATATATATTTCACAATGTGGCAATGGCTTCGAAAATACATTTCGAATATATATCTTTACTATTGTTAGCAAAGCACATCTCAAGAAAATAGTTATGGAATTGGATCTGGTTGTTTTTTTTTTTAAACTTTGATTAACAGCTTATATAATGTAGACCAATTAATATTAGTATTCTCTTGTTGGTTTGTCATTATTTTTATTCATAATAAAAATCAAAATTTATATTCTTAATAATAAATGTGTTTTGGTTGGTTTCTGCCTAATCCTATTCTGCGTTGATTGTTCATCTCAAATAAAAAGAGAACAATTTTATACGGAAAACAAATAATGCACCTACACCCAACGGAAGCAAAGAGCAACTACAGTGATTTACACAATGATCTAGATTTAAAATGAATAATAAATGAAAAAAAACAATAATCACTAAGAAAAATATGCAAACAAAAAAATTAATTGAACTCAAGAATGTCCATAAAACAAAAAAATATTCCTTTTGTTTTAGTTCAAGCAGAATAATTAAATTAACTAAAATTCATTGAACAATTAATTAAGTTGTGAAATTTTGCGAGTATTGATAGGATTAATTGCAACCAAACACATTTAAGAAAATAAGAAAAACCTGTTTAGTTTAGAGGAAGGTGAAAGATGAAAGTTTTAATTAATATTAATCATATTAATTCGAACTACCGTTGTTAGAAAATAGTTATGAAAAAAAAGAAGCTAAATTTAATCAAAAGACAATCATATTAATCAAGATCTAAGCTTGTTTAATTAGATCTGAGTTTATTTAACTTAGATCTGAACTTATTTAACTTAGATCTAAGTTTATTTAACCTATATCTAAACTTATGTAATTTAGATCTAAGCTTATCTACAAAAATTTTAACAAAATAACAAAGAATTGTTAGATTATACCTTGAGGTGTGGGTCTATTGAAACTGACGAGAGGCTCTGTGAGTGAAGGTTGGAGGAGATAGGCGTGGCTACGTCACTAGCACTGCGTGGACAGAACAGCTGGAGGTGTACACAGTCAGGCGGGACTCGACAGAGGTGCTCAGGCGCCGCGCAATGCAAAGCAAATTTTTGAAGTGGCCGGGTAAGGGTTTGACTTTTTGCGTTTTTGCTTTAGAGGAATTTGGCTTTTTCGTTTTCTCTTCACTTTCATAATTGGGTGGGCCATCAGCCACGGGTTGTTGACTTACTATTTTCACTTTCATTTTTGTTTGCTCAATGTTATGGGCTAAAGGGCTAGATATGGGTTAATTTATGGATTGGTTTTATTTAGTTGTGGGTTATGGATTGATTTGGTTTTTTAAGTAGGAATTATTTAATTAATTTTAAATTATTTGATTAAATAAATTATTAAAATTTAAAAAAATATTTTAAATATACTAATATTCATATTTTATTTTTTCTTCAAGTAATTTCTTACACATTATAATATGATTTAAAATAAATTATATATATTTAATTATCTTAAGTATATATGAGATATTTGTATATATATTAATGTTACAATATAATATGTGCTTCTTACTATCTTATCATAATATATATGATAATAATCTCTTATCATATTTCTCTTATCATAATAATTTGCACATGTTAATGTTACATTGTAATATATTCATCTTTCTATCTTATCATAATGATTTGTATATTATATATATAGTAATCTCTTATCATGTATATTATCTTATCATAATAATTTGTATATGTTAATATTACATTGTATTATGTGCATCTTACTATCTTATCATTATGATTTGTATATTATATGCTATACTAATCTTTTATCATGTTTATCTTATCATTATAATTTGTGCATGTTAATGTTATTGTGTAATATATGCATCTTACTATCTTATCATAATGATTTGTATATTATATACTATAATAATCTCTTATCATGTTTATTTTATCATAATAATTTGTACATACTAATGTTACATTGTAATATATATATATATATATATATATATATATATATATATTACTATCTTATCATAATGATTTGTATATTATATATTATAGTAATCTCTGATTATGTATATCTTATCATAATAATTTGTACATGTTAATGTTATACTGTAATAGTCTCTTACTCTTATTATGTGATATAAAATAAAATATAAATCTCTTAAAATATACAATTGTTTTTAATTTTAAATGTTTTTCATTTTAATTTCTTATTATAGGTTTAGAATATATTATTATTTTTAATTTCAAAATATAATTTCATATAATATATCCATATAATTGAGATTAGCTTGATTAATAACCATATTTATAATCTCTTATAATAGAACAATATACAAATACATATTATATATTTTAAGATTTATATATTATAATGAAATTGTGTATAAATTTATATATTATACTAAAATATCATATATGTTAAGAATTTTATCTTAACTTATTATATAAAATTTTCATAATTTAATTTCAATATTTTATGTATAGATTTTAAATATCTTATTATCTTAAGCATTATTAAGTAATAAATTTAGTTTCATAATAATAATAATTATAATAATTTCATTATTATTATTATTTGCTGCCAACAGCATTTTATTAAATTGGATCATTAAACTTTTAAGTATAATTTGTTGTAAGATATAAATAAAATTTTATGACAAGTTATATCAGATAAAAACGTTGGAACAGATGGTAAGGCATATGGAGGAATTTTTTGGCCAGGGTTCAAACCTCCACAAACATCATGTCTATTTATACATATAAACGGGTATCGGGTTCGGGTACCCTAAACTACCCGGTAAAATTATAATCGGGTTCGGGTTTAGGGTACCCAAGAGGTGTTACCCAAACCCTACCCGAACCCGATTCGGGTAATGATATTATTACCCGAACCCTATAATTACCCGTTTATCGGGTACCCTAACTCGATATAATCAGATCGGGTATGTATGGGTACCCGATTAAATCCTACCCGTTGCCATCCCTAGTTGCGAGAGATAGCTCTCGCCCAGGCAAAAACAGGGGGTCTCTCGCCGAAGGAATTTTCTACGCGCGAGAGATAGCTCTCGCCCAATGCTAATAGTGGAATCTCTCGCTAAGGACCTATCTGGCGCGGAAGATAGCTCTCGCCCATGCTATCAGGTGCGAGAGCTCTTCTCTCGCCCATGCAATCTCTCGCCCCTATGCAATCACCCGCTCCTTTGTAATCTTGTCACCAGAGATTTTTCGCTAGTTGCATGTACTCTATCACCGAAAGGCCTGTCACGCGCGAGTCAGTCTTTCGCGCAAGAGAGCTAGTCTCTCGCCATGTTGTCGCCCAATTCTCTCTCGCAAAACTTTGTCGGGGGCGAGAGCTATTCTCTCATCATGCCAAGGTTGTCGCATGTTTGTGGCGCGTGAATGACTCTGTCGCATGTACCTCGCGCGCGACAGACTGTTCTGTCACGTGAAACTTTGTGTGCGACAGACTATTTTATGGCATAACTTGTGCACCTTGCCGTAGCCGACGTACCTTGTCTTCCGCAAATCGTCTTTCACCATTTTTTATGGCTTTTCTGTTTGTTTCCCACAGACGGCGCCAATTGTTGTTGCAAAAAACAACAATAAATGTTTGCTGACGTCAAATCCTCGATCTTCGTGTTAGTTTGTCTTCAAGAATTCTGCAAGATAGGAAAAGTCAGAGGGGCGCAGGGGTTTTCCCCTGCGCGCGCACTCCGATGCTTAAGTCAGACAGGGTTTTGGCAGGGTTTCAGTAGGCAAATAGAGCTTAGGGCTTAAAGATGATACCTGTGACCTATTTATAGGAGTGATTTTGCGCGTAATTACCTTTAAGACCCATAGCTTAAGTAATAACTCAGTGGATCTTTTATGGGCCTTCTGGGTCCTCTTGCCTCTTGGGCTTAAGTTATCATTCGGCCTAATTGTTTTCAGCTTGACTTATAGAAAAGCTCAGTAATAAATGACCTAGTCCACATCAGTAACTTAACTATTAGATTAGCAAATTTTTCATACTCATCTCTTTTCATCCTTCCTACCAAACAAAGTCTGGAATATGACATTTCAACTTCAATTTCTTATGTGTTTTACATAACCAATGGTAGAATGGAGCTTTTAATTAACAAAAAAAATAATAACGTAAATAAGAAGTTAAGTTATTATGTACTATATATTGAATATTATACATGGTTATAAAATGTGATTAAAATTTCAAATTTAATTTGATTTTGTCAATATTAAATAGTGTAAATTCATTGATGGTTAAACAATGAGACTAACTAAACACACCCTATTTTTATCTTCACACACCCATTTTTCCCTTTAATGAACAGTACCCTGTAGTGTAAAAATAGGGTGTGTCAAGACAAAATCAGGGTGTGTTTAGTTGTACTCTTAAACAATTATAAAATAAGGACAAAATTTTCATGTCCCTTAAATCAACTGCATGAATTGTTATAGTTGTAAGTTTTATTTTTTATTTTCTTAATATCATAATTCATGAAAAATAATCATATCTTTTTCTCTAATTTAATCGAAATTAACAATGTTTGTATATTATGTATTGACAGTGTATAGTTTCTACATAATATCAATGCATCAGAGGTTGATATTTCATCAATTGGCAAATTAAAAAAATATGTCAAGCCCTTAAAAGTAAATATAAATGATTTTTTTTAATTTGCTCATAAAGGCTTATGGATGAAGTGTTAATCTCTAATGCATTGACAGTGTATAGAAACTATACACTATTAGTGCATCATATATAAATCCAATTAACAATCAAGACTTGATCTAATGACTATTATTTCTCTTTAGAAGAGTTTAAATGTAACATTCGATTTCCTATTCTTTCATTATACTTTCTTATAAATCAAAAAATTTTCAAATTGAAAATCCCCAAATCAAAAACTCATATTTTTTTTAACATATCCTATTATTGGATAGTAATTACATACACTATCAGTGGAATATTGTTTTCCACAAGCGGCGTTAGAATCGTGATATATGTCCTATAAAAATATTAAAATAAAAAAATAAATAAAATAGGATATATGTTATAATTTTAAAACCGCTTGTGAAAAAAATTTTACTGATAGTATATGAAATGATTATCCTAATATATTTACTCATAAATTTATATATATCAAAAGATAAAAGATTCAAAACCTTATTAAAAAAAATATGGTTTACCAAGAATTGATGATGGAATTGGAATGGATGATTTTTGACCCAATGCCTAAACTCTTCAATAGATTCCAATGCTCGCTTCCATAACAAACAAAACCCCACACACACACACACAGGACCCTTTTAAGGAGCCTTCTATGTAACATTCCCTCTCATCTCTCTCTATTTCTCTTTTTTGGTAGTAGGAAGTAGAGTCTTTCTCTCATATAACATATTTTTGGATCGGGGGCTCTGGGTTTCTCCAACTTAGTTATTTGGTCAGCAAATCAAGCGACTCTGGTTGCTCCTCCGCTAACGCAATGCCCCCTCGCGTATCTAAGCGTAAAAGGGCCCCACCCAAGTCCTCATCCGTCACATCATACGACGGTCGCTCAGGTACCTATTCTTCCTTTCTTATTTTCTTTTTTAAAAGGATTTTGCTTTGTTTGGTAAGAGAGAAAGCACGGGAAAAAACATTAAAGAAAAGACAAGAATTTAAGGAAGAATTGCATTAACCCATTTTAGTTCTGATGAAAGGTTCTTTACCGTTACTAGCGTTTGTTTTTTTTTTTGTTTCTGTTTCTGTTCTTTCGAATATGAATGATGATATGTTCTATTCTGATTGGTTTATCAGAAACCGCGGGGGAAAGAGAGTATATTAAATTGAAAAATCGTACGGTAACTCTATTTTGTAACGATCTTCGGTTAAACCATCTTGCAGCCAAGAAGCATCTTAGAATGTAATCTGAATTGATTAATAACCTATTAAATCTGATTCGGATATTCTTGAATTCTTTTCATTGATTATTTATCTTGGCATTATTGGGTTACTGATAATAGTTGCAGGATTTTGAGGCTGAATGTAATTGCAACTTATTTCTACATTTTCACTGAAATTTAGTAACTTTTCCTTATAATATTAATATTGATGTTCTTATAATATTGGTATTTTTGGTAGAGAAGCAATTGCCTGATGTTTACTCCTCAAACTTATTAGAATCAGCATTCTGTATTATGTTGGAATCTGAATTGAATGTTTTCTAAATAGATAAACTAATGTTTTTTTTCCGGTCTCCAGTAAAGTTAAAAACAGAGGGGATGGGAAAAATAGATGGCATGTTCAACAAGTATGCAAATAGTTCAGTAGGCATGATTGAGTAAGTATATTCCATCTACATTTTTAAATTTGTAGAGTTACTGATATGGTATCATGTTTTACCCTAGCAATTGCCGATGGTGATTGGTTTCATAGAAACGAAAGAAGAAAAGCCAAATGCATTCAGCTTTTTTATTCTTAAAGGTGTTACATCTCATCTCTTGTCTGTTCTAAATTGTGGTTTGAATAAAATGCGGATGAAAAATTCGTGAACCTTCTTAACTTGTTGTTTCAACATAATTTCTCAGCATTTTTTTTTGTGTTATATGTAGATTTATATTTCATATAAAGTTACTTATTGAAAAGTGCTTCTACTACCAATAAGTGGTTGGAAGAAGTGAAAGTGGACTTTTTCTCAAGGAATTTGGACATTGTTTGAATCTTAAAGTCGCATTTGTTAGAAGAATTTTACCATTTATCACTCTCGGTCCAAACAATATTAATGGATACATGTGGTTACACAAAAACAAAAAGGTGTTTCTACTAAAAGCAACTTTTGGTTGTAAGGATTTTTCCACCTTCATTTCCATTGGTCAAAAAGTGATGAGTTCCATTGAAAAAAAAAAGAGCTATGATTTTTTCTTTATCTGCATGTTAAAAGAATCTGATCATTTTGATGTGAGGCCATACACCCTCACGAATCTATTTTGCCCAAAGAAGTTAACATAAGCCCCACTGGATGTGCAAGGACGGATTTTCTTTAGAGGATTGCATGCATATCTTTTTCTAATACTCCTAGTTAACTTGAGCAGTCCAGATGGTATTCAAGCACTCTGCTCAGATCTAAGAGTGGACCACACTGATGTGAGGATATTAATGCTTGCTTGGTATGTTATATTTTGTAGGGCTTAATACTCAAATATGCCCTCCACGTTTACCATAAAATGAAATTATACCCTTAACGTTTAATTGCATGAAAATCAGTCTTAAACGTTTCAAAATAATAGAATTAAAGACATTTCCGTTAATTTCTTTTAACGCCGTTAAATTTTATTACTGTGCAAAGATAACAAAAATTAAAGAATTTAACGGAAATATACTTAATTCTATTATTTTGAAACATTTAGGATTGATTTTCATGCAATTAAATGTTAAAGATTTAATTTCATTTTGTGACAATTGTGAAAGGCATTTTTGGGTATTACGCTTATTTTGTAGATATATGACTGAAGTCATTCTTTAGTGTGAGTTTCTTCTAACATGTGTTCTGCATATCTTAGGAAATTAAAAGCCAAAAACCAGGGTTATTTTACCCAGGTAAGTAGAAGCACTACTTACATGCTGTGCTGCATTTGATGGATGCTATAATTGAAAAAGTGAACTGACATTAGATGAATGACCGCCATTTTTCTTCTCTTGCACTGAATCAGGATGAGTGGCGAACTGGCATGAAAGCATTGGGGGTTGATTCACTTGGCAAACTAAACAAGAAGCTTCCTGAACTGAAAAATGAGGTATTTTTATCTGTTGCAACAGTTATTGCCATCATTGTAAAGTCATTTTCTGGTTGACAAGTAAGCTATTAAGTGGTAGTACTGATTCTATATGTTTTGTATCTGAAAAAAAAGGTGGGGAAGCCATCGAATTATGAGGATTTCTATTCCTATGCATTCCGATACTGCCTGACAGGTTTGCGCGTTAATTCCATAGAAGCAGCCTTTTTTTTTTCACCATGCCCAGCTTCTCTTTTATAGGAATTTTTTTTTTAATAACAAGCTGACAATGATCAAGTGCCCCAGAGGAGAAGCAAAAGAGCGTGGACATTGAAAGCATCTGTGAATTGTTGAATCTTGTTCTAGGGGCCCAATTTCGACCTCAGGTTGATCTACTAATTCAATATCTAAAGGTAGGCACTAGGCAGCTAATTTTGTTTATGAGGCTGTTATTCTTTAATCTTTAGAAAAAGAAATGCTAATGCGATACACAGTTTATCATCAGAACATATGTTCCATGACATGTTTATGATGCTTAGACTTGATTTCCTGGCAGGTCCAAAGTGATTACAAAGCAATAAGTTTTGACCAGTGGATAAATTTTCTACGTTTTTGCAAAGAGGTAAGTCTTTTCGAAAATGTAAAAGTTTTATATTTTTATATCCCAAAACTCATTAGAATGAATTTTTTTTTCTTTCGCTCTGCATTGGAATTTAGTGTTGACTGCCAAAAGAAAACGAGAAATGGATGTAAAAGATAAATAATTCATCTTAGATCATGTTGATTTCGTGATGGTTGATGTATGTACTAATTTATATTGCATTGATAGAACTGAACTATGCATGATATTTGACTAGGAAGTTTTAGTTTGCTTTTCCCCCTCAACAAATCTTAGGCATCTACAATAACTTTGAATCCTTGCTAGCAGATTAGCTTTCCAGATTTCGAAAACTATGATGCAACCGATGCTTGGCCCTTGATCCTTGATAATTTTGTCGAATGGATGAGAGAAAAGCATAGCTAGTATTGGCATCTTTTGTGTGTCTCGCACATTGCTGATTTCATAAGGTAAATGATCTCTCTCTCTTTCTCCCTCTGTATTTAATCAGATTTTATTCTCTTGAAAGTATTAAAAGAACGATCAAATTCATTTTATTCATCTATTCACAGGACCTTGTGGAATCTCTAAATCGAAACCATGGGTTGGCTCATATCTGATTAAACTAATTTTGCTATACTTTTTCTCGGCTAAAGCTACAATTTTGTCGTCTGAAGATGGTTTATACTTTCTGCATTCACTAATGCTTTAGGTTTCTTCCCTTTTTTTAAAAAATTTTTTTCCCTGTTAAACTACTTTAACCAGAAACAATTGTGTTACTTAACGAAGGATAATTCTATAAATGTAGTGTTAAAGCAACTTCTCTCAGCACAGTTTCATTCTGGTGGCCTCTTTGCAAAGCTCAATGTATAGAACTTGCAAAAGAAATATAAAATGTTATTTTTTTCTTTCCCAAGTTTAATCCGAATTAACAATATCATTTTCAACACAAAAAATGCGGGCCACTATGAAGCTAGGCTAAGCTAAAACAAGTTAGCTGTTAGCATAGCAGTATAAAGGAAACAATATTTGATTGCATTAATTCTATTCAGGGTTTGATTGTGGAATATTGAGTCATCCGCTTGGGGCAAAACCCAATCTTGGGCTTTGAATGGCAAGCAAAGCAAAGATGCATTTGTGCAAATGCGAAAGATCAGTAACAGATCACTCTCAGAAGTTCGAGCTGCTTATTACGTCACTGCGTCGAGTAATGCTAGACCGTTGGAAGGATTGCTTTTGTTTCTTTCATACTTGATACAACAACTAAGCTGTTTGCAGTTGGTCTTTGGAGTCCTGCTTGTCGCCTGGCGTTTTTCTGTTTGTAACTCTAGATTGCATATATATAAAAATGAATGGATTTATCGGTCCATCCAAAGATTAAAATAGTTAAGAATGAATAGTAAATAATCAATAATGCGAAAAGAAATTGAATTAGTTATCAACTCCTTCCTCTATTGGGAAGCTAAAGTGACAGGAAAATAAATTGAAAATTGTAGCCTTGCCCTTGGGACAATATCGACCAGGGGAGATGCCACCGGAGCTTGCTTAACCATAATTAAATGGAGCCCTCCCCCGATCCATACCCGGACAATATTAAAAGTACAGCTGGCCGAAAGCATACCTAGGAAACAACATATGCTATTCACCTAGACTTTTAAGTTTCTTCAGACATATCTCAACACAAAACTCCCAACACGAGAGCAAGCAAAACAACCAAAGTAAATCGATAAAACCATGGCTTACTTATCTACTGTCACAGGCTCTATATAAGCAGCATGTACTCCTTTCGTTCAAATTCCGAGCTTGTAATCATCGCAATAGTCCTAAATGGCCAAGCAAAATATAGCGACATTCTTCTTGGCCGTTGTCTTGATTATTGGTGCAAATATCTCCTTCTCCACTGCTTCATTTCCTACTTTGTTAACCCGTAATTACAGGCAGAAATCTAGACCAACGAAACTCATTGGGTGGAGTACACCGTGCCCTGAGCCCGCCGATATCCCACCCTCACCTTCACCCCAACCGGCTGCTTCTCCTTCTCCTAGTCCACCCTATTTCTCTCAAGGAATTAAAGGTGGCTATTGGCTTTCATCGCTAGCTTATAGTCTCCCTCCCTCCTCGATCCCTACCTTGTACTTCACACACGTGTTTTATGCCTTTGTTGGCATTGATGCCGCTTCTTACAACTTGTCCATCACCCAGCCTGATGATCAATGGATGGGAAACTTTACAGCTACTCTTCATGCCCAAAATCCACCAGCAAAAGCCATGTTATCCATAGGAGGAGCCAAAGCTGGTGCTGTTGTTTTCTCCAACATGGTTATTAACCTTGGTAATCGGGCTGCTTTCATCAATTCCAGTATTGCTACAGCCAGAAAATATGGTTTTGATGGCCTTGACATTGACTGGGAATCTCCTGGCAACCAATATGAGATGTCAAACCTCTCACTGCTCTTCAAAGAGTGGCGTCAGGCTGTTGAGAGTGAGGCTTCAGGATCTGGCAAGGCTCCCCTTCTTTTAAGCGCTGCTGTTTATTTTGCTTCCAGCTTTTTCCTAGATCAGCCTAGGACATATCCTGCTGACGCCATTGCAGAATATCTTGATTTTGTAAATCCTATGTGTTTTGACTATCGTGGAAGTTGGGACCCTAATGTCACTGGTCAGCATGCTCTACTATATGACCAACATAGCAATATTAGCACAAGTTCTGGTATCTCATCCTGGATTGAGGCTGGAGTCCCTCCAAAGAAGCTGGTTATGGGCATGCCACTTTATGGAAGAACCTGGAAACTGAAGGACCCAAACAACCATGGGATTGGAGCACCTGCTGATGGAGTTGGACCTGGAAATAATGGCGATGGCGTATTCTTCTACTACCAAATTGTAAAATACAATGCTGAAAATGATGCCCATGCACAGTATGACCGGGATACGGTATCAGAATATTCATACTCAGGAACCGATTGGATTGGTTATGATGGGCCAACATCAGTGGAAAAGAAGATTGAGTATGCCAAGGCTCAAAACCTTGGTGGTTATTTCTTCTGGGTCCTTGGATACGACATGAACTGGAACCTTTCGGAAACCGGTAGGTTCTCATAAGTACCCATTTCCAAAATGGGCTAAATTTTCTATTTGTTTTACATATTTAAATATAAACTTGATCACTGCATTGGGATGATAGAGCTTGATCCTTAGACTACCCACAATCTCATTGCTAGATCAAGATTCAAAGCATATTGGCCTTTTAATTAACGTATTTCATGGAGCTACAAATTAAACTGCTAGACTATAATTCTGTTATGTTTTCTGTGTTTGGCAGCATCAAATGCTTGGGACAAAATATACTACTAGCATCTGAAGTCGGAAGTCCGATGAAGCATTCACAATCTGATGTGGATGTTTCATGGAGCATGATTCAGGGAAACTGTTTGTTTTTCTTTTTCTTTTCCTTTTATGCTTGTTTACACGTGTTGCAAATAAATTTGATTTCTCATTTGTCAACCGTCATTGGTTTGCAGCCAATCCTCTAGACGTGCAAGTCCATATCATGAAAAAATAAATGGACTATTTCCTGTTGTTTAACTCACCGTCCGATAGTTGCAAGTGCTTAACACAATGATCAATTAGTCATCGCTTTTATTATTTATATGAAAGGCACAAAACTAAAGATTCGAACTGAAGAATTTCCCACCGTATCAGCATTCAATTTATCTTCAACCCATATTTATAAGGATTTATATATATATATATATATATATATATATATATATATATATATATGATGCACTGACAGTGTATAGTTTCTATGCACTAACAATGTATAATTTTATATATTGTCTGTGCATCAGAAGTTGATACTTCATCAATAGGCCCTTATAAGCAAATTAAAAAAATTTATTTATATTTACATTTAAGGACTTAACATATTTTTTAAATTGCCAATTGATGAGGTGTCAGCCTTTGATGCATTGACAGTGTACAGAAACTATACAATATTAGTGTATTATATACAAACCCTATTTATAATATATAAATATATATTTAATTAATAGCGGGTAGCGCTACCTACTAGTAGTAGGCAATGACGGTCCAAGTCAAGCTTCAATTTTAATCAACCAAGAATCGACGCCCTCGAAGTTGCAAAAACATCAACAACAAATTAAAATTTAATCAACCAAACCACCAGATTATTGAAATTAATATCGAATCAATGAAGGAGGAGTACGTAGGGGTGCAATCGAATTGAGTCAAAACAATTTAATTTTAAGCTCGAACTTAATTTGATAAGTTAAATTTGTTATTTATCAATTATATATTATGAGGGTAAAATAATAAATTAATAAAAATATTAAAAAAATATATATTAAAAAACTTAATTAAACTCGTGAGCCGCTCGAATTGAGTATTAAAAAACTCGAACTCAATTCGATTTATTACCCAAATAACTTGAACTTAACCTCAACTTAAAAATAAATGAATTGAATTCACATAATGATTGGATCGAATTTAAATAATTCACTAATAATTTGATTTGTTTAAATTCTTAAAAAAGAAAATAAAGTGTTTCACCTTGTCTGGAGATTTTCTAGTCACTTATGAAGCTAAGAGCCCAAAACAAATAGCCACGAATACCAAGGGCCTGAGTGAACCCAATCTTCAATGTTGTTGACTTATGGCATCATCATACCCAACCCATGCTGGTTATGGCCATGCCATTTTATGGAAGAACCTCAAAACTGAAGGACCCAAACAACCATGGGATTGGAGCACATGCTGATGGAGTTGGACTTGGAAATGGCACATTTTTTTAGAACGAAACTGTACCTAACAACGCCGGACATAATGCCCATGCAGTGTATGACGGGGATACCACATCAGAATATTCATACTCGGGAACCGATTGGATTGGTTTTGATGGGCCAACATCAGTGGTGTTGTTGCACAAAATAACAATAAAAGTATACTGACGTCGATCTTCGTACTAAGTCTCCGCGTGTCTCCAAGAAGCTTCTGTAAAAACAATAAAAGTCAGAGAGACGCAGGGGTGGTTCCCTGCGTAGACACTCCGATGCTTAAGTCAGTAGAAAATTCTTCAATCTTGAGAAGCGTAAAAGCCAGTCGTCAAAAAATTAGGGAGTAAAATCATACCTGGGGCCTATTTATAGGCCAATATTACAGGAGGATAAGTTTGTATTCTGTTAAGAATTTGTGTCCCAATACAACACAAGCTCTTTAGGATCCAGAAGAGTCCGAGGTCTACCGTCAGCGATAGATTAAACCATCCGGCACGTTTGTGGCGCCAGGGGTCTGTCGCCGAGCCACGTGTCGCGTTCACAACTGTGGCGACAGGCTAAGGAGTCTGTCGCCCGCGACAGGTTAGTGTTCGTGCCACGTGTCGCTTTCACAACGGTGGCGACAGGTTCAAGGGTCTGTCGCCCGCAACAGGATCGTGGTACGTGCCGACTAGAAGCGATAGGCTATGGAACCTGTCGCAAACGACTGGTTCGTGCCACGTGTCGACATTCGACTATAGGCGATAGACTTTTACGTCTGTCGCCAGCGACAGGTGTCTCGCGACTTTGCCTTCTGTCGCCGAAGGCCACGTGGCCCGGTGGTTTTCTGCCACGTGGAGGTTTCTGACTACATTGGGCTTGGCCCAATGTAGATAAACTTTGTCATATCAAGTGCTCCCCACTCTCTTGTTGCATTTATGCCATCAAGAGAGTATAAATATGTGTCTTTGGGCCTTAGCCCACCCTGAATAGTTCTCTTTGTTGTTTGTAATTTCTTGTATTTTTTGCAGGTGACAAGAGCTCTGTTCTGCGACAGGTGTGATCTGGCGCGACGTTTAGCCTTCTCTGTCGCGGCTTTTGGCATTCCCTGTCGCGGCTATATAAACCCTTGGAACCGGACGAGAGGGTGCATGAGAAACCTCTGAGCAGCCACCTGTCGCCCATTTTTCTACTCTCTCGCGAAAAGAGTCTGTCGCCGAATAGTCTTTTAGCTCTCACCCGGAGTCTTTCGCTTACATCGTGACAGTAAGTACATCTGTCGCCGAATTAATTTAATAGTTTTTGGTCTCCCGCAGGTCTCCCGCTTGGTACGTCTGTCGCCCTTTAGGTCTGTCGCCGTTAGGTCTGCCGCCTTTAGGTCTGTCGCCGTTAGGTCTGTCGCCTTTAGGTCTGTCGCCTTTAGGTCTGTCGCCTTTAGTTATTCCTTTCACCATGTCTTCACAACGTCAAGGTAAAACGCTGGTGAAAGGTGGCGTTCTGTGCTCTTTGACAAGTGCCGACTTAGAGGATATTAGGGTGCGTTTCCCTCTTCCCTCGGGTTATGGCTATAGACTTCCAGTGCAAGGGGAGGTAACGCCCAACTCGGTTAGAAATGGTGTGGCCATCCATAAAGCTTCTTTGTCTTTTAGTTTTCGCTTCCCTCTTCCGGAGTTTGGCGAAGCGTTTCTTAGATATAAAGACATCGTCCCGTGTCAACTCCACCCTCATGCGTGGGCTCAATTGGTAGCGTTTTCCATAGTGTGTCACCAACTAGGTATTATCCCATCGGTTCCTCTCTTAAGCGCCTTTTTTAGAGTTCGTAGGTTGAAAGGGTTGATAACGTTTTCCTTTCAACGGTTAACGGTCAACGAGTTTCCTAATAACAAGATTTTTTCGGATCTCCCTAATAAACTGCGCGGTTTTGAGAGCGAGTGGATCGTTGTTGAGGTTCCTAGTAACCTACGGATTCGCTGTAGATGGAACTGTGATACCTCTGACCACTCCCAGCGCTCGGACAGGTTCAAAGTAGAAATTTTAAGAGAACAATTTGGCGAGTCTATTCAGCGAATCTGTTCTACTGGGGAACGCAATTTATTCTCTCTTCTAACCCCGGAGAACATTGCCGCTGCCGGCTGGGGCGTAAGCAGGACCGTTCTTGGAGCTTCTGCTGCCCCGTCTAACCTGTCCACAACTCCTCGTTTATCCGATGCTGGCCCTAGTCAGTCATCCCCAGTCTTAGTAGCCGAAGCACCTACCCCTGTGGGCCGCCTTGTAGATGAGTCCTCTTCAGATTCGGAGGACGGGACCATTGAGGCTGCGGGTACTAGTGGTTATTCAGGGGATGGCCCTGAGTGGGCTCAGGCTAACGCCTTTGGGAGTCCTTTCGTTGATTTTCCGTTGGATTCGAATCTGGATATCTTAGAGGATTTTGGTGGTTTTCTAGGTTTTCCATCTTTTTTTTTTTATTTCTGGTGTGGTGTTTAGCTTAGTCGGCTAATCCTTTCTTCATATTTTGTGTAGGCATGAACTTCCGAGATTTGATGCGTAGGAGGGAAGCCAGTGATGCTGCCGCTCGAGCGGCACCTCCTTCTCAGTCGCAGGTTAGACCCCCATCTGGGTCAGCGCGTGCTCCTACTCCTCCTCCACCTTCTACTGGCGAATCCAGCCGCCCTACACAAGAGGCCGGGAGAAACAAACGGAAGAGGCCTCCTGTCCCTGATCGGGGTTCAGGCGATCGCGAGAGCTCCGAGTCCCAAAGGAGTGATCCAGTCCCTCAAGAAGGTGGCTCTCGTATTGCTGAGGGTAGGCCGGCTCCCCGCCAGCCAAGGCGAAAATACAGGAAGAGGCTGATTGTTGAAGCCTCGATGCCTACAAGACCAGTCTTACCCAAGGTGGTAGACCCTACTGTGAGGCGTTATGTGATTGATAGCGGGGTCGTCGTTAGTGGGGACGACTTTCAGACCTATCCCGGAGTGAATGATAACGACAGCATCGAGGAAGCCGGGATAGCATCTCGTTTGGCTTGGAGCACCATTCTTCCTCGTGACGAGGCTGAGCTGTTTACAAACATCCCGGAGGCGGAGGATAATTCTGATTATCTTGCTATGAAGGTAAGAGTTTGGTAACTAATTTCCCCGTCTAAACTTTTTCGTTAAAAGATCTGTTGAGTTACTTGTGTTTTTTGTCTTATCAGTCAGCTCAACAAATTGCGGCCGTCAATGCTCGGCATAGGGCTCTCAGGGAGCAAGCTGATAAAGAGATTCGCGAGCTTCGGGATCAGAGGATGGAGCTTTCAAACGAAGTTAACCAGCTTCGTCCTTATGTCAACAGGGTGGAGGAGCTAAACAAAAGGAGCGCTGATCTTGAAAGAAAAAATGCGGATCTCGAGCGAAAGCTCCGAGAAGAGCAGGCGAAGGTGTCTTCCCTTCAAGGATACCAAGAGGCTTATAATAAGGCCGTTGATGACCGGGGAGCCATGGAGAGACAACGAGATGAGGCTATTGAGGAGATGCACAATGTGCTAGATCGTCAAAGAGAAGCTCGAATTGAGGCCGTTCGTGAATACCGCTTGTCCCAGCATTGTTTTGACAAGAAAGCGGCTTTCTCGACGGGGTTTATTAAATATGGTTTCTATTTGGCTCGCTCTTGGTTGGAGAGGAATCGACCCAATGAGGCTTTTCCTGAATTGCTATTCACCGAGGAGGCTAAGTACTATGATGCTCCTTCTTGGACCAAGTATGAGCCCGACGCACAAAGTCCAGAGGCCTATTTAGCGGAAGGGGCTGTAGATAATCTAGACAACCTTGAGGGTCCGTGGCCCCCTCGACAGCCACTACACATGCCTGAGTCTTCCGAGACACTTGGTCGATCTGAGCCTCTGGCAGTGTGTGACGTCTCTGAGCCTATCGAGACAGGCGATCAGCCCGAGCCTATAGAGGCACTGATGGGGCTGGACAGCGACGAGCTCCAGATTTCAGATTTTGCTGCCGCTGATCCCGTGCCAGACTCTGCGGCCGTGGTTGAGCCTTCAAGTGGGCTTTCAAGTGATATTCCTGTTTCCGGGGTGGCTCCCTCGTCTTCCCGGGATCCTGGTTCTTTGACTCCTCCAGTTCTTGAGCCTCAAGCTTCTCGAGATGCTAGCGCCGATGCAGCGCCTTCCCAGTCGGCTGATCCGGTCATTGCCGTAGATTAGAGTTTTATAGTTTTTGTTTTGTTTGTTAATTCCGATGTATAGGTTCATTTTGAATGAAAAGTAACGTTTTCATTTTGTAACTCTTTCTCTTTTTCTATGAATGCTTTTATTTCGTGACTTGTTGTGTCGTTATATCGTGAGATTCTAACGAGCAGGATTATATATTGAGCAATCGTAAGCTATATGGAGCAGCATTAAAGCGTAAATAATAAAATCGTCAATAATAAAATCCTTATTTAAAGCATTATAGATATCAATCCACCGCGAATTCAATAAACGAGCAGGATTATATATTGAGCAATCGTAAGCTATATGGAGCAGCATTGAAGCGTAAATAATAAAATCGTCAATAATAAAATCCTTATTTAAAGCATTATAGATATCAATCCACCGCGAATTCAATAATCATACAAAGAGCGACAGTAAAAGCGTTTAGAGATATCAATCGATCACAAAATCTAAAGAACACCATTAAAGCATTATAGATATCGATCAATTGTGGATTCTCGACATAAGGCGTACCTTTATATCATGTTGCTCCCCGAGTTCAACTTTGAAATAGCGCTTATTTTTGTTCAAAGTTGAACTTTCCTCGAGCGTTGTACCCGTCTTGCGCCTTTTTCGCTTAGGAATTTTTTTTTTGTTTGTTTTTTTTTTATTGTTATTTTTGCCCGTCTCGCGCATTTTTCGCTTAGGGACTTTTGGTTTGCCCATCTCGCGCACTTTTCGCTTAGGGACTTTTAATTTGCCCGTCTCACGCATTTTTCGCTTAGGGACTTTTGTTTTGCCCGTCTCGCGCATTTTTCGCTTAGGGACTTTTGATTTGCCCATCTCGCGCACTTTTCGCTTAGGGACTTTTAATTTGCCCGTCTCGCGCATTTTTCGCTTAGGGATTTTTCGCTTAGGGACTTTTGTTTTGCCCGTCTCGCGCATTTTTCGCTTAGGGACTTTTGTTTTGCCCGTCTCGCGCATTTTTCGCTTAGGGACTTTTGGTTTGCCCATCTCGCGCACTTTTCGCTTAGGGACTTTTGATTTGCCCGTCTCGCGCATTTTTCGTTTAGGGACTTTTGATTTGCCCATCTCGCGCACTTTTCGCTTAGGGACTTTTGGTTTGCCAGCTTCTGCTTCATTTCAATTCCTGCCATACACAATCTGTTCTCGAACATTGCATTAGAGGATATATGTAGAAAATGAATAGCTGGCTTTTATTTATGAATCAAGACAATAATATCTGTAAAGTAACTAAGCAACAGATGGAAAAGTAAAGATATAAATAATGGATAACCAGAGAAGAGAGAAAAATAGTACAATGTTCACTGCCAGTACAGCTTAAGATGGTTAGCATTCCAAGTCTTCGAGATTTTCTTTCCTTGCAAGGTCTCCAAAGCGCATGTGCTAGGTCCGACCATCCTTCTGATTCTGTATGGTCCTTCCCAATTGGCGCGTAGCTTTCCATCCTCCTTGTGGACGTTTGTAATTGCCGACTTTCTTAATACCAGGTCTCCCTCTTGTAATTCTCTGTTCTTTACCCGTGCATTGTAGTAAGTGGCTACCCTTTGTTGGTAAGCAGCCAGCCTCATGTTTGCCTTGTCTCTCAGTTCGTTTATCAGATCTAGATTCTCCCTTAGTCCCTGGGAATTAAGTTCCTCAATGTAAGGGACCAATCTGGGTGACTCAGCTCCAACTTCCACCGGAATGAGGGCCTCAGTTCCATACACCAAATTGAACGGTGTTTCCCCTGTCGATACTTTACTTGTCGTCCTGTAGGCCCATAGGACACTTGGGAGCTCATCTGCCCATGCTCCTTTTGCCTTATCTAGTCTGGTCTTCAACCCGTGCAGTATAGTTCGATTACTCACCTCTGCCTGCCCATTGGCCTGTGGGTAAGACACAGAAGATATTTTCAAGATAATATTCAGGCCTTTACAGAAATCCCGGAAAGCATCACAGTCGAACTGCTTCCCATGGTCTGCATTTATTACACGAGGGATTCCGAATCGACAAATTATGTCTTTCCACACCATTGCTTCCACCTTCTTTTCAGAAATTGTGGCCAAAGGCTCAGCCTCTATCCACTTCGTGAAGTAATCCGTGGCCACAAGTAAGTACTTCCTTTGTCCTGAGCCTATGGGAAAAGGTCCCAGAATATCCAGTCCCCACTGTGCAAATGGAGTTGGTTGGAGAGTGTTCTGGAGGGCCGAAACCGGCGCAGTCGTTATGGGAGCGAATTTCTGACACTTGTCGCATTTTTTCACTTTTTCGGCGGCATCCTTCCTCAATGTAGGCCAATAAAACCCCGCACGCAATACTTTTGAAGCCAATGCCCGAGCCCCTAAGTGTTCTCCGCATATTCCCTCATGGACCTCAGCTAGGGTGTAATCAGCTTGTTGGGGTCCTAGACATTTCAGTAAAGGCATTGTGAACCCTCGTTTATAGAGTTCCCCATTTACTACTGTGAACCTGGCACTTTTTAATTTCAACCTTCGAGCTTCGTCTCTATTAGTTGGAAGTGTGTTCTCCAATATGTAGTCTTTGATCGGGACTCTCCAATCATCCCCGTTCTCGATATCGTACACACCTTCTTCTTCGATACTAGGCTTAGCGAGAGATTCCACTTTAACCAGACCTCCCTTAACTCCTCTAGAAGAAGCCAACTTCGAAAGAGCATCTGCATGTATGTTTTCTGATCGATTTATCTGAGTTAATTTGAAGTGTTCAAATGATCGTGCCAATAATTGCACCTTTTGTAGATAAGGGATCAAAGCGGGTTCTCGTGCCTCATATTCACCCGAGAACTGGTTCACCACCAACTGTGAGTCACTATGGGCCATTAAGTTGCTGACTCCTAATTTTTCAGCAAGTTTCATCCCAGCTATTAAGGCCTCGTACTCGGCTGTATTATTCGAACTCGGAAAGTCGAAACGTAGGGAATACTCATAGGTTTCCCCTTCGGGTGAAGTTAGCACAATTCCCGCCCCACTGCCATCCATGTTACGAGCTCCATCCACAAACAATTTCCACCAGACTAAGTCTGTTTCATCGCGGACTTCCCGGCCAGTACATTCTACAATAAAATCTGCCAACGCCTGCCCTTTTATATAGCTTGGCGAGGTTGAAAGTGTATGTCATACTCACTTAATTCAACAGCCCATTTAATCAGACGTCCGGAGTGATCTGGTTTCTGCAATATTTGTCTCAACGGCTGATCCGTTAAGATGGTCACCGAGTGAGCTTGAAAGTAAGGTCGTAATTTCCGAGTGGCCATCACCAAGGACAAAACTATTCTTTCCACTAAGGGGTATCTTGTTTCGGCATCTAGCAGGACTTTGCTTACATAATAGATTGGGCAGTCCTTGTCTCCTTCCTTTCTCAACAGGACTGCACTTACGGCTTTCTCTCCTACACCAAGGTACATGAGGAGATGATCACCGGGCTGTGGCCGAGATAGTAGAGGCAATTCTTTCAAGTAGTCTTTCAGTCTTTCGAAGGCGTCATTACATTCTTCTACCCACTTGAAGTCTTTTCCGGCCTTTATTGCTTTAAAGAATGGTAGACTTCTTTCTGCTGATTTGGACAAGAAGCGATTCAAGGCCGCTATCCTCCCTGTCAGCCTTTGAACTTCTCGCACAGTGTTGGGTGGCCTCATGTCCAAAATGGCTTGAACTTTCTCGGGATTAGCCTCTATCCCTCGATTTGTAATCATGAATCCTAAGAATTTCCCAGATCTCACCCCGAATGAGCATTTATTGGGATTCAACTTCATCTTGTATTCCCGCAACACCCTGAACACTTTTGTCATTTTCTCAGCATGAGATTCTCCCTGTCGGCTTTTGATGATCATATCGTCAACATAAGCTTCCATGGTGTTGCCCAACAAGTCTTGGAACACCTTATTTACCATGCGCTGGTAGGTCGCCCCTGCATTTTTCAGGCCGAATGGCATTACTCGATAGCAATATGTTCCACTATCGGTAATGAATGAAGTTTTCTCCTCATCATCGGGATGCATCATAATTTGGTGGTATCCCGAAAAAGCATCCAAGAAGCTAAGAAATTCGTACCCACAGGTTTCATCTACCAACCTGTCAATCCGAGGTAGTGGATACGAATCCTTTGGGCAAGCTTTATTCAGATCTGTGAAGTCCACACACATCCTCCATTTCCCGTTGGCTTTCTTTACCATTACAACATTAGCCAACCATTCCGGGTAATTGACTTCTCTGATGAACCCTGCTTGCAATAACTTCGAAATTTCTTCATTTATTGCAAGTTGTCTTTCTGGAGCAAAATTCCTCTTCTTTTGTTTTATCGGCCTCGCTCCTGAGATTACGTTCAACCGATGGCAGACAATTCCAGGATCCATTCCGGGCATATCGGCTGTAGTCCATGCGAACACGTCGCAATTCTCTTTCAAGCATCGGACGATTTCTTCTTTCATTTTTTCAGGCAACTGACTCCCCACGTATACTACCTTATTCTCATCTTCTGCATCTAATCGGATCGCCTCCATCTCCTCGTCAGGTTTTGGTTTAGGCGGTTCTTCGATCGTAAGGGTTTCCTTTCTCTGAATTCCCTTACATGTAGTAGACGCGATATTGCACGTTCTGGCTTTCCTTTGATCTCCCCTTACTTGTCCAACACCGCGGGGAGTAGGAAACTTCATCAGCAAATAGCAGGGATGGACCACTGCCCTCATGTCATTTAATAATGGCCGTCCGAGGATCATATTGTAGGCTGTAGAGGTTGATCTCACAACCATGAACAATGCTTGTCTGATGACATCTTTTGGGCTCTCCCCCAATGTAACAGGTAGCTGAATGGCACCTGCTACCTTTACCTTTTCACCGGAAAAACCGTATAAGGGTGCGGGCATTGGTTTTAACCTGTCCTCCGATATGTTCATCTTCTCAAAGCAGTTCCAGTATATTAAGTTCACCGAACTCCCATTATCGACCAAGATTCGACCCACCGGATGCTTTGCCACCACTGCTGAGATCACCATCGGGTCATCATGGGGAACCACTATGTCCCCCCTATCGGTTGGTGTAAAAATGATGGGCTCCTCATCTTGTTTCTCCTCCATCACAGAGTTAATTTGGTGGGCCTGTCGGGCATAAGTTTTCCGAGACGAGGAAGATGCACCAGCTAATGATTCACCCCCGGATATCACGTTAATAGCTGGTCCTGTGGGCTCATTATCTTCCTCTCGATTTCTTCTTTCAATCCTTCCATCATTACCTCTCCTTTCTCCTTCATTACGTCTCACAGGTCCCCTGTTCTCACCCCTTCTATCTCTGAAGTTGTTTCCTCGGTTCTGCGCGGGTTGGTTGTTTCTATCACTCCTCCATACGAAACGGTTTATTTTTCCTTCCCGTGCTAGTTTTTCTAGCTGATTCATCAACTCCCTACATTTTTCGGTCGTGTGCCCATGCGTTGAGTGGTAATCGCAATACGATCTCAAATCACGGCCCAGATTACCTGACGCCTTCTTCGGAGTCTGTATAAGACCTGTTCCTTCAATGGCTGCTAACACTGAAGCCCGAGATTCAGTGAGTGGGGTGTAGGAAGTGTATTTCAGTGCGGGGGGTTTCTCAAACTTTCTCGGTTGGTTGGAAGATGCTTCAGTGACCTCTCTTCCTCGTTTCCTTCCCTCTTTGGGTTCTCCTGTTGCTACCATTTTCATTACTTCCTCCTGGGTTACATACTTATGTGCACGAGAAAGCAGATCTGAAATTGTAGTTGGCTGGTCTAGGGACAGGGATTCTTGCAACTTCTCAGACCTTGTTCCTTGTAGCATGGCTGCTACGGCTATACCAACTTGCAGATCTCGCACCTCTAAAGTAGCATCTCTAAACCGATCTACATAACTTTTCAATGACTCCTTAGCGCCTTGCTTAATAGTAAGCAAGTAGGTCGGTTCCTTCCTTCTCTGACTGTTCACCGCAAACGCTTTGAGAAACTCGCTTCTGAGCTGGTCAAAAGAGATTATGGACCCTTCAGGCAGGTTATTAAACCACTTCATCGCATGTCCGGACAGAGTTAGGGAGAAGGCCCTGCACATTATTTCGTCTTCCCATCCATGTAGCAACATTAAGGCCTCGTAGTTTTGCATATGGTCGTAGGGGTCCATCTTTCCGGTGTATGCGACCATCTGCGGCATTTTGAACTTTGGGGGCAGAGGTTTTTGCATGATGGCCGTGCAGAATGGTACTCTTCTCCTCTGGCTCTCTTCTGCAGACACTAACTTCTTTTCTTCCAGCACTTGTTCTATCATTTTTTTCATGTCCATCGGAGGAGCGAGATAACTTCTAGCATGAGACGAGTCCGGTATGTCTTCAACTACTTCCTTGCCCTTTGCTTGAGGTGTGTTTGTTCGTACCATCTGTGTGCACCAAGTGGGGTCAAACTCCGAATCGGCAACCCAAGTGCTTTGATCTCTAGCACCGTTCTTTCCAGCACCTCCAATACCATGGTCTACATTAGTAGCATCCAAATTCGACAAGTCATGATAGTGGGCGGTAGACACTGTCGCCTTGTCGCCCTCCTGTCGCCCAGACACCTGCCGCCCTATATGTGGGGCCTGTCGCCTAACGCCTGTCGCAGGGTCTAGGCCTGTCGCAACTTCCGTTTCTCTCTGGGTTCCGGCGACGGGCCTCATATTCCCCTGTTCGCCTGTCGCAGCCCTTTGAATATCATTCTCTTCCTCGGGGGGAGCCTCTTCCCGGCGATAGGGTCCTGTCGCTGCATCATCCTCCTGTCGCCCAAACGCCTGCGGCCGGACCCCTTGATTTGCTCCTCCTACCAAGTTCTGTACGGCAGGCGGCAGATTCAATGTCGGGAGAATCCCTTGGAACAAATCCACCATGGCTCTCAGCGCCTGGGAAGTCTCTTCGCTCTGTCGCCTCAGAGCTTCGAATTCTGCCGCCGACACTGTAATTCTTTCTTCATCCCTGTTCACCTGGTTCCTCTGACGGATCTGTTGTTCAGGGGAACTCACGGAGTTTTCCTCACTCCCGGTCCTAGCATTTGTTGATCTCGTTCTCACCATCTTAGAAAATCTTGGTTGGCTTTTTACACGCTTCCCACAGACGGCGCCAATTGTTGTTGCACAAAACAACAATAAAAGTATACTGACGTCGATCTTCGTACTAAGTCTCCGCGTGTCTCCAAGAAGCTTCTGTAAAAACAATAAAAGTCAGAGAGACGCAGGGGTGGTTCCCTGCGTAGACACTCCGATGCTTAAGTCAGTAGAAAATTCTTCAATCTTGAGAAGCGTAAAAGCCAGTCGTCAAAAAATTAGGGAGTAAAATCATACCTGGGGCCTATTTATAGGCCAATATTACAGGAGGATAAGTTTGTATTCTGTTAAGAATTTGTGTCCCAATACAACACAAGCTCTTTAGGATCCAGAAGAGTCCGAGGTCTACCGTCAGCGATAGATTAAACCATCCGGCACGTTTGTGGCGCCAGGGGTCTGTCGCCGAGCCACGTGTCGCGTTCACAACTGTGGCGACAGGCTAAGGAGTCTGTCGCCCGCGACAGGTTAGTGTTCGTGCCACGTGTCGCTTTCACAACGGTGGCGACAGGTTCAAGGGTCTGTCGCCCGCGACAGGATCGTGGTACGTGCCGACTAGAAGCGATAGGCTATGGAACCTGTCGCAAACGACTGGTTCGTGCCACGTGTCGACATTCGACTATAGGCGATAGACTTTTACGTCTGTCGCCAGCGACAGGTGTCTCGCAACTTTGCCTTCTGTCGCCGAAGGCCACGTGGCCCGGTGGTTTTCTGCCACGTGGAGGTTTCTGACTACATTGGGCTTGGCCCAATGTAGATAAACTTTGTCATATCAAGTGGAAAAGAAGATTGAGTGTGCCATGGCTCAAAAACTTGGTGGTTATTTCTTCTCGGCCCTTGGATACAACATGAACTGGAACCTTTCGGAAACTGGTAGGTTCTCATCGTAAGTATCCATTTCCAAAATAGCTGAATTTTCTATTTGTTTTTTTTTTCTTGCATATTTAAATATAAACTTGATCATTGCATTGGGATGATAAAGCTTGATCCTTATATAATATACATGTATTAAACCTATAATAGGATGAGTTTATACATGAATCTCATAGAAAGAGGTCCCTACTTTCAACTTCTATATATAGGAGATTGGTTTATTGAATTTCATAATTTTCGATTAAGAGAGATGAGAATAGTTTCTCCCTCTCTTTCACTACCCATGCTCACACTTCTCGTTTTCTCTCCGTTTCAGATCCGAAGGCAGTTAACGGGAAGCTATCGAAATGGGCTTCAACAACGCGGTAATACAGTATAGCGGAATTGAGCTCTCGCCTGCATCCAAGTCAGTTTTTACTGCGTTTAATTTTGTATTAGTGACTTGATGAGGTTTCAATTATCAGAACCCACTCACTCAAAGAGTCACTAGCCATTCTTGTTTGAAGCGAAAAAGCCATGAAAGCTTTGTTTTGAGCTTTTTTATTTTCGGGTTCTTTGAAACCCATCCGATTTTCATGTGTTTTTTGGCTCAAAATTGAAGATTTGTTGTTGTAGAGCTTTTATAGATGAAAAACTTCTTTATTTCGAGCCGAAAATGGCTGAAAACGGGAGATTTTGGACCGAATCGGTTAAAAGATCCGAAATTTTGCAAAACCTGTTGCAAAAGAAACAGGCGACTTGCTTGACATGGCAAGTGGCATGCGGGTGTGTGGGTGACACGTGCCCACATGCTATTATTACACGCGCTCGGGAAAAAAATTAAAAAAAATAAACAAAAAACAAATATTTTTTTAGCCCACTTTTGCGCCAACTGTTTTGGGCCCCTTCCTTTTGCATTTTGGGCCGTACGGTTTGAACCCTTTTCTTTTGGATTTTGGGCCATACGTTGAGCTCAATTTTGGGTGGTTTTGGTTTTTTTTTTTTTGGTTCAATTTTTGGACCTTTATTTGTTTAATTTTTGGGCCACCAATTATGGAAATAAAAGGGTCATTGTTATTAATATATTTTGAGCTTTTAATTCTAGAAATTAAAATGTCATTTTGTTTTATTTTAATTATGCATTAACATTTAATTAATTTAGGCTAAAAAATAATTTTGTAATATTATGGGTATTAATTATTTAATTATTTTAATTGGTTATTTAGTATTAAATTAATTTTGGGCAATTAAAATTAATTAATTTTTAGGGCAATTTTGCCTAATTAATTTAGGGCCCATATTGATTAATTAATTTTATTTTGCTATTAAATTTAGATTAATTATTGGCTATTTTGCATAATTACTTATTATGCCATTTTGGATTATGGTTTAATTGGTCATTTTGATTAATTAATTATGGGGCATTTGGTTAATTAATTTTTGGACAATTATGGTTATAACCAAATTTTATTTAATAGCATTAATTGTTAGGCCCAAAATTAAAGGAGTATAAGTGAATTTTTGGAGGAATTATTTTGGGGTAGTTTTTGGAAATTAAATTACCCATTTAATTCATAATTCACTTAATTTTGAAATATATACCTATGGCAATAAATTACTAATAATTGACCTAATTAAATAAGTTTAAATAAATTATTTGGGTATTTTGTTTGAGCCATTTTGGATTATGGGCTACCTATTCCATTAATAATTTATTTAAACAAATAAACTCTCTAAAAATAATATTACCTTATTATTTGAATATTCACACTTATGTGAAATTAATTTAATTAATTAATATTAGACCTAAAATTACTACATATGCTTCAAGAATTGCATATTTTAGGTGTAGTTAATTTTGGTCAATTAATCTTGTGAATATTCTTAAAATTATAAATCATTAGTCCGATTTAATAGTACTTGCCTGTCGCAAGAATGGTCATGAAGATTTTCTGATGATTATTCTGATAATTTTAAGAACATAATAATAAGGTAATGTATAGTGATAGTTGCATAATTTACTAAGATCTCTAGAAATAACAAGTCTCTCCCTGTCGAATTGCTTTTTGCTTTGAAAGATGCTTGCGACTGAGAGGATTCTGATAGGCATAAAACACGATTTTCCTACCCTGTCAGTGGGCGATCATTCAGGTTTATATTCAACCAGCTTTCTCTTATCCTCTGTAGCGCATTGTGGAATAAATTTAATATTTATTGAATTATTCCACTAGCCTCCATTAATTTTGATTATTTGTGCAACTATCACATATCAAGTCTCTAGCAGTATCAAATTAGATAGGTGGTATGTATCGTTCCCTACAGTTAGGGAAATATTAAACGAGGAAATAGCCTTGAGAGTCAATCAATCTTCTAGAGCCAATAATGTAAGCTCTTTGAGGACAAAATATTAATATGGAATTTAGGAACACTCAAATAAGAATTCTGTGATTATATAGGGTATACCATTAATGAGCACATAAGAGAAAGTGTTCCAATAAGTGATAATCATAAAGTATTTATGGATGCCATTAAGAAAAGGTTTATAAAGATTGATGAAGGTTGCAATAAGGGATTAGTTCCATATGTGGCAGATTCAGTATGACTTCCTTCTAGGGTGGAGAGTATGAGATCTAATTTTTCAAGTTTGCAAATCTCATTCAGCGTACCTTAATGGACAGAAGGAAGTATGATATTTTAATATCAAAATTGATATTGTCATCCAAGAGTGGGAGATCATTCAGGTTAACAAATCTCATTCGGCCATAATGATGACATTTGCCAATACTACTACCAGAAGAAATATTATTAAGAAGTCTCAATAAGAGGTCATTTTAGAAGAAGAAATTTGCCAAGTCTATTGCTCATTCTGGTTCCACCAACACCTCTAAATATCAATATGTGCCACTTTTGTTATAAACTTGGGCACAACATGGTAGATTACAAGAGTTCTCTAGATTGGCATGCGTGAAATGACATTTTGTTACCTTTATTTTGATCCCATCTAGAACATATGCACTCTAACTGTTAGTGGTGGCATACCGGTGTCATTATTGATAAAGCCATAAGCAACCGGAGACCAAATAAGGGAAAATAGTTGTGAATTGAAGCTATAGAGTTAAAATCCATATCGAAAACATAAGGATCAGCTAGATTGTTGTTACATCTTGCAAACAGTTTTGGAATTACTATCGATTTATACTTTTCATTCTAATAACGGAAAAATATTTTTGTTTAGTAACAACATATGTGTTGATTTTGGCATTCTGCGTGATGAATATATAATAAATCTGAGAACAGATTATATTGTAATGTACATGAATAAATATTTATTAATTAACTAAATTTTTGGTAAATTTTGTAAATTTCAACTAAATAGTGATGTGAGCCCCACTTGAATTTTGGTGCCCAGATGTATGTATGACTGAAGAAACAGTGTACGGATGGTGTAATAATGATATTATGGAAATTTTGAGGCCAAAATACTTTATTTGCATTATTTCGGGAAATGTGACAAACAAATTAGAAAATGACAATTATGTCCCGAGGGTGTTTTCGTAAATTATGCCCAAATTAAAATGAATTGGGGCGAAGTAAAAATATCATGATATTCTACATGAAAAAGAGTTTAAGATAGTATTAATAGATTTATTGAATAGGTGGTTAAATTGAAAAATTTCTCTGGCAGTCCGTCAGGGGTAAAATCATAATTTCACTCAATCGGTGTACCGCACGTCGACGAAACCACTTTTATTCATCAAAATACATTTAATAAGAGTATTTGGTGATGGAATCTGAAATTTTGGAGTGCAATTACATAGTTTTTACGATTACGAAAGTTTAAGGGCAAAATTGTCTGAAATTTACATAACCAAGGGTATTTTGGTAATTTGCCTATTTCTAGAAGACTCTTTAAAACTCCATCAGCTGCTGGATGGTACTATTCATCATCCCTCCCACTCACTCCCATGCCATTGAAGAGGAAAAGAAGAAAGAAAATAAAACCCAACAAAAACATAAGTAAACCTTCCTTATTCACAAACACATAACTACAAACTTGTTCTACTTTCTTCCCTCTGTCTAACCATACCAATATATCATAGAATAAGTGGCAAAATTTGAAGATAGGGAGCTTCAAAGATTCGGTCAAGGTATGGATCTCATTATGCATTTTGATTCTTTGAATTCTAATGGTGTAGAAAGACTAAGTGAAGTATGATAAACATGTTGGTAGCATTGGTTTCAATTAAATTGAACAAAATAAAAATTTTCCATTAGATGGGGTTTCAGCCAAGCTTAGAACCTAAGGTATTCATGGTGTTTCATGCATTAAATGGATGCCAAATTGATGATTAAGCATGATAGAACATGAATATGGGATTAAATTGTTGAAAATCCTTAAGATGTGGGAGATGGTGAATTCGGCCTCATGAAGGGGAGAGGGTTTGGTGCTGCATTTTGATGATTTTAGTGTTCCATTAGACTGTAGAAATTACAAGGAGTTTACCGTATGCTCGGATTGAAAATCCGACTTAAAACGAAGAAGTTATGTTTTATTACCGGTAGAAAATATAATGCATAAATATTTGTAGTGTACAATGTGGCTGCAATTAGACATGAATAATAGTTTAAAAATAAGTATTAAATGAGCTAATATTTTTAGTGAAATTATCTGCAGTATGGGAGTATCAGTTTACGAGTGGTGCACTCGAAGAAACCTGATAAGTCAGGCAGGTAAGGGATGCGTATGTGGACTGTAAAGATATTTCGAATGCATGATTTCAATGCACATAATTTTATGAGCATATTTTAAAAGTGAATTGCCTTGGAAACTGTGAAATTGTGGCTGTTGGTTGGTTTTGAAATGTGTTTGAAATTGCAGGAAGGCTAAGGTATTAGCAATTGTTACGTTGCTGAAATTTCCTAGAAAATTTACTAAAAATGTCATGAATTATTTTACTCTATATTTGAATGATTTCCTAGCCTTGGAAATAAGATATTTGATATTTTTCATAAAACATGAATGTACTAAAAAATATTAATTAAATATTCATGTTACCGAATTTACTGAATGCAAAGCTACTGAAAATTTCTCCTAAATGTTTTACAGTGTAAGAAAGGGTTTGTAAAGGGAAATGTTGAGAAGTGAATATTTTATAAATTATTTTCAGTAAATATTCACTATATGATAAATAAAACCTTTATGGACTGACTGAAGATTTTACTAATTTTATCGATTTCCATAAAGGTGATACTATTGTGGGAATATTGTTTTAAGACTAGAATATTCTTAAATGTGTTCCACAGACAGTGAAACAGTATGTTTATAAAAGTACTATTAGCATTGGAAAATAAATATTTATTATTTTTCATAAAGTGTGAAATTATAGAAAATGATATTTCAGTAATGCCGAAAGTCGAATCTCATTGAAATGAAAGTATTGAAATGTGTATATGTGTTTTATGGTGAAATTAATATTTATGGAAATTATTTCTACAGTGTGAATGTTTTATAACATTGTTTTCATCGTACTACATACTGTGTAATTTTATACCTTTATGGATTTTCTTAAAGATATTATTTTACTAAATTCCATAAAGGTGATGTGATATCTTGTAAACTGTTTTCAGACTGTTAGGCCCCGTATCATGCTTACGTGTTTACTGTGTGAAGTTGTTGATACTGATCCTATCTTCAGCGTCCCGATTGACACCTGATCAGTGTACGACCGAAGACATTTATAGACTATGGCCATAAGTCTCATATGATATTGTTACTGTTCCTTATAGGAATTATAGCATGATATATTGAGGGTGTTGCCTGGTCTCCATTCACATGTTATTGCTACTGCTATGGTTTTCAATGAATTATTATTGTTACAAAAGTGTTTACTGTACCGAACGATTTTCAATAATGTTTACTATATTGCCTACTAGGTTTTATTGAAGAGTGTGAAACAAGTATAAAGTGATTTGGTAAAATACCAATTAGAATATTTTATTTAAATGGTTTTATAAACCGTTTATGTAATTATTTATTTATTTAATTGTTACCGTTTACCTAACGGTTTACCGTACTAATTACTAAAAAGTTACTATCACTGAATTGTTTATCATACCGAGTCGTATACCGCACTATTTACTGTGGTTTATTTAAGTGTGAAAGTGATATTTTAATATAGAAATTATTTCCTAAATGTTTTATTTAATGGTTTATTATACCATATTTATGTAAATTATTATATGGAGAATTATTAAATAAGATTTATGTCAAATTCAAATTCTACTCCCTATAGTTGCTTCTAGGTTCCGGGACAAGATAAGTATTTCAAAATATCTTCTTTACTCTATCCGAATCCCTAGGGATTATAGTATCCTTCCTTTACGGTCCCTAGTGTACCTTTAGGAAAATAAAGGATTTTATTGCATATAGATTTCGAAATATCAAGTTCTGCATACAATTCCTTTACTGAGCCGTGGTTTGCTCACTACTTTATTTTCACCATCCATAGATTATTTTCAGAAATTGAATAATTCACCTATTCGTGGATTAGCTGCGCTTTGGTGATTCCGAGGCAAGTTATAGTGGATCCTTGAGGTACTGTGTTTACATTTATATGTTCAGAAAGTTTTATACAGTACTACTTATTGTAAACTTAATTTCAAGGGATGTAAACTGATTTATACAGTTGTGAATATTAATTATCAGTAAATAAATATTGTCTAAAGAGTTTTATTGTTGTAGATGAATAGTGTTAAAGGCATCACAGATAGCCCAACCAACTACTGTGTATGTGTGACATGCGATAAATGTGGATGATTACTGTGTATAACAGACTGTGACAATAGACTTGTACCCCAATATTAGGCAAATTTTCTTCAGTTGTGAATGATGTGACTGTTGATTTTGATTATGGTGGAATATATAAGAAATCTATCAAGTTGTGGCATAAGTTAGGGACAATTCGAGCCACATGTAAAGATTGCATTAAGGGAAATCTTATTGCTAATATTAAGGATATGATTGGCAGATATTGAAATGATCAGGAACTGATATATACCGACATTTGTAGATCATTTCCACATACTATATTTAGTGGATATAAGCATTTCATCACTTTCACTGAAGACTTTTCTAATGTAGGTAATGTAAAGTGAGAGTTTTGATCTTACAGAAGCCTTAAGCATTTTGATTGATTTCGCTGCGTTGCTTAGTCAAGTAAGCTGCTTAAGACAATGATTAGACAGTAGTGATAAATGTTATGCTTGGTATAATAAATTTAGGTGAAATCATATACCGGTTTTGGGTTAAGTGCCAGTAGAATTATGTATTGACGCCTAGTATATTGTGCTTGGAATACCGGAATAGAATGAGATTGCATAATAATCATTCGTACATTTTAATATGGTACGATTTATGTTAATCACTCCAAATTTTCAAAATTCGAATGGAGTGAAGTTATGAAAAATGCAACTCACATTCAAAGTTGATCTCTAAGCAAAACCAATTTTCAAATTCATCCTAAGTTGTAGTCAGACAAGAGGTCGAATTTGTGCCGCTTTTTGTGTTTAGGGTTATAAAGTAAGGCAAATGCCTATAACCCATAATCAAGAAAACTTGACAAGAAAACTGTTAGCGGCAATTTTGTTGGTTATTGCATTGGCTAGAAAGATTTTAGATTTTGATTTCTTGTTATATGATACTAGGATCATCAAGTCTAACAATGCAATCTATATGAAGGATGACTTAGACAGTGGGAGTTGTAAACTCCACAAGGTCATTACTAAAATACATATTGTTGTGCCATTCCTATACATGCATTATCTATTGATAGTAAAAGACTACAACCAAAAGAATCAACAGTTGATCGCAATATCATATTTTGACCTTGCACCTGACCTTGCAGAAGAACATGAGTATGAAATTCATGTGTCATCTGATTCTGATATTTGTCAGGAGGCTGTACTGATCCAAACTCTAGGAGTTGGATATTTGCCACACAGGATGAGTAAGCATATATGTTGCATAAAGATGCATGAGATCTATTTCAGTTGTCACACCATTATAGACCAAACGAAACTCTAAAGATCAGGTATAATATTTAAAGCCAAATTTGGCCAAGGCTTTAAATAAAAAGAATGAATTGATTGTATGAAAAACTTTTTTTTTCCTGTTTCTACCTAAGATTCATTTAGAATCATGATGGCAATTGGTAGCTCATTTGATTAGGAGCTACATCTTGGATATTAAAACGTTTAAATGAAGCAACCTAAAAGTTTGTAGTTCCTAAGATGAAACGTACAGTTGTGAACTCGAGGAGTTCATTTGCAAACGTTAAAAGGCATCCAGATTGCAATATCTAAAGTTTGATGAGATTGTCACTTTAAAGAGAACACATTTGATAGTTGGATCCATTACAAGGTTAGTGGGAGTAGTTACGTGTTTATTGTGCTCTAAATTGATGATATCAAATAGCAACTAATAGTAATAACTTATTGTATGAGACAAATTTCATGTTGTCATGTCACTTCAAGATGAAGAACCTAAGTGAGGCTTTACTTTGTTTTAGGGATTGAGATTCTTCCTGACATATCTATAGGCATACTTTGTTGGCTCAAGAAACCTACATTGTGTGTGTTAAGTAGGTTTATTGCATATTGTTCTTCTATTTGAGGCGCCTTTTCGTGAAAAGTGACATATTGTGAAAATTTCAAAGTCCTCAAAGTGATAATGAACGAGCTCATGTCGAGTGTTGTGTATGCCTTATTGTGGGTAATTACTGTATACTTAAGTTTGTACACATTTTGTGTTGTGTATATTATAGTATTTCGAGATACTTGAGTGATATTGAAATATAGAGCTGAAAGCTGCAAAGAGAGTATTTAGATATCAACAAATCTGACATTTTGGGTTTGGTCAGATATTTTGATGTTGATTTTGCATGCTATCAAGATATTGAAAATTATTTTGGTTATATATTTGTGTTATGTAGAGGAGCTGTTTTTTGGGAAAGAGTGAAACAAATACTTACAGCATCCTTGATTATGGAGGCTAAGCATGTAGCATGCTGTAAAGCTACATGATGGGCCATTTAGGTTGCAGAATTTCATCTCAAGGCTGGTTTCTATGGTCGCCATTTTGAACTCTTGGAGATGCACCATGGTAATGCTGCAACGCTTAATTTCTCTCTCAAAATACTAAGAGTTCCTCACATTCCAAATATTTAGATATTATCATTCAATTTGTTACAGAGAAATAATGGAATCCATTATTTGATTATATTGTAGAGCACATAGTTAAAGAGCTCATTCCGGTTAACTATGAATTTGGCTGCTAAAGTGTTCTGACGACAACACTTATTTGAAGCATTTGGAGCCATTTGCTGTATTAAGTTAGTGGGAGCTCTGTGTAATGAAATCAGTTGCAACTGTGTGGATGGATTCCTACTTGCCATAGATGCATATTCTGTTGGATGAGCCATTCCATATTAGTCTCATGTGCTTCTGTTAAAGCAATGCATCATTCGGTTTAGATGCATGGACCTAATGGAAATGGATGTTTGATTTTATTTTCATATCATTTCCATTTCATACTCTTATACTACTATTTTTATTGAAGTCTTTATGAATTTATGCATTTGTACCCTGTTGGTATGATGCATTTGGAAGCTTGTAAGGGCTTATTGTTGTTAAAGTATTTATAAGACTATACATTTATATCCTTTCGGTACAATATATCCAGAAGGTCTTATGAATACATATTGATATTTGTATGGCGTTTTCGTTAATTAACTTAATTGTTTAAGTGGGAGTGTTGAAATATCCCTATTAATGTGGACTAGTTAAGTGTAATTAACTTCATATAATATTTAATTAGTAGTATAAATTTGTATAAAGTGTGACTCATAATTAATTATATTAAATATATAGTATACATGTATTAAACTTATAATGGGATGGGTTTATACATGAATCCTATAAAGGGAGGTCTCTACTCTCAACCTCTATATATATGAGGCTGGTTCTTTGAGTTTCATAATTTTTGATAAAGAGGGATGAGAGTAGTTTCTCCCTCCCGCTCACTACCCATGCTCACACTTCTCGTTTTCTCTCCGTTTTAGGTCCAAAGGCAGTTAACTGGACGCTATCGAAGTGGGCTTCAACAACGCGGTAATACAGTATAGCGAGATTGAACTCTCGCTTGCGTCCAGGTCAATTTTTACTGCGTTTAATTTCGTGTTAGTGACTTGGTGAGGTTTCAATAAATTTCAACATTTCATTGCTAGATCAGCATTCAAAGCATATTGAACTTTTAATTAACATTTTTCATGGAGTTACAAATTAAACTGCTAGATTATGGTTCTGTTATGTTTTTTGTGTTTGGCAGCATCAAATGCCTGGGACAGAATACACTACTAGCATCTGAAGTCGGAATTCCGATGAAAAATTCACAATCTGATGTGGAGGTTTCATGGAGCATGATTCATTTGGAAACTGTTTGTTTTTCTTTTTCTTTTCCTTTTATGCGCATACTTTGCAAATAAACTTGATTTCTTATTTGTCAACCATCATTGGTTTGCAACCAATCCTCTAGACATGCAATTCCATATCATGAAAAAATAAATGGATATTTCCAGTTATATAACTCAACGTCTGATAGTTGTAACTGTTTAACACGATTGATCAATTAGTCATTGCTTTTATTATTTATATGAAAGGCACAAAATTAAAGATTTAAACTGAAGAATTTCCCACTGTATCATCAATCATCAGCACTCAAATCTATCTTCAACCCGTATTTATAATATATAAAATTACCAGCGGGGAGTGCTTCCTACTAGTACTAGGCAATGACGGTCCAAGTCAAGCTTCAGTTTTAATCAACCAAGAACCCACGCTCTCGAAGCTGCAAAAACATCAACAACAACAGTAGTCAGCAAATTAAAATTTAATCAACCAAACCTTCAGATTATTGAAATTAATTTCGTATCAATAAAAGAAAAGTAAAGTGTAATCAAACTGAATCACGTTGATTCAGGATCGAGTTTGACTTTGTTAATGTGTTATTTTGTCCAAGGCTTTCTGAGAGATGTGTCTATTGTTCAGCAAAGTTTTTTTTGTTGTTTTAAAATAACGTGTAATAGTTGCCTAATCTTAGTGGCTAAAGTGGTTGCCCAGTCTATGGGATTGGTCTGTTTAAGTGGTCAGTAAGAGTCCTATTTTCTTGTTTTTTGTTACATGTAAGAGCCTACATAGAGGTTAGCTATTTGTTCCATGGGATGTACGGTAGAAAAGTTCTCTTAATGAATTAATAATAAAAGATTAAAAAATATTATGAAAAAGTTTAATTAAGTTCGGGAAGTCATTTGAGTTGAATATTAAAAAATTTGAATTCAATTCGATTTATTATTTTAATAATTTAAATTTTAATTTAACTTGAAAATAAATAAATTGAATTCAAATAACGATTAAATTAAGTTCAAATAATGATTAAATAATTTGATTAAAAAAGAAGATAAAGTGTTATCACCTTGTCTGGAGATTTTCCAGTCGCTGTCGTAGCTAAGAGCCCAAAAGAAATAGCCACGAATACGAAGGGCCTGAGCGAACCCAATCTTCAATGTTGTTGATATGGCATCATCGTACCCAACCCATGCTGTACCGGCATAAGAATATGTTGATACAGTCTCCATGTCATGTACTACCGTGGCACCTTTCTTCTTGTTGAACTCCTCTATCTGCACATAAGTCAGCACCCCATCGTCTCCTGGGCCTACTGCGACAGCAGCTGATCCAATCTCATGAGAATTTGGGTCCTTTAGCTGCCATGTCCGCCCATAAAGTGGCAGGCCCATAACCAACTTGCTCCTCAGCAACCCAGCTTTGATCCATGACCTAAGTCCATAACTGGTACTTATATTACTGTTTGGGTCATAAAGCGCTGCCTGGGCCCCTGTCTGTGAAGTGTCCCAGCTTCCATGATAATCGTAACACATTGCATTCACCCAATCCAAATTCTGATTAATGGAGCTCACTGGGTATTGCCGATCGACTTCTGCCAAGAAAAAGTTGACTGAGAAGTATACAGCCGCCGTGAGAAGTAGAGGCGCTCGGCGAGTTGCCATAGCCTCGTAGTTGATAGCTCGTCGCCATTCCATAAACAGAACGCCTAAGTCTCGCATTTCTTTTGGGCTACTAGGGAATTCCCAGTCCAGGTCCATCCCATCAAAACCATACTTTCGTGCAACCTCAATGGTTGAAGTTATAAACGCTTTGCGTGACTTCGCCTCCGAAGCCATGCGAGCATAGAGAAGAGGATCGGCACCTCCGCCAGCTATAGAGAAAAGGGTTTTGACAGGCGGATTCTTGTGACGAAGGGTTGTAGTAAAATTTGACAGCAGTAGAGCTGTGGAACTTGGGATTTCGAACTTGTAGGTGACGTTGCTTGGCATGAGAAAAGCATAGTAAATATGAGTAAACAAGGACGTATCTATGGCTGATGGTGGGAAAGTTGTCGTCCATGAAGGCCAGTAAGCTGCTTTGACAGCCGGTGGCGACGCCATGACAAGGCTTGTAGACATAGGCATGGTTAAGCAAATAATAACAATGGAAAAAAGCTGAAAATATTTGATGAGGCCTGCCATTATTGCAAAAGGGCTTGTCATAAATGATTCTGATTGAGTGTTATATATATATATATATATATATATATATATATATATATATATATATATATATGACAAATATATTGTTTTACATATTTTCATATTTTTATATAAAATTAATATTTTTTCAAATCAACAGTTGGTTATAACAATTTATTTATATTTTTTATGCATATAATTTTTTGAATCAATATGATATTTTTATAATTTTAATTGAGAAAAATATTTTTTAATATATATTAATAGTTAAAATTTTATTTTATAAAATATATAGTTAAATATTTTTGATTAATTTAAAATTTGATATGTATAATTTACGTAAATAAAATATAAAATTTAATGATTAAATTAAAAATATATGAAAGTATGAAATTAAATTTATTTTATTCATGTGTAAATAGATTAAACCTTTTATATATATTTATAACAATTACCGGCCTAGCTAATAGTCAGAAAAAAGTACGAAGAATTCATTTGTTTGTAGGTTTGTGGATAACTTTAGATGACCTAGGGAAGTTGCGAAGCATCGAGTTGAGGGAGAACTACTCTGCTATTTTACTACTCTGTATTTTTTTGGCTGCGTTGAAATTTTATTTTAGTTACTTGTCAAAACTTGGTTTGGTCAACGGTGGGTTTGGCGTGCGCAACTCTCTAGAAGATCTGACCCATTCAAATCAAATTTTGATTTGAATATAAATCAGGGTTGTCGAATACGAATGGAATCAAGGAAAAAAATGAGTGCATTGGGTAAATGTTCACGCCAACACTAGATATAAAACAAAGGACAAAGTTTTATGCTCGTGGTGTGCTTGAACCTTTCATAATGGCCCTTAGTGCTTGTCTGGCACTAGCGTTTGCTTGTGGTGTGGAGAGGAAAGGACATGGATGGAAGCAAAAGTGGAGGGACAAGTGGAAGTCACGTTCACACATTTATCACACTTGTTTAGGTTACTATCAGGTCACATTCAATTCAAGCAACTTGGCTCTTCTTTGCATGCCTTAGGTAAAAGTTTTATTTATAATCCAAAGGAGTGGATCAGTAGTATAAGATTATACTGAGTTTTTGAGTAATGATAATTTATAATGAAGAGTTTCATGTTCGGTCCTTATTAAGTTAAATTTTATTGAAACAATGCCAATCACGTAGTGCAAATAAAAATTAATCTCAATTCAAAATGATATAAAAACACATAATAGTTTACCCACACAAAAAAAAAGTCTTATTTAATGTGCCATGTTCTCTTTCATTGATTTGTCAATGCAGTTTTATATAAATTTCAATATTTCAGTATGATGGCTGCGGGATACCCTTTGATTTTTCAAGATCATGAAAGCATTACTACATCAAGCAGGTATTACATGTGCATAAGTAAGATATTTTTCTCATTTTTTTAATATGAGAATCGTTCGACTTTATGATAAGCTAAAATTAAAATAATTTTCTTTATTTGGGTTGGGCATGAGCCTAAGCCTTTGCTGGGGGTAACAAGGACCTAAGAAAGTCAAAATGTGGAAAGTTCATGCTTTGTATCAGGCTTGAATGTATAAATTTGATTGAAAATTTTAAGCGATTTGAGTTTTAGACTTATCATAGGTAGAGGCGTTAATGAATTAGATTAGACTTAGATAAATTATTAAAGGGTTGAAAGCAAGCCCACGTTTGACTTGAATTTTTTTTTTTTGGTTTAAGTTTTTTGTCAAAGCTCATCTTTATGTACATGAATAAGTCCAATCCCCTCAAGTTCATACTAATACTATTAATTTTTTATTAAAAAAGTTATAATAAAATATAAAATTATTAAAACACATTATAATTAACAAGTATAACATAATAAGTTCATATAAATTATTGCAAAAAAATTAAAAAAAATGAAAATTTACATTAAAATCTAAATAAAATACAAGCTCAAATTAAATTGCACAAAAAATAAATTTTAAAAAAATATTAGTATAAAAAAAAGTAAAAAAATTACAATTATAGGACTAGGCTTAGACTTGAAATGACTAATCCAAACATGATATAGTTTTTATCGGGTTTCAATTTCTAAGCCTAAGCCCGATTAATGAGCTTATTATTTTGTCCAAATCAATTTAAAAATTGAATGAGCCTTCGAATTTGGACAGATAACTTGACCATTGAACAAATTTAATATTCAATTTGTAGCATAAAAAGGAACAAGATTATTATGTTATATATACATTAGATATCATATAAAATCTTAGCTAGACATTTTTATGTTTTTGCCATAAAGCACTAAATATATATATATATATATATATATATATATATATATATAAAAGCACTAACTAGGTTCAAAATATAATATTGTTAATTGTTTTAATTATCTAATAGTAAAATGAAGACACTAGCTTTACACTATCGTTAGTGGTTTTGTACCCCAATTGTTTGATCGAAGGATAATTAGGCTTCTATTAGTTGACACTATTATATTTGGCTCGTTGATTTTTTCAAGGAAATGAAAAACAAATTCAAAAATTAACACATTTTTTTTTCATCCATCAAACAATCCAAGCACCATTTTTGTCTCTTCTGTTTTAAATGGACAACCACCCAACTTGGAAAAAAGCATGCAAAATGCTCTCAACGCCAAAAATGAATTGGGTTTTGTTGATGGTAGTCTTGGAAGACCAAACCATGATTCATCCGACTTCGCTGCTTGGACAAAATGTAACTCCATGGTAATCTCTTGGCTGTTTAATGCCTTGGCTCAAGACTTGCACGATAGTGTCGTTTATGCTAATAGTGCAAGAGAAGCTTGGCTTGATCTTGAAGAACGTTTTTCACAAGGCAACGCTTCTTGTGTGAATCAACTTAAAACTGGTCTATCCCTCCTCCATCAAGGTATTCTTTCTATTGCTGCATATTACACTAACGTGCTGTTTGGTTCATGGAATAGAATAAAGGAGGAAAGAAAAAGTATTATGCGAGAATAGGAAAGAATATGAATTATGAAGTTTAATTCATTGGAATGAAAAATATTAGAAAATGGTATTAATATGTTTGGTTTAAAGTAATGAATAGAATTTGAATAAAGACAAAAGACTATATTACTTTTTTATTAAAATAATTATAATTTATTAGAAGAAATAATATAATTATAATCAATTAATAAAAAAATTATAAACTATTAATAATGATGATAAATTATTATAATAAATTATTAATTAATAATATTTTATTATTAAATTATAATTATTAATATGCTTATGATTATTAATTAATTATTTTAATTATTAATAATTAATATTTAAATTAATAAAAAATAATAAATTAATATATATAACAAGCCTTCGGTTCCTTTATCAGTTTAACTCTACTTCTGCAATTTTTTTTAATTTTTTTTATTAAAACCCAAAAACAAACATTGACTCAAGTTTCACTTCTTCTCCATTAGAAGACTCTCTCTAAACACTATTTTTTTCTCTCGTGAAATTTAGGTCGCTGGTTCCGCCATGGACACAAAGCGCCGCCGCAACTCAACTGCTGCAGAATGAATCTCGTCCGCTCTCTTCGTTGAGGTCTAATAGAGGCAAAGTTTTTGGGTTGAAATTGCCGAAATCAACCGTAGCTCTAAGCAGAAAAAAAGATCGAAGACAAGAAACCATAAAGAAGAAGAAGATGAAATCAGATTTGATGGGTTGTAATTTTACAATTATTTAAAGGATACGATTGGAAAATGCTTAACGATTCCTTGTGTTGTAGAAAGAGAAATCGACGCATAGCTTGAAGAATAGCTATTCTTTAAACGCGCGGAATAGATAATCATGAAGAAAACCAAATTTGACTTTAAAAATGTACCAAACTCAGTATTTGTGGGGCCATCCGGAATTAAGAAGGAAAATAATCACTTTTCCGTTCAACCAAACGGCACGTGAGTTAAAATCTCTGTGGGATGAATTGCAGTTATTTACCGAAGTTCCTTAATGTACTTGTTGTCAATGCATTTATGTTGCTGCCAAAGCATATGTGTCAGCCAAAGAGAAAGAAACGGTACATATTTTTTTTCCTTGGATTGAACGATTCTTTTGCTACTGTGAGGTCTCACATTTTAGGCATTGAACCTCTTCCCTCCTTAAGTAAAGTCTGCTCCATGACAACATAAGAAGAAAAACAAGAAGCCGTTACAGCTTCTTGTAATCTTATCATTGAAGCCACAACTTCGTTAGCTAAGGAAAATGTCATTACCCCAGCTAGTGTTTCTTTTACAATTGGCTGAAACATTAGATGTGACCTGTTGCAAGAAACTCAACCATGTAAAAAGCCATTGCTATGAACTTGTGGGCTATCATTCTCATTGGCAACCAAGGGCTCGTTCTTCTCAAGCCCCAAATTCATCCACTCAGTCTCTTGGGCATTTTTTAGCTTCTACATTAATTCGAGATAGTCCAAAAGCAACTGCACCCTCCCTTGGTCCTCAATCACTGATATTTGGCCATAATATGGAATAATATAACCAAATTATTGGTTTGTTAGACTCATCTACCACAGTTAACTCCTTGTGCCTTAAAGATTTTTGGACTTGGATATTGTGATCCAAGAATGCACATTTAGTAATTGAAGAAACATTAATAGAAGTTTTAATGTACGTATAGTAGTGGAAACGTTCACATACAAGCTTGATTGTATATATATTAATTCATTTACAATGTACACAAATTATGTACAATCTAAACCCTGACTGTGTCCCTAACTTTTCCAAAATTGAACTCTTTATTACTTTGTGGTTGTCTACAAGCAAAGCTGCAAAAGTTTACAGATGATATTTATTTGCATCTATTTGTCACAAAAAAAACATAAACATGATACTAACCTTAAACCTCAAATATGAAAAATGACATAACCTTAACCCTAAACCATGTGTCTACACTACACACTCACTTGAATGAAGGGTGTGTTAATTCTTGCATTGTATGCTTAAAGGCGCTTTAGCATGTGTTGTTGCATGAAACAACAATGATTGGTTGCTGACGTTGGATTCTCGATCTTCGCGTTAGCCTATCTCTAAGGACACTGCAAGAAAGAAAACCATCAGGGGGTGCAGGGGCTTTCCCCTACGCGCGCACTTCGATGCTTAAGTCAGACAGGGTTTTGGCGGCATTTTAGTAGGCAAATAGAACTTAGGGTTTAAAAATGATACCTATGACCTATTTATAGGAGTTAGATTGCGCGTAATTACCTTTATGACCCATAGCTTAAATGGTCATTTAATGGATCATTTATGGGCCTTCTGAGTCCTCTTTCCTCTTGGTCTTAGATTATCATTTGGCCCAATGTTCTTCAACTTGACTTATAGAAAAGCCCAGTAATCTTTGGTTTGACCCTCATCAATTGCTCCCCACTCTTTTGCAGGGTTTACCCTGTGAAAGAGTATATAAAGAATGAGATTTTCAAATTCATTTGCTACCATCTTCCTGGGATTATTACAAGAGTCTTTTCATCTTCACTTGGGGGCTCAACTAATGGACTTCATCATTATTTATGACAAGAACAACGTTGTGTCATTATTTCTTTTGTCAAGTGCCTTTTCATAACACTACTGGGATACATTTTCCTCCTTTGAGCTAAATGCTTCTTAAGTGGAATATGCCACCCTTCTTTTTGAATTTAAGGTCTTAGCTGACCCAAACCAAGAGCTATAAGGAGAAATTACAAGATTACAGAGCCACCAAAGCCTTTGGTTTCATCAGAGGCAATTTGTACTTGGTATGCTCCTAATTGGTTGAAGCTTAATCCAAATGTTGAGGATTTGGAACCTTTTCTGAGGATAGGCACTTATAAAGATCTATCTGATCTTACCAGCTCTTAAGAGCCTTTTCGTCGACCTGAGATGGTCGAGGTTCTCACAGGCTTGGACGAAGATGATTTAGATAATCCAGAGACTAACTTTCCTAAAAATCAAGCACTTGACACTATAGCACCTCAGGATGTACATGCTTAGGTGCCTGTTAGTATCGATGCTCCTTTTGATGCAGAAGTTAATCTAGAGTGCTCCCCAGTTTTTTGTGAAAGAACTTAGTCTTTTAGAAACTGATCAACACATTTTTAAACTCATCTACAGAGGCAACTACACATTTACCTTGTATTAATCTTACGTAATAATCAGACTTTCCTCGTGCACTTTTTGCTTCAAGTCCTTTCGCATATGTGGCTTATGCCTCATAATTACTGCTTCAAGCCCAAGCACTTCATGCATGACTTGCATCACGCACTTTTCGCTTTAAGTGCATGCGTAGCCTACATCGCGCATTTTTCGCTTCAGGCTTTTTCTTTGTGTACGTGGCTTACTTCGTGCATTTTCGCTCTAAGCCCTTACATTTTATGCATGACTTACATCGTGCACTTTTCGCTTCAAGTTCATGCGTAGCCTACATCATGCATTTTTCACTTCAGCCTTTTTTCTTTGAGTACGTGGCCTACCTCGCGCATTTTTCGCTTCAAGCCCTTACACTTTATGCATGACTTACATCACGCACTTTTTGCTTCAAGTACATGCGTAGCCTACATCGCGCATTTTTTGCTTCAGGCTTTTGGTTTTCCCGTCTCGCACCCTTTTGTGCTTAGGGACTTTTCATTTGCCCATCTCGAGCATTTTTTGCTTAGGGACTTTCGAATTTGCCCGTCTCGCACCCTTTTGTGCTTAGGGACTTTAGATTTGCCCGTCTCGCACCTTTTTGTGCTTAGGGACTTTGGATTTGCCCGTCTCACACCGTTTTGTGCTTAAGGACTTTATAGAATTGATAAGAATATAACATCATTAGAATATAACATCGTTTATATCCGAAATGCCAACATAAAATATGATAAAATTTGTAGCATACCTCATAATATACCTCGCAGCCTGTATACTGTGTGCTCCCCAAGTTTTTCTTTGCGACTTTTCGTGTCCAAAGAAAAACTTTTACCTGAGCGTTGAGCCTGTACACGTATTCTCCGCTTAAGGACTTGTGATTTGGTCTGCCCGTCTTGTGCATTTTCTCGCTTAGGGACTTATTTTTGCCCGTCTCACACCCTTTTGTACTTAGGGACTTATTTTCGCCCGTCTCGCACCTTTTTGTGCTTAGGGACTTATTTTCGCCCATCTTTGTATATCTTCTCGCTTAGGGACTTATTTCTGCTCGTCTCGCACCCTTTTGTGCTTAGGGACTTCGCCCGTCTTTGTATATCTTCTCGCTTAGGGACTTTTAGTTTGCCCGTCTTGTGCATTTTTCGCTTAGGGACTTTTAGTTTGCCCGTCTCGTACCCTTTTGTGCTTAGGGACTTTTCATTTGCCCATCTCGCGCATTTTTCGCTTAGGGACTTTTAGTTTGCCCGTCTCGCACCCTTTTGTGCTTAGGGACTTTTCATTTGCCCTTATTGTGCATTTTTCGCTTAGAGACTTTTAGTTTATCCGTCTCGCACCCTTTTGTGCTTAGGGACTTTTCATTTGCCCGTCTCGCGCATTTTTCGCTTAAGGACTTTATAGGGACTTATTTTTGCTCGTCTCACACCCTTTTATGCTTAGGGACTTATTTTCGCCCGTCTCGCACCCTTTTTTTGGCTAGCTTCCATTTTTTCTTCTTCTATTCTTGCAACATGTCTATCAAACATGGAGGATTATCATAGTAGAGATAAAAATAATTGGCCTTCCATTTCATTTTGTAGTATTTTCAATAAAATAGAACAAGTGACAACATAATTGCAGCAAATGTTAAAACAATAATAGCAAGTGTTTTACCGCCTAGTACAATTTCAAGTCTTTGTCTTTGTAAAGTGCCAATGTTTGGACATTCTACTGTCAACCATGGATCGTGTGCTAAGTAGCGCCTCGGTACCAGCAATCTACCTTCACGAGCTTACCACAAGTTGTTTTTGATCCAACTATATCAAACCAAGCTCTCCCTGGCTTGCTGGCTTATAGGACAGTGGCTAGTGCCTCCTCTGGACACCTACCTAATACGATCACAATTGTTAGAGTGGACAAGAAAAACGAAAGTATAATATGAGGGTACCTCAAATCTGTTACCACCCGCATGTCCCTTGTTTGGTCAGTGACGACTATAACAATGTGCAAGGGACTTTACTAACCTTGTATTTAAGTAATTGGCTGCATGCTTTTTTCTAACTCATAAGCAACTAGCTTTTGTTTTTTGCTATCAATGTCAACACTAATAGGGTGTCCTACTCGGACCATTTCCCCTTGACTATCTCCGCTTTGGTGCACCCGCATGCACTTACATGAGCCATTAATCTGGAAAAGGAGTCGCTAACTTGACTCTCTTACCCTTTTTCCCTTCTGATTCGATGGGGACAAAGCATGGGCATCTCCCGTCACTAATCCATTGGTCGCCCGAAATGAGCATAGGTGGTGCTTTTGCATCAACAAAGAATTTCATCTTGACGATCAGCTCAGAATCATCAAGCGACAGTGCTGTAAGTGTGCACTTCTGTTTCATTGAATTGCGATATTAAACTGTTATCATGGTTAAATTGTCGTTCTTTATCTTGATTTAGATGCCTTCAGGAGGGATTCTCAATGCGCATTTCACAGCCATGACATTCCAAGAGGACTTCTTGCCTTGACATTCCTTCTTGTGGTATTCAACTATCTGAGCAGTTTCTAAATATATTCCATGCGGGGGTTTTTTTTTTGAGCTTGTGTGCGAGAATAACCGCACCATTTTCCCCCTGAAATATGGGAATTTCTCTGTTCAAGACATCTTTTACATTAATAAAACTATTCATCTTCTAGATGCGAGCCTTGACAATGATAAGTGCTCCATTCCTCGCAGCTCCTCTCCTTTTTACATCTCTTTAGGGCAAAACTTGTCCTTCTACCTGAATACAGAAAATGACACAGGTGCAGCTGAATATAGCGAGATGTATCTGGTAAATTGCACGATGAAGATAATCAACTCTTCCATTTACATCAATGCTTCTCGTTGTAGTACCAATCACTCCCACTCTCTAACTCCACCGCCTAATTACTTTTATTTTCTAGATGAAGACGTTCCAAAGTCTCATATCAATCACTCATGCAGAATTGAAGCCCAGGTCCCAATCATGCCTTCTCGAATCAAGGGCATGTCTACTTCTGATATCTACAAAAAGCTGATGATGGGCATCCAACTCTCATGGTCAAACTTTGTTGTTGTTGATTTTATCCTGCATTATTTCACAACACCTCATTGGCTATCGCAAGGGCGAGCCATTCTGTCGCCACAAAATCTACCGCGGCATCTGTTGCCTGGGCAAGGCATCCTCTCGCCAGAAGGCTTCTGCGTAGACCTTTTGTGGCCCGCATTGGCTATCGAATGGGTAAGCACCCTTTTGCCCAAGTGTCCTGCCGTGCGTAGCTATGCTCGCCGCTATTTGCTATCGTGTGTGTGAGGCACACTCTCGCCAAGAAGCTTGTGCACACCTGGAAGGTGGCAAGGGCGAGCTGTTCTCTCGCCAAGAACATTACGTGAGGCAGGCTCAGTAGTTGCTTTGGCGATGTCATCTATTGTAGCTTGTATCTTGTCCATGCCCTATCGTCGTGCGAGCCTGTCTCTCGCCGAAGGCCTTTCACTTGTGGGAGCCTATCTATCTCCAAAGGGTGATGTAGTATGCGGGGAACTTCTCTCTCGCTCAATGGGATGTCTAATGCGAGAGTCTTTCTTTCGCTCATTGGAGGTGTGGCGTGTGGGAGCCCCCTTTCGCCAATTGGGGCTGCCGCATAGATATGTGCTCACTTATTACACTAGCTGGCGACCGTTGTGTGCGGTAGACTTGGCTTCACGTGCTCGAGCCACCTCTCGCTAAAAAAGAGGCTTCCGTATGGATCTTAGCTCGTTCGAAACCATCTCAATAAGGGAAGAGCCTGGGCATGTTCACATACGATATTTTTGGATCTGTCATTTCGGGCAGGTGGAGTGAAAAGAGAAGGCAATGAAAAGGAGTTTCTAGCTGGCTCTTCTATCTACGCAAATGGAAGAGATGTATACTCTCTCATTTTTTTTGTTGTCAAAAATCTTCGATCCAAATCCCGAGTACTAGGATATCCTTGGCCAAAATAATGGAAAATCCTTGGTTTAGAAAGGGGTTGGACACCAAAGTGAACCTTGTTGATGCTGACGTCAAAGAACTATTTCCTGTAAATGCTGATGTAATTCTCAATGCTATTGTTGTCGACGAAAAGCAGGATTTGCCTAAACCTTGTAACTTGAATGCCTTCGATATCATCTCCTTCTCTATAGGTTTCGACTTGTCTGGTTTATTTGAGGAAAGAGAGCAAAAGAAAGAAGTTCGATTTACATTAAACAAAACTACCTTAACCATTATTTCCAAACTGGAAGACATTGCCAAGCTTCTGAAGCTGAAAATAAAGAAGAAAGATAGAGGGCTGTTAAGAATAGAAGGCTCTAAAGAAGGCCGGAAAGGCGTTCTGGGCATCGATGCTGAAATCTTTGAAATCACCCTATTCTTCCATCTGGTTAAGGTGAAGAAGAGCAATGGAGATACATTGGACTATCAGAAAGTAATGAAGCAAGGCATAAGTCCAGCTCTGAGTGACATTGTTTGGACTTGCCAAGGCGAGCAGTTGCAGGACCAGCTGCAGAGCATCGAGAACTGCAGCCATCTCCTGTCCTTGAACAACTTCATGTTGTTTCAGCTCATAGTTCATGACAATCACCATGTTCAATTATTTTCTTGTTGCGAAATTATCTTCCACTTCCTTTTGTTGTGTTCTACTCAGTATCTTTCTTTCAATCTCCTTCACGTGCCTTTTTTTTTTATTCCTTATTCGACAAGGCTATGCGTAGCAGCTGGCAACATGAGGAGGCTGTAGCGCAATGAAAAAGAGCTGCTTTCGATTTAAACAACAGGTGATGAACTGGCAGTGGCGCAAGCAAGCTGTGAAGGTCGATGACTGTGGTTCAACAGCTTTCAACGGTACAGGATACATCGATCGGTGATGCAAGAATGGTGGCAGAGTTGGAACGACAGCAAACTGAGGTAGCGGTGCAACCAGCTACAATAATGGAAGAGACTAGCAAAGCAAGCGGTTCAAGCGGCAATGCTAGTGCAAGCAGTTGTGGATAGATGAGGATGTAGCGGGTAGGCTGTGAATGGGCGGTGAAGCTCGGTCGAGGTCGATAGTGGCAATCTTAGCTTGGTGGTGAAGGACTCGGCCGTGGAGGATGATAGTGGTTAGAAATACACAGGGCAAGAGTGATGAAACGGTAGAGATTAGCTGACGATTTTTTTTTTGTAAGGTGATGAAACGCAGTTTAAGGTATGAAGATATTGCCTGTTGTGGGTGAGAGCCTCTCTCTCGCCCAGCTTGTCGGGTGCGAGAGCCGCTCTCTCGCCCAGCTTGTCGTTGAAGGACAGAGATACACAAAGAAATTAAATACTGAACAAATGTAAGAACTGTTGGAAGCAACCTGTTAACCTCCATCTAAGAGGGAGGGAAATGTTCTCAAGGTACAAGAATCTCATGGCAGCATTTATTGTTTAGTTTTTTAATTAAGAATTGTGAATTCACTAGGCATATCATGTTGCTGCAGGTTATGGAGGTTAATAATTACGTGGAAGATAATCTTGTAAATAAGGAATTTGGAATTCAAGTGAAAGAAGAACTTGTATTAGTGTGTGCACGAGTTTTGCCTTCTCCTACGGTAATTACATGCCAATATGTTGTATGTTCTAGATAAATCATGCTTGGTATCTTATTATAAAATTTGTTTCTCCGTTTTGGTTTCGCAGCTTAAGTATCGCAGTCTTCATAACCTGTCATGCCTAGCTTATTGGGTGCGAGAGCCACTCTCTCGCCCCATGACTGTCTCGTTCAGAAGCCACTCTCTCGTCCAAGGTTTGTCGCATGTGTCAATGGTGGCGTGAATTGCTCCGTCGCGTGAGCCTCGTGCTAGCTTGCGACAGAGTCTCTGTCGCATGTCTGTGGCTTGTGTGCGACAGACTGTTTTGTCGCATGTACATAAATTTTTTTTATTATTATTTTTTATATTTTTTTATTTGTGCGCGATAGACTCTTTATGTGAGTGTGAAACCTTGTGCGTGAGACCTTGTGTGCGACAGGCTGTTCTGTCGCATGCACTTTGCGCGCGATAGACTATTTTGTCGTGTAACCTGTGCACCTTGCCGCAGCCTACATACCCTGTCTTCCGTAGGTTGTCTTTTCACCATCTTTTATGGCTTTTTTTGTTTGTTTCCCACAGACGGTGCCAAATTGTTGTTACATGAAACAACAATGATTGGTTGCTGATGTCGGATTCTCGATCTTCGCGTTAGCCTATCTCCAAGGACTCTGTAAGAAAGAAAACCATCATGGGGCGCAGGGGCTTTCCCCTGTGCGCGCACTCCGATGCTTAAATCAGACAGGGTTTTGGCGGCATTTTAGTAGGCAAATAGAACTTCGGGTTTAAGAATGATACCGTGACCTATTTATAGGAGTTAGATTGTGCATAGTTACCTTTATGACCAACAGCTTAAATGGTCATTTAATGGATCATTTATGGGCCTTCTGAGTCCTCTTTCCTCTTGGTCTTAGATTATCATTTGGCCCAATGTTTTTCAGCTTAACTTATAGAAAAGCCCAGTAATCTTTGGTTTGACCCTTATCAGCATGAATATGCCACAATAATTAGAACTACAATGTTCACAAATGAAATCACTTGGACGAGTTTAAACTATAAACCCTAAACAAATAAGTAGTAATAATACTTGAATACTATAAAATAAAACCCTTACTTATTATTTGATTGCAAGTCAAATTGTAGGTGCACATGTTTGTAATTACCAATTTAAGAAAACATACATATAAAGATATTCACCCTATACCTAAAAAACCTTAAAAACCTAAACAACATCGAAAAAACCTTAAACACAAATGATAAAGTAACCAAAAGAAAGAAAGTTGAAGAAAATACCTGAAGATGAGTGAAGATAAAATTAAATCTAAGTATTCGAATGCAAATAAAGATAAAAAAGAGAGAAATGCAGGTTATGAATGGGACTCCAAATGATGGCTAGCAAAAGGAATTAAATAAGGCTAAAGTTGTAATTTCCTATCAGCATTTTAGACGGTATTTGAATAATACATATTAGTTTCTGATTTCGAAGAAACATACATATTTTAATAGAGGATGTACAAATGTGAATCATAATATTTACTGCATAACCTTCTATAGCTTTGTAAATAATGGTATTCGAATTTTTTTTACTAGAATTCATATTCTCAATATATTTTTAGCTTCACAGGTATGCTAATAGAACTTTGTCAATTTAGGTATTATAGTTCTTATCTAAAAGTATTTGGATAACTTGGATTAGTTTCTAAATTGGAAGAAATGTACATATCTTCAATAAAGAATATACGCATGAGACTCATAAAATGTACATATCCTTTTTATCACTTTGTAAATAATGGTATTTGAATTTCTTTATACTGGTATTCAAATTTCCAATATATTTTCAACCTTTTAGGTATGTTAATAGAGTTTTATCAATTGAGGTATTCGAATTCCTATATTAAGGTATTCGAATATAACAAACTAGTTTTTAAATTGGAAAAAAATGTACATATCTTCAATAAAGAGTGTAAATATGAGACTCATAAATTATACATATCACTTTATAACTTTGTAGATAATGGTATTCAAATTCCTCTTTTATGTTATTTGAATTGCCAATATAATTTTTAAGTATCTTAATAGAGATTTGTTCATTGAAGTATTTGAATTCCTCTTTAAATGTATTCAAATATCCAGGATTAGTTTCTGACTTTGAAGAAACGTATATAGATAAATATCGTATGTACTTATATCTATTTGTTGATATATAGATTCTTGTGTAGCTTTATTCATATTGGTTTTGAATTACTTTTCAAGGTATATGAATTCCAAGAATAAAAAATTCCCAGTATTAATTGCACCTGGAAATATAAACATAGTTTATTTATTAAATGTGCATATTTTTGCAATAATTATACATATATCTGCAAGTACTTCTACATTTGGTTATCATAAAAGTCATATTGGCTTTATTTTCATCTTCGCCTTAATTTGGTTATCTTAGCTACTTGGAACACTTCTATCTCCTTCATCCAAGCTTTGATGCTTCATATTTTGTTGGTTTTGTTTTTTTTTAAGGAAACCGAAACAAACATGCAGCTGAATTTAAATCATTCGGCCTCCACCAGGATCGCTTCGGAGAGTTGCCTGATTAGGGTTTCGAGATTTTACCTAACGTTTTCTCTGATTTCTGTCGTTGGTCGAGTCACAAGCAACAACTTTTCGTTCTTGCCTCTATGGTATCCACACGAACGGATCTCACGACTCTTGAACGTCTCACGATCAGAAGCCTTAAAGAGCGTTTTTGATTCTTATAATCGATTTGCTAGCTTCGATTAAAAGAATACCGTTTCTGTTTTTTAATTGTGCGGCTCTGTTTTAGAAAAACATCCTTTTATAAGCAGTAAATTTTACCCTAAAATTTACTGCCAAACAGAACTCTAATCCTACTTAGAATAGCATTAACTATATCCTTAATCCAATTCAGAATAGGATTAGATATATCCTTAATCGAATTCAGAATAGGATTAATTAAGCTCCTCATTGATCCGTTTTAAGTGTGCGACCCAATAGGTTCTCAAAACAATGGCAATGACAAAATTGTCACAGGCAATGAGCGGTATCTAGCAACACATCATTGCTACCCATGTAACGAGAATGTCAATGACTCGACATAACCTTACTCGTGATAGATGTTACCGTGTAGTCTAATCCCTTTATCCTTTGATGTCTTGATTAGACACAAGTCATGGAATGTGTCACACTTGTATAGTCTAATCAGCGTTTCTTGATTCCTGAGTAGACTAATTAAACAAATAAAATCAATATCTCATATTGACTTATTCGAGCACGGCCATGCATTTTTAGTCTCACTCTATCAAAGGGCCCAAGACATCACTCTTGTTATATAAGAGGGATAAATCCTATCTTGATCACTCAACATCCCTCTACATAGATCAAGGCATACCCAATTACTACCTTTATAGTCCATCCTGTTACGAATGACATCTAGCAGCATTAAAGTATGTAATTCTCTATGTTGGGATCTCTGATGATCTCAAGTCAAAGGATCACATACACCATCATCACTATGAGAATCGCTTATGACACTCATATAACAATTCATGTAGCGTTCTCATGGAGGGTCGATCCAGTACATAGTTCTCTAACATGTACCTATTGATGACTTGATATCCTATATCCATGACAATGGTCATCAGTCAACCACATACTAGTCTTATCGTATTATTGTTATCCTTGTTCACAATAATACTTGACTAGGGATATTTTAAGAATAGTGTGTTATTACTATTCTAAGGACATTATCATATAAGATTATATTACGCAGTTATAAGACAAATATAATAATGAACTATAAATAAAAATGTCATGATACATAAAAATGCCAAAGTCAATCATCTAATGAATGGTTCTAAGGGCATAATCCAACAATCTCCCACTTGCACTAAGACCATTCACTCATGTATCTAATACCTAGTGACCTAGTGTGACGATCATGTCTCTGCTGCGTCAAAGGCTTCGTCAGTGGGTCGGCGATGTTATCGTCAGTTGGTACTTTGCATATCCTCACATCTCCTCTCTCGATGATATCTCGAATGAGATGGAAGCGCCTTAGTATATGTTTGGATCGTTGGTGAGATCTAGGTTCCTTAGCTTGTGCGATGGCTCCATTGTTGTCACAATAGAGCTCAATCGGATCTATAATGCTAGGAACAACTTCAAGCTCAGTAATGAACTTCCTGATCCAAACAGCCTCCTTAGCAGCTTCAGAGGCAGCTATATACTTAGCCTCTGTTGTAGAATCGGCCATTGTCGCCTGCTTTGAACTCTTCCAGCTCACAGCACCACCATTAAGGCAAAACACATAACCAGACTGTGATCTATAGTCATCTTTATCAGTTTGGAAGCTAGCATTAGTGTAACCTGTTACAATGAGCTCTTCCTCACCTCCATATATCAAGAATGTATCCTTAGTCTTTCTCAAGTACTTAAGAATATTCTTGACAGTGATCCAGTGACGTTCACCAGGATCAACTTGATATCTACTCGTCATGCTCAAGGCATACGAGGCATCGGGACGTGTGCATAACATGGCATACATAATAGATCCAATAGTAGATGCATATGGAACTTTACTCATACGTTCTCTCTCTTCTTGTGTTGTAGGGCACTGTTCCTTTGAGAGAGTAATGCCATGTGTCATAGGCAAGAATCCTTTCTTGGAATCCTGCATGCTAAACCTCTTTAGCACTTTATCTATGTATGCACTTTGACTTAGGCCAATTAATTTCCTTGATCTATCTCTATAGATCCTTATACCCTGTACATAGGTAGTTTCGCCCAAGTCCTTCATTGAAAAGCAATTCCCTAACCAAGTCTTTACAGACTGAAGGGTAGGGATGTCATTCCCAATGAGTAGTATGTCATCTACATACAACACCAGGAAGACAATAGTGCTCCCACTGACCTTCTTGTAGACACAAGGTTCATCTTCGTTCTTGATGAAACCAAACTCTTTGATTGCATAATCAAAACGAAGATTCCAACTTCGAGAAGCTTGCTTTAGTCCATAAATAGAACGTTGCAGCTTACAAACCTTTCCAGCATTTTTTGGATCAACAAAACCCTCAAGTTGTGTCATGTACACATCCTCGAGTAGCTTTCCATTAAGAAAAGCGGTCTTGACGTCCATTTGCCAGATTTCATAATCATGGTATGCAGCTATCGCAAGCAAGATCCTAATGGATTTGATCATCGCGACTGGTGAAAAAGTTTCATCATAGTCAATACCATGAATTTGTTTAAAACCTTTTGCAACCAATCGCCCTTTATAGGTATGAACATTTCCTTCCATGTCGGTTTTCTTCTTAAAAACCCATTTACAGCCTATAGGTTTTACCCTTTCGGGTAAGTCAACCAAGGTCCAAACTTGGTTGGCATACATGGATTCCATCTCAGATCTCATGGCTTCAAGCCATTTCTCAGAGTCTGGCCCTGTAATAGCCTCTTGATAGGTAGTAGGCTCATCTTGGTCCATGGGCAATACATCACCGTTCTGAGTCATTAGAAATCCATATCTCTGTGGCTCACGATGTGTTCTAACTGATCTACCTAAGGCTTGTGTCTCTTGAGCAGGCGGTTGCTCCACAACAGCTTGTGGTTCTGGTTCCACAACAACTTGTGGTGCTTGCTCAGGCTCCATCTCAACATCGGGTGCGCTATCTTGTAGCTCTTGAATTTCTTCAAAGTACTTTTCTCCCACTAGTTCTTCTAGAAATGAATTCTCTTTCTAGAAAGACACCTATTCGAGCTACAAACACTTTGCGCTCAGTGGGATTGTAAAAATAATATCCTTTAGTTAGTTTAGGATATCCTACAAAATAGCACTTATCAGATTTAGGTGCAAGTTTGTTAGAGACTTGACGTCTTACATAAGCCTCACAACCCCAAATCTTCATAAAAGACATACTGGGACGTTTACCAGTCCATATCTCATATGGTGTCTTTGGAACCGATTTAGATGGAACACGGTTCAGTGTAAAAGCAGCTGTTTCTAATGCATGTCCCCAAAAGGATTCTGGAAGATCTGTATGACTCATCATTGATCGAACCATATCTTATAAAGTTCGGTTTCTCCTTTCAGATACACCATTCCATTGTGGTGTACCTGGAGGAGTGAGTTGTGAGACAATCCCACACTCTTTAAGATAGTCATAAAATTCTTGGCTTAAGTATTCACCACCTCGATCAGATTGAAGTGCCTTAATGCTCTTGCCAAGTTGGTTTTGTACTTCATTCTTGAATTCTTTGAACTTTTCAAAAGATTCTGACTTGTGTCTCATAAGATACACATAGCCATATCTACTGAAATCATCAGTAAATGTAATAAAGTACATAAACCCACCTCTGGCCTGTGTGTTTAAAGGTCCACATACATCTGTATGTACTAAGCCCAATAAATCACTTGCCCTTTCACTATGTCCTTTGAAAGGGGCTTTAGTCATCTTACCCATCAAACAAGATTCACATGTCTCATACGATTCAAAATCAAATGAGTCCAAAATTCCATCTTTATGGAGTTTGGAAATGCGATTCTCATTTATGTGTCCCAAGCGGCAATGCCAGAGATATGTTGGATTTTGATCATTAGATTTAATCCTTTTAGCATTTATGTTATAAATAGGCATATCAAGATTTAGAATGTAAAGACCATTAATTAGTTGTGCACTACCATAAAAGATATCATTTAAATAAATGGAGCAACAGTTGTCCTTTATTATAAATGAAAAACCCTTCTTGTCCAAACAAGAAATAGAAATAATGTTTTTAGTGATGGAAGGCACATAATAACAATCATCTAATTCTAAAACAAGCCCTGTGGGCAATGTCAAAATATAAGTTCCTACAGCTAATGCAGCAACCCTTGCTCCATTTCCCACTCGTAGGTCGACGTCGCCCTTAGTCAACGATCTACTCCTTTTGAGTTCCTGCACATTTACACAAATGTGAGAACCACATCCAGTATCTAATACCCATGATGAAGAAGTAGATAGATTAACTTCTATAACATAAATACCTGAAGTGGTAGTCTCACTTCCTCTCTTCTTCTTTAGCTCTTCCAAGTATTTGTTGTAGTTCCTCTTCCAATGTCCGGTCTCACCGCAATGGAAGCATTTCCCTTCTTTGGCAACCCCACCTTTAGGCTTCAGTGCAGTATCATTGGGCTTGAACTTGCCGTTGGCTTTATTACCTTTTTTCTTGCCCTTTGCATTAGCCCTGCCCTTAGCTTTCTTAACTATTAAGACATCTTTGGGCTTGGCATTTTTCATGTTGGATTCAGCTGTTTTCAACATGCTAAGTAACTGTGGCAGAGTCTTGTCAATTTCATTCATGTTGTAATTAACAACAAACTGACTGTAGCTGTCTGGCAACGATTGCATAATCACATCAGTGGCCAACTCTTGGCCCAAAGGAAATCCCAATCTTTCAAGGTTTTCAATGTACCTAATCATCTTGAGCACATGAGTACCAACGGGAGTCCCCTCTGCCATCCTACACTGAAACAATGCCTTAGAGACATTGTACCTTTCTTGCCTAGCTTCCTCTTGATAGAGTTGCTTGAGATGCTCGATCATATCGAACGCATCCATTTCCTCATGTTGCTTTTGAAGCTCAGGATTCATGGAGGCAAGCATAAGGCAACTAACATCCAATGCATCATCTTGATGCTTCTTATAAGCATCTCTTTCTGCCCTTGGAGCATTAGAGGGTGGTTCCTCAGGTAAGGGAATCTCAAGGACATACAACTTCTTTTCTTGCTTGAGGACTATCCTCAGGTTCCTGTACCAATCCAGGAAGTTTGTCCCATTCAACTTGTCCTTCTCAAGGACAGATCGCAGTGAAAGTGTGTTATTTGTGTTTGATGCCATGATAATCTACAACAGAAATATGCAAAATATAAGTATCATGAATGCATTCATTTAATTAAATATTTATTTATTAAATGATGCTCCCACTATTTTTTATCGAATCAACAACCTCACTATTAATTCGGAAAAATTATCACATAATTTCTCTAGTGGGCCAAGATCCATATTTCACCTTATCTAGAGTTAGCTTTGGCTAATCGTCTAAGATTTGGCTATTTAGGTAGGCAACACTTACCAATTACATCTCATGTAACTCTTGGATAGTTGGGTGAACAACACTTGTTCTAATTCATCTCATGAATGGAAGCCCAACTTTATGCCTCTAAATTCCCAATCCTATTGAGGAAATCTAGTTAAGTCAACCCAATTTATAGCCTTTGGATATCACTATTATCCCATCGCGTCTTACTAAGATGATATGATATTTTGCTTTGGCAAACATAACAAAATCGATTCTAGCCTTGACGAGTGCTATTCATTGGTAGGCATCTATTATTGAATTAATTTAATTTGAGGGATTTTCTTAGTTTATTGAATAAGATCTCACCAATTTTACTTTTTTTTTTAAAATTATCATATGATTTTCATATCATAAACGTACAAAATAAACCATGCATATCATGCAATTAAGCAATAAAATAAACGTGACATATTTATAGCCCAAACTAAATGGATTTCCCAAGCCAATGAGAAACCCTAAGGGTTAACCTAAGGGTAATAGCATCTTCTCCAAGTGCCTCTTTGGTCTTCCTTTGCATGGTTGTCAGCTCCATTAGTGTTGATCACCATCAATTCATACTTAGCTAAATTCTAACCCTATACTACGTTACAATTACATAGTTTAAGAGAAACCTCGAGTTACATTCGAGGGGAGTAAGATGAGAAAAGAATGTACAACTAGAATTTCAAGAATAAGGCACGACACGCAGGTCGTATTTATTAAAATTTACAACCACTAAAATAAAATCATATTGGGCTAGGGCTATAACTATGCACCATGCTCAAACAACAATCACCGTGTTATACAAACAAGTGTAATGCAATTTCAACTTTTAGTTTTATTAATGAGGCATATTTGAAAAGAATTATGACCCTGACTGCGGGGTTCCCAGGGGCGGCGGTCCCGCTGGCCAGTCAGCGGGCGGGGTCAAGGGGCAGCGCCCCTTGCGGGGGTTTGGGGCGGAGCCCCCAAAAAAAAAAAGGTCAACAGTATTGACATTGCCAACGCCCCTTATCCGAAAGTGTCCTAATCTTATCAGGATGTTCCAGCCAGTATCTCATACTGACTATAATTTTAGTCGCATTAGAACACTTTCGATATTGTTCTGTTTCTTCCATAACGTTTATGCATAACAGAAACCGCCATTAATAATTCGCATCACAGATTATGTCTCACATATAAGTTGAATCGAAATTGATATATATCATATATATAATTTCAACAATTCGATTTCTAGCCTCTGAATATATCATATACATTCTAATTCATATTAATCTCATTAAAACGATTGCATGTAATCATAAACAGAAAGTAACCAGAGATCATGCTTTTATCAAAACAAATCAGGGACTCCGAATCTGGCTCTGATACCAGTGAAGGAAACCGAAACAAACATGCAGCGGAATTTAAATCATTCGGCCTCCACCAGGATCGATTCGGAGAGTTGCCTGATTAGGGTTTCGAGATTTTACCTAACGTTTTCTCTGATTTCTGTCGTTGGTCGAGTTACAAGCAACAACTTTTCGTTCTTGCCTCTATGGTATCCACACGAATGGATCTCACGACTCTTGAACGTCTCACGATCAGAAGCCTTAAAGAGCGTTTTTGATTCTTATAATCGATTTGCTAGCTTCGATTAAAAGAATACCGTTTTTGTTTTTTAATTGTGCGGCTCTGTTTTAGAAAAATATCCTTTTATAAGCAGTAAAATTTACCCTAAAATTTACTGCCAAACAGAACTCTAATCCTACTTAGAATAGGATTAACTATATCCTTAATCCAATTCAGAATAGGATTAGATATATCCTTAATCCAATTCAGAATAGGATTAATTAAGCTCCTCATTGATCCGTTTTAAGTGTGCGACCCAATAGGTTCTCAAAACAATGGCAATGACAAAATTGTCATAGGCAATGAGCGGTATCTAGCAACACATCATTGCTACCCATGTAATGAGAATGTCAATGACTCGACATAACCTTACTCGTGATAGATGTTACCGTGTAGTCTAATCCCTTTATCCTTTGATGTCTTGATTAGACACAAGTCATGGAATATGTCACACTTGTATAGTCTAATCAGCGTTTCTTGATTCCTGAGTAGACTAATTAAACAAATAAAATCAATATCTCATATTGACTTATTCGAGCACGGCCATGCATTTTTAGTCTCACTCTATCAAAGGGCCCAAGACATCACTCTTGTTATATAAGAGGGATAAATCCTATCTTGATCACTCAACATCCCTCTACATAGATCAAGGCATACCCAATTACTACCTTTATAGTCCATCCTATTACGAATGACATCTAGCAGCATTAAAGTATGCAATTCTCTATGTTGGAATCTCTGATGATCTCAAGTCAAAGGATCACATACACCATCATCACTATGAGAATCGCTTATGACACTCATATAACAATCCATGTGGCGTTCTCATGGAGGGTCGATCCAGTACATAGTTCTCTAACATGTACCTATGTGATGACTTGATATCCTATATCCATGACAATGGTCATCAGTCAACCACATACTAGTCTTATCGTATCATTGTTATCCTTGTTCACAATAATACTTGACTAGGGATATTTTAAGAATAGTGTGTTATTACTATTCTAAGGACTTTATCATATAAGGGGATAAATCCTATCTTGATCACTCAACATCCCTCTACATAGATCAAGGCATACCCAATTACTACCTTTATAGTCCATCCTGGTACGAATGACATCTAGCAACATTAAAGTATGCAATTCTCTATGTTGGGATCTCTGATGATCTCAAATCAAAGGATCACATACACCATCATCACTATGAGAATCGCTTATGATACTCATATAACAATCCATGTAGCGTTCTCATGGAGGGTCGATCCAGTACATAGTTCTCTAACATGCACCTATGTGATGACTTGATATCCTATATCCATGACAATGGTCATCAGTCAACCACATACTAGTCTTATCGTATCATTGTTATCCTTGTTCACAATAATACTTGACTAGGGATATTTTAAGAATAGTGTGTTATTACTATTCTAAGGACATTATCATATAAGATTATATTACACAGTTATAAGACAAATATAATAATGAACTATAAATAAAAATGTCATGATACATAAAAATGCCAAAGTCAATCATCTAATGAATGGTTCTAAGGGCATAATCCAACAATCTCCCACTTGCACTAAGACCATTCACTCATGTATCTAATACCTAGTGACCTAGTGTGACGATCATGTCTCTGCTGCGTCAAAGGCTTCGTCAGTGGGTCGGCGATGTTATCGTCAGTTGGTACTTTGCATATCCTCATTTTTTTACTTCATTTCTTTGCTTTCATAAACATGTTAACCCTATTTTATGTTTTTCAGCATGTACTTATATCTAGTTGTTGATATACAGATTCTTGTGTAGCTTTATTCATATTGGTTTTGAATTACTTTTCAAGGTATTTGAATTCCAAGAATAAAAAATTCCCAGTATTAATTGCACCTGGAAAATGTACATAGTTTATTTATTAATTGTGCATATTTTTGTAATAATTGTACATATATCTATAAGTACTTCTACATTTGGTTATCATAAAACTCATATCGGCTTTATTTTCATCTTGGTCTTAATTTGGTTATCTTAGCTACTTGAAACACTTATATTTCCTTCATCCAGGCTTTGATGCTTCATACTTTGTTGTTCTTTTTTTTTTTACTTCAGTTCTTTGCTTTCATAAACATGTTAACCTTATTTCTTGTTTTTCAGCATGCAAGAGTAAATGGCATGATGATGTTAGAATTTTCTAATTGGTGGACTGCTATTAATTGGTAGTTTTGAGTTTTAATAAAAACAGGCTGATATAATTTAGTCCTGGTATGAAAACCTACAAGTAAGCTCAAATAGTCAATTAAGATCAACAAGTGGGCTTTTGAGCATCTTATTGCGTTAGTGTGGTGTGGTAGTTGTGTAGGCCTGGAACTTAATAGTCTTTGATTGGGGAACTGTTAGGTTTAACTACAAATATAGGCTTGGCCCCCTCTTCACTTCTCAACGTATTGGTATCTACTCATTGAGAGCCACCCTAGAGGAGAAGTAGAAGAGGAAGATCTGCCTGATCATAATCTTAGTGATTATGTTTCCTTATGCTTTAACTTTCATTGATTTCTGTTTCAAATAGGTACGCCTAATTAAATGTTTAATATCTCTTTTGTTCTAATTATTGCATAAGAAAATTGCTTGATTGATCTTACATATGATATCAAGAGCTAGGGCTTATGTAGAATTAGAATCAAGAGAGAATTTTTTTAATTGTTCATCACAAAAAAAATGTTTGGCCTTTTTTTGGCATAGAGGTCTGTAGACAATCCACCAAAATGCACTTGAAAATAGAGTAATGTTGATGGATTATTAAAAATGATTTAAGAATGATAAAATTGAAAAATTTACTTTTCTAAAATATTGAATTGAACTAGGTTTTACATGATGTTGGATTCATAATTTTTGGATATCCCTATAATTAGTAATTTAATTTTTAATGCTTAAAGGTCAGGAAACCATCCTGCCAAATGTGCCAGAATTGGACTAAACTTTAAAAAATTGTTGAAAATAACATGAAATGAATTAGAAAGTGAGCCTTACGCTTTTGAATAGGGAATAAAGTTAGGTTACATAAAAAATTGACGGTGCATTAATTGAAATTTAATATTTTCGGTTATGAACAGAAGGGTATCGATAGGTTAAAAAGTTCTTGCAAACAATGAGCTGTTCATATAATGAAAAGGTGAAACTTTGGTTTGCATGGTTGGATAAGATAATTGAACTACTAATGAGTAATGAATTTTAAATGCAATTTAACATTGTTTTGCAGCTTTGAATTTGGACGATAAGGAGGCCTAAGTGGTGCTATAAGTGTTGCTACATTGTGTAGTAGCCTAAGGTAAGGAACGTACATGGAAGATGTGTAGGAAATACTGTGGTTGCATTGGAAAAATTTGGCTGGTTTGAGAAATATAAATTATAGTTTTGTTGTAAGGGGTTAGGATAGTTATAGCCGTTATGTTGCTGAAAATTCGTGAAACGTCTTTAACTTTAGTATACCTATATTTTAGAATAAGCTAGAATGGTTTGCCAACCCAAATAGTCAAAGTTCTTTAACGAGAAAAATATATTCATAACTTTGCATATTTTGAGACAGTTTTGACTTGCATATAAATTTATTTTCACTTGTTTGGATTTACTGGTATATAGTATATTTGCACTTATACGTAACAAAAATATTTTGGGCATTTAACTTAGCACTGAGAATATTTATTGAATTTTTTGCTCTCAAATATAAAGTCTATTCTTTTATATGATTATGGACTGACTGAAGATAATTTTTATGGAAATGATTTTCTATCATTGATTTAATGTATATATGAAACTGTTTTAAGATTGTTAGGTCCTTGGTGATCATGCATATTGATTTTATATTATGGCTGTGAGACTTTAGTCAAGTCCACAGCATCCATAGTGGCACTTGACTAGTGAACCTTGTGGACCTTTCAGCAATGGCCATTCTTATTGTTTCATAGGAATGGCTTAGGCATGGATACCTGGCCCATACGTGGGTACGTTATTTCCTATATCGATCCCTTATGGGATATTGTTCATGCATGAGTTTCTTGGATGTTGACTTTCTCCATCGATTGATTACAACTTATCGGAATATCAATTTGAATGATTTAAGTCTATAAGGAGTATTTGATCAAATTGAAATGTTAATGGATGAAATAAGGTTGTTTTAAATATATGATTTTATAGTATAAAGTGTACTTACTTTCTTATAAATGTTGTATGTTACACTTGACTGTATTGAATTTATATTTGTAAAGATCACATTGTTTCCCTATAGCCGAATCTAGGACTTGGGACACATGAGGTGCTTCAAAGCATCCTTCCATACTCAGCCTGGTAATCCTGATCGGCTATAGTATTTCCTTCCTTCAAAATTAGTAGTGGTTTTAATGATTTTACTTGCATATAGAAGCATAGTATCGCACTTTTATATATGTTTTCTTACTGAGCATAAACTCACCCCCCCTTTTCCTCCCAGACTATTTGCAGTGATTCTCGCTCATTATAGAGTAGCACATATGTTGGGCTTACTGTATCCCTTCAAAGCGCCTCTATACTCCTTGGAAAGTATATGGTATTTTAACATATATCTCGGACTATGTACAATATTAATACGAATTTTGGAAAGTACGGGGGATGTAAAACTAGTAGGGATAATAGTGTGTTTGTAAATGAAATGTTAATCTTAGTTGTGAATCAACTTATGTAAATATGTGTATGTATAATAAATGGTTTATAATTGATGTTGATATTGCATATTGATGTAATGGCATTGAAATTGCCATCATGGCATTAAAGTGACAAAGTAAATGGCATAAGTAAGAAAGGATAATGACCCGACAAACGGCCTAACCATTTACAAGAAGAGAATAAAGTTAATCGATATTTTAACGAAAACCGGACGTTACACTTTTACAGGAAGTGAAAATTAGTGGGAGTTCACATTTTGGAAAGTATTAAGAACTCATAAATGCCTAAAATTATTATTTTGGAGATATCATATGCATTAAGGTTAGTAGGAGCACTTACGCTATTGTTTGGCACATACTTAAAAGGACCTATTGTGTAAACACATGAACATGAAAATTTTGCTATCTACTGGTAATTTTGTAAGTGATTTATTAAATTGACATCATGTAGTCAATAATAGTGGTTATCGTATTTGCCATGAGGATAGACAGTACATGACTTTGTTGTGACTCCATTTATTATTATGCTTCCTGCTCATCGTTAAAAAAAAAAAATTATTGGAGCATGTTTGTGATTCACTAGATTAGTGGGAGTCATTGTGATTTGATAAAGACATGTTTTCTGTGTGTGAGAATTTTGATATTTTCATTTTGATGATAGATGCATTGTGATTTGTTATTTGAAACCATTATTGTTTTGGGTTTCTTTACTTGGTTAAATGCATCGTTAGTGATTGTAAAATTACCAATGAGGTATAGTTTGACTTGAAAATATCCATAAGGTATTGCATGTTAAAAAGGACATTAGTGTTTTGAGGTCTTTTGATGTATTGGTTTAGTAGGAGTGTATTACTTGTGATTAAACTCTCATGTTATACATCATGCTATGTTGAGACCACTTCATGTTTGGAATACTTATGTGATATTTCACTTAAAATGTTAGTCGATGATCATCATTGGTTTATATCCTGTGCATCATGTTGATTGTTTTGTACATGTATATCTAAGAAAATTGTGAAATTGACTTTGCGTCAATTGGTATGTCTTGGCAAGTGATACCAATTTCTAACCTTGAGGACAAGAAAGAGACATATCAGCACATTTGGTTGCAAAATAGATTTTTTGGTGAGTTAAGGAAAAATTGAAGGATTGACAATGAAAGTAACAGATTTGATCACTGCTGGGTGTTATTTTCTTGCTACACAACCACGTTGAGATCCATTATTAATGTGATCACTAGTATTTGTAACTGTAGATTGGTCTTGTGTCAATAAAGGGCATAACTGCTGCCATGATTCGATATTGGTTGGTTATATTGAACAGGATCATTAAGATGTTGTTTCTATGGACTAAATTGTTTTCAAATCGTGGCCATGTCGAAAATAAAGTTAATTAGCCTGGAGTCTTGTTTTATAAAAATAATTTTTTTTAAAGTTAAAAACCCTAATTAATATTGTTCAAGTGGGAGAATGTTAGACTTTTCCAATTAGTGGACCGCTATTAATCGATAGTTTTGAGTTTTAATAAAACAAGCTGATATAATTTAGTCCTGGTATGAAAACATGCAAGTAAGCCCAAATAGTTAATTGTGATCAACAAGTGTGGGCTTTTGCGTATCTTATTGGGTCAGTATGGTGTGGTGATTGTATAAGCCTGGAACTTAATAGTCTTTGATTGAGAGACTGTTAGGTTTAACTACAAATATAAGGCTAGGGCCCCTTTTCGCTTCTCAATGTATTGGTATCTACCCATTGAGAGCCACCCTAAAAGAGAAGTAGAAGAGGAAGATTTGCCTGATCATAATCCTAGTGATTATGTTTCCTTATGCTTCCGCTTGTGTTGATATCTGTTTCAAACATGTACTCCTAATTAAATGTTTAATATCTCTTGTGTTTTAATTAGTGTATAAGAAAATTGTCTGATTGATCTTACAGATGAAACTAAGCCTAATCTTTACTTTCTTATGTTGATTACAATCAAAGAGAAAATAGATGGGAGAATAAGGAAGAGTAATAAGAGCCTTTATTGTTGAAATTCTATAAAATGAGAAAAAAAGAAATGAAGGAGATGAGTCTTCTCTCAATATTTTATTAAAGGTCAAATGATTATTCTCATTTCCTTCCCATTAATTTCAAAAGTTCTTATTTCCTTTTCTGTGATCAAAATATGCGTTAGTTAAGATTAAAAAGTAAATATTAGTGTTCTACGGCATGTTTTTAAAAGTTTCCCCGACTACAATTGACTTGGATGATAGTCTTGAGCCCGTATTCTTTAGGCTAAAGCTGTCTAGTGACTCGTGATGCATGATGACATGACTTATCCAGTGCATGGTTAATACTGAAGCCACTTAGAAGTTAGAAATAGAACTGAGAACTGAATCTTCAAATGCTTCATTTTCTGAAGACTGTGTAGATGATAGAGTTCAATTAAAGTCTCATGATTGAAAATAATTAAATGAAAGAGAAAATGGTTCGGCAAATGTTTAGGGTTGTATTGGTAGTAGGTTAGATAAGTCGGCTTGGCAAGAAGTTAGAACACTTTACATTTAATTTAACAAATCAACAATTATATATCCAAGCTAAACTATCTTCCAAAAACCTGCATTCTCATCGTGGCTGCAATTCGGAAATTTCTGGATCATTGAAGGAGCATATTTCTTGTTGCGATGCGGACGTACTTCCTGTATTTTTACCTGCTTTCACGGAGAAGGCTGGCCTGTTAGGAGTAATGGCCGCCACTGAACCATTTTTCAGCATGGTGAACACTTCTAACATGGATGGTCTATCCTCTGGATTTTCTTGGACACAGAGCAATGCGATCCGCATACATTTCATGATTTTACAAGGTGAAGATGAATCATCAAGAGGTGGATCGATAAACTCAGTGCCTCTATCATCAATCCACAAGTCATATGCCTGCATCAAACCAGTGTCATTAATGGTTGTAACTCTAACCATAGCTGAGAAATGAATTCATTGCCAGAGTGGATATGTTTTGCATCTGCAAACACTTCGGAAGATTATCCTATAGGGGGCTAGGATGCAGGAGGGGTTTGCGAGTGTAATCATTTACCACCTTAGCCCCCTAAACAAAATCTCAAAACCTTAATTTGATAGAACTCAAGTGAATAGTGAAAGATTTATATATGATATACTGAGGGTGTATAATCTCTATACACTGTTAATGCATAATAAATTAACACCTCTTCAATAAATCCTTATGAGTAACTTGAAAAAAATTTATTTGCATTTATTTTTAAGTGTTTAACATATTTTTAGTTTGCTTATTCATAAGGAGTCAATTTCTAGTGCATATACACTGTCAATTTATTATATATAAACCCATAGTGAAATCAGGGTGATCGTGATTAACTTACATATTCAAGAAGGTTTAAGTTCTCATATGGTCCATAATAACATGTATTCCTCTTGCCGCTGATAATTTGCAGAAGTAGAACTCCAAAGCTGTAAACATCATACTTCATGGAGTATATACCTTTTGTAACATACTCTGGAGGAACATAGCCGCTGTATTGATGAGTTGATTAAAATGCTAAGCAAGTAAGCATACATCAAAGACAACAAATTTGTTTTGAACAAGTTCACTTACTATGTTCCAACAATTCTTCCAGTGTTTGCTTCATATAAATCCTTCTTGAAGAGTCTAGCCATCCCGAAATCCGCTATCTTGGGGTTCATCTCATCATCCAGCAAAATGTTACTAGCTTTTAAATCCCGATGAATTACTGTAACATTTGAATATTTTTGGAGATACAAAAGCCCTTGAGTGACCCCTTCAATGATATGCACACGCTTTTCCCAATCTAACGTACACCGCCTGATTGGGTCTGCAAAAAGCTATAGTAGCTGAGTTGAAAAGTTCAGAACTCGAAAGACAAGAAAGAGGGAAAAACCACTTTTGATCATATTCTTAAGTATAGAATTCTGTCTCGTATGTGCTTCAGAATGTGGTAAAAGACTTAGCATACCAAAGAGGTAGAGATCTAAGCTTTTATTTGGCATGTACTCATATATCAGCATGTTTTCTTCCTTCTCAGTGCAATATCCCAACACTCTGACTAGATTTACATGTTGAAGTCTCGCTGTCAAGGTAACCTCATTTCGGAACTCCTCGAGCCCTTGAGTAGAAGATGCAGAAAGTCTCTTAACTGCTATTTCTTCGCCTCTAGGTAGCTTACCCTGTCAAAATTCAAAAGGGATACTCGTTATTTGCCCTGTCTGCCAACTAGCTTTACTGCTAAATGAAAATGCATTAAACAGATATAAAACTGCAACTACTTAACAAAGCTCATACTGTTGTGTGTACTCTGCTACATATAAAATTAGCAATTAATCTAAGCCCTTTTTATTCCTTTATAAGCTTATATATTTCCCACCAAAAGTCCATTGAAAGTTGTAGTTCTCAGTCTTGTTTGGACTCCATGCCATGCTCTTTTTTCTCTTTAATGTGTGTTATATCACACAAGTAAATAAACACTTTCATTGGGCATATACACGTTATATACCTTGTAAACAGGACCAAAACCACCTTCTCCAAGCTTATTTGCGCTTGAAAAATTATTTGTAGCAGCTTTGATGCTGGCAAACCTGAACACTTGCAAATGAGAAGCATCACTGCCAAAATTTTCACCAGCTGGTGCATTAATTCTGGGGCTAGGAATACCTCTTAAAACCATTTCCCCTGTGAAAAGAATGTACAAGGAACAAAAAAAAAAGTGTCCTTTTATGCCTTGTTAACGATTATAATATTTGCTTCAATTCCTATCCTCATGGTTGAAGGTAGTTACCTTTTGATTTGGCCTTCCTCCTTCGCAAGTAATACAGCATAGCAACTGCCAGGATAACAACTGCAGAAACTGGAAGGATGATTAGAAGCAACAGCCGCTTGTTGTTTTCTTGATTATCTCCCTCTTGAGCTGTCAACGTGTTTAGCATGTTAATTGGTGGAGTTTCCAGTATCTATATTGTTTGATATCTCTGAGATTGATTGAGAAAGTTATTAAAGATCTTAAGCTACACAAGTCCAAGCTCTATGGAGCAGAGTTCTTGAAAATTAAAACCCGAGTGAAACAAAAAATCTTCTTAGATGTCAGAGAAATGAAATTCCTGCTCCTCTAATTTTGTTAATAAAATGGAAATTATCCCAAGCCTGAAAACATTAGAAGAAAATTTAGTACCTACCTGCACGCGATAGAGCCCAATTGTCGTCATTGGAAAGTTGAAACGCTTTAAAACCAGTAAGCCTTTTCTCCTTTGCATAGGCAATTTTTGCTTTCACAGTCTCCACACCATCAAAATTGATCCAAAGTGTGGGAGACGTGAACAAGCTCACTACATAAGTTGCATTGTATACAGAAGCAGCTCCATAACCATAATCCCGAATGTATGATTTGATAGTTTTATAGCCCATAGAACCATCAATCCTGATAGCTGGACCTGAAGCTGGAGCACCAATAACATTCTCTTGGCTTCTGACCAAAGTCCATGCATAACCATGGTAAGGCAATCCCAAAACTAGCTTGCTCGGTGGAAATCCTTTTTTTAACCATTCCCTGATGCCAAAATCTGTATTCACATGACTGGATGGATTATACAAAGCAGCATGGAGGCCTGTAAAGTTCTCCCTGGTAGGCAAATGGTAGTCATATGCCACAACATGCGCCCAATCAACGTTTCTACTTATGGAATCGATTGGATAACTTGCCATTTCAATTGTTGGCAAGTAACGAACCCCTGTTGTTAAGATCAATTGCGACTCACCTGGTTTTCTTGGTTCTGAATTTATGGCAGCTCGCCACTCATCTAATAAACCACCAACATTGGACAAGTCTGTGCTGTTAGGCCAAACCCAGAACAAGTCTATTCCATCAAAACCGTAACGCCTAGCTGTTTTTATTGAGGCATCAATGAAAGACTTTCTTTTAGAAGACTCTGAGATCATTGAAGATAAAACTGAGTCATTGACTTTTTCGCCTGCGATAGATTTTCCTGTTGCAGATATTCCATTCCAAACGGACATCAGTGTTTTAACATGCGGGTTTTTACGCTTGAATATGCTTGTAAAGGTTGAGAAGTATTGTTCGGAGGCAGAGGGGACAAATATCTGATAAGTTGAATTGTTCACTTCAGCAAAAGCGACTGAAAGATGAGTTAACAAGGCGGAGTTTATGTTTTGTATGGGAAATTCACCATTAGCGTACCAGTAACCAGCTTTAACCCAAGTTTGCGCTTCCGCGAAGTGCAAGTGAGAAGAAAGGAATAAGATGAAAAGAAAGATGATGATACTTTTGGATGCCATGAAAACTGGGAAGGTAGCTATTTGGATCCTTTTACCAGCTGCAAAGATGCTTTCCAACTCCCATCATTCTTCGAAGGCAACTGTTAACCTTAATTACAGTTTTCTCCTTTGGGAGCGGGCAAGTACTAACACCTTCCATTAAATGAAAACACTGCAGCGGAATGAAATAGGAGTTGAAATGTTGAATGAAATAAGTATTTTATGGAAAGAGAAGAGAAGAGATAGAATATCCTATTAACTTAAAATTGGTGAGAAATCCGGGTACTCGCGCGTCTTCGCCGTTCGCTTCTCTGATCGCTGCCTGTCCACCTTCTCGCTCTCTCTAGTGTGCATTTTGGGCAGCCATGGTACCTCCTTTATCTGCCACGTTGCCTTTTAGTTATTGTACGTGCTCATTTTGCCGTCTTGCCCTTTGCTGGATTCCTTTTTCTCCTGTCGAGCATTGTAATTTTTGTGTTTATTGACTATGACTATTGTGGGGTCCCGTCAGTCTGATGTTAAATATCGCTTTTGTTTATTATGAAATTTGGTTTTAATACTGATATGACAAAGTATATTTTTTTTGGGCCAGGTCTAAGGTTCATCAAGACCACCACGTGGCGGGAGATTATTGGGCCACGTGGCCTTCGGCGACAGACGACATAGGCTGTCGCATCACACCTGTCGCCTGCAACAGACTCCCAGCATATCGCCTGATGTGACAGGGCGACATGTGGCATCATCCGTCTACCGACCTGCGACAGACCACATTGGTTGCCGCATCACACCTGTCGCCTGGCGACAGACTCCTAGCCTATCGCCTGACGTCACAGCTCGACACGTGGTATCATCCGTCTACCGACCTGCGACAGACCACATTGGCTGCTGCATCACACCTGTCGCCTGGCGACAGACTCCTAGCCTATCGCCTGACGTGACAGGGCGACACATGGCATCTTCCCCGCCTACCGATTGGCGACAGACCCCTGATGCCATAACGTGATTCGCGAGATGGTCTCTCGCCAGCGACAGTGTCCGAGTTTATCTGTACGAAGGAATTTGTATTACATCTGGATACAAACTCTTAGCAAAGTTGCGTACTTATCCCCAGGTAATTAACCTAGAAGATCCGCCTATAAATAGGCTTCAGGTATAATCTTATTCCCCAATTTTTGACTACTAGCTTTTACATTTCCCAATTCTGAAGAACTTTGGGCTGACTTAAGCATCGTAGTGTCTACGCAAGGAACCACCCCTGCGTCTCTCTGACTTTTCTTGTTTTACAGAAGCTTCTTGGAGACACGTGGAGACTAAGTACAAACATCGACGTCAGCATACCTTTATTGTTGTTTTGTGCAACAATAATTGACGCCGTCTGTGGGAAACGTATAAAAAGCTAAGATTTTCTAAGATGGTGAGAACAAGATCTACAAACGTAAGGACCAAAAGTGAGGAAAACTCTGTGAGTTCCCCTGAACAACAGATTCGTCAGACAAACCAGGTGAACAGGGAGGAAGAAAGAATTACTGTGTCGGCGGTAGAATTCGAAGCTCTGAGGCGACAGAGCGAAGAAACTACCCAGGCACTGCGAGCCATGGTGGATCTGTTCCAAGGAGTTCTCCCGGCATTGGATCTGCCGCCTGCCGTACAGAACTTGGTAGGAGGAACAAGTAGAGGTGTCCCGCCGCAGGTGTTTGGGCGACAGGAGGACACGACAGCGGCAGACCCCTCTCGTCGGCGAGAGGTTCCCCCTGTGGAAGAGCACGACATTCATCTAGGTGCGGTAGGGCAGGGGAGCGGGAGGCCTGTCGCAGGCACCCAGCGAGAGACTGAGGAAGCATTTGGTTCAGAGCCCGCAACAGGGGTCATGTGACAGGGGAGCGGGAGGCCTGTCGTAGGCATTCGACGAGAGACTGAGGAAGCAGCAGGCTTGGATCCTGCGGCAGGGGTCAGGCGACAGACTCCAAATGTAGGGCGACAGGTGTCTAGGCGACAGGAAGATGACCGGGCGACAGGATCTACCGCCCACCACCATGACTTGTCAAATTTTGATGGTGCTAATTTAGACCATGGTATTGGAGGCGCTGGAAAGAACGGGGTCGAAGATCAAAGCACTTGGGGAACCGGGTCGGAATTTGACCCCACTTGGTGCACGCAAATGGTACGAACAAACGCACGTCAAGCTAAGGGCAAGCAAGTAGTTAGAGACCTACCTAATTCGTCTCATGCCCGAAATCAGCTCGCTCCCCCCATGTACATGAAGAAGATGATAGAACAGGTATTGGAAGAGAAAAAGTTAGTGTCTGTAGAAGAGAGCCAGAGGAGGAGAGTACCGTTCTACATGACCATCATGCAAAAACCTCTACCCCCAAAGTTTAAAATGCCGCAGATGACCGCCTACACCGGAAAGATGGACCCATACGACCATATGCAAAACTATGAGGCCCTAATGTTGTTACATGGATGGGAAGACGAGATAATGTGTAGGGCCTTTTCCTTAACTCTGTCTAGACATACGATAAAATGGTTTAATAACCTGCCTGAAGGGTCCATTATCTCTTTTGACCAACTACGAAGCGAGTTTCTCAAGGCGTTTGCGGTAAATAGTCAGAGAAGGAAGGAACCGACCTATTTACTCACTATTAAGCAGGGAGCTAAGGAGTCATTGAAAAGTTATGTGGATCAGTTCAGAGATGCTACTTTGGAGGTGCGAGATCTGCAAGTCGGTATAGCCGTGGCAACTATGTTACAGGGGACAAGGTCTGAGAAATTACAAGAATCCTTGTCGCTAGATCAGCCCTCAACCATCTCAGACCTACTTTCTCGCGCAGATAACTATGTAACCCAGGAGGAAGTAATGAAACTGGTGGCGATAGGAGAATCCAAGGATGGAAGGAAACAAGGAAGAGAGGTCACTGAAGCATCTTCTAGCCAACCGAGAAAGTTTGATAAAGCTCCTGCACTGAAATACAATTCCTATACTCCACTCACCGAATCTCGAGCTTCAGTATTGGCAGCTATTGAGGGCACAGGTCTTATACAGACTCCAAAGAAGGCGTCAGGGAATCTGGGTCGTGATTTAAGGTCATACTGCGATTATCACTCAGCGCATGGGCACACAACCGAAAAATGTAGGGAGTTGATGAATCAGCTAGAAAAGCTAGCACGAGAAGGAAAAATAAACTGTTTCGTATGGAGAGGTGATAGAACTAACTACCCTGCGCAGAACAGAGGAAACAATTTCAGAGATAGAAGAGGTGAAAACAGAGGACCTGTTAGACGAAATGAAGGTGAAAGAAGAGATAATGACAGAAGGGTAGAAAGAAGGAATCGAGAGGAAGATAATCAACCCACAGGGCCAACTATTAACGTGATATCCGGAGGTGAGTCATTGGCTGGCACTTCTTCCTCGTCTCGAAAGACCTACGCTCGACAGGCTTATCAAATTAATTCGGTGATGGAGGAAAAACATGATGAAGAGCCCATTACTTTCACGCCAGCTGACAGAGGTGATGTAATGATCCCTCATGATGACCCAATGGTGATTTCGGCGGTAATAGCAAAACACCCAGTGAGTCGCATCCTAGTCGATAATGGGAGTTCGGTAAATTTGATTTACTGGGGTTGCTTTGAGAAAATGAACATCTTGAATGATAGATTGAAGCTAGTAACCACACCACTGTATGGCTTCTCAGGAGAAAAAGTGAAGGTGGAAGGCGCAGTTCAGCTACCTATGACATTGGGAGAAAGCCTGAAGTGTGTCACTCGACAAGCGTTGTTTATGGTGGTGAGATAAACTTCCGTGGCGTACAATATGATCCTCGAGCGGCCACTGTTAAATGACATGAGAGCGGTGGTGCATCCCTGCTACTTGTTAATGAAGTTTCCGACTCCCCGCGGTGTTGGACAAGTGAGGGGAGATCAAAGGAAAGCCCGGACATGTAATGTCGCATCCACCACATGTAAAGGGATTCAGAGGAAGGAAACCCTTACGATCGAAGAAAAGCCTAAGCCAAAACCTGATTAGGAGATGCAAGCAATCTGATTGGACAAAAAAGATGAAGAAAGAATAGTGTACGTAGGAAGCCAGCTTCCTGAAGAAGTAAAAATGGAGATAGTCCGATGCTTAAAAGAAAATTGTGATGTGTTTGCATGGACTCCAGCTGATATGCCTGGAATAGATCCTGAAGTTATTTGCCATCGGTTGAACGTAATCTCAGGGGTAAAGTCGATAAAACAGAAGAAGAGGAATTTTGCTCCAAAGAGGCAACATGCAATAAACGAAGAAATATCGAAGTTGTTGCAAGTAGGATTCATCAGAGAAGTTAATTATCCGGAGTGGTTGGCTAATGTTGTGATGGTGAAGAAAACCAACGGGAAATGGAGAATGTGTGTGGACTTCACAGATCTGAATAAAGCTTGCCCTAAGGATTCGTATCCACTACCTCGAATTGATAAGTTGGTAGACGAAACTTGTGGGTATGAATTACTTAGCTTCTTGTATGCCTTTTTGGGATACCACCAAATCATGATGCATCCAGATGATGAGGAGAAGACCTCGTTCATTACTGATGGTGGGACATATTGCTATCAAGTAATGCCGTTCGGTTTGAAAAACGCGGGTGCAACCTACCAACGCATGGTGAATAAGGTGTTCCAAGACTTGTTGGGCAACACCATGGAAGCTTATGTTGATGATATGATCATCAAAAGCCGACAGGGAGAATCACATGCCGAGAAAATGACTAAGGTATTCAATGTGCTGCGACAATACAAAATGAAGTTGAATACCAACAAATGCTCATTCGGGGTGAGATCTGGAAAGTTTCTGGGATTCATGATTACTAATCGAGGGATAGAGGCTAATCCCGAGAAAGTTCAAGCTATTTTGGACATGAGGCCGCCTAATACAACAAGAGAAGTCCAAAGGCTAACAGGAAGAATAGCAGCCTTGAGTCGTTTCTTGTCCAAATCAGCTGAAAGAAGTCTACCATTTTTCAAGGCGATAAAGGCAGGAAAGAACTTCAAGTGGACGGAAGAGTGCAACGACGCCTTTGAAAGGTTGAAAGACTACCTGAAAGAGTTGCCTCTATTATCTCGGCCACATCCCGGAGACCACCTCCTTATGTAACTCGGTGTAAGAGAGAAAGCTATAAGTGCAGTCCTACTAAGGAAAGAAGGGGATAGAGATTGCCCGATTTATTATGTAAGTAAAGTCCTGCTAGATGCCGAGGCAAGATACTCCTTAGTTGAAAGAATAGCTTTATCCCTGGTGATGGCAACTCGGAAGTTGCGGCCTTACTTCCAAGCTCACTCAATGACTATCTTAACAGATCAGCCCCTTAGGCAAATACTGCAGAAACCAGAACACTCCGGACGTCTAATTAAGTGGGCTATCAAATTGAGTGAATACGACATTCACTTCCAGCCTCGCCAAGCAATAAAAGGACAGGCATTGGCAGATTTCATTGTAGAATGCACTGGTCGTGAGGTCCAAGGGGAAACAGAGTTAGTCTGGTGGAAATTATTTGTTGATGGAGCTCGTAACATGGACGGCAGTGGAGCCCAAATTGTGCTAATATCGCCTAAAGGAGAAACCTACGAGTATTCCCTACGTTTCGATTTCCCAAGTTCGAACAATACAGTCTAGTACGAAACCTTGATAGCTGGGATGAGACTCACTGAGAAACTAGGAGTCAGCAACTTAATGGCACATAGCGATTCACAATTGGTGGTAAACCAGTTTTCGGGTGAGTATGAAGCACGAGAACCCGCCTTAGTCCCTTATCTACAGAAGGTACAATTGTTGGCACAGTCATTCAAGCACTTCCAGCTGACTCAGATAAATCGAACAGAGAACAACCATGCAGATGCTCTTTCAAAATTGGCTTCTTCCAGAGGGGTTAAAGGGGGTATGGTCAAAGTGGAATCCCTTGCTAGACCAAGCATTGAAGAAGAAGATGTCTGTGATGTTGAAATCGGAGGCGATTGGAGGAGCCCAATCAAAGACTACATATTGGGAGGTACACTCCCCACTAACAGAGACGAAGCTCGAAGGCTGAAGCTAAAAAGTGCCAAGTTTACAGTGGTGAATGGGGAACTCTATAAACGGGGATTTACAATGCCCCTGTTGAAGTGTCTAGGGCCCCAACAGGCTGAGTACACCTTAGCTGAAGTTCATGAGGGAATATGCGGTGAAAATTTGGGGGCTCGAGCCCTGGCCTCGAAAATATTGCACATGGGGTTTTATTGGCCTACACTGAGGAAGGATGCCACAGATAAAGTAAGAAGATGTGAAAAGTGTCAGAAATTTGCTCCTATAACTACCGCGCCTGTTTCGGCTCTTCAGAACACACTTCAACCAACTCCATTTGCACAATGGGAACTACATATCCTGGGGCCTTTTCCCCTAGGCTCAGGACAAAGAAAGTATTTGCTTGTGGCCACAGACTACTTCACAAAATGGATAGAGGCCGAGCCTTTGGCTACAATTTTTGAGAAGAAGGTGGAAGCAATGGTGTGGAAAGACATAATTTGCCGATTTGGGATCCCCGGTGTGATAAATGTAGATCATGGGAAGCAGTTCGACTGTGATGCTTTCTGAAATTTTTGTAGTGGCTTGAAGATTCTCCTAAGAATATCTTCTGTGTCTTACCCACAGGCCAATGGGTAGGCAGAGGTGAGCAATCGAACTATACTGCACGGGTTGAAGACTAGACTGGACAAGGCAAAGGGAGCATGGGTAGATGAGCTCCCAAGTGTCCTATGGGCCTACAGAACGACAAGCAAAGTGTCAACAGGTGAAACACCATTCAATTTGGTATATGGCACTGAAGCCCTCATCCCAGTAGAAGTTGGAGCTGAGTCACCCCGATTGGTCCCCTACATCGAGGAACTCAATTCTCAGGGACTAAAGGAGAATCTAGACCTGCTAGACGAGCTGAGAGACAAAGCAAAAATGAGACTGGCTACTTACCAACAGAGGATAGCTACTTATTACAATGCACGGGTGAAGAACACAGAAATGCAAGAAGGAGATCTAGTGTTGAGAAAGTTGGCAATCACAAACGCCCATAAGGAGGATGGAAAGCTCCGGGCTAATTGGGAAGGACCATACAGAATCAGAAAGATGGTCGGACCTAGCACATGTACCTTGGAAACCTTGCAAGGAAAGAAGATCTCAAAGACTTGGAATGCCAACCATCTTAAGCTATATTGGCAGTAAACATTGTAATTTTTGCTTCCTGATTGTTATTATTCTTACTTTCCCATCTATTGTTACATTACTTTACAGATGTTACTGTTTTTCTGATTCATGAATAAAGGCTAGCCAATCATTTCCTGTATTTTCTAACGCAATATGTGAGATAGATTATGTGTTACAGGAATTAAAATGAGGTAACAGCTGGCAAACACAAAAGTCCCTAAGCACAAGAGGTGCGAGACGGGCAAATCAAAAGCCCTTAAAGCGAAAAATGCGCGAGACGGGCAAATCAAAAGTCCCTAAGCGAAAAATGCGCTAGACGGACAAATCAAAAGTCCCTAAGCACAAGAGGTGCGAGACAGGCAAATCAAAAGTCCCTAAGCGAAAAATGCGCGAGACAGGCAAATCAAAAGTCCCTAAGCACAAAGGTTCGAGACGGGCAAACAAAAGTCCCTAAGCGAAAAATGCGCGAGACAGCAAACATAAAAGTCCCTAAGCGAAAAATGCGCAAGACGGGCAAATCTAAAATTCCCTAAGCGAAAAATGCGCGAGACGGGCAAATCTAAAAGTCCCTAAGCACAAAGGTGCGAGACGGGCAAAAGACCAATCCTTAAAAAAGTACAATTGCGGAATCATCAAGCACTGGGCAAACAGACACGTGCGAAAGCCAAATAACACAAAGATACAAATTATATAGCATGTTACGAGGTACGTTACAAATCCTTCAGATTAATATGTCGCAATAAGTTGACAAATTACGATTAACACTTGGACATTTTAGTCTTGCTTATTCTACTAAGTTCTTAAGCCAAAAGAGCGGAGATAGGCACAACGCTCGAGAAAAGTTCATCTTTGAACAGTAGTGACAATGCTGTCTCAAAGTAGAACTCGGGGAGCAACATGGTGTAAAGCAACATGGTGTAAAGGTACGCTTTATACCGTGAAAACAGAATCACTTCATATTTTTAAGCTTTAATGCTGCTCTTTAGAATCTTGTAACAAAAACAAAACATCCATTCAGTTAGAATCGTGTAATAAAAACAAACATCCATTCAGAGAAGAAAAGAGGAAAATACAAAAAGCTACAAAAAGAAACGTACTTTTCATTGAATATTCATTGAATATTTACAAATAGAGGAAAATACAAAAAGCTGCAAAAAGAAATGTACTTTTCATTGAATGTTCACACACTAAAATACAAAAAAATCCTAATCTACGCTGAGTTCTAAGTCATCCGGCTGAGAAGAAGCCGCCTCGACACCAGAGCCCTCAATAACCGAGGGATCAGGAACTTGAGGAACCGAAGCACTAGGATCTTGGGGAGCCGAAGGAGCCATCCCGGATGAAGGATCATCACTTGAGGGCCCGACCACAGCTGCGGAGTCTGGCACAAGATCAACGGCTGTGGAATCAGAAATCTGGAACTCATCGCTGTTCAACCCTAGAAGTGCCTCGATAGACTCAGGCTGATCGCCCGCCTCGATTGTAAGATCTGATTCTACCCTACTGTAGACCTTAATCTCATAAAATGGATATTGGAAATTAAGTAAATAATAAATAAAGATTTACATTTTGGTGAAAAGCTCCTTAACTTTGGTTGCAAATGGGGCAATTCCCGTGAGATACTCCATGGGTGAGTATCATAATGAAACAGTTCGCCAATGGGCTAGCAAGATATGGCCATTGCAAGGGTTGATGGCGAGATTGATGCTGACGAGTTAATGCAATTGCCTTTTTGTGAATAAGTGAGTTCGCCAGCTAGTGGCTTATGGTGATAGCCGAATGATGGTAAGGGCGAATAGGTGAGCTCGCCAAGGGTGTGATTAGATGATGACTCGTGTGTGGCGAAGACTGTGATCGCCCAAAGAATGTATTGGCGAGTAATATGGTCGCCATAGAGAGGCATAAATGATAGCCAAGTAAAGGAAGTCAGCTCATAAATCACCACATCGTATGTTGGCAAACTGAATATGTGTTGGCGAGCTGAGGCCTCAAGTTGACTAGGCGAACTGAAATTAGCACGGACAAAGTGAAATAATAAATCAGAACCGTGCAGCAAGAATGGACTTTGGACGCCCCACAGTTGAAGAAAATTAATGGGGAAGATGTTGAAGTCAGTAAGGAACTTATCCTTATTGGTTGAGGAGTAAAACAAAGTCAATAGAAGCAGAAAAAAAGAGTGTGAAAGGGAGACTTTCACGCCACTTGTGCTTCAGTTTTCTTCATGCATTAAAGGAGTGATAGACGTGAAATGATGAAAGAAGCAGATAAGGGACGAGTGGTAGAGTTGGATTGGATAAGCTGAGCTATATAAGAAGAAACAAGTGAGGAAAATCAAGTTAGCCAACTCCAGCTTCTTCACGAAAGCCATTTCTCTGTTTCTTCCATTTCTCTGCCATGTTTGATTTATTAAGCTTTTTCCTTAAGTTGGCTAAACACATAAACCTGCTTGTAAAACCTCTCCTCGTTGATGAGCTGAAGGAATAAGCAAAAGGAGGCCAACATGAGACAGAAAACAAGCTGTTTTGGAAGTGCAGTTGGTTGAGGTGAGTTTCATATTTCTGAGGTGTTCTTGATGCTCAATGATAGATTTCTATGTTTTATGAAGTAATAAACATAGATACAGTTTTGTTTTTAGTTAGATCCTTAGAGAATATGAAAACAAGGAAAATAATGGAATAAGTGACGACAATGGCGACTATGGTGATCGCCCATGTTGAAAGTTTGTAATCACCAATGAGGCGAGTAGAAGATAAGGAACTCGCCAATGTAAAATCTGTGTTCAAAGGGCGAGAACGCCCAACTTTAGTGAATTAATGGGCGAGCTCAAATGCATAAGGCATTGGGCGAGTAGAATTGTGGGCGAACTCCCACAATTAAGCCAATGAAGGCCTCGTGAATTGACAGGCGGGCGAGCTTCCACATGTAACACATTTATTGATTGGCGAGCTAGATTGTGTTAGTTAGAGCTCTATTGGGCGAGTAGTCATTTGATTTATCTCAATCTCGCCAAGTGATATAAAAAGAAATATTAATAGAATTTATAATTATTTGCAGCCGATAATTGGAAATGGCTATTGGCGAGCAGGAAGCAGGGTGAAGTAAAGCTTCGTTAACCCAGGTAAGGGAGATATATGTGAAGTAAAATACATGCCCTGTGGAGTAGAAATATTATAAAAATATTTAGAAATTATTTTTGGTTTATGGCATGTATTTATTTAATAAATTGTTTTGATCTCGGGCGAGCTACAAGCCGCCATATGTTGTTTTGTTGGGCGAACTGATTAAGGTGGGCGAACCGCTATCAACGAGATATAGTTGTTTTGAAAAGCTAAGTGGCGGGCGAATACTAATTCACCGTCTTGTCGAGTTAGTTAGGGGCGAGCCGTGAAGGGCGAGCTGACTCTGGTGAACAGTTTTAAAGAGTAATTTCTTAAAGGAAAAATAAGACGTTTTAAATATTTTCAAAATATAAATATAAAGCCTTCTGGGCGAATTGATTTCTGGGCGAGCCACTTAGGGCGAGCCAGTGTTGCTTGTAGTTTTACAAGCAAAGGTGGGCGGGCGAACACAAGTTCACCGCACTGGGCGAGCTACCATGAGCTAACCAATTAGGTGAGCAGACCATGGGCGAGCAGTTTTAAAGGTGGATATTTCTGAAAGGTTGTTAAGGTGTTTTGTAAACAGAAGCCTAAACTTTTTTGGAAAATCAAATTATTTTGAGGAAATGATAGATAAACCCTTAAAGGTTTTCATGAGATATGAATATGATTTGGAGACTTTAGGCCCTGAATTCATGCATTATTATCCATGTAGTTGCGTGACCTACCTGGGGCGGTGGCTCGGTCAATGGACCAATGAGTGCACCTCAGGGCGTCACAGGGCTGATGGACCCGCCAAGTCATCAGCGGTCTCGAGGTCACTTGGCAAGTCGACCCGAGGACCATCTATAGATTATGGCCATAGATCTGAGATAGCCGTGAGGGGCGATGGCCTACGGGTGCACCCCAAAAGCGGCAGATTTCGTTCTCGCAAGGGGGAGGGGGAACGATGATAGCATGATTTATTTGTTGCCTAGTCTCAACTTACCAATTTCTATTTACTGTGAGGATTTGTTGAAATCCTATATAGTGTTTACTACATTTTAAAGTAAACTGTTAGCCAGTGATTTGAATGGTGTTTTAAGAGAGTTGTTTACTATATATCTATGTTCTTTTCTACTGGGTTATTATTAAGAAAAGAATAAATGAGTTGTGATATATAGTTTTGCTTTATTTAAAGCAGCATATGTTTCCTTTACTGAGCGTATGAATCGCTCACCCCTTTGTTTTAACTCCACAGATAAGAAGTACACGGAGTTGAGAGAATTAGCTCTCAGATGGGTATAGCTATGCTTAAAGCACTGAGGCATGGCACGTTAAATGTGACAGGTACAGTCTCTTCTCTTTTACATTTCAGACATATGTATACAGTACCACCTTAGTGAAATAAAGGTTAATAGGGGATGTCAGATTAAAGGGATAATGAAAAGAAATTTCATATTCCATAATTAATAGATAAATGTTTATCATTTATATTCTGTTACTGTTGAATGTTAATGGCATCGCAGATAGCCCAACCGGTAAAGTTGTATGGAAATACTTGAAAAATGTGGTAACGGGATGTTACATCGATAGCCTCAGGAACGTCTTGCACTGTTGAAGTTTCGACTCGATCATGTGCGCCAGAAGACTCAGGCTGACATTGTGGCTGTCGAGGAGGCCATGGGCCCTCAAGATTGTCCAATTCATCCCTAGCACCCTCCTCCAAATAGGCATCCGGACCTTGCGAGTCGGGCTCGTACTTAGTCCAAGGAGGAGCTGCGTAGTACTTGGCCTCCTCAGTAAAGAGTAACTTAGGAAAAGTCTCTCCAGGCCGATGCTTCTCCAGCCACGAACGAGCCAAATAAAAACCGTACTTGATGAATCCCGCCGCGAACATTGCTTTCTTATCATAGCAATGTTGGGACAAGCGGTACTCACGAACGGCCTCGGCCCGAACCTCTCTCTGACGGTCCAGTACGTTGTGCAACTCCTCAATGGCTTCATCCCGTTGTCTCTCCATGGCTCCCCGGTCATTGACGGCCTTATTATAGGCTTCTTGGTACCCCTGAAGGGAAGCCACCTTCGCTTTCTCTTCCTGGAGCTTTCGCTCAAGATCAGCATTCCTTCGCTTGAGATCAGTGCTCTTTTTATTTAGCTCCTCCATCCTTTTGGGATAGGGGCGAAGCTGGACAACCTCGTTCATAAGCTCCATTTTCTGCTCTCGAAGCTCACGAATGTCCTTATCGGCTTGCTCCTTAAGGGCCTTGTGTCGAGCATTAACAGCCGCAATTTGCTAAGCCGTCTGACAAGACAAAAAACAAACAAAGGCTCAACAAACCTGACGAAAAAGCATAAAAAGGAAAAAGCTAATTACCAAACAAGCACAAAGCTTACCTTCATCGAGAGGTAGTCGGAATTATCCTCCGCCTCAGTTAGATTGGTGAAAAGCCTCGCCTCGTCGCGAGGGAGAATGGTGCTCCAAGCCAGACAGGATGCTATCCCGGCATCTTCAATGCTGTCATTGTCATTCACCCTGGGATAGACCTGGAAGTCTTCTCCACCAACAACGACCCCGCTATCAACTTGATGGCGCCTCAAAGTTGGATCAGCCACCTTATGCAAAATCGGTCTTGTAGGCATTTTGGCTTCTATAATGAGCCTCTTCCTGTATTTGTGCCTAGGCTGGCGAGGAACAGACCTATCCTCAGCAACACGAGATCCACCCTCTTGACGGGCTGAATCACTCCTCTGGGACTCTGAGCTCTCGCGATCGTCTGAACCACGAACAAGGACAAGAGGCCTCTTTCGTTTATTTCTCCCAGCCTCTTGTGTAGGATGGCTGGATACACCAGCGGAAAGAGAAGGGGCAGTAGGAGCACGAGTTGGTACGGATGAGGGAGCACGAGCTGACCCGGATGAGGGAGCACGAGCCGGTCCAGATGAGGAAGCCCCAGCTTGCTACTGAGAAGCAGGAGCCGCTCGAGCAGCATCACTGGCATCCCTCCTACGCAAAAACTCCTGGAAGTTCATTCCTGCACAACATAAGAAGGAATTAGCTGACCAAGTAAAAATGCCACACCCATGAAGTAAAAAGGAAATTAGAAAACTAAAAAACCACCAATATCCTCTAAACTATTCAAGGATAAATCCAAGGGGAAATCGACAAAGGGACTCCCAAAGGCATCGGCCTAAGCCCACTCAGGATTCTCTTCTGACTGATCGCTAGTAGCCGCAGCCTCAGGGGTCTCATCCTCCAAATCCGAAGAGGATTCATCTACAAGATGGCCTACAGGGGCAGACGCTTCAGCTACGATTACCGGAGATGGTTGACTAGGACCAGCATCAACACGTGGAGTCGCAGGCAAGTTAGACGGGGCAGCGGAAGTCCCAACAACGGTCCTGCTTACCCTCCAGTCGGCAGCGGCGATATTCTCCGGGGTTAAAAGGGAGAATAAGTTACGCTCCCCAGTAGAACAGATCCGCCGAATAAGCTCACCAAATTGGTCTCTTAAGGTTTCTGCTTTGAACCTTTCTAAGCGCTGTGAATGGTCAGAGGTATCACGATTCCATCTCTTGCGGATCCGTAGGTCGCTTGGAATCTCAACAACGACCCACTCACTTTCAAAGCCACGCAGTTTATTGGGAAGTTTCGAGAAGATCTTATTATTAGGAAACTCGTCGGTCTTCAACCGTTGGAGAGAGAACGTTATCATCCCTTTCAAACCACGAACTCTGAAAAAGGTGCTTAAAAGAGGAACAGTTGGGACAATATCCAAGTGATAACACACTATGGAAAACGCTACCAGCTGGGCCCACGCGTGGGGATGGAGTTGACACGGGACGATGTCCTTATACCTAAGAAACGCTTCACTAAACTCCGGAAGAGGGAAGCGAAAACCGAAGGATAAAGAGGCCTTATGAACGGCTACAACATTTTTAACCAAGTCGAGTGTAGCCTCCCCTTGGACTGGAAGTCTATAACTATAACCTGACGGAAGAGGGAAACGAGTCCTAAAATCCTCTAAGTCAGCATTCGTCAAAGAACACAGAACACCACCGGTTCTGAGTGTTTTACCCGGACGTAGCAAAGACATGGCGAAGGAATTACCTAATAGGCGACAGACCTACTAGGGCGACAAACCAGTTAGGGCGACAGACCTTCTGAACGAAAGACCTGCGGGAGACCTAGGCTCTATGCGGAAGACTAAAAACACCTCCAGGAGGCCTAAATCTGAATGCGAAAAGGTTATAAATAAAGGCGACAGATATGCACTTACTGTCACTGAGATGAGCGAGAGATCCTGACGAGAGAGCGACAGACTCTTTTAGGCGACAGACTCTTTTGACGAGAGAGCTGAAATATGGGCGACAGACGGCTGCTCAGAGGTTTTCGTGCACTCTCTCGACGAGCCCCAGCGGTCTATATAGCCACGACAGGGAATGCCAAACGTCGCGCCCGATCACGTCTGTCCCAGATTGGAGATTTTTCACCTGCAAAAAATACCAGAAGAAGTAGCAAAAAATAGAGAAAACTATTCACGGTGGGCTGAAACCAAAAAAACACATATTTATACTCTCTTGGTTAGAAAAATCCAACAAGAGAGTGGAGAGCAATTGATATGACAAAGTATACTTTCTTTGGGCCAGGCCCAAGGTTCATCAAGACCACCACGTGGCGGGAGATCACTGGGCCACGTGGCCTTCGGCGACAGACGACATAGGCTGCCGCATCACACCTGTCGCTGGCGACAGACTACCAGCCTATCGCCTGATGTGACAGGGTGACACGTGGCATCATCCGTCTACCGACCTGCGACAGACCACATTGGCTGCCGCATCACACCTGTCGCCTGGCGACAGATTCCTAGCCTATCGCCTGACGTCATAGCTCGACACGTGGTATCATCCGTCTACTGACCTGCGACAGACCATATTGGCTGCTGCATCACACCTGTCGCCTGGCGACAGACTCCTAGCCTATCGCCTGACGTGACAGGGCGACACATGGCATCTTCCCCGCCTACCGATTGGCGACAGACCCCTGACGCCATAACGTGATTCGCGAGATGGTCTCTCGCCAGCGACAGGGTCCGAGTTTATCTGTACGAAGGAATTTGTATTACATCTGGATACAAACTCTTAGCAAAGTTGTGTACTTATCCCCAGGTAATTAACCTAGAAGATCCGCCTATAAATAGGCTTCAGGTATAATCTTATTTCCTAATTTTTGACTACTGGCTTTTACATTTCCCAATTCTGAAGAACTTTGGGCTGACTTAAGCATCGGAGTGTCTACGCAGGAAACTACCCCTGCGTCTCTTTGACTTTTCTTGTTTTACAGAAGCTTCTTGGAGACACGTGGAGACTAAGTACAAACATCGACGTCAGCATACCTTTATTGTTGTTTTGTGCAACAACAAATACGCAATAAGGTCGTGGAAGATTTGGAATTTGAGGTTTTAAGATCAAATTTGATTGCATGTGAGTTTTATTTATCAATTGAGTTAAATGATTTCATTTGATTAGGCTGTAACTTAATTGAAATAAGTATAAAAACTTATTTATAATAATTTTATTAAAATATAAAATTATTTATAATTATTTATAACTTTATTAAAAACAAGGCGGCTATTTGGATGCTTCCAGCTGGAACGATGGTTTCCAACTACCATCACTCTTCAAAGGCAGCGTTTTAATAGTAACCTTAATTATAGTTTTCTCGTCTGGGAACGGGCAAGTACTAGCACCTTGCATTAAACGAAAACACTGCTGCGGAATGAAATAGGAGTTGAAATGTTGAATGAAATAAGTATTTTATGGAAAGAGAAGAGAAGAGGAGAAGAATAGAATGCTTATTCGAAGGTCAATTTGGTTTTGAATATGCAATGAGTTTTTTTTTTGGGTCAAAACAATGTCACTTTAGGTTTTGATTAATCCAGAGTTAAGTTACGGTCGGATTCGATATGAGACGAGCTCTCTCAATGCTATTTTTTTCATTCATAAGGCTCGAATTTAAGACTTTGTTTAAGAGACATTAAGCTTCTTTTATTCGACCCAACAGACATTGATATGCATTGAGGTCTTCGCTCAATAGAAAGTAGAAGATTTGGAAATTTGAGGATTTAAGGTTAAATCATGGAAGTTTTATCTATCAGTTAAGTTAAATGATTTTATTTGATTAGGTTGTAACATAATTGAAATAAGCATAAAAAATTATTTATAATTTTATTAAAAATCTAATTTATTATAAAAAATAATATTAATCATAAATAAATAATAAAACTAATTATTCATAAACAGAATTATTAATTATTTTACTTAAATTATTAATTAACAATATTTCAAATGCCTTTATTTTGAGGTAGCCAGAATTCCAAGTCCATGGACCAAGTCTACGATGGAGTTGGCTCTAGTAAGAAGAACAAATATTGAAAGGATGAAGGAGAAACAACATGACCAAGGTTGATTTATTATGGGTGAGTTTGGATTCCATTGTACCCATCCTAAAAAAATTCCAACTGCACCGCAAGGAGCAATTCGTTGCACGCTGCAATGCAGTTGAGGGCTATGTCCTACTAGTGGAGCCATTGGAAGGGCAAAGATCCAGTGGAACCACTAGATCTCCCGTGGAAGGATAAAATTATCCATATTTTAAAAAACATATATTTTAAATTATTTTTATTTATAATAATTTTTAAAAATATTTTTTAATTTTCAAATATAATAAATATTTTTAAAATACATATTAAATATTTAATAGTAAATATATTAAGGATAATTATTTCATAAACGGTCAGTGAACGATGTTAAGATCGTGACACGTATCCTATACAAATATTAAAAAAATAAAAAATAAATAAAATAGGACACGTGTTACGATTCTAACACCGCTCCGCTTGTG